>OX422195.1:4780565-6038065 GCA_949130485.1 Agelas oroides
TTTTGGGTTTTGTTTTGGTTGGGAGGACGGCTACCTCGAGCTGGAAGGACTCTAGTGTCACCGGCTGCACATGCATGGCGTAAGAGGTGTGGTGGGCAGACATGTGTATGTGGTGCATGGATGGAAGGATTTGTGGGAGGGTGAGAAGTAGTGTATGAATGGTGTGTGAGATGTTCACGTGTTACGAAAATTGTTTGATGCTGTAAAAACCTCATAACATGAAGTAGAATGGGTGGAGGTGATATGGATTGTGACATTGAGTTGCTACAGGTAACACCCAACAAAAAAGTTATATTTGTAACAGCACTCTCCCTTTAGGCTCATACTCGTCATCCGAGAAATTCATTTGTGCAGAGATTTCACTACAAAAATGTGCAATTTGGCAAACTGGAATGCTCAGCATCAGCAAGTGTTTAGTGCATGGTACTACTACACAGCCCCACTGCACGTAGCAATAATCTCAATCCAGTCTGGCCCCTGACCTCATCATCCTGGTTGTGTCCAGGCATGGTGATGCAGGAGGAAGAGATGGCAGCAAGGTGGGGGCTGATCTCATTCAAGCTCAGTGAGTTCTGCATACGCTTTTGTGCTCGATGTATCAGCATCTGCTGGAGCTATATAGAGAGAGGGAAACATGAAGTACCTGGAATCATGGCAACTCAGATGGTTTGAATAACTTAATGATTGTAATTTATGCCATGTAAAGTACATATTCATCCCTACCTGAGTCAGGGTTGAGAATAGTCTAGCATGGCTAGATCCACTCCTGCAACGGCTTAGTTAGACACACCCTGACTCCATGCTCTACAGCACACCATGAACACCGATGTAGTGACATTTAGACTATAGCGAGGCATGCCTGAAGCTATACATCTTTCTCCCGGATTCTCGTATGTGGGCAAAAAGAAACCAATTCCATTACACTAACCTCTGTGAGCCTGTCTGAAAGAAAACTGCCACCAACCACACTCTGTGTAGGCAATCATGAAAAGGCAACAAAACCCCAGCTCTTTGCCTTACAGAAACGTTTCCGGCATTCATCCATTCCAGCTGAGCATTATAGCACACATAAATGATGCTATCCTTCCCTTTGAAAACTGCCTGAATGAGTCTTACAAACATCTGTAGCATGGCCTTTCAGCAGGTTAACTAAAATTGGCATAGTCTGTACAAGCATTTTCTCTCCTTCTCACATGATAGCCAGGGAATGAGGATCTATATCAATATGTGGTACATATGTACATGTACATAGCTTGAACGTGAAGTCATAGAATATGGTGAGCAATAAAATATAACACTTGCCTCTTTGAAGGGTTCCCACACGTTGTGTGGGCTGGCGTAGTTGGCAGGGTTCCGTAGTCTCTGCAAGGCACTACTGATGGTCTCACCATACTGGGCCTGAAAGTGTCTCTCGTTGGGAGTTTCAGGGGGTTGGGAGGTTACCGCCGCAAGGTGCTCCAACACCCATAGCAACTAAGCAAGAGTGTGTGTATGTGTGCGGAAATGAGATATATACCAAGGTTGCTAAAAGTGTTGAGATAGCAGGCTTGTTCACTGACTGGTTTCATGGTGGCCAAATACTTTTCTCTCAGGATGGCCTCTTTCTCTGCACCACTCAGGTACTGTATGGCCATTGTACGCTTCACCTCTTGATCTATCTGCATCAACCGCCTGATAAAATGGAGGGAGGGAGGGAGGCAGGGAGGTAGGGAGGCAGGGAGGAAGGGAGGTAGGGAGGGAGGGAGGGAGGCAGGGAGGGAGGGAGGGAGGCAGGGAGGGAGGGAGGGAGGGAGGGAGGCAGGGAGGAAGGGAGGCAGGGAGGGAGGGAGGGAGGGAGGGAGGGAGGCAGGGAGGGAGGGAGGCAGGGAGGGAGGGAGGGAGGGTAAAGGATGAAAAGCTGACTGGTGTCCAATACTAGAATGTAATTCAGGAACAACAGGCTTAAGGGCCAACCATACCCACATTACCCACATACCATAAACTCTGGTTAATAAGCGCACACGCTTATGAGCATAAGTGGTAAGCAAACATGCGGCTAATAGAGGCTATGCGCTAAATAATGGCTGCAATTAAAGCCATGCCCAACAAGTATTGCCGGCATGATACACAGAGCTGTACGGTAGGTCGTTAGACACATTTACGAACATCGGCGTAAAATCAGAAGACTCCATCCTCCTCTAAGAGAGTGTGGTTCACAGTCATTGTGTATTCAAGGAGATAGCGGGGCTCCATGTGTAGGAGAAATTCTAGTCTCGTAAGCAGCGAAGGGTGTGGCTTGCGACCTTCATCCACGTTAGCCAGAGGCGGGAAAAAACGCATGTAGCTCTTCTTTGTTTGACTTCTGGATGACCATCGAGTGTGCTGTGTGCTCTTGATACCGTGGATTTACTCGATGTCTCGCTACCTATCGTGTACTCTATTTAATGCACATGTGCTTAATAAATAATGCCGTGTACCAGGAAGGAAGCATGCGACTAATAAATAATATGCGCCTAATAGCAAGGTGCACTTAATAACCAGAGTTTACGGTACTGACACACACATACACACCTGTGAACCTCCCCCTGACGTTGCATGAGTGCGGCCAGCCACATCTCATCCCAGAGCAGTGTGATACGACACAGCTCTGAGACAAGGTCCTGTACAGCTTTTACCAGGTTTGCATTTTGTTGCTTCAGGGAGTCAATAATCACTGAGAGACATTTCTCTAGGTTTGTGAGCTCCACAGGAGAGGTCTCAGCTGAAGATGGTAAGGGAAAGAGGGAAGGGTACGGAGATGAGTGTAGAGAGGACACAGCACATGTAGTGTGAAGGAAGAACATTATGAGACACCATGTGACCTTATGAGACACCACGAGACATTAGGACACCATAAGACAATATGAGAAACCATGACACACAATGAGACACTATAAGACACTATAAGACATTATGAGAAAAAGTTAGCTTGAACAGATTCAGATTATCAGTTCAACTCTAGCCGCAATAACATACTCTTCATCTAAAGGCTATTGTAAATCACGGGTTCTCTTTATCTTGCTCACCCTGGTCACTGGGATTCATGGAGGCATCAGGTGGGGAGAATACGTCATTGATGAGGTCATGGCTGCCAACCATATCGAATGCATTTTCATTCTCCCTTCCCTCTCCATCCTCAGGTAGCAGGTCTGTGTGTGCGCATGTGTATACAAACACGTGTGTGTACAATAGGTGATAAGGCTGAACTGCAGCATGTAAGAAAAACTTGGCAAGGAGCCTGGGCTCATAATCAGCGGTATAGTCAAGTTGGGGTACACTTGAGCACATGCCCTAGCAACTAGGAGCCTTGCTCCACCAGAGGCCCCAAGCAGATGTATCTGTCAATTGTGAATGTTGAAAGTACTTTCTACCAATTGTGAATCAGGCACTAAAATGCATAGTTATTGTTATTCTGACTTTGACACATCACAGCCGCTGACATTGATATAGAACTAGGCTTGAGGCGATTATGCCAGCATAATTTCCAGAATAATAGGAAGTTTCTGGAAGCAGGCATTATGCGGGAATAAACGGTGGAAAACGGGGGAATAATACATGTTGCATGGCTTTTCTAAATAACGCCCACTACAGGTAAAAGGATGGCGGAGTCTAGCAGTGCTGAGACTACCACTAGTAGTCATTTTAGTGGTAGCAGTCACAGTACAAATTTCAATGCCTACACAAGTGAGGTAGAATCTGATTCTGAGGCGAACTCGAGTGAAGCTGGCCTGAGCTCACGAGTGGTCTCTTGTTGCGGATCGTCTGAAGTCTCCCACATTATGTGGAATAATGACATTTTTGAAAGAATAATCGGATTAAATCTAAAGAATTATCGGAACACTTTTTAGGAAGTGCGGAATAGAATAATTGGCCAAATTTTGAGCACAATTGCCTCAAGCCTATATAGAACACAGCCACTGATTTTGATATAGAACTGATTTTGAAATAATACACAACAGCTGACTTTGTTATAGAACACAGCAGCTGATTTTGATATAGAAAACAGCAGCTGATTTTATAGAACACAGCAACTGATTTTGATATAGAAAACAGCAGCTGATTTTGAACACACCAGCTGATTTTGATATAGAACTGATTTTGAAATAAAACACAACAGCTGACTTTGTTATAGAACACAGCAGCTGATTTTGATATAGAAAACAGCAGCTGATTTTATAGAACACAGCAACTGATTTTGATATAGAACACAGCAGCTGATTTTATAGAACACACCAGCTGATTTTATAGAACACACTGATTTGATATAGAACACAGCAGCAAAACACAGCAGCTGATTTTATAGAACATAGCAGCTGACTCTGATATAGAACACAGCAGCTGATTTTGATATAGAACACACCAGCTGATTAACATAGCAGCTGACTTTGATATAGAACACGGCAGCTGACTTTGATATAAAACACAGCAGCTGATTTTGATATAGAACACACCAGCTGATTAACATAGCAGCTGACTTTGATATAGAACACGGCAGCTGACTTTGATATAAAACACGCCAGCTGATTTTGATATAGAACACAGCAGCTGATTTGATATAGAAAACGGCAGCTGACTTTATAGAACATAGCAGCTGACTTTGTTATAAAACACAGCAGCTGACTTTGAAATAAAACAGAGCAGCAGATTTTGACATCAGCTGAGTTTGATTTTTTTCTAAATTCAGCAGCTGACTTTGAAATAAAGCACAGCAGCTGACTTTAAAATAAAACACAGCAGCTGACTTTGATATAGAACACAGCAGCTGATTTTGATATAGAACACACCATCTGATTAACATAGCAGCTGACTTTGATATAGAACACGGCAGCTGACTTTGATATAAAACACAGCAGCTGATTTTGATATAGAACACAGCAGCTGATTTTATAGAACACACCAGCTGACTTTGATATAGAACACGCCAGCTGATTTCATATAGAACACGCCAGCTGATTTCATATAGAACACAGCAGCTGATTTTGATATAGAACACAGCAGCTGATTTTGATATAGAACACAGCAGCTGATTTGATATAGAAAACGGCAGCTGACTTTATAGAACATAGCAGCTGACTTTGTTATAAAACACAGCAGCTGACTTTGAAATAAAACAGAGCAGCAGATTTTGACATCAGCTGAGTTTGATTTTTTTCTAAATTCAGCAGCTGACTTTGAAATAAAGCACAGCAGCTGACTTTGAAATAAAACACAGCAGCTGACTTTGATATAGAACACAGCAGCTGATTTTGATATAGAACACACCAGCTGATTTTATAGAACATAGCTGACTTTGAAATACAACACAGCCGCTGATTTTGACATCAGCTGAGTTTGATTTTTGCAAATTCAACAGCAGCTGACCATTATATACAAAACACAGCAGCTGACTGGTACAGAAACCATGTACGCTAATCTGAATTTAAGATGTTTACAAAATATATTATCTAAGGTGCACAAACCTTATAGGCAGCACATTTTGTAGACAATTTGTAATGATGGAGCAATCATTTACACTGAAACCCATACGAAGTTCCACGAGTGCAACAGGAAGTTTTGCTCCCTACACTGGCATGCACATGTACCCTTCTATCCCCAGCTAGCTTCTGCTCACAGCTATCTCCATAACTTCAAATGGATCCAGAAATTAGTGCATGTGGCTTCATGGATAAGGTCATGCATGTATAGAGTTGCAAGGTGGTGGCCATAGTATGCATAGAAACACTGGAGTAAATCTGGACTACATGTTTGCACATAATAATGTGCATTAACAAACAACTGCATTCATGAGAGTGATCATTACAGATAGCTGAGGTCTTGATCTATACAAGCAGCCTTGCACTAAAGCACTCAGAAATCATAAACACTAGCATCAAGTAAGGAGAAAACGTACAATATGTCTAGAGAGATATACTTTATCTCAAAACCGAACTTGAGCAATGTGTCAGTGTGCATGTACAGTATAGCAATAATACAAAACTCCCAATGTCATGTGGCGACCACACAGCTACGAATTCTGATCTTCGTATTCAAAAACTGGTTCACGATATTTGTCAAATCGAATAACAGGCAGTAGCTGTTCTGTCATGCTGCTGCTGGCTTGCTCTAGCACAAGATCTGGGCAGGGTACATCTGCCTGGTCCACTATTGGCTCTTCAAGAGCTTGCTGACTCTCTGACCTCCGTATAGACAGTGATGTAACAAAGCTCTTCCAACACAGGGAGGTGGTAAGCTGCTTGTAACCTTGGCAGCCTGTAACCATGATAAACATTGTAAATATCATTCCAGCAGAAATACTTACAATGACAGTCTGAAAATTTGGACTAATGTCATGAATCAGGATGTAGTTAGTGATCACGGAAAGCAAGCCAAGGTTGAGGACACTCATGGACTCGATCATATCTAAAGGCCATTTCCTGTAGACACCATGAAACACCCAAACAAGTGCAAAAACAAAGAAACACCCAATAGCAGTAAGCATGAGTTTTGTGCTAGGTTCATCAAGGCGATTCAAAGCAAACAAGAAAAAAAGAATACTTAAAAGCAACAAGAAGAATCCAGGCCAGAAGCGGTACCTATCTTTGTATGGACCAGTGTAGGCATCAAAGAGGGGTTTAAACTTATTGACCCAGAAGAGAGGAAGTGTGTCCGACTTCTTCTGCAGGCACTGAATGAAGGTGAGCACTATGATGAAGCTAGAGACGAGGGCCCAAAACACAACAGCAGTGATGAAAAGTGGAATGTGTTTTCCTTGAAGATACCTCACATTTGCATCAGGCAACCAGACTGAGACCTGTAAACTGTCTGGGTAGTGGATACTAGTGTAACTCAGGGCAGTAATTGTGGCACGTCCAAGCTTAGCGACTGAAAGAAGGAAGAGTGTAGCCAGTACCTTAACAGCATTTCTGCCACTAAGTCTAGCTGCGATTCTATACTTGCGACTGAGGATTATGATCAGTCCAGCTATAAACCAGATGTAAATCGGGAAGGCAAATTGTAGCCAAGCCTTAGTATACCCATCCATACCATTGTAGAAGCAGGTCTCTATTCCCAAATCAAGGTTGAGCCAAGCTATGAAGACCGCTAGTGGGTTTGTTTCAGTAGATGGAAAATAGATTGCTCTGTTTATATGCACCATGTTGGCATAGAAGACAAGCCCATTTATCATTCCCTCTGAAACAGTAAGGTTGCAGACTATCAAGAAAGTGACAAGCATTAGTCCAGCTAGTGCAAAAACAATCACAAGAAGAAGGTAGAAGTTTGAGCAATGAAGACACTTGGAACTTCCCAGGACAAGACTGAGTCCATCTGGACACTTACCACAGAGAATGCCAGTGCGATTGAATGCACATTGTTCATCTGTGCTGTTCAGTGATATGTTTAGGTTCTTAGGTATGCAGTAATCATAAGGGCAGTGACGATGGACAACAACTCCTTGGCATGTAGTTTTGTTAATAGTACATCGTGATGTAAGAACTGAATTGTTGGTACTAACTTGCATGCTGTCATCATATCCAATCCACACTGGAACTATTCGCTGAATTGTCTGATGGTTGATATTACACGAGATCTTGCGTCTTACTAGCAGTGGGTCACAGTCACAGTAGGGTGGGTCATGCTGGAGTTTAAATCCCCAGGGGCAGAGCTTAAGGGAGACTATGACCACAGGAGGTGGATATCTATAGTAGAATGAGTTCTCATCAATAATAGACTGTTCCACTGTTAACTCAAGAGTTTCTTGCTGATGTTTGGAGTGTAGCACATAGGTAAGAGTGACACAGTGGTTTCTGGCATTTGGATATCGTTTAATTGGTCTAGATATATTATGGCTCCTTGTGACTGTTGCTTTAATTGAAGCAGGTGCCACTCCATGCCTCTGTCCAACTGTTGTAGCTGAAATATTAAACATTTCCCCAGGGTGGACACTCTTTGGAAACTTGTAGCTCTTAATGGAACAGTTTCTACGGCCACTTTCATCGCAGAGGCACACACCATATGGGTCAGAGGATATGTTAGAGATGCCAGGCT
Organism: Agelas oroides; assembly: GCA_949130485.1. Taxonomy (NCBI): domain Eukaryota; kingdom Metazoa; phylum Porifera; class Demospongiae; order Agelasida; family Agelasidae; genus Agelas; species Agelas oroides. The sequence continues at coordinate 4,788,609 of OX422195.1, forward strand.
GCTGAGTGAAATGAAATATTGTGTTAAAAATTTCAGAAGAGAAGTAGTAGCCAGAACGGTGTCGATAATTCTTGAAGTGCAGATATGTGAAGCAGTAATCAATTGCACCACCATATAGACCATCACCAGAGTAGTTTGCTGTATTGTTGTCAAATGTGAGGTTCATCCAGGACTTAAGGTTACTAATGTGTGTGAAATCAGGAGCAACTGGCTGGAAAAAGCAGGGAGGACTAGATTCCAAGCAACGTTGCTGAGCATAAATGGCACCACCTGCTACTTTAGCATGGTTGTTGCGAAACATGATGTGAGTATTGTTCCTTATGTACACCAGTGAAGTGTCACAGAATCTCAGAGCTCCTCCATTTATGGCTTGGTTTCCTTCAAAGAGGATGTTTCCTTCCAAAACAAGACTGCTGTCTACAAGTGACACAGCAGTGTTGTTGTTCTTGGTAAAGTTGCAGTCCTTAAAGACAACCTTTTCCATGGAAAATATATTCACTGTTGTTCCAAAAAAAGTTCCCTTTTTGTCTCGAAGAAGAGAGTTGTTATGGAAGGAACAATTGTGAAACGTGAGTTCAAACTGTGAAGAGACGTGGGGGAGGTACCCCAGAATTCTGTGTTTAATGACCTCCATAACTGCCCCCTTCCCAGATGGTGGAATTGTGTTACTACTAAACGTGCAATTCTCAAGGAAAATTTGTCTTGTGATGCAATCAATATGTTTTGTCTGGTAGTGGCTGATATACAGTGCCCCACCTCCAGCTTTAGCATGGTTTCCAACAAATTGGGTGTTCGAGATGCGCAAAATGCAATGTTCGCAAGAATTATTCATTTCTGGGCCTTCAGTGTTTGCAGGTGCAATTATTGACCAAACTCTTAACCCTCCTCCCCTATGTCCAACACCACCAGCAATCCTACTGTTATTGATGACAACACTAGGCACACTTCTATTATAATAGCTGCCAGGAAAATATGTGAACTTGATGGCAAGATTGCCCCCGTTGTCAGCCTGGTTTCCTGACACTGTAATGTTATTGATATTTACAGTGATTGCAGGACAGGAGATCTGCAATGTGAGGCCTGTTGCACTTGGATAGTAGTAATGGTACTTTTTGGATGTGTCATAACCATGTAAAAAGTAGGTAGATTCAATTTGCAGGTATGTAGTGTGGTTTTCTGGGCATTTTCCATACCAGAAACGAACATTTCCACCATAATATTTTTTATTTCCAGTATTGTGCACAAATAGAGACTCATACACCTGCACATGTCCAAACACGTTGTCAGCATGCAGTCCAAACCCAGAGCTATTGCAAACCATCACACGAGATAATACCACATCACGAGCTTCATCAAAAGACAGGGCTGCGTGAACATCTCTGTATACTTTTTGCCCACAATTGGTGAAGGTAAGATTTTCAATTCGTATGCCAGTCACATTTGTAAAACTGAAACCACTTAGGTGGGTGCCAATGCATTCAATTTTGCTGTTCAACTCACGTACAGCTCCAAAGCGATGAAGCATGCTGCTTCCTTTCATGGTAAAATTTTCCACGTTTTGGATAACTATAGGCTGAAAGGCTTCCATATAATGTGTGCCATTCAAAAACACCATTGTGGTGTTAGATGCAAAATACTGGGGGACTTGCTGCTCATAGTATGCCAGAGTATGACATGGTTCTCCGGGACAATGAGTGTAAGGGTAATCTGGCTTTACATAGACTGTCCTGGCAGCACAAAGATAAAGACTGGCTAGAGTGTGCAGAACTGCACATAGCAGTTTGAAGGCTGGAGGAGTCATCTTGCACACTTTCAATCCACTATAGACCAGTTAGCAACGTAAGTTGAGTTGGTAATTTTTGTTTGTCTGTAAAAATCAGCAATAATGCAGTTTTGAAGTAGCATTAATTTACCACTGCAGATCTCATTACACAGTGCACTTAGTAATAGTTATATCCCTCCCTGGGGGGTGGTCGTTTTACACATTGGTGTCGGGCGTAGCCCGACACCAATGTGCAAGACCACACCCCAGGGAGGGATATAACTATTATATAACCTGTTACCTAGGCAACATCACTGTACAAGAGAGATATGGGCAACATTCTTAGATGTTGCCTGGGTAACGGGTTATATTTGTCAATACATCAAATTGCACTCTTAAATTCAGTTAGTAACTGCACACAAAAGACAAATCACATTTGCTTCTTTGGTGATCTGCCCTAGTAACAACAGGCTACTGAGTCCTTGGTATTGTTATTTATCTGTGTAAAAGCAGTACATAGAAATGCTATGAGAAAGGATAGGTCAAAGTAGGGCATAGAAGCAGCAGTGTGCTTGAGGAGTACAGTTGGAACCCAACATTAGACTTATCTACCCCCAAGAGTATTCTAATCACTTAACCTGGGTACCAATCCACTGCCTCACTTATAGAGAGATCTACGTACATGCACACTTATGTTCATCTCTTGGCTAACAGTGGCACACTTCAACTAGCTTACTTTGGGCATAGCGTACTTAGTTTTCTGTGCAGTACCGTCATTTGGCTACTTAGACTAAAGCTAGAAGTATATGATGAACAGGCACTCAGGTGATCATTCTCGTACTATCGGAAAGTAATAATTGTACTAACAACAGGCATATACCGTAGATCTGGAAATTTTCGTGTTGTAAAATTTTATTTTGTGTAAAAATATTTTCGTGGTCTAGGACACCCACGAAAGATTTTTTCCGGCATTAAATTTGATTCTACATTCCCAGGTTTAATGATCTGTATTGCCTGTAAGCATCTCAGAGATACTCTGCTACCCTCTGCATTGTATGAACAACCAAAATTGTCTCTGCAACTATCCTCGCCATCTCCCTGGACTCTTTCCGTACCACACCTAGCTTAGCCTTTGTACAGCAGGTACCACCTCAAGCTACCCTTTCTGATCATATCTCATAATCCACTGATCGTAAACACTTGGACACTGGCACTGGACAATCAGCAACATAGCTTTGGTAAAGCTCTTAACTTTTTGACCATATGTGACATGCACAAGCATTTGCAGTATATTGATCAGGACAGTACACAGAATTTGTATATGTAGCTCCACACTAATGTAGGGTCCCAAATTGGTAAATGATCTCACAAATGTTTTACTGTTTTGATGTACGCCATGCAGTAGGCTTTACACAGACATAATCATCAAACAAGAAACAACATACCTTTGCTTTTAGTACAGTTGGTGAATGGCAGTCCACATCTGTTGATTGTTACACACATGCACCCTAGCTAGCAAAAGACTGAGTACACAATGGTTTGAACACGTTTTTTCCAGAATAAGAACGAGTCACTGCCAGGATCCAGAGTTTGAATGCATGCAGCAAAGCACTGTTCAGACAGACAGTCTAGACCTAAAATGAGTAAATTCTTTTATAGGTAATTCTTGTTTACTAGTTTACTTCACTTCTCACATGCCTGAAATTGAAAGTTCAGGGTGTGTTTTGAGAAAACCATATATGTACATGCTTGAGTACCAGGGACTTTTTCCCAAAAGTTACAGTTCCAAAAACATGGTTTACAAAAACAAAAACATGCTTTCCAAAAACACCTTTGTACTTAACTGCAATCAGTGCTGATAGATCATATATGGTCAAATCCATGGTAAAATTGAAGCTAGCAAGAGCTTATCTGTCATACTTGAGAGTAAGCTCTTCTTCCACTTTCTACATTTTGTAAACAGCCTGGCTTGTCTACGCAACTGCACCTTAACCCAGCCCTCACACAGCCACTCCTGTAGGCCACTTGCACGTGTACTTATCGTTGCACATTGCATATTGTCAATGTCACTACCATTGGCATGTGGCTGGGGTAACAGACATTTATGGCTAGTCAGTAGGCCCATTTTCTTGTAGCTAGACCATGCTGGTGTGGAGTAGACTTGCCCCAATTAACAACCAGTAAGGGCTAATACATACTATGGCACATGCTAGCACTGTACACAGATATTCACTTAGTAAAAGTACAACGAAATATGATACAGAACGAGCAAGAGGAAGTGGTCGTTAATTGGAAGAGCATGAGTGAGGAGTGGATGACAGCACTTGCTGTTTCCGGACTGTAAATTAAATAATAGCTTGTCTACAAAGCATGTAATTTCTGGACGTCATACAATAAATCTTGCATGTAGTATAGCATATGAGACAAAAGTTCAATGCCTTGTGGACAACAAGGAGCGTTAAAATGATTTTTTGCATCAGTCCACTAATTTAGTCCATTGATTGTAAACAAATGCTGAATAGGGAAAGGGGAAATTAGTCATTCTGCCTTCTTCTCCAAATTGATCACCAGGTAGGACACAGACTTTTCAGCTGAAGTAAACTTCATTAGATGATATTGAAGCAAGATTCAGGTGTACCTACCCAGGATCATGACTGCTTTTTATTATTTGCAACATTTGGAACACAACATAAGTTCCCCACTCATTTGAAACGTATAGTTCAGTAGAACTGTTAATCACCTTGTCTGTGAAGTTAAAGAAATTACACAATCAGTAATAATTATATGAGATTATGAGGTCCAGGTTGAATTTGGCCATCATATCACAATACCTTTGTCTGTGATGTTGCTGACTCTGTTCCCTGTTTCCTGTTATCTTCTTGATTGTGTACTGTCTCATTTAGTCTGTAGGTTCATTCAGGGCTTACCTGTTGTCAGTCTCTGGTCTGGAGTCATGGTTCCTGCCATTGTTCAGGATATTCCTGTTTTCTTGTAAGTCACTCTTCCACCGCCCAGTCTGGAGTCTTGTTTCTTGTGTTTCATGTTGCCTCAGATATTTCTCTCTCTCTGTTCACTTCAACTATCTCTCGCTGCGCTGCCAACCTTGACTTTGTCACAGCTTGTGTTGAAGGCCATCTTGGTCTTGGCAATATATACAATAACGAGTTTGTTGCCGTCTGTATTGTTATGAGTGTGCAGCACGAGTAACAATGCCAATGGCAACAAATGAGTGATAATTTTTCCGGTATAGCTTGGTACTATGGTGATGATTTTATCATACGAACCGTTGATTTCATTGCACGTTCAGACGTACACAGTACATGTACCTGATATGGATTCTCGCGTGACTTGTAGTACTGATACGGATTCTCGCGTGACTTGTAGTAAAAATTCAGCTTTTTATAAACGGCGTGTAGCTGCAAGGCTTCCTCATTGACTCCCATATATCCACGCGAGTTAGACGTATGATAAACTATAGTATCTTAAGACATACGGAATACGTACAACAGATATTATTACACGAGTTAGCGTGCAATAACCGCGATATGCACGCTAACGAGTGTAATAAAATGTTTATTATCCATTACCACAACAGCGTCGTGTCTCTACTCACACAAAGAACCAAGTAACTCGCTGTTCGAACGCACCGGTTCTAATTAAAGCACATCATGGTTGCTAGGATACCGCGTAGTTCCAGCCCGTGCAATAACACCCGTGCAATAACACCCGTGCAATATCGTGTGATATTGCACGGCACGGGAATAGGAAAATACTGTTGTAGAAATATGAACTGGATAATAAATATATATACTAGTGAGATGATTCATCATCGTGGGACGAGCCTGAGTGAGCAGCAAACTGCTGGTTTACTAATTTGTCATGGCACACAGCAGGAGTTGCCACTGTCTACAGTTACATGAGTGTAATAAGCCAAACTTGATGACCCATTAGTAGATAAGTCCTCACCAAAGGTAGGCTAGATATCACATATGCCAACAATTTGCAGCCATTTCTCCAGCTACTATGGCTACCACATGCATGGACTAAGCTTTACACTGAAATCACGAGCTAGATTTCTGACTTTTATGAGTGTCGATTATGTATGGCCCTTACCTGAAGCAACCTCAACCACCGCCATGACTGTCCATGTTAAATTTGTACTGCCTGTGAGCAACCTGCCGTTGATGATCCGTATAGCAGCACAAACCAGAAGTAAGTTACAATGCGTGCTTCAACTTCAGTCGTCTCTGCTCTGGGTCGCCGACGCTGCTAGCCCTTCCACCTAAGCGACTAAGTGCACGAGCTCGATCTTCGTAAAATATTTAAATTAAATGCACTCATTAAAATTTATGGTATATGGCCGAAAGCAAGAACAATCAGCTAAGCTACCTAAAGGCAATTCTCTGGTGACTCAGAAGATGGCAGGCATTGCAATTGGCTGTTCTGTGGCACCCCTTCAAAGTCTAAGAAGTGGTGATTTTGTTGACAATTCGCTAGGAGAGAAGCTAATACAAACTTTTGTCACTTCTTTCTACCATGTTTTGATTTGATTACGTCATTGCTACATACATCCAAGTGCCTGTGGTCACATTATTGACCATCAGTCACTTAATAAATGTGCACAGATGGCATACAGTTTTACCATACAAATCTTACCTACCTATATGATTAAACAACAATACAAAGTACAGTGGACCCTCGCTTATTTGACCCTCAATTATCCGGCCGCTTTATCCGAACAGCATTCTCATGGTTTTCTAATTAATACACACCATTCACGTGCATGATTCTTGACACAAAGGTTAGCTCTGTGAGTAAATCCAAGAAGAGAAAACATGTTTTTTGCAGGGTGGAGAGTTTGCAAAAGCAGATCAATTCAGTAGAAATTAGAACTTCAACTGTAACAACACCATGCACCACAGAGGCCAAGATACCATCTATCACGGCCAGACTATAATTGATGATTCACATGTACAGCCATTTCACTTATCCGGCCATGGTCTGGTCCCATCACAGTTGGATAAGCGAGGGTCCACTGCACACTATGAAGGCAAATCCTTACTACATCAACACCTCCTTGTGTTTAAATGCACTACATGCAAATCACATCTACTCATTTTCAGCGTTGCTGCTGTGTCATCATGTGTGTTCAATTGCTTGCTTGCTACTGCATACCCAATTACTTGTGTATGCACTACATTGTATCCTAGTACTAACTCCTAGTATTTGAATCAACTCTTGTGGCGCCTACCTGAAGTATTTGAATCAACTCTTGTGGCGCCTACCTGAAACAGTTGTTGTCTTCTTCTCTGCTCGGCGTGAGGCCCCGACAATGGCAGGGTAGATGATGAAGTGGGGTGAGTCGTGGCCCACCCTGCATAGCAGGTCAGACACACTCTGACGAACATTGGTCTCCGGGTGGTTCAAGCGAGAGAACAACTGAGGGATTATGCCTGGATAAAACAATACTTTGTCTTACACTATCAGCAGTTATAATGACCTCTAATAATCATACACCATGCGTTCAACAACACGTACCCTACACGCATACAACACAACAAAACTCATGGTCGAGATTAATTGAATATCTGAGTAAACAGCCCCTCACTTTAGACATAAAGTAAACGTTTAGGTGATCATGTAGTATCATTTTAATAAACATAATAACATAAGCTCACGCTAATATCTCCCCTTTTTGTACATTTACCTTTCCAAGGTTTGGTTGGGGTGGAGGCAAACCCACTCTCCAGTTCACTCTTTAGCTCTCCAGCGTACTTCACCAGCAGTCTGAGCAGCCGGAGTGTGACTGTGACATTCATATCATCCAACCCTGTAGGAGATTAATACTACCAGCTTGATTCATCTACAAGAATTCACCAAAGGAAATGGTAGCTTTGTTCTAGCAAATAACATATTAATATACCATACCCTTTCCCACTTTGTTTCGAAAGGTTTCCATGACAATTTTGTTCCCATGTCTGCATTGCACCTCCAGTTAACATACCATATTTCTTTGATTAGACACCACCCTCGAATAGTAGCTGCAGCTACAATACGTGGCACATGAATGTGTGTACAAATAATTGTGTTCTACGACTCATTTCCATGGTTGACAGTGGAACGAAGAGGCTGCGCATACTACTGCCAGCATATATCAGGCCTAGCTGTATCGCTTGTACATACTGTATTTCTTCAAATAGACGACACCCTCGAAGCTCTGAGCAAAATAAACGCCGCCTTTGAATAGTAGCCATGGCTAGCATACATGACACACACACGTGTGCAAATAACTGCTGACGACGGTCAGCAAGCTAGCACTAGGAGTGTTCATGTTGTGCGACTTGTTTCCACAGCAGGCAGCAGGACTGAGAGGCTTGGCATACTACTGATAGCATCTAACGGCTGTTGCTGTATCACCTGTTCATACTTTATCCAGCTGTTGTTGATGTCTGCGGGCTTTCCAAAAAATAAATGCCGCCCTTAAATACTACATGTAGCCGCCCAAAAGCAAGCGGCAAAAACAATAGTAGCCAGGGCATCTGATCGAAGAAATATGTAGTTGTTGTTGACATCCGCAGGTTCAGTCACAAATAAAATGGAGGAGCAGTGCAAAAAAAACGGAAATGAGACTAGTCAGCTAATTACACTCTCGTGCATTCTTACCAGGAGAGGATCCAGCTTGGCTTCCTGAGAGCTTCAGGAAGGTAAAGTAAGCCCTGGCAGCAAGCTGGTAGTGCATAAACATTCTCCCCCTCACTCCCTGCCACACAGCTAGGAGATCATCCAGAGAGGATAGCCTTTCCAGAGAAGGGCACACTGAGAGTAACTGCCCCTTCAAGGATTTGGAGTCTTCCTCCATGTCAAGGTGCTGTGAGGAGTACAGGGGAGGAGGGGAAGGAGAGAGCGGAAAGAAGGATGAGGAAAGGAAGAGAAGGATATAACCAGTAAGAAGGGAAGAGAAAGAGAGGAGAAGGAAGGTGAGAGGAAGAGTAGGGACAGAGAAGGAAGAAGAGGAAAGGGAGAGGAGAGAAAGGGGTGGAAGTGGCGGGAAGAGAAAGAAGGTAACTTCAGATGGCACATGCAGTACTTTGCATATCACTACGCTTTCTGACTATTTATTGTCTATCTACATACCTTGATCTGTTCCTTAGCCTTCAGGCCCCCCTCTGCCATTTCGTCTGCAATGTGTACTTGGCCCAGCACCCCAAGGACAGCAGTGCGTTGGTCAGGTGTCACCAGCTGAGGACAAGAGGGAGAAGAAGGAAGGTTAGGAGAGGAGGATGAGATGGAGAAAGGTTAAAAGAAAGCAAGAGATGAGAAGGAGGATTGAAGGTTGGATGGAATAGGGGAAGGGATGAAAAGAAGAAATGAGGGAAGGACGGGTGAGAGAAGAAGGATGAGGGAAAGAGGGTGAGGAAAGAGGAGGTAAGGAGGGAAAGTTCATCACAGAAGGGAAGTGAAGAGAGTGATGGGAGAATAAAATTGTGCACTCGAGTACAAAACTTGTGCTTATAAACACACACTGGACCTACATCTCCTAGGACTCTGTCCACTTCTTGTTGCTCATGGTCCAGCAGTACAGCTGTCCCTGTAGCACTACACACAACAAAAGGATAATATTAGATATCACTAGAGGATAGGAACATCATATGACTGAAAGGAGGGACTGCATTGCAGGAACTAGCTGTCCATTGAGAGTTACAAAAAAATGGGCAAATGTCTTCCTATTATCAAAGAGACCTACACCCTTTCAGTCATATGATAAAACTTGGCCTGTTGGTTCTGTCTTAATGCAGTTGTTGTGATCTTAGACTAGGTATCTGTGGTAAGGCATTTGTAATAAAACTTACAATCTACAACTGGCCATCTCAGGTGCACACAACATAAATGGACACACACACGGACACACATGCACACACCCCAGTGCCTCCAAATTCTTCCTTCCGATTCGATAACACCAGCCAGCAAGAGAAAACCAGGCCTTTGCGAGCTCAGGAGAGTGGATGGTGGCCAAGTGAAACAACTGACCAAGTGCATACTCGTGTTTATCAAACCTAGCAACCGATTCATCAGGCTTGAACAGATCACATGACTCAATAGCACTGGTAGATTGGTAGAGCCCAATTCCACTTCTCCGACATTCGTACTCAGCATCCAACAATGCCTGCAGCCGACGCCCCATTTCATGTTCAGTGCTCCACACGGTCTGCATCAATCTGGAGTCAGACTGGACCCACTTCAACACTGTTAACAGACTCCTGGCTGTCAAGTCATTCCCTGAACCAAGAGGCATGGTCGATCTGCCCCCGTTCTGAGTGTGGCAATAGTTCACCAGCGAGAGGGAGAGGAGATTGATTCCAGAAGTAGTCTGTCCCAGGCAGGTGTGCAGTTTGGAGAGTTCTCGCATCATACGAAGCTTCTCGACTGTAGTAATCTCTGAAGAAGCATTCAACTGTTCAATTGCATCATCCAGTTTGATCTCTCCCCCTCTGTCCTCCGCCCCCGTCAATTCCAAGATCTGCCTCTGGATGAGGTATCTTGCATGCTTGAGGTTTCCCTGTTTTCTTGCCAGACGGTACGCCTCCAAGAGGAGGGATGGGGTGTGGTCTTCAAAGTCAGCTTGGGTGGTAGCTGTGGTGGAGAGGTAGGAGGAGATGCGGAGAGCATCACTCCAGATCCCGGTGTTCTGGCGAGAGGGGTTGAGGGACTTGGCAGGGGTCGAGAAGAGCAGCAACCCCGACAATACAGGCTGCATAATAGAAGATTGAAGGTCTCAAAATGAGGGGCACACACACACACACACACACACACACACACACACACACCTGGGTGTGCCTGGACTTGACTGGGTTGAGTGCTCGGAGGGCCGCGGTCACTTGAAGCTGGAGAGCATGGGATGCAGAGACACGAAGGGGCCACTCCAGACAGCCGACTCTCAGGGGACTCTCAGCATACGCAGAAGAGAGCTTCAACCACCGCTGCACACATGACCTGCATACAGTAAAAACAACAAATTCTATATTAGTACCAGGTCACTCTCATTTAGCCAGGGTAAAAGGCAGTCCAAATTTCACAAAATTGGTTTCATTTAAGCACCCACTAACCTACACATGTTCATTCAAACAACAAGTATCTCACATGGCTAAAGATACTAGATTTCATTCAGTGCTTGATTTTTTGTGTTATAAACGACTGTTGAGTAAGCCCCACATTGGTGAGTTAAATAGATAGAAATCTTCTAGTTGTCATGCCACTGACACATCAAATGGTGTTATCGAATCTCCATACCTTGACCCAAACTCTCCTTCGCTAGTCACACTGGTAGCGTCATCACTCCCAGACCCATCGTCTCCTGCCTGGAATGTGGCTGCCTTTAGCAGCAATAGCTGACTAGTCCCCAGCAGCTGGCTTGGGTCCCACAGAGGGAACACCTCCGGATCACGTGACCCATGTCGGCCATCTGATTGGCTCTCCAGGCTATCCCTTGCCACAGAAAGATCACCATCCTCAAATGAACTCAGAGCCCTAACATAAGAAGGGGAAGGAACAATGCCTGAGTATAGCTGTACATATATCTATTTCAGCTTATATCCTTGCATAGGTCTGTGTGGCTGAGCTAGAGTAGTCATGCTTGATCTTTAATTATTTGCAGCAACAATAGTCATTAAACAATTCACAGCAAAATTGTGATTCACCAAACGTTTCAACTAGTCCTACGGCAGTCCTCTTCAGTGGCAATGAGTAACATGAGAGGTACTACAGCTGGTTATAACGTCAACCAGAAGTGAGCATTAAATAGAGTACAGTTGACTGGCATGCAGAGAGTCTGAATCGTTTAACGGCTAGTGTTGTTAGCAGCAAATAAGGATCAAGCACTTCAGCTTCTATTCTTGTGCCTTGTCAGTGTAGTTTACAGAGAGGGGGCATGAGACCAGTCTGCCTGACCTGATGCAGTTGATATCATAGTGGAGGTGGTAAGCATTAGAGTGCTCAGAAGATGTGGAGTATTGCTCCTGCAGAGAGGCCACACGACTGTGCCACGCCTCCACCTTCTTCCACTCGCTCACACACATGTAGCACTCAACCACCTAAAACAGAAGGAAAAACAGAAAAGGAGGAGGAGTGGGAGGAAAGGGTATATACATTTACATGACTGATGCAGGTAGAGCAGAATTTCTCCCAATGCAGACACCAGCATCCTGATTAGTAAGATGGTAGTACATGTGGTAGAAATTGAACACTTTTCCATTTGCACTACTATGTTCAAACTGCTGGTCTCACGTGAATGACGTCAGGTGGATGCAAGGTGGACATGGGGGGGGAGGGGCCCAACTGCCAAAACAACGCACTGGATCATCCGTTCGAGCGCTCTATCGCAGTTTTGGACTCCAGACGTTAGCATGATCGAAACTACTCATCTTGACCGGTATGAAAATTGCTTTCAAGTTTAGTATGTACATATTTGAATATCGGCCCCTCCCCCCCTACGTCCACCTCGCGTCCACTCACGTGATGAATACTCCCAGGCCTTCCCCGTTTTTCGCCGGTCTTCCGCTCCCGTGTATTATTGTGAACACAAACGGAAGGTAAAAACGGGGGAGGCCTGGGAACGAGACTATCAGCACATATGAGTCTCACTCTTAACAAAAACTGTGCACCACAGTTTCAAACAATGTAACACAAGCAAAGGAATAATGTTGATTTCTTCTACCCAGGACTGTCCCATTAAACTAGTAGGAATGATAAGTATGCAAACAAAATAGGAAAGTGAAGGTAAATATACAAAAGCCTCTTTCAGTCCCACATCTTTGTCACCCTAAACTGCAGTATGTAAAGATGGGGCTTTGTATATTTACCTTCACTTTCATAACAATCCTAACTCCTATACCTTGTTGGCATACATTTTGGCATGCCAATCCTACTATATTATGTTTCCAAGTCAATTGACTGACTAGAATTTTAAGACCAGACGTAGTCAGGCATTGACTTTAATCTACGTGGCTCCATTAGTATTCCTACAACGAGAAGTTCACTAAGGATACGACATGTGTAATTACATGCACGTTACACGCATCATTCATGCTAACTGAGGCGTGTGTGTACATACCCTGTTGACAATGAAGTTGATAATTGGGGCGTTGGCAGCTTTCTGAGATGGCCCCAACTCAGACTCTTCTGGGGAGTGGAGGAGGTCCAATGCCTTGATATATTCCTCACATGCTGTCTCATAACTATAAGGGGGGAGGAGAGGGGGGAAGAGGAGGAAGGAGGGAGAGGAGAAAGACAGGGGAGGGAGGGGGAGAGAGGGAGGGAAAGAGGGCAGCGGAGACAAAGGTAGAGAAAAGGAGAGGGAGAGGAAGAGAGGTGGAGAGGAAGGGAAAGAGAGAGAGAGAGAGGGAGGGAGAGGGGGCGTGGGTGAGGAAGGAAGATGGAGAGGAAGTGAGTGAGGACAAAAGGGAGACAAAAGGAGGAGTAAAAGGCTTGTAGCTAGCCACTGTATCATGATCCCCCACCTTGACTTGGCCTGTGCCTCTGCAGCCACAACCCATGGGGGAGTGGCACCCAGGGACTTCTTCACCCAGGCACCCATCCCACGGATGCCCTCCCAGGACCCAGTCAGCAGCAGAGCATGAACCACATTCACCAACATCTTCCAAAACTCTGCAGTCTGGAGAAGGAGGAGGCTCATCTGATCACCCTGAAGTAGTACACTATATACTTATACTGCTAATACCCTTGTTTTTCTATCCTCTATACTTTGAGTCTATGTTAGAAGGGGGATTTTATTCAAATTTCAACTGTACATATTCTAGTTCAACCAAGGTTGACAAAAATAATGATGGCTCTGCTGTAGCTATATACGAAACAACAGCAACATTGTTCGTCGTGAACCACGCAAAATTCCAATGTACACAAAAGAGGTAGCGACATCATTAGTGATGTAGCGAAATAACTCACATCATTAGTGATGTGACAAGAGACCGTTTTGTTTGAGTGGTGGTCAAGGTTAGTGGTTCCCTCTGTACGTGTACGTATTCAAAAAGAACTAAAACACTCAAAAATTGTTGTATGTTAAACTAAACTAAAGCTTTCAAAATGACACTCAAAAAAAGTCATAACACCACTCTAATTAACCATAAGGCATAAATTCTTTTTTTAATACAGTCAATGGATTGTGATGTAAATGACCAAACATGCCTTGGTTTTCTTGATGATGCCAAGAACACATGCACACGCACACAACATACGTACATGTAACTTGACAAGATCCTTGAGAGCGGCAAAGCCATGCCTAATGGCAATGGCCGGCATCCCAGCATGGATGGCTATGGAGACAATGTGTCCCCTCACATGGGAGAGCCACTCCAGACACGTCTCCATGTTCTTGCGGAAGAATGTGCGCACAGACTGCAAAGACAAAAGTTCTAGTCAACATCACCAAGGTGTGTCCAAGGAAACCAAGGGTAACCAGCACAATACACATGTATATAGTTGAGTATACAGTAGTCTCATGAAAAAGTGCCCACCCTCAAAAGAGCGCCCACCCCCTAATTTGGGCCCAATTTCCTGTTTAGGGTCAAAGTTTACTCGAATGAGCACCCACCCTGGAGCAAGCTTCGCGTACCCAATGAAGCATACCCAATGAAGCATACCCGTGGAGTTTGAGAAGCATAGCTCCGAGCACTATGCATATCTGAGGTAAGACACTTCATGTTATACTTCATCGAAGGCTACTACAAGGTTGCTTTGTGTAGACGGACATAGCTAGTGCGGCGCGCTCCACGAGCTACACCATGCTTATGGTGACATGGTGTCGTTCAGAGTGTTGTGTGCCGTCAGGCCTAGACTTCGTAGCCGCTGGTGGCTCCATTGTACGTTATTGTTTGTCAATTTTTTTTTTGCTTTGAGGGCATCGAGTTAGCCTCGTACCCAGTCCTCCACCACAGCTATCGTCGCTTGCAGTACGAATAATGCGTTATTCATACTGCAAGCGACGATAGCTGTGGTGGAGGACTGGGAACGAGGCTAGCATCGAGTCACTGTAAACATGGCATGGGCACTCTTTCGTCGGAAACACTTGAAAGAGTGCCCACCCCCCTCTTTGGCACACTTGTAAGGTACTCCGCCCACGGGCACTCTTTCACGAGACTACAGTATTACTACATGTAAATACCGTGGAAATCACCACTCTTCCAGAGTGTGGCTCTAGCTACACTGATTAGCAGTGTTGAAGGCCAATCCCTTTAATTTGCCTACAGGCAGCCATTCGTCCGAACTAAAGGGAAGCTTGGCTGAATTCTGGCTATGGTATGGGCAGGTACCTTGGGTACAGGTGGGAGGGTGACACAGGACCCCTCATAGGCATTGTACATCAGCTTGTCCAGGTGCTCCATGAACTGTAGCAGCAGAACTGCCCGCAGGTGAACAGTGTAGTGGCGTGGACCCAGACCTAAGGGAAATAATACATGAACTACATGTTATACAGAGCCACCCACTGTACCTGATGTGTTTCAGCCATATGTGTATGTCAAGAGCGTATAAGAACGGGCGGCTTGAGTAAGAGCATGTAACTCCAATAGAAGCCCATAGTCCGGTCAAAATTATTGAACCGTACTAAAAATAGAACACCAGGTCACGTGCTTAGCTAGCCTCGTTCCCAGGCTCTTGTGCATGGGCGGAGAAAAAAGAGCCTGGTACACACTGTTTGCGCATGCTCAGTTCCCCCAGGATTTCTGGGGATTTGGAAATTTCCGCAAAATATGCTCCATCACACTAACCTCTGTGAGGCATGCCGACTTCTCCCATATAAAAGATGCCTGCCACTGACCACGCTCTGTGTAGACGATGACGAGGGATTGACAAAGGTACTCAGCTCTTTGCTTGCAGGAGTTGTCCACGCGTTCGTCCATTCCAGCTAAACGCTGCGGCACGTGAATGACGCAATCTTTCTCTTTGAAGTTCACCGATCACCTCGAACAAAGCAATGCAGACCATTACCATCAAAGCAATATTGTTTTTGTCTTCAAAACCGCCCGTATGTGTCCCACAGGGAGTATAGCTATGCAGTGCAGCCTTTCAGCAGGTAAACAGAAATTGACCGTAATTTTAGTGTAGCGGAGTAGTATGCAGGTTACCAAGTGAACTTGGCGCATGCACAAACAGTGTGTACCAGGTTCTCTTTCCTCCTCCCCCGCACAAGAACCTGGGAACGAGGCTAGTGCTTAGCAACAATGGCTTATGACTAAGCAGCATGCGCAGTACTTGTTACTAATCTTAGTAGTAGCGGTAAATTCTGACCGGTTTCAGAGTTACACGTTTTTATACATTGTACACTCTTGGTATCTTATAAGCAATGGTACTTGAAGTTGCTTAAACGCACCTGCACCCATGTGTCCAGAGAAGGAAGACGGAGTATCACGCAGGTGCTTGCTGTTGTGGGACTCAACCTCTTGTGCATAGCCACGTAACACATCTGTCAGGGAGGGAGGGAGGGAGTGAGAGAGGGATGGATGGAGGGAGGGAGGGAGGGAGGGAGGGAGGGAGGGAGGGAGGGAGGGAGGGAGGGAGGGAGGGACACTGTAGTCTGAAGGTGGCTGTTCACTCACTTTCAAGGGCAGTGAAAGTATCAGCAGGCATGCCCAACGGTGTCCGCAGTCTGGCCAGGAGACAGTACTGTGCAGCCTCATATGTAGCCCAGAACCACAGCACAGCATCACAGTTACCCACCTAAATCAACAAAGATTGTCAACGATTGGAAGACAGAGCAGACACACCTACTGCAGTCCCAAGGACCAACCACCCCCACCTACCAGGTGTGACATGAGTAAAGGGTGTAGCTCAGGGTGGTCATGGGACTCTGGGACAGGAGGGCGGCGGTGTTGGCAGGAGTGGTACATCCGCTCCAACCAGTCATCAGGTAGGTGCTTACTGAGGGGGCCCAGGTAAATGAATAGTTAAGTAGAGGGAGAAACACACACACATCACTTTCAAACCACCTCCCGTTCCTTCTTCTCCCTACCCCTTCCCACTCTCACTCCTCAATTTACCTCTCTTCCTGATTCCTCCTCCTTCTTCCTCACTCCCACCCTCACTACCACCCCACACTCCACGCCCTTAATAACTCTTCACTCCCACCCTCACTACCACCCCACATTCCTCGCTCTTAACCCCTCACAAACTCCTCGTCCTTCCCTCCTCACCCTCCCCTCACCTCGGTGAGTATCCGTGCATGATGAAGCCCAGGATGGCCTTGAAGTGGTGTCCATGGAACGTAAGCTGGGATTGCTTTGTCATGTGCACATGGCGGCTGTGCCACGTACCCTTACAGTTCCGCAGTCCCTCCAGCCCCTTGTGTCCATTGGGAGGGTGGAATGTGTCCACACCTGAGGCAAAGCTGAGAGAAAAGATCAGAGTTATGAAGTATCAACTGTGCCCTAATGCAAACCCTGCTCACCAAAACACGCATTCCACCATTCATAACCCAGTTTAAACATCACTTGCCCTGCCCCTGCAATTACCTTTAGGTACATCCCTCAACCAACATTCAAACAAGGAGCATGTTGCATGTGGTTCTCACCAGGTTATGATGTGTGTTGGTACCACCTCCAGGAGAGCAGAGTAGGCTGCCCGGATTTCCCCTCTTGTGTCACACAGCCGCATCAGACATTCAGGAACACACCTGGCCAAGATGGGGAGAAAGAGAGTGAGAGAAACAGGGAGGAGGGAGGGTGAGGGTGAGGGTGAGGGTGAAAGAGAGAGAGGAAGGATAGAAAAGAGGAAGTATGATGGCAAGTGAGTGAGAGGAGAGGGAAAGAGTGAGAGAGTGAGGAGGGGGAGAACTCTACTACTGTTACTGTCATGTACAAAAGGCGCATGTATTACAGGTCTGGTGCTCAGCTATGTGGAATCACCACAGAAGAGTAAGCTAGAGCTAATCTCATCATCACGGCACCATATTGACAACAATACCATCAGCTTTACCGAGAGGTCAAAGGTCATATTCAGGGTTTAAAGGAGATACAAACGTACTTCATGATAGCTTTGTTACTGATGAGTCCTGACTGGAAGATGGCCTTGAGCACAGCTGCATTCTCCAAACGAATTGAGTGCTCACGAGAAAAGGCTAGAGGGCAGAGAGAGACATTATATCCTGATAATGGGAATGAGCCCAACATTGATATATAAACTACTGCATGTAAAATGTTAAAAGTCGCTGTCCAGAATATGTATGTAGAAAAGTTGCATTTGGTGATAAGCTGCACAAACACTACATTAACCCTATAACCACCAATGACACTATTTGGTGTCATCTGACTTTGGCCTGGTATTGTCTGAAACGCATCCGGCATAACATAGTGAGTAGCATAACATCTTATGGCTCGTTCATAAACAAGTAAACACCTACACATGCAGCAGATTACTTAACGCAAGTAAAGAGGCAACATATATATGCCATGTAATTATGCCCATCACTATCACTGCTTTGGGTTCAGAATAAGTAAAGATTGGGATAACGACTCAATTCATGTATAAAGCTGTTGACATTCTCACTGGGCATAGTCTAGTGAGTTTCCTAAGTCCATAGTCTAGTGAGTTCCTTGAAAGCTTCCTAAGTCCACGCTACATACACCACCTCCCTCATTGCCCTGGAGCTAAGGAAGCTGTATATTGGTAGTGGAGTCATACATGTATTTCCTGATGCAAGGCCAAGGCTGATGCTGACAGAAAGTTTTAAGGGCAGTTCAAAATAGCGACACCACATTCCACCCCTCCAAGATAAGCTTGTTTACATTCTCTGCTGACTGACAATCTACACTATTGAATACCTTGATCAGTCACGCAGGCCAGATTCAATTACCATTACCAACAAACATGCAGGCCTAATTTGCGGCTCAATCTAGCTTGTCCATGAGAGTGAACATTCTCCTGGTACAGGTGCATACCGTACACATTTCCATGATCAGACGCAGCCTTCGAATCCTCATGTAGGTACACAATCAGAAGCTCCAAGCAAAATAAATGCTACCCTAAATGGTAGCCACGGCTTACATGTTGTGGCTGTTGTGCTTGGATGTGCATGTACAAAGGCTTGGTTGGCACTGGGAGGGCCATTTCTCTCCTGCACAAGATGGGCTAGATTCCTCTCACCTTGCAGAAGCTCAGTCTTCAGTCTAGACAGGCAGACTGTTAGCCCTGCTAACTACTACTAGCCCTCCGACTACATTGAAAGCTGGTCAAGTGCAGGGTTCCTCGCTAGGTTTTGCACCATTTGGTTAATTGCAGCACATTTGGATGTGGTAAATTTAGGTAAGAGCACCATTTGGATCACTTCCTAAACCCTGCCCATAGCAGTTACTATCCTGGCTTCCCACTTAACATTTCAATAGTGGTGTGTAGGGAGGAGGGCGTTTCATACCTGCCTATTGTACTATGCACCATTTGGAAGTAGATTTCTAGCTAGAACCTGGTCAAGTGATACTATAGATGTAATCGGATAGTGCTGGATATATCCCACATAAGCAAGGAGACAGCTTACTAACCAGCTCATGAGTGAGCCACATAGCTTACTGAAGGTCAGAAGTTGGCAGGTGAGTCCATCCATGAGTGGCTGGTAACTCTCCAAGGAAAGACTTTCCTTGGCGGCAGAACTGAGGGAGGCAGTGAGGTAGTCCACCCAGCGCTGGATTAGGTGGCTGTATGTGTGTGTGTGTGTGTGTGTGTGCATGAGTGCATGTGTGTACACGTAGGTAAAAGGAGAAAGGAGAAGGACGTGATCAACTCGGTAATCTAATATATTCCTCAGTAACCAGAACAATTAAGTTCTCGGCTCTCACCAGATGTCAACAGGCAGTGTGTAGGCTTCCATCTGTTTGGTGAGGAGGATCAAGATCTCTTCTACCGTCCCAGAGTGGGAGGAGGAGGAGCGTGCAGGGCCAATGGAGGTAGACCCCACTGAGACAGAGGCACTGCTGGCAATGTAGTAGCCATTGCTGTAGGTGTGAGGGGGAGGTGACATGAAGGTGGAGGGAGGGGAGGAGGGGAGGAGGGGAGGAGGGGAGGAGGGGAGGAGGGGAGGAGGGGAGGTGGGGATAAGGAGTGGTGGAGGGAAGGGAGGCAGAAAGAAGGAATCGATGTGGAAAGAGGAAAGGAAGGGAGGCAGAGTGGAGGCAGGAGAAGTGGGAGTAGAGGAGAGTTAGAAGAGAAAGCATGTTCCTAGATACATAGTCCCATTCTACGATGTTACATAATATTACAGTTACAAACTTATTCCACTCACCTTCGACAATCCTGGAACAGGGCATAAAGGAGGGCAAAGTGGACAGGGGGGTACTCAGTCGCGAGAGCAGGACTGAGTAGAGATAACCTTGACATCAGAAAAGAGAACACACTTGGCTTGGGGGACCACATCTGAGAGGATAGGGGAGAAATGCAAAAACCATAGTTGAACACTGGTCTTGTAGTAGCCTTGTCTCCAGACCAGTATAAAGGCAAGAACCCTCCCCCCTGCTCCCCAAAACTTTTGACATCATATGACCACCTTACTAAAAATGAGTTGATTGTAGGAGTCTCAGAAGCTATTTCAAGCTATTTCTTGATTTCCATCATCAAGGCCTTGCCCCCTCCCACCCACCCCCAAAGAACCCATGACACGTCATTTAATTCTGCAGTGAGAATGACATCATCATCACACTTGAGCCCATGACACGTCATTTTGATCCACAGTGAGAATGACATCATCATCACACTTGTGTCCCGAGATCCACCTGCTCTGCATGCCCAGTCTTCCTCCCCCACACTCACCCCAATGACAGCTTTGGAGGTATTGGAGACCTGGGAGAGTACCGTCAGGTCAAAGATGGTCGCAGCCTGGATGTCTATCGGGTTGTACGAAGTCTCTCCCTCTAGCTGGATAGAGGGTTGGTCATAGCAGTTGTCTAGCATTCTAAAAGCAACATTCAAGTCAGAAATGATCAGCCTGTAGTAGCATGTGTGAGAGGGTGGTGATGTATGAGAGGATGGGTGTGTGTGAGAAGGTGTGTGTGGGTGTGAGGGTGGGGTATGTGAGTGGGTAGATGCATTGGCGTATATAGTAAAAGGAGAAGAGATGGATGGGAGAGGAAGGAGAGGAAGGAGAGGAAGAATTGAGTACGCTCACTGGACACATGGATGTAGCAAAGACAGATTCAGTACATACATGTATAATTCTGATGAACATAGCTGGTCAGATGCTGACTACTCACTTGTATGTGGTGTCGAGGAGGGGGATGTTCCTGATGGAGAGAATGCTTTGATAGAGTTTCACCAGCTTGGAAAGAATCTGATGATAGAAGAGAGGAGGAGAACAGAGGGAGGAGGAGAACAGAGAGAGGAGGCAAACAGAGGGAGGAGGCGAACAGAGGGAGGAAGAGAACAGAGGGAGGAGAAGAACAGAGAGAGGGGGAGAACAGTGGGAGGAGGCGAACAGAGGGAGGAAAAGAACAGAGGGAGGAGAAGAACAGAGGGAGGAAGAGAACAGAAGGAGGAGGAGAACAGAGGGAGGGGGAGAACAGAGGGAGGAGAAGAACAGAGGGAGGAGGAGAACAGAGGGAGGGGAAGAACAGAGGGAGGGAGAGAGAGAGATGGAGGTGCAAAAGCGAGAGGGAGAGAGAAATAGGAAAACAGCGTAAAAGAGAGAGGGATAGATTATGAAAGCACTCAAGAAGACTGACTGGCTGACTGACAGAGTACAAAATAGAGGGAAAGCAGAGGGAATCGGAAGAGTGCACAGGATGCTGACCTTGGGGGAGGAGGTGTACCTCAGCTGAAGCAAGGGAGAGTCTACAGAGAAGATCTGCTGCACGAACTGTGTCGGCAGTGATGTCTGGAGATCCTCCACTACCTGCAGACACACATGGAGTAGGTAATCGAGAGGAAGCAGTACACTTGAGGATATTGTACTCTTGGGAAGGGAACTGTTCTATGCATGCCAAGTATGCTTTGAATATGTCGTCAATTATTCATGTTTTATGCTTGTACAAATAAGTACAAATGAGCATGAGACTGAACAGCTGCACAACATGCCAAAAGGCCAAAGAACTGAGTACTACGCGCACACACACACACATACATACACACACACAATAAAAAAAATTACACACACAAAAAAAAAAGAGTTTCATATACAGCATTAAAGTATGTTTAGCAAGATTGTATGTATGGGTGATCACCATGCAGTACTAACTTGCCCAGAATGCTTACCGTAATATAATTTTCCTCAGGCCTAGGGAGCAGTTTTACAGTCCATAAGAATCACCTATTGAAGCTACTTAAATTTACATAGCTCTGAACAGTAAACACGGTTACACAGTATGGAAGCTTAGAATCAGCACCAACCCGCATGAGTAGCTTGATGACAGAGAGGGTGTGGGCGTTGGAGAGCAGGTCTGGGTCGTCGTACTGCTGGATCACAAAGTTTGCAAGGTCTGTGCAGGAGGCAGCAAAGTGGTTCTGCAGGCACTTGCTCAGCTCCATGAGACACTGGTTGCCCACCATCAGAAGCTCCTCCGAGAAAGTCACATCGTTGGCTGAAAGAACATAGTTCACGACACGGTTGACTACCTGTGTGTGTGTGTGCGTGTGTGTGTGTGTGTGTGTGTGTGTGTGTGTGTAGATTGATACGCAGATAAATATAGGTAGGTAGTTACATACAGAAGTATCAATGTATCGCTACACACAAGATTGGCAAAACGATTCCCTTCAGCAACTGAGTTACACAGTAGTAGCTAGCTCCCAGTACAGTACTAGTAAGATGTGCAGCACCGATCTCTCTTTCTGAAGTGCACTGACTATACAGCTAGCTAGCCGTGTCATGAATTATGTTCTTTCAGCCAACTCTAACCTTTCCATGGACTGACATTCAAATAGCATTCCTGGAAAACCTTTTCCACAATATGATGTGTACAGTACTCACATCTTTCACGTAGGAAGGAGTGATGTCATGGCAGCGAGCTGGAGAGAAGTTAGTGCCAAGAGCCTTCAGGACAGTCGTGAACACCCTGATGAGTGCTGTGAGCTTGGCAAGACACTGCTCTGGAGTGGAGCTTTCTTCAGGAGGCATAGAGAGATCGTCAGACACTCCAGCTAACTCCTGATGGGGGACAGGGAGGAGGAGGGGGAGGAGAGGAGGGGGAAGGAGAGGGAGGAGAGGAAGGAGGAGGATGGGGGGAGTGGAAGGAGGAGGAGGGAGAAGGAAGAAAGTGGTGGAAAGGGAGGAGGAATGGGAGAAGAAAGAGAGAAGTGGGAAAGATGTAACATACATTTTGGTATTGAGGAATCACTGGACATCAGAACTCAGTGAGAATAAGTACAACATTCACCCACTTCAGTACAACAGACACATGTATACTCAAGTGTTAAATAGACAAGTTCAACTCATCCTACATCAAAACAGACACAGCAATAAAGCTTTGACGCACGTTGCTGTATGCTTCCATGTCTTCCAGAAACTGTTTGAGCAACTCCACAGAGAAGGACATGTCTTTGACCCAGAAATCATGCAGGGAGGTGAGGGCGGTAGCAATAAAGTCAATCAGAGAG
The DNA here is from genome assembly GCA_949130485.1 of Agelas oroides. NCBI lineage: Eukaryota > Metazoa > Porifera > Demospongiae > Agelasida > Agelasidae > Agelas > Agelas oroides. Next base: position 4,811,947 of record OX422195.1, read on the forward strand.
GGGTCTTGCTGGATGTCAATGTGCCATCCCACTAGGATGTCCACTGTGTTCTGTTAGTGTGTGAGTGAGTGAGTGTGTGTGTGTGTGTGTGTGTGTGTACGTGTGTGTGTGTACGTGTGTGTACGTGTGTGTGTGTGTGTGTACGTGTGTACGTGTGTGTGTGTGCACGTGTGTGTGTGTGCGCGTGTGTGTGTGTGTGTGTGTGTGTGCGTGTGTGCGTGCATGTGTGTGCACGTGTGTGTGTGTGTGCACGTGTGTATGTGTGTGTGTGTGTGTGTGTGTGTGTGTGTGCATGTGTGAGAGAGAGAGAGGGGGGGAGAGAAGGGGGGAGGGTGACAGGAAGTGAGCTTGAATCCCTCACTTGCAGTATATGGCTCTAGTCTTACCTTGAAGTGGCGTGCAAGGTGCTGGGGACAGTACTTGGCCATGGTGGTGATGTTCTTGACTACGGCCTCTAGCAGTACTGGTGTCTCTGCCACTTCCAACACCATCTGGAGGTTGTCCACTACATACTGTCAGGGAGGGTGGTAGGAGAGAGGAGGAGAATTACAAGAGGAATAGGGAAAAAGGGGATGGGGATGAGGAGGAGGAAGAGAGAGAAGGAGGGTTACAAGAGGAATAGGGAAAAAGGGGATGGGGAGGAAGAAGAAGAGAGAGAAGGAGGGTTACAAGAGGAATAGGGAAAAGGGGATGGGGATGAGGAGGAAGAGGAGAGGAAGAGGAGAGGAAGAGGAGTAAGGGAGGATGTGAAAGGTGAAATGGGAAACAAACACACAAGCTGAACTCACAGTCATTAGACCTGGCCCATATGTTGATTTCCCTCCATCCATAGACAGCACCTGTACAACAAATACCATACTGTTTACTGGAGGCCAAGTGGTGAACTTATGTGTACACTAACTGCTATTATCTACTAGGCCAACTAGCTGCACAAAAAACACAAGTTGCATGCCCTAAATAGGCAAAGACCTTGGACAGAGGGGGAGATGGGCTGACCCTTTCATGAATGTCTTTATGAAACATTAGCTGGGAAACCAGATGAAGCATTTAGGGGAGGCACGTCAGTGAAACAGTGGATTACCTCGTGCAGTCCCCTCAGGTAGACTGCTCTTGTGTCATCACTGAGGTCCTCCATGTGCACATTCAAGAATATCCACTCAAAGAGCCTGTGGTACAACAAAGATAACACCGACTGAAGATACGTACATGTAGGCCATCATACAATATATGAGGCAGCCCTGAGTAGAACTTACTGTGCTTTATAAATACGTCAGAAAATGATGCTCCTACATGTTGCAATGAGCGAATATGAGCTCCGTCTTTAACAGCAGTTACACGAGCTGCTTCAAATGTGACAATGGCATCAAATTCTAAATATTCACTTGGGACTGTCTAAGCCTTGTACCCAGATCAATAAACAGCCTAGGCTAGGTACGAGGCTAAGGACTGTCAGGTAGCTATTGTAGTCTTTCACTTAGTGTTTGCCCAATCAGCAATAGTGGCCAGGCTCTGCTTTGCACGTGAGGCTTTCTGCATGCATGTACCCTAGTTAAATGTGCATCTATAATTACTGACAGCTGTATGTAATAAACTGGTCCCAGTTTTCTAGTGAAACACATCACTTTTCGACTGGGTGGCAGGGTGCAGGCGAAAAGTTTGGTCTGGGAATGAAACTAACAGTGTATAGCATCTAGGCCTGCCTTTTTATCAGGGAGATGTGGTTTATTGATAGCCTCGTTCCCAGGCCCGTCGCTTGCAGTACGGAAAAGCGGGCAAGCGACAGAAAGCTGGGCGAGGCCTGGGAACGAGGCTAGTTTATTGACTGGTCATGCTAGTAGCTCACACGTATGATATCAGTCTGAAATTGCCATACAGAAACACTCTTGCAAATGTTATACATGTATATGACTAGAGCTTTGTGTTTACTGCACATACATGTATATTTGGTCAGCACCATATAATCTGGTAGGGTCGTATACATGTGAGGCAGTCCTTGAACAGTAGCTGTTGAAAGCCAGTGCTCAACTTTTCGTCATTCAGTCCAGAACTGTTGAGCGAGGCAGTTCGGGCAAACAAACGGCAACACAATAACGTTAAGAGGAGTGTAGAAACTGCTGAGCGATGTAGATTGACAAGCTGGGTGCTTACGTCGAACTTGCTTGCTTGTTCAGATGAAAATCAAGCTGGAAGCTCACGCCAAGCTCGCTCGCTTGCTTGTTCAGATGAAAATCAAGCTGGAAGCTCACGCCAAGCTCGCTCGCTTGCTTGTTCAGATGAAAGTCAAGCTGGAAGCTCACGCCAAGCTCGCTCGCTTGCTTGTTCAGATGAAAGTCAAGCTGGAAGCTCACGCCAAGCTCGCTCGCTTGCTTGTTCAGATGAAAATCAAGCTGGAAGCTCACGCCAAGCTCGCTCGCTTGCTTGTTCAGATGAAAGTCAAGCTGGAAGCTTGCGCCAAGCTTGCTCGCTTGCTCAGTAGTGCTATCTACGATCAAGATCATGAGCTATGGAAGTCAAGCTGGATGTTCATGCCGAACTCGCTCGCTACTATATTGAACTGGAGCTAGTTCAGCTACTTACTCAGCAGCGACAGAGATCACATGTGCCTGTACCGCAGGACCATAACAACAGCTAGCTCACACACACAGCACAATAACCCACAAACCTGCCATTCGGAGGAGGAGAAACTACACAGCTAAGGTATGAAAACAAATACTTTCACTTAGTAACAGACGAAATGTCTGGCATCTGACAGCACCAGTAAGTAACACCTTTACAGCAATAGCTCAGTGACATGAAACCTCATGCCGTCAGTTACAAATATAGGATCATATTTTCATGCGTCATCCCCAGGACAATGACCCAATTGAGACAACAGTACACACATATACACTGTACATGTAAATATAATCCCAGAAAATGGATAGTAAATTGCCAGGCCACAGGACATCCAATCTGAGTGTACACTAGCTGCTATGGTGGACCCACCCTGGCCAAGAATGCAACTTGTTTATCACAAAGTGCTAAAAAGTTGCATCTGACAAAAACTCTTATTAATCAAGCCTCTTTAAGCATTATTAGTAGAGGACACACTGTGACCCAGTGGACAAGGCAAACACAGCCTTGTTTCCTGACTCTCATACCCTAAGCTTTCATCGCTTGGAGTGAAGGTCTGGGAATGGGGCCAGACAAGGCATCTGTCTCTGAAACTGAGCATGGCATTTGATTCCCCAAATGCCTTTCTTATTTCCCCCACCTCAAATTTTGGGATGGGGGGGGGGGGGGGGGGGGAGACCACTGTCAAGTCATCTTGGAGTGTGGTTATGACTTGTTTATAAAGTCTATGTACCGTATAATGCTTAAGGTACAACAAAGTGGTGAGTATCCAAGGACCAACCTTTGTGCGTCTCGGTTGAGGCAGTGTCCCATGTGCCCAATACACTGCTCCAGGTTCCCCAGGAGCTCTCGCTCAACACTAAGAGAGAGAAAGAACATCACAGTTGAATGAAGTTGACAGTACAAACAATCCTCAAATGTGCTTGTATGTAAAGTCCATTAGAATAATGATATACCGACTAGAACTGCAATGATGTATCAATTTTGCAACATATTGCAATTCTGCTTCAAGCGATACGTGGATCAATACAAGTTTTGGCATATCAATATATCGTGTGCTCATCACATGGGAGTGCTGCATTTGCAGATTGTGAGGGAGATGGCAAGTGTCTTGGTCAACTAAAAGAGCTAAATGTGAGGTGTAGCACTACTTTGGCTATACTGGGGAAGCAATAACCATTGTTGTGCCACCTGTGCACCAAAAACAACAAACTTCTGTGTGCAGAGGCATCACAAAGTCTAGTCTGGTCACCCGCTGTGGGTACGAGGCTACACAAAGCTGCATGGTGGGGCTATCTGTGGGCCAAGCAGGGCAAATCATCGTCGAACAGTAAGCAGGTGGCATTGAAAATCACAATCATAACCTGACTGATAATCGATACAGTACTGAAACATATCATTACAGCTCTAACACCCACTCACTTAACAATTACAAAATAACTCCAGCTGCAAAAGGGGTAGCGTAGCTATTTCTGCCTGTTCACAGCACTGCCTCACAAGTACCACAGTCAACTGCCATCCATCAAATACTAGCCACACACAACCACAAGCAGTGAGCAGGAGGACTGGAATGTCTACTGCCACCACTAGCATCTATCAGTCGTTACATGTTAGCTAGCTGCTGAGAAACGCACGTATGGTAGCGAGCTGTGGACTGTGCAAAGAAGTACACATATCTGCCCAGTGGGTTCTGTAGCACTAGGAGGAACCAGTAGCTAGCAATACTTGTACAAAAATAAAATGTGAGAAGTAGCCGCACAAAAACAGCAGCAAAACAAATAGTAAGGTACCTTGTCTGCTCAAGAGAGTGCAGCAATAGTTACCCAACCACACCGTCATCATGTTCATAGTCATTGTTAACAATGCACAATCAGAGCTCACTTGTCCAGAATCACTTGCTGAAATGTCTTCAGAATGCCATCAGCATTGCGAGCTATCACCTGAGCAGACAGAATGAACAAGGATCCATTAAAGTACAAACATAATAACCTCTCTTCCCCCCACATCTCTCCACATTAGACTTGTTCCTCAGCTGGACTGGATTGTAGCTACTGGCTTTGGCTATGTGTAACATGGGCCATGTGTAACATGGGCTATGTGTAACATGGGCTATGACAGCACATTAAACCTGACATTGGCTAGATGGTGACTAACAGCTTTGGGCCAGAAAGCGAGGACAGAACGGCAGGCATGGAGAAAGAGCCATGGCACAACCTTCCTTGATTTGAAAGACATACTTCAGTCTCTATACAGAGTGCACGGTTAACTATGAACTAGGTCTAATTCGTGCATCACCCAAACTGCACTTGCACCCTCCTCCCACACATCCACACATACAAAAAGCCTCTAGCCTTGATCTGAAGCTCCCCCCCCCCTCCATGGAGCTTAAAAACAGTCTACAAAGCCTGGTGATTAGGCCAGAAACAACAGGTGTGTGTATGTGTGTGTATACAACACTGACCCACGAACCTGGTTAGTTCTATAGTCAGTTACATGTAGCTCCAAAAAGTCAAGGATCTGCCTGGAAAGGCGGCAGCTTGCATCCACATCAGTCGACTGCTCAAGTTTCGACACCAACTGGATTAGCTCTTCTGCAGAATAGAGATCAAAGTTACAGGTATATAGTCACGTGTCCTCTGCAAGAAATAGGACAGGGACTTGGTAATCATCACACTGGATTCTAGAGGTTACATGTCGTCTCCAGACATCTTGGGACCGCTAAAGAACCCTCGGGATGAAATAGCAACAGATGTACCATGCACTCTTGCAACACAGCCACTGGGTCCAGTCTTTGATGCAATGTACTTATTTTGTTTTCTACTGGCCAGGCACCATAGAATGAATAGAATGAAGCTTATCGGCTGAAATGTTGCAACTGCAACAGTGTGGTTTACGGTACATCAAAATCAAAAAATCAAAATAAAAAACACTCAAGCTGAGGACATACATGTAGTACTTTGATTTCTATCAACCAATGAAAAATGTGACAAAGAGACATTGCATGTGCTATAGAACTGCAATCTACAAATGCCGACTAGAAAATTTCAATTTTGCTAAGTGCGAGCAAGTCAGAAGTACTTTGGTGCATAGAACATGTTAACAAGTAGCACACACACGATTCTGTGTTAAGAAGGCATTAATGGCCACGAGTAGGATCTTCAGTACGATGGCCACTGCCCTAAATTAGAGGTCTCCAGAAGAGACATATTCCACAGTGTTGTGAACACCGTACCGACACAGGTAACTGTCAATATTGATATCCACAAGGGCTAGGTAGAAGGCATAGAAGCTGACAGACTGCATGCATGGAACTACACAAGTTGTTACTAGATGATCAGTTTCACGTAAGCAATAACACAGATACTTCCGTTATCCACAAAGCAGCTAGGTAGCTAGCATGCAGTTGACACAGAAGATTCTCCACCTCCACACTGTCAGTTGTCCCACCAGTGAACATCCATTACTCCAACTAGGTTTTACACACGTAAAGCTTTAACTGCCGTGTACAGCCTCACTTATACTGGAATGGCAATATGAATATGTGTCCCTCGGATATAGCCAGTTTCTGCGTTATGACCATAACAAATGGTGATTGTCAAATAGGAATTAAATAGGAAAGAGCTAGAAACAGAACCGTTTTGGAATCCACCAAGTACACACTCATAACTGGGAGTCTGCAAAACACGGAATACGGAATAATGAGAAATGAAAACACTTGAACTTTGCCGACACGGCACATGCAATTGCCATCCAGCAAGGTAGCCCTGCCACTGCTATCTGTACCTGGGGTTGTGGAGTAGCTATGAACATGGGGCATCAATAATTGCTCTACACTACAGCTAAAACTAAGAAGCACTGTGATCCCTTGTCTATGACAAGTAGAAGTTAACTCAGCACCACTGAGGACTAATATTGTTCTATACTTAGCTTAACACACAGACTGAGAGAAGATGACTGCAGCAAAATGGAAGGCTACTAACTCGCCCTACCCAGAAAGGGTCAGTGATCCTACTGGGTATAGCCATTGGTGATCCTCTAGCACGTCTACTATTCATAGCATGTAAGCGCAGATGTCATGACAACAGACAAAGAGCCTTCCATCCATAAGGCCATAGATACTTGGGTCCTATGATAAAGGCCAGCTCACAGAGGCACGCACAGTCAAGACTTGGGAATCAGGCTAAGTAAATCTTTAGAAAACTCACTGCAGCCTGCTCACCGTGCTTCTTCTAGCTGTGGGGTAACTATTGAGGTCTTCCACAAGTATTCATAGCTACTGTACAACTCCAGATGCAGATAGCAGTGGCTGGGCTCTAACTAGTTGGATGGCAATTGCATGCGCTGCGTTGGCAAAGCTCGAAGCATTTTCTATTCAAATCAAACAAAAGTTATTCTGTTATCCATTATTTTGTGCTTTTTTCTGACTTCAAAGCATACAATTGAAAATTTTCCGCTAAATAGATGGAAGGACAGACAGACAGACAGAGAGAGAGACAAAACCAATTGCTTAGCTTTGCTTCACCCATCTGCATGCAAGGAAATAAACACATTTGGTGGCATGAGGCAAACAAGCAGAAAGGAAATCAGCAGCCACTAGAGATCAAACCCAGGGCCCCTAGCAGCTGAGGCCAGACGCTTCCAAGCACTCACTGTACTTAATTTGTCACTTACAAACTCATTATCAACAAAGGATTTTCTATAAGGAGGAATGTGCTAATTACATTCTAGTAGTGATAACATGCCCAGCCCACAGATCCACTCCTCCACTGCAAGCAAAATACAAGCTACTGCCAGTGAATTAAATACCATGCACCGGTGCTGTATGCTTAGCAAGCAGAGACACCAAACCTAGAACACCAGTCAAATTAAAATTCCCTCACCGTAGGCATAGTTGGATCTTCCCGAGCCATGCTGCCGGCTTCCTTTGTGGGGAGAATAAACTCCGCTTCCACGGCCTTGTTCCTCATAATAGTCGTATCCGCTGCCTCTTGAGTCACTTGGGAGCCGACCATCTCCGTTCCTCTGACGGTTAGCGAAGCGTGGAGGAGGGTCACTTGCGTATCGATTGGAAACTTGCCTTCCTTCGAAGTTTCTTCGATGTGGGCGCTTCGGTCGACCGCTCATAACATTACTCTATTCTATGGTACTCTCTCATTAGCAAATTTCAGGCCCTATCACTTGCATAACATTCATTCAACCACAGCACAGTAGCCGAGTTCATAGTAGTTGATCCTCCCCAATATTTTGAATGTGACATTCATGTGACTTGCGCGTAGATCACATGATAGCGGCTAAATCCACGTGACTTTTCTAAGCTGGGACCCGGACGGCTTGGCTTGCAGGCCAGTGCAGGCGCTAGGCCAGGCCTGGAATGCAGTTCATGGTTAATTCATTCCTGCTTTTTCTTCTTCCCTGATTTTCTGAGCTCCTGGAATGTGTTTCAGCTATGGTGTTTATGCATTCTTGCTTCTTTCCTTGTGTTCCTTTACATTGTTGCAAGGATAAGGTTGAGCACAATGCAGATCCTTGGACTCAGTGTATAACTATTACATACTTTCGGCCTTCAATTTCAACACTAGTGTTGAGCTGTATGAACTATACACCAAACTTCTAGTCTTGCGGGCCAAAATCCTGTGACATCACCTGGGTAACCTCCCCATTTATACTGAAACAAATTAAACCTCTGCCCAGCCTGACTTAGAAACCTGAGGGTTTGAGGCTGTGGCAACCTGATGACAGTGAGGGTGCTAGCCTCGTTCCCAGGCCCCACCCAGCTTTCCGTCACTTGCAGTACGAGCTGGGCGGAGCCTAGGAACGAGGCTATGAGGGTGCTACTAAGGACTAAGGACCCGAGGGTTTCTAAAAAGCTTAGATCCCATTTAAAGTTGTATACTTTTTTATCACTATGATCAAAGTTACAGCAGGGACGTAGACATGAGTTGAAAAGTGAGGGGGCTTCATTTTTAGAGGGTGCCCGGTGCAAAGTGTTTCGAAAATTTGAGTTATATTCACAGCTCAAATTGTAGTGATTTCAGCATGTCACTGTTATCTTGGTGACTGCAAACCAATCCGTGGGTGGTGGAGAGCTCAGTAATGTATGTCAATGTATAAATACATTTGATTTGTATGAATATATCCACATATTCCATAATTCAAAAGTTCAGGGGCTGAAGACCCCCCCAAGTGTCTTACACCCTTGTAGTCAACTACTTTCATCTGGTATGCCTCTACATCAAGACAATGTATGGATTTAGAGACATGCTGACCAGTGAGATGATTACTACAGTCATGTTCTGAAATTGTCATTGAGTAATGATCCCATATCTTACTATTATCACTGGGTCCACATGCCAAGAACTATATAAAATATAAACACATAATATTATAAAGTGTGCTGTAATAATCCAGTAACAAACATCACACATACATAACTGTATATCATACCTCAAAAACAAGGTCTTACCAACTTAAAAAAAAGGAGTATTTTATGCACAAACTGCTAGCACCAGGTCTGTTCTGCCGGCGTTAGGGGATTATTCTTGTCCAATTTCCTGCTATTACTAGTGGAGTTTATATTAGAGTGGATGGAGCCATGCTTCTTACTGTCCTGGGAGAATGGAGTATAAACAAACTTCGCCTGTGCAGACGTCATATAGGGCTGAATATCCTCAGGGTAGACAGCTGCACTATTCTCATTACTAAATACATTGGGAGCACTGGGAAGATTGGCAATACGAGACATGCCTATTGTATCAGCGGTTAGTGGTTGTAGGGGGGGAGGGGAGCGGTGTATCCTATTGCTGCTTGGGGGCACCACACTCCCGTGTGTCCTTGGAATACTCTTCTGCTCCGGTTGGTCTGGACTTGTGCTACTACTTCGGCTACCGGGAGGCATGAGTCGATCGTAAATGGGAGAATCAGCTGAGGCTCGTGGATAGCCATTCCTGACCTCCTGCGGTTGTTCTTTCTGGTGTTTTGGAATGTCATCCACACTTCTTGCTAGCGGCAATTTATTACCATCTCCACTACGTCGTTTTCTCCCAATGACATCTGTGGAATAGTGTGTCCTGCCCCTAGCACCCGCACTGCCCGGCCTCTTGCTCCCCAAGCTCCCAGTGCTCTGGTAGCTTGCATTCTGCTGCGACTCATCTCCTCTACTTTTACTTTGCATTCTGCCTGTGGTCTGACTGCTACGAGGTTTTCTCTGGTACCCTGGATGGGGAGGTGCAACTGAATGGTTTGACTGTGGTGCCAGTGGGTTCGAGTACGGTACTGGCTGATTAAACTGTGTTGCTGGCGGGCTCAATCGTGTTGCTGGTTGATTCAACTGTCCTGTGGGTGGGTTCCGCTGTGCTGCAGTCGAGATTTCACCTCGGTGCATTTTAGCAGGTATAGGAGGAGGCTTTCCAGTGGCTGTTGGAAGGGGTTGCTTAAAGCTGTTGGGGTATGGTGGCTGTTGATTGTGCACTGGAGGGGGTGCCCGGTTAGGAGATGGGGGGACAGTAAATGGCTTGGGGGAAACAGCCCTTCCACCTCCTCCTTGCTGCATGTCAGAGGGAGATTGTTGCTGGCGTTGTACTGGAAGAGGAGGATACTGAAAACCAAAACCCAGGGGGGAGATGGTCCCAGATACCGGGGGAGGGGAGAAACTCATACTTCCTGAGGACACTGATCCAGTGGACCTCTGTCGGATGTGGCCATATTGGAGGGGAGGGGTGGGACTTCGACTACTCGAGCTGCGAGAACGTTCTAAAGAAGGGCTGTCGTGGTGAAATCTCAATCTCTCTGATGAGACATGGGGCGAGAGAGAGGGGGCTTTGAAGTTTGTATCGTTTAACAGCTTGCTTGGGTCCACAGGTACAGACCCGTATCGGACATGGCTCACAGTGATGGGTTGGAGGGTGGCTTGGGAAGAGCCATCAAGACTACCCTGACGTGCATGGCTTCCTTGACCAGATGAATCTGAACCAAATGGCCCCTGGTGAGACAACTTTGGCGAATATTTCCGGTCAATTTCTGCCAGCTCCTGTCTGGTTGTCTCTTGAAGTCTCAGCCTCAGCTTCTGCATCTCTGAGACGACATCACCAACTGCCTCCCTCTTCTCACTCGAGTACTGATGCTTTAATGCAGGTGAAGGAAGAAGAGGACTACTCGCACTAAACTTGTTCGACACATTTCCCAAGCTTGGTCTGAAACCATGACCGAGGTTTGGGTTCACTGGTATCTTTGGCCGAGCATTTTTCTTGTTTGAATTGCCTTGTAATTGGTTAGCCTCTTGTGAGTCGACACTGATGCTCTTTTTGAACTGGTTCAGTTTGTCCACTTGTTCTGTCCCAAAGAATGACTCAAGGATGTGGTCATCGGTGTCTTTCTTCAGATGGCTGGGGGGCTTCAGGTCTAGGGTACCCACTGAGTACCGTACAGGATTTGCCTCTGAGGGAAAGAGTGGATTTGACAGGTCACTGGCAATAAAGGAATCATTCTACTATTCTAGACTGTCGATTCAGTACATATATTCAGTGAATGAGTGTATGAAAGTGGCAGGACAAGTTTATTCTAAGGACCTCCAGTCAATAGCCTTAATCCTCTAGCCCCCATGGAACTTGGCCCATGCAACAGCACTATACCTCTGCCACACTGTGGAGGGACATTCAGCCACTGGTCTGATGTGAGGGGCAATAGCTAGTTAACAATGTCCTACAGTAAAACCCTCCCACCTGCTACATGTATCTCCTACTGCGAGCAATGAAAGTGTCTCTGAGAGTAAGGTTACCATTATTGGCAGGTGACACCTAGACAGTTACACGTACCTGTGCCACTGTTGGGGGAGGGTGAGAGACTATGTTGGTCCTCACCAGGCTTCTTGAGGGAGGAAGGGCTGAGGGACCTCTCACTAGAGGTGTCATCTTGGTATTTGCTCTCCTCACTGAGGGCCTGTTTGTGTCCCTCTCGTATCTCATGAATACCACTGCGGATCTTCCATAGCTCCTGGAGAATGTCTCGGTCGTAGTTTTGGAGGAGAGACTGAAGGGGGGAGGGATGGAGGAAGGGAGGGTGAGAGAAGAGGGGAGGGAGAGAGAGAGAGGGGGGGGGGAGGGGGATTAAAAATGTACAACAAAATTTGAATACTATATCAAAGGACTAGTGCACAAATGCAATCACTGTTCAGGATCTCACGATCTAGTTACCACACAGACTATCCCATGAACAAAACAATAAGTTATCACTCCTTATCCTATTCTCTTTGTTTATACCAGTAACTGTTCACCTCTTAACAAGAAGCTAAATATGGCCCATTAACAAGACAAAATGCATGGGTACAATTACAAGTAGGAGTTTTACTAAACAAATTCTCTAGATTCTACCAATTATGGTAATTTAATGTACTCTAATTTTATGATTATACAGCACTGCACAAGATACAACACTCAAGTGACCAGTGAGTGCATATGAAGTAACCAAGGCTGTCTGTGTCTGTGTGTGCACTGTATACAGAAAAATGTGTGTTCATGATCACCCAATGAGGCAGTCAACTCCAGCATACCCCAATAAAGGAAGTTAAGTAACATAGACAAATTTCATGTATGGTCCAGTGGTTTGCTAATCCATACATAGTAACTGTCTCTTGTACAGGACAACCAACTGTGACAGGAAGGTACTGGTATATAGCCAGCCACTGATGGTGTGAACAAAACTGCTTGTTTAGCTTGTATTCCTCCCCCACACTCACACACCAGGAATGGGTGAGGAGCCCTAGAATACAGTTATCCACTAGCCCCAAAAAAGGAAAAAAAGAAAAATTCACAAACACGTAATCTGGTGATCATGAGCTACAGTAACACTGATATTTCAAATGCCTGAAATGCCATAAGTGTGCCGGCTAGGCTCCATTGTTCATGAATATCATTAACAGAGATGAACCATAGCTGTGAATATGTATAACCAAGAATGCTACAGCAAACACATCGTGAATACCATTAACTGCTGAGCGAGCCACTGACCAGGAGAAAGTGCAGATGTACATACTAATACCGAATGCCCTTGAAGACAATATAGTACAACTCCTCCAAAAACATTTCTACAAAAATGGTTGTAATTTGAAGTTATCAACATGTGCACAAAACAAACATACACTATAACATGTGTACAACATGTGTACTGACTCTTGAGTATAGTAGCCACTTAGACTTCTATGCCAGCTGTTTGTCTGCATGCTTGTCTCATTCCCAGACCCACCTCTCTCCTCTGAGGACAGTATGGGCATGAGACTGGGGAGACATACCAAACCCACACAAGGTTGAGCACCATATGCTGTCACCATGACAGAAGCTATATAAAAGTGACACAGTACACAATACCAGACATTCCAAAGCTGACAAATAGGTGTACTACACCCTTATGGTGGGCATAAACTAACATGTCCTCAGAGTCCTTGTGAGGGTCGTAACATGCATACCAAACCTACTCAAACTGACCACCAAACAGCTGCACGGCGGACACTGGAATGATATCACAAGATGGGTAGCCGAGATGTAAACAGCCATATAATTATCATTAACAAAGAATGCATGAATCATCAGAATGACAGAAAGACTTGAAGCCACTGAAAATTTTTTTCCCAGTGCTGTGGGTTTCCTTTTAATCAACTTGCATACAATAAATATAACGGATTAGCCTCCCAGACTGTACAATTATGATCATTTCAAGAAAGCTTGAATCATCACAACGGCGGAGAGACTCTTCCCAGTACTGACCTTTTATTCACTCGTATACAGTAAACATGGTGGATTAGTCTAAAGTCAATCCCATCGTGAGGTGGGTCGACGCTGGTCACACGCTGTGTTTACAGTACTAATGTGCTATGTCTTTGAAAAAGCTGATTGCTAATTACGGAATTGCTAATACTGGTATGTGTACTTGCATACTGCAATTAGCTTATACAGCAGATACCCATACTTGAGATGCTTTCCTGATACCCAATATTCTGCCAATGCTTTCAGTATAGCCATGTAAGTAGTGTACAGTATTGCAAACATTAGTATCATGTTCACACTCTAGAAATGTAAGACCGACATTGAACAAATGGATGCTCCAAGCTACTCACAAACTCTAGAAATGTAAGACCGCCATTGAACAAGTGGATGCTCCAAGCTACTCATAACATTCACTCATCCTTTTTGCTGCACAACTAGTTTCAGTGTAGAAACCTACAGTGAAAGCACTGTCCAAATTAAGAAAAGAACAGGAAATTAGGTGGGGACTTAACCAAAATGCCTGCAATTCAGGGATTTCTGTGTGTTTATGCTCAGAATGTTTGTTCCCACAGGTTATCCGAACTCTGAGAATGGTGTTTAGTTTCATCTCTTGGTCTAGGGCCACAATAGAAATTCCACGGTGAAATGGGATGCAGCGACGCAGAGCAAATCAAAATGCTCTTATCACAATGGAACCACAGGATTATATTGATGTGAAGACACCACAGAGACACAACATCTGTACACACCCCAAACACACCACCATAACAACATGAGTATGCATGAAGTTGCTCACTACATGCTTCGATATTCAGTGAAGATCTTTGAGCAAATAGATAGCCACATCACTTCCCTGGAAAGAGTGACTTTAGTACCACACGCACACACACACACACATACATGCACACACACGCGTGCACACACACACACACACCCTATACCTTTGTTCACACACTATACCATCCCCACCCTCACCTTCACACACACACACACAGTACCACACCCATGATAACATTGTGGCTACCTGGAGTTTGTACCATCCACCAGCCAATTTGGACACAGCTCAAGACCCAACATGCCTAAATCATGTCTTCCACTGTCCCAACCCAGTTCCCACCACTGTACTGTCTTGATTCTTAGTTGATTCACAGAAAATCACTTTGACCGGTTTCCATAAAGCTGGCTTTTCTTACAAACATACTTCCTTCCTGTTTTCATCTCTACAACAACCAGAAAATCCATTGCAAGGTTTTAAGTTTCACTCATGCATTTGAGCAACCTGTCAACCAAATCTAATCCACAAAATTCTTGGGGACACCATACGTAAAGCTTTGAGGCATGCACACACTAAATGACAAAGTGGAACACTTTTTTGGCTGCATAAGTAGCCCGCTGATGCCATAAACACTAAGTGGCGCATATTTCACAAATTTACAAGACTCTCTTAAAGCACTGTTGTCAAAGAAAGTATTGTTGTGATTATACTTTCAAGGTACTTATCAAACAACCAATAAACCTAGGAAAGGAACACAGACTGTTCGTGTTATGGAGCTAGCAATATGCTCTCTATTACATTCTACAGTCCACAGTGATTGAGAAGGACAAATTCTTGATTCCCACCCTATAATAAGTATGTGCGTGACCTCTTTCATATTACAGTTAATTAGATCATTAACACACCCAGGACCTGCAGCTCCACCTACGGTCCTCAAACCAGTAGCCAGGAAGTCTAACTAGACTAGTTCTCAGTTAGTTGACTGACAGTGACATGATATCACAAAGTTCCAGGAGGACTTCAGTCCTTACAAAGTTCAGAAACCTTCCTGTGACATACTCGTTATACTGGTACCAATGTAGAGTACTCATTGGAAGGGATAAGAGAACAAAGGATGCTTTTCAAGATAGATGGGAGAGGGACAGGACTAACTGTATACCTGTGCTGGAACACTTTGTAGTTATTACGCACAAGTATCACCAGCAGTCCTACCATTTTCCCAAGTGGTGGCAGACGGTAAGGTGAATACCTCATACTACCCCGACCCGATTTCTTCAGTACAACACAATGCATCAGTACAACACAATGCATTGGTGGCCACTCTTGTTGGTAGAACGTTCACATGTACTGGTGGATGACTTGGTAACTGCTTGAGGACAACCCACAGAAACACTATTTAGCTCAGTTTAATCAATGGTCACTCCTACATTTGGGTGTGGTACTTCTTCTCCCTCATCCCTCCCAGCTCACTTACGATGGTGAAACCTCACAACAAAGCCAGCAAAAGACGGTGTTTGATTACTACGCTGTATCACCATATGCAGCTTTCTTCCCAAGAAGGAGCTAAGAGTTCTAAAACACACATAATGAGTTGTCATTTACAGGCCAATGCTTCAATCAACTAGGTGCTAACAATGCCACCTGTACATACATCAAACTCATCGCAATAGTACACCATGCAAACCTAACCCCTACCTATAGCAAGTAGCTGCATGCTGTGACCCACACTACTGTAGCACAGTGTGAACAATCCAAGCACCATTGTAGCACTGGATATGGTGTAAGATGTTGACTATGAAAACCAACAGGACTTATGGCTAGCAAACATTAGGCCATCACTGACGAGTCCACTGCTTAATACCCTCATTAGTCGTGTGCATGGCTAGTGTGGGCTACACAACACTACCCCTTGTGTGTAGGGGCGGGTGCTCCACACGTTACTAGGTACCGATACAGCTGCACTCACCACTTCTTGGCGTATCCATGCTACAGCTGTTGCCAGGTGTTCGATTCTTTCTCTCTCATCCACGGGGGTGTGCAGAGAGTCCACAGAATCATGGCCGCTGTCTTCGTCAACAGAGGAATCTTCTTTGACCTTCTCGGTAGATGAAGAAAGTGACATCTTGTTACACTCGCACGTTCAGTCGGCGTCGTCTCGTTCTTCTCTATAAAATTCAACTTTTGTACAAAAGTACGAGGATCTGAGATGTCTGGTAATCCTCTGATTCACTGTTTCTCTCTTCGACCGTCTGTTGTGCTATGGGCTCAGTTTTGTAGCTACAAACTTGATTTTGTCGCGCGCCCGGAATGTAGGCCCTCCCACCGGAACGGGAACGGAACGGAACGGAACGATGACCGAACGCGTACTCAGGGTCAAAGGTCAACATTATAACGAAATTACTAGAGTAAGCAAGTTTGTGTTTCAGCATGACAATTCTAACACACTTTCTTGCTTAAATGTTTATTGCATGAACAATGTTGCACTGCATGTATTTCCATCCATTCATTTGTGCTTTTCACTGTATGTTCAAAAAATCCATGCCACCATCATTGAAAGGTCAATAAGAATTTATTCATACCATACTTACATTTTGTAATTGATCTGTAGGCATTCAGGCCAGAATCAAGATACACAGATCTGTATCAGTCCAGTCTTCATTTGCAATCAGACGAGTACCAACAGCCTGTGTCTTACTTGTGCCCAAAAGACCTGATTTAGACCGTCTTGTCTAGTCCAGATCTGTTTTCAGATCTGAATCAGATCCAGAATGAAGAATTTGGTAGAGGAGGCTATAATTATAGAGGTTTTAGTAGCCTTGCTCTCAGGCATTCTGTGCCTCCAGTTTTTGATGGCTTTGCAGTATGTAAAGACAAAACTGGAGGCACGGAAGGCCTGGGAATGGGGCTAGGTTTTGATGATATGAAAGGCTTGTTGGATATAGTAAATGGAGGGTGAGTGCCTGAAACTGGCATGGAGGGCTTAGTGATTTGAGATCTCGTTTGGTTGATATGGAGGATTTAGCTAGTGATATGGCATGGATAGCATGGGGATATTAGGGACATTGTGATATGAGGACTTGGGGATATGCAGGACTTAGTGAGGACTTAGTGATAATGCATGGAGGGCTATAGCTTGGTGATATGGTGATAGGAAAAGCTCGGCGATATAGTGATATGGAGAGCTTGGTGATTTGGTGATATGGAGTATTCATGCCTTGAACTATCTCTCCACTCCTCATTTTCAACATAATGTAATATACTGCATGGGAAATTCACCATGGGTCATAGTTCCTTGAGTTCAGGTGGACAGCTGGGAAATTCTTCGATGAATCATATAGAATAAACCTTGTATCAAAGGTGGGATCAAAATGAAATGATATTGGTAGCTAACTCGTATCACAGATGTAGTGTGAAGCTTATCTTAAGCAAGCTAACTATATTGTGAAGCACAGTGCATGCATGCATGTCATGGTATGAAAATTCAGCCAACTGGATGCCTATTTGAGTACAACTGCAAACTACTTCAACCTATTTGAACTCATCATGGAGCCAGAGCCTGGTGTCATAGAGAGGTACAGCTATACTTAATTATTCTGTTAATAAGCAGACTTGCTTCTGCTTCTGTTGTGAGTGACTAGTATCCTCCTAGCATTCAGAAAGTCCAGGTTCTTTCCCAGCTGGATCCCTGTGGATTTTCTTGGTACATATATTTTCAGGAGATCTTGGAGATGTGTGTGTGTGTGTGTGTGTGTGTGTGTGTGTGTGTGTGTGTGTGTGTCTGTGTGTGTGTGTGTGTGCATGCATGTGTGCGTGCGAGTGTGTGTCTGTCACCATTCATCTACTATTCTATAGATCAACAGGAAAGTTATATGCATGTGATTTGTCTCTTGTAATGTGCAAATTATGCCAGCCATCTAACGTAGATTTGGGGCAAAAATTGCTGGCATGTTCTAAATTATGCATGTGATTCCAATAAGCATGAAGGTCATGTATAGCCCCATTCAAGACCTCCATGTCACTTTTTGTGCTGCTAGCACTTTTCATAAATATACTGCAATTGAGCTCCACTAGCAATGACATTTGCTATGTAAAAGTTCTTGATGTTTTTTTCTTATAATAATTCTGCATGAGGGTATATGCAAGGATACATACAATAGCATGATGCTAATACATGGTGTGTACCCTGCTTACTATCAAGATGGCTATTTTACACAATATAACAAGTTTACAAACACAGTTAAAACAGACTTAAAACAGCAGTTTTAAACGAATTATAATGTGCCAGAGGCAAGTTTGATGGTAAACTGTTCCATAGTTCCACAGAATCGGGGAAGAAAGAGTATTTAAAACTATATTTGTCTTAGCATTGAAACCTGACAATGTTTATGTTCCGGAGATCGAAAGGATTTTCTCTTGGGGAAATGGGAACATTAGGGAATTTGCATTATACTTTGAAGGTGTGGAAATGCCTTCAAGATGCTATGTGCAGTTCTGCTTGCTCTAGCCACCATTTATGTTTGTACTGCCAGTACAGTCTATGTAAAGCCAGACTACCATTACACTCATTGTCCTGGAGAACCATGCCATCCTCTGGCATACTACATGCAACAAGTCTCCCGGTACTTTGTGTCTAACACCACAATGCTGTTTTTGAATGGCACACATTATATTGAAGCCTAGCAACCAGTAGTTATCAAGAATGTTGAACATTTTACCATGAAAGGAAACAGTGAGTGCTTAGATTATATACACGAGTGAATCAAGTAGCAGAATTGAATGTGTTGGCACCCACCTAAGTGGTTTCAACTTTAGCAATGTGACTGGCATACGAATTGAAAACCTTACCTTCATCAACTGTGGGCAAAAATCACATGGAGATGTTGATCCAGCCCTATCTTTTTATAAAGCTCATAATGTGGCGTTGTCTCGAGTGACAGTTCACAATAGCTCTGGGTTTGGACTCCATGCTGACAACGTGTTTGGACATGTGCTGGTGTATGAGTCAGCATTTGTGCACAATGCTGGAAACAAAAAATATTTTGGTGGAAATGTTTGTTCCTGGTATGAGCATTGCCCAGAAAACCACATTGCATAGCTACCTGCAAATTGAATCTACCTACTTTTTACACAGTAATACATCCACCCATTGCGACTACCAAGTGCAACTGGCCTCACATTACTGATTTCCTGTTCTGCGATCACTGTGAATATCACAGTGTCAGGAAACCAGGATGATGATGGGGGCAATCTTGCCATCAAGTTCATGTACTTCACTGGCAGCTATTACAATAGAAGAGTGCCTAGTATTGTCATCAATAACAGCAGGATTGTTGGTGGTATTGGACAATGGGGAGGAGGGTTAAGAGTTTGGTCAATAACTGCATTAAAAAGTGGCAAATGCAAACCGTTTGAACATTGCATTCTGATTCTGCACATCTCGAACACCCAATTTGTCTGGAACCATGCTAAAGATGGAGGTGGGGCACTGTATATCAGCCACTACCAGACAAAACATGTCGATTGCATTACAAGAAAAGTTTTCCTTGAGAATTGCACTTTTAGTATAGTAATACGGTCTCACTATTTGGAAAGGGGCAGTTATGGAGGTCATTAAACACAGAATTTTAGGGTACCTCCCCCATGTCTTTTCACAGTTTAAACTCACTTTTCACAATTGTTCCTTCTCTCTTCTTCGAGACAAAAAGGGCATTTTTGTTGGAGCAACAGTGAATATATTTTCCATGGAAAAGGTTATCTTTAAGGACTGCAACTTTACCAAAAACAACAACACTGTCCTATCACTTGTAGACAGCAGTCTTGTTCTAGAAGGAAACATCCTCTTTGAAGGAAACCAAGCGATAAATGGAGGAGCTTTGAGGTTTGGTGACACTTCACTGGTGTACATAATGAACAATACTCGTATTGTGTTTCGTAACAACCATGCAAAAAGAGCAGGTGGTGCCATTTACGCTCAGCAACATTACTTCAAGTTGCGTACTCAAGAAAGTAAACATATCACTGAACAGCACAGATGAACAGTGTGCATTCAATCGCACTGGTATCCTCTGTGGTAAGTGTCCAGATGGACTCAGTCTTGTCCTGGGAAGTTCCAAGTGTCTTCATTGCTCAAACTTCTACCTTCTTCTTGTGATTGTTTTTGCACTAGCTGGACTAATGCTTGTCACTTTCTTGATAGTCTGCAACCTTACTGTTTCAGAGGGAATGATAAATGGAATTGTCTTCTATGCCAATGTGGTGCATATAAACAGATCAATCTATTTTCCATCTACTGAAACAAACCCACTAGCGGTCTTCATAGCATGGCTCAACCTTGATTTGGGAATAGAGACCTTGATTTGGGAATAGAGACCTGCTTCTACAATGGTATGGATGGGTATACGAAGGCTTGGCTACAGTTTGCTTTCCCCAACTTACATCTGGTTGATAGCAGGACTGATCATAATCCTCAGTCGCAAGTATAGAATCACAGCTAGACTTAGTGGTAGAAATGCTATTAAAGTTCTAACCCCTCTTCGATGCCTACACTGGTCCATACAAAGATAGGTACCGCTTTTGGGCCGGATTCTTGTTGTTGCTTTTAAGCATTCTATTTTGCTTGTTTGCTTTGAATCGCCTTGATGAACCTAGCACAAAACTCATGCTCACTGCTATTGGCTGTTTCTTTGTTTTTGCACTTGTTTGGGTGTTTCATGGTGTCTACAGGAAATGGCCTTTAGATATGATAGAGTCCATGAGTGTCCTCAACCTTCGCTTGCTTTCCGTGATCACTAACTACATCCTGATTCATAGCAACAGCTAAGATGCTCAGATGGTGGTCATAAGCATTTCTGCTGGGCTGATATCTGTAAGTTCATCATAGTTACAGGCTACCAAGGTTGCAAGCGGCTAACCACGATCTTTGTGTTGGAAGAGCTTTGTTACATCACTGTCTTTACGGAGGTCAGCGAGTCAGCAAGCCCTTGAGGAGCCAATAGTGAACCAGACAGATGTACCCTGCCCAGACCTTGAGCCACAGCAAGCTGACAACATGGCAGAACAACTACGGCCTGTTATCCGGTTTGACAGGTACTGAGAACCAGTTTTTGAATATGAAGGCAAGAATACATAGTTGGTAGTATGTGTTTGTGTATGCTCAAGATCCATATACCATTTCAAGACTGTTCTTTATTAGATTCCCAAAATTAGAACTTGTACTCTGCTCTGACCTTCTAGGCCAAATGCTGGATACTTGCATTTCTACTAACAACAAACACACACAATCATACATACAACACAATACGTACATTTTGTATGCAAAGCTGTAATGGCTATTGTGGTGAAAAATGATACAAATATGCAAGTTACACAAGCTGTACAAGATGGCATCATTAATAAGAGTAGCTGTTGTGTAGGTACAAGAGTGCATGATGACCCTTTTATTGCGGAGGTACCTACCTCCACAATAAAAATGACATCATCATGCACTCTTGATAGGTAGTATAATTATCCAATTTATGCCACATTGAGACAGCAAACTATTTTACAATTTTTACATAACAGAAGTATATGACCTGTTATACTCGGTTTATCTAATGAGAAAAGTGATGTAATATGGTACCGGTATAAATTCTATAGCACTTATATACCATGTAAATACAATGTTTGTTCTGCATGCAGTTTACTTGAAAGCTGCACACTGGAGTTGAAAGGTAGTGTGCTATGCAATGGTTGTCATGCAATGTGTACCTATATTGTCACACACATGCCTAATCATATGCATTACAAGTGTAGGGACATTACTCATAATTATGTGTAGCCTGTTAAAAAAAGTGAGATAAATAATATAACTCAAAATGGAATTCCTTAAGGAAGTACAGAAACAGAATCACACAAGAACAGAGCAAACAAATATAACTATAGTAAAAAGATGACAGAAGATGCAAGCAAAACAGGCGTGGAAAACACTTCAAAACAAATTATCACATCATGTATTGCCATATGAACATTACACAGACCTATGCTATGTTCTCCACTACAATCATCTAATCCTTCCATTAGCCTGAATTTCGCCAATCTCTGATTTAGGGTCGGGTGAAAAGGTACTCCAGTAAGTAGAGACACAAGCTGTCACGCCTGGACACTTGCCTTGTGTCGTCTCAGTTCTACAGTGTCCATCAATTTGCCAGAACTTCCCTACTAACTCATCCATCCATTGCTCAAGGTCGGTCCCCGATTTAACAACGTTTGCTCTCCAATTTACATACTCTTTTGAGTCCATTCCAGGACGAACAGAGTTAGCCCTTCGTGCATTCACAGACGGGGGGTTAGGGAGTAGCTCCATATTCTCATGTGTAAGGGGTACAACAAGAAACCGTGTCTCCAGGATGACTGTCCCATCCTGTAGCTGTAGCTTAGCGGTCCAAGTGCCAGGTCGTATTGGTCTCTCAACCCTCGGCTTGTGGGTGGCTACAGATGGCCCCGCCTCCAGCTTAATGGTGGCAGTGGCTATCTTCTCTTTGACAGGGTCCTCCCACACAATGTTCACTTCTCCCACCCTCCCGGTGGTGAGCTTCACTGCAGCCACTGGTTCATCCCATATCCCCAGGATGTCCCCATAGTTGCGTAATATGCTCTCCTTTCCATCCCATTCTGAGCCAATCTGGATAAGGGAAGATCAACAAAGGAATTAGCGTTGCATCATGTGCAAACATCATGTAGCAGATAACAGCAGGCAATCAAGGTTGCATGGGGCTTAGGCTTTAAAATTTGAGTCCAGAATGGTTTAGGTTTAAAGTCTATTCATTAGTCGCATTCCTAGACATAGGTACTTATACTTGGTGTTCCAAAAACTAAGCAATATGTGTTAGTGCTTGAACACCAAGTAGCTACCTAAACTTGGGAGAGAGCTGACGTAAACTGAAGAGGAAGGGAATGCATAGTTTGACAGCTTGTGCTACATCTGGATCCTGTTCTCTATTGAAGACATACCGTATATCTAGAAATTTTCATGTTGTCAAATTTTCGTGTTTTCTTATCTCGTGTAAAAATATTTTCGTGTTCTAGTATACCCATGAAAATTTTGTAACAGTATTAAATTGGTTCTACATTCCCAGGTTTAGTGATCTGGAACGAGACTACGCACGCCAAGAAAACATGGTGTACGAACAGTCTGCTGCGTTTGTGGCCACCACACAGCTGTTGGTAAACTACTCGTGTGCAAAAGAGAACCGAGGAACGCTGTAGGTACGTACTGTGGCAGTAAAGAAGAACGATTTATCGGACACTAAGAAAGTTGTCACGTGTTTGCCAGGAGTTACCTGCGGGTGTCGAGGAAGAGGCCGTCTCACACAAAATAACTAGCTAGCTGTGCTGTGAAACCGTGTGTACGAAAACGTGCTGTGTTGAAACTGTGTGTATATGAAATGTGTTCACCATAACGATTATCCGTTGTAAAATATATTTCACGTTTTTCATTTTCGCGGTTTATGCAAACCACGAAAATATTTTTACAACAAAAATTTCCAGATCTACAGTACATGTACAGTGTAGCTAGTATTAGGTACAGCTACTGCTGGAGCTTCCTCCCGTGATGTCATACCTCAAACGCCCATATCCTCCTGGCCAGTTCATTCTCCAAAGTGTGTCTCTTCATCGTTGTCACTGGGGTAAAGTACACCTCAAACTCAGGTGGATTGAGCTTCCCTGACAGCGCATCCTTAATGGTCACGACCAAACCGGTGATTACCTCTGCTCTTCTGAGTACATTGACATCCTTTACCACAGCTTGTTTTGGAATGCCACACCCTATGTCCTCTCCTCCTCCACCAGTTTGCTCCGAATGGTTAGCATACAACAGCTTGATGCTCTGCCTGAGGAAAGATTGGTATGTACTGTACCGTGCATTGGAAGGTTTTGTAATGTCGTCATCAATGTGGAAGACACTCTCCCAATAGGACTTGATGGCAGGGGTACCTTCAGGGTACTTTCCATAGAGATGCGAGTCCATGAGGTTAATGATTTCAAGATTTACAATGGATTCGAATTTTCGAGCAAAAAAGTGGTGCTCTCCAGGAGCCTTGTGGATGGAAGAGGGAGTGGAGAAGAAGAGGGAAAGGGAAGAAAGGGGTAAGGAAGAGGAGGAGGTAAGATAGGCAGGGAGGAAGGGGGAATAGAGGAGCAATGAAAGAAGGTGGGAATCCAAGTTAGGTATCAATTTCAACTGTCATTTCCCTCACTTAAGATTTATTGGAGACAGATAGGTAGACAAGCACACAGACAAATAGACAGGCAGACAGACAAGCAGACAGACAGGTAGACAAGCAGACAGACAGACAGGTAGACAGGCAGACAGACAGGCAGACACAGACATACAAGCAGACATACAAGCAGACAGACAGGTAGACAGGCAGACAGACAAGCAGACAGATAAGCAGACAGGTAGGCAAGCAGACAGGCAGAGAAGCACACAGACAAATAGACAGGCAGACAGGCGGACAAGAAGACAACCAGACAGACATGCAGACAGGTATATCCTACCTTGAGTCTGGTGAAGTCTCTGGTAAGGAAGTCATTGGGAGAGCAACCGCACCAATCCACAACATGCTTGTACTGGCAGCGGCAGCCCAGTTTACGATTCCAGTTGGTGACACGAAGATTGGTCTTCACAAATGTCTCACACATAGGGCCATTGCGAATCACAGTGTGGAAGAATGACTGAGAAAGGAAAAAATGCACTTTATCAACACAGAGTGGCTTCATCAGGTAGAGTTTACCATATTCTAGAACTTCATTGCTGAGCGCCTTAGCACGAGACTACTAATCTTGCAGTGCAGACTGTTCTCAGTTAGCAGGGTGTGGCTTGTGTGCAACATCCATCCCACTTAGGAACGCAATTTAATTATACAAGTTGTGTACACTTATGCAAGTTTATTGTTTGCAGTGCTGTAAGGGCACTAGCAATCTCAATGCCCTCAACGTCAAAATGGCGGAAAGAAAAAAAGAAAGGAACTTGCGCACATTTATAGTCTAGAGCGCTGCAGCATTGCTAGCGATCTCATTATTTCATACACAAGCTGTGTTGGAGGGGCCAGCAGAGCAGAGCACAGTCAGCGCCTTGCAAGACCAAGAAGGCGAGGGTAGAGAGTAGAGTGAAAGTGAGAGCAATGCGGTAAACAGAGTGAAGCAAAAGACAGTGATGGTGAAGTTACACCATGCCGTTTTGTCACTAGGCGAAGGCTATGACACCTTGCTAACGTCTGAACCCCCCCCCAAAAAAAAACACGCTCTGCCACCTTTCATTCACCGTGCCTTGAATTTACAGCTGTAATCATATGACCATATCACAGTCCATAGTTAAGCTCCATTAACAACAGTGAAATAAATGCCAAATAGTGTTGTTAACATGTTTTTCTTGTACATGTAAACAGTGAAAAAAGTGTAATAGCTCACTGATTGGCTGAGCAACAGTGAAAAAGTGTAATAGCTCTCTGATTGGTTGAAAAACAGACTGTCAACAGTGAAAAAGTGTAATAGCTCTCTGATTGGTTGAAAAACAGACTGTCAACAGTGAAAAAGTGTAATAGCTCACTGATTGGTTGAACAAGTGTGCAGAAGTGTAATAGCTCACTGATTGGTCAGTACGTACGAAGCACCTAGTAATGGTTTGTAAATAGCAACGGTAGAACAAAAAAGTGTAATGGCGAGTACAAGTAGTACTGAAGAACGTGGTTATGTTTCGCTGGCAGAGCTACATTGTACTTAGCCCTTCTGTTTTGGAGGTCGTGGGTGAAGAAGAGATGCAAACGGCCAAAAGACCACGCCTACAGTCAGAGGAAGAGTGAAAAGAATGCGAACGACTAGTGCTCAAGAACAAGAACGAGAACACAGCACGCTCGGCGAACACCTGGGTGAATCGTTTTGAGAACTGGCGAATTGCGCGAGGGTTGCCACTACCACTGTTGGAAATACGCCATGAAGACCTCGATGAAACCTTGCAGCTCTTCTACTCGAACCTTGTGAAAGCGGACGGCCAGCCATACGAACCTACCTCTCTAAGGACAATGCTTGCGGGGTTGGATAGGTTTTTTCGAGACAATGGGAAGACATTCAGCATCCAAAACGACAAAGAATTCAAAAGGAGTCACAAAGTACTAAATGGCAAGGCTATTGAGCTACGCGAGCTCGGCAAAGGCAAAAAAACACGAAGAGCACACGCCCTAACACAGCAGGAGGAGGAGCTGCTATGGGAAAAGGTGTTTGGCTGCCACACAGCAGAGAGCCTCAACTACACTGTATACTATACTGTAAGCCAACAATTTGGTACCAGGGGGTGCCAGGAGCACCATCAGATCAGGATAGAGGATCTCAAGTGGGTCAGAGACCCTGACACAGGCTGTACCATCTACACTGAATGGACAGAAGGCATCACAAAAACTCGAAAAGGAGGATTGCAAAAAGCCGAACGTACCCTCAAACAGAGAATGTTTGCCACTGGTGGTCCTCGCTGTCCAGTTGGTATCATGGAGGCAATGATTGCGAAGAGACCTGATGAGTTAAAAAGCACAGGCCCACTTTACCTAAGACCACTTCCTCAGCCAAAAGGTGCAGTGTGGTACACCAAACAGCCAGTGGGTGTAAACACCATCAATCGATACATGAAAGATATTGCAGAAAAGGCTGGCTTGGGGGATTCAGGAAAGAACATCACAAACCATTCTACTCGCAAGACACTTGTAAAGAAGTTAAAGAAAGCTGGAGTTGATGGAAGAAACATTGCAGCCATTACAGGTCACAAGACAGAAGAGAGACTATGATGAAAACAACCTTGAAGACCACCGTAGACTTAGCACCCTCATTAGCAGTGACGGTAGCAGCACAGCAAAACAGGGTGCTACCTCTTTCACCACAGATGTGCATTTACCATCTCTGTATTATTCACCAGCAGGTACTCCTTCACATCACTACTCTCCTGTATCATACTCTTATAATATGTCCTATTGCCCTGCATTTTATCCGCCACAACCCACACCTCACAACCAGTTCATGTACTGCAATGTATACTGTGATTGTAACCCTCCGCCCTCCACTGGAAGTAGTACTACCACAACTCAGCAGTTGTAATATGTATACATTATTTACTCAAACTTGGAAAAGTTAAAGTATTTATGATTAGCAATCAATAGCATGATTTCTCGTGCAATTTGGGATTAATAGCACTCGAAACCATGCTATTAATTATACGTATCCCACACATTGGGTATGAGACACATGCAGGTGCATAATGCAGTCTTGCTAGTGCGGGGCTTGCTTAGGCCTGTCCCAATAAGTTATGAGAGCCCTGACTATTCAAAGTTCATCAATGAGTGGGATGTGGTTAGAGTCACAAATCTGCTGTAAATGCACAATTGTGAGGTTTGGAGCAACATACCTGTGTACACATACTACAAACTACGTGTTACATGTGAAGTTGCATCACAAGGACTGCATCTGAGACATTTTCCTCGTGCTTGTACGTGCATACCGTACTCTCTGAGAGCAAGCACATAAGCCAAAGTGCCCACTCTTTTCTTTTAATAGTTGTGGTTTTGTGAGGTCCTACTGCCCAACACATTTGAATTCTTTGGCGCAACTTGAAACATGTAGAGCATGTGGGGGCAAGCCTGAGCAAGCAGCTACTACAGCTATATGCACATGAATAGACCAAGCTTCACCCTGAAAAGATGAGCTGAATCGCTTAGCGTTTATGAGTGCTGTTTATGCACGACCCTTACCTGAAGCGATCTCAACCTGGAGCGTATAATTTGTACGGTCTGCAAGCAGTCTGCCGTTGATGGTTGGTCCATAGCTGTTGTGACAAACAAGAAATAAGGTACCATGCGTGCTTAAACTTGAGCCATCTCCGCTACAGTTGCCAACGCTGCACTCTGGCAGTAGCCCAGCATTGCCCTTCACCTACCTACTAAGTGCACGAGATGTTCAATTTTCGGGAAATATTTAAATGCGCATTTAAAATTTACAGTATATGGCTGCAAGCAAGCACATACGTTACAAACACACTTCCGCAATGCAGTCCTGCTAGTGTGGGGCTCGCTCAGGCTCGCCCCAATCAGTATGTTAACTAGTGAGATGATTATCATCATGGGGCGAGCCTGAGCAAGCAGCACACTACTGATTTACTACTTTGTCATGGCACACAGCAGGATTTGTCACTGTCGACTGTTTAAGCCAAATTTGACAACGCATAAGTCCTCAATATATGTATCACATATGCCAACCATTTCTCCAGCCAGGGCAGCTAACGTGGCTACACATGCATGGACTAATTTATAAGCTTTATATCGAAATCGTGAGCTAAAATTCTGGTGTTTATGCGTGCTGTTTATACATCAGGGCCCGCTACCTGAAATGAGGCGACCCAGTCAACCGGCCACCATCCATATTAAATTTATACCGCCTGTGAGTGGCCTGCCGTCGTCGGTAGAAGCACAAACCAGTGTCACACGTGCTTCAATTTCAGTCGTCTTCGCTCCGGGTCCCCGACGCTGCACTCAGACAGTAGCCCTCCTTCACATGCTTCACGATATCGATCTTCGTGAAATATTTGAATGCACTCATTTAAAATTTACGGTAAGTGGTCGGTCCAAGCAAACAAGCAAGCAAACATACACACGCATGTGCGCAATGAAGTCACGCTAGTGTGGGGCTCGCTCAGGCTCGCCCCAATCAGTGTGCAAAAAATGGAGAGTAAGGCCTGGGAGATTTTGTCACATGTCTGAATGATGTCCTAGGCAGACAAAAAGGGGTCCAAACAACCATGAAGCCTTTTCTTGTACAGTAACTGTCTGTCAAACTGCTAGTCTCGTTCCCAGACCCTCAGTACGAGGGTCTGGGAACGAGACTATCCAACTGCTGGCCTGAACATTCGTGAAGCTGAAAACCTACCACTTGTTGTTCAAAACAATAAACGTATGCATAAAATCCACCGTCTATCTAAGTACATGTAGATATAGGGAGTAGGGGTCATCATTCACATGAAGAAACCACCTTCCCTCTTCATTTCTGCATAACTACAGTAGAGGCAGGAATGGCCAGGAACAAGGCTAGTACCAATACAACAGATGTTGTCCATCGCTGCTGAATGTAGACGACCAGACTCATAAAATACTGGCCATCTTGCAAACCACTTCTGTTGGTCTCACCTCTGCAGGGAGAAGAGAGAACTCGTAGTATCGCTTTAGTCCCACCAGGAAAGGATCTCTGCTTGTGGAGAGGTAGTGGGAATAGTTTCGTGTGATGGCAATCCAGTCACTGCCTCCGTCCACGGTGACGTCTGGGGGGAGGGGACGGTTGTCCACACGCCACATGTGGTTGTCACACTCAACAAATGTGCGGTCTAACCCTTGTTTCTGGATGAATCTGTGTGTGTGTGTGTGTGTGTGTGTGTGTGTGTGTGTGTGTGTGCATGGGTGCAAGTGTGTGTGCGTGCGTGTGTGTGTGTGTGTGTGCATTTCATTGAGGAGGGGGGAGGGGTCAAGTATGGATAGTAGTCACTGACAATAATGCACACATCAACACACACTGTTTCAAAACATACATGTACACAAACAGGGAGCATCCATTGAGTCTGACATGTACACACACAGGGAGCATCCATTGACTCTAAAACACATGTACACATGGGGAAGGCTACTGAAAGCACACTTCCTCTGGTCTCACTGTTTGTTATTCCAGAGCAAAAGTTTACTAAAATCATGATTGCCGCTACACATTCATGGCTCACAGTAATGTAAACACTCAGGCATCAAACATTCCCAAAACCCATCAGAACAAAACTTCCTAAGAATGTGCGAATTAGAACACATCTCTTAAGTCCCTCTGCTTGACTGACTTTCTAATGTCACCTCCGTGTGTCTTGACAAAGTTGCTGCCTCTGTGTGTTCTCAGAAACCTCATAAGGTCATCATTTGTCCTGGAGGGTGGTATAGATACATCCAGCAGTTGAATATGTATCCCTTATCACTTACAACCTCTGCACCCACAAGTAGGCTTGTTCACACCATACCACTTATTTCCAAGATGCAAGAACAAAAATCCGCACAATATCATATACACTGTATCGCGAGGCACTACTTTTCATGATTTCTGCGATCAAATACCAACTTGCGAAAATATACTCAAAAAAGTTGTTCCACATGCACAAACGCAAAGTAACCATGCTATGATAAGTATCTGGCAACAGGATAATAAGCACCCATAGAAAGTACAATGTAAGCAACCCATGAATATAGGCACCCATTTAACCACATCGCTTTTATAAGTACCCATACAAAAATAGGCACCCCATGAAAGAAAAGGCACCATACCGTGCAAATGAAGTAAATTCGCTGATTCAGCTTTTTCGAATGTAGCGGCTAATTTCGTCAGTGTCTATCCGATTGTAAGTAAGCTATTGATACGAGATACAAACCAAAATTTAGGCAAGGCCTCTTGATCAAAACCCTCTCATGGATTCGTTGGTTCCAAGCGCTTTACGTATGTGGGCAGGGGCCGACAACAATCAATCGATCGATTGCTGACTGTATCTCTGGTTGTAGATAAGCTATAAACATTGGACAGAAATTAGCAGAAAAAGAAACTCTAGGCCTAAAATATATCACAGCTAATCCGTTCCCACACAACTGTACGCTGCCAGAAAATTACATGCGATTATTAGCACCCCATGAAAATAAGCACCCCTCGAAAATAAGATTCTGGCTGCAAATTTCGAAAATAGGCACCGGTGCTTAATATCCCGATTTATACAGTATGTCACTCCATTAAGAAAGGACTCACACAATATCACATATACATGGAGCATATCGTATAGCCCGAAATGTTTGCAGGGAATTAAATATTGTGGTTTTGAAAGAATTTCACATCCACAAACATAGTTTTGCCACTTGCATTTATGAATATACCAGCTACCAGCATGTCTGCCATGCTACTTTGCTCCAATCTCAAGCCTGAGTCTGTGTCTGCACTGGGGCTAGAAACTCTTTGTGAGGCCAGCAAGAGAGTCGTGAGTCTCTCCACAGAAGATGATCCGAAACACTCAAAGACGATATGTACTCCACAGAGGATCACACACACACACAAGAAAGTATGTGTATGCAGCTGAGCGTGGGCCTACAAAGGCAGTTGCACCACTTGAAACAATCAGTCCCAGAATCCATTGCCCATCTGCTGAAGAAGCAGTACCCATGTGTAGCACTTTAAATTTGTCAACTCTTTTCTTTTACTGTAAATCGCATCAACGTAAAAGCCCTTCAAGTATACCTCCTAGACATAACAGTCCACCTAAAAAGGTTTCTTCAAAGGAAACTGTTGAAGTATTGAGTACCTTTTGACTTGGTAATCATGCCAAACTGTAACCATAAATACATCAGCCATTCAAAGTGTGTGTAAAAACACGTGGAGAAGACCATGCGTAGTGAAACCACATGCAACATGACCAGCAAAGAAAACATGGTGTAGAACATAATCGAACATTATTCCGTTGAGTATTTCGATCATGTTACCTCATTCAAAGCACTGTAGCGCAGAACTTCCATTAAGGGTGGGGCTCATACATACTGCGTAGACGTGTCAAGTATTTGTGCATCTACGCAGCGTATATGAGCCCCGCCCTCAACAGAAGTTCTGCGCTATAGTGCTTTGAATGCGGTAATGTGATCGAAATACTGAATGGAATAATGTTCAATTTCTACCTGGGACTGCCACACTTCCAGTAGGTACTTTCCTAGGAATCTGCAGCATGGATGAACACTTAGTCTCGAACCCCAAAGAGGGGGGTCTGGGTTCGAGACTAGGATGAACTAAGACCCTCATTTTGTTTATCATGTTACACACAAGTACATACGCCCCTCCAAACTCACCAAATGCAATGGACATGTTCCATACTACCCTTCTTAACGTACAGGAAGAATCTCAAACACACACACACTCACTTGCCTCGCTTCCAGGTCGTTCCTGTCTCCAGTTTTTGATCACTTATAGCATACAAAAACTGGAGACAGGGAGGGCCTGGGACTGAGGTGAGATGCTCACTGTAAGGGAAAGTCTGATTCACTCAGGTTGATGAGGTAGTCCCACTTCCAGTCTGTGAGGACGTACTCCAGGTCTTCCATTGACCTGAGCAACATCTGCAGCAGCGAGGCTCCACCCCAGATGGTTGCCATACGCCACGTAGGGAAGTAGACATTGGGTAGGTCGGAGAGAGTCTCATAGAGCTTGCGATGGAGATAGTCAGAACGCTGAGGTTGTGTGTGTATGCATGTGTATGTGCATGCATGCGTGTGTGTGTGTGTGCATGTGTGTGTGTGTGCGTGTGTGTGTGCATGCGTGTGTGTGTGCGTGTGTGCGTGTGTGCGTGTGTGTGTGCATGTGTGTGTGTGTGCATGTGTGTGTGTGTGTGCATGTGTGTGTGCGGGAGGAAGGCAAAGTACCCGTAAGTAAATCAGTAAAGGATGTCTGCCTATGTGCAACTGCATCCAGCTAGTTCAGCCTGGTTGGGCTTCATCAGTGCAGTGTAGCACTCAAGCCGACCAGCAGCTCCAGCAAACAGAACACACACTATCTAGGTTTACATGTGAAAAAGGCAGTACCATACTGGGAATCTTCACGGTAGGGTCTCTTTGCGCAGCTGTGATTTTTATTTTTAAAACTTGTTGCTATGAATGATTGTAATCATCATGTTTTTGAATGCACAAAGCTAGGACCAATCATGATACTTTTTGATAGCAAAGTATCAAAACTCGTACTAATCTGATTGATCAATGCAAAGTGCCATGCACATTGTTGCCACAGGAATTGTATGGACACATGTTTTGAGCTCAACTTTCTCAAACTACAATGCAAATAGCTGCATGCATGCTGTAACAGTGCTTTACTGTCAGTTGCAGCAGAACAATAGAATTATCAAGCAGAGGTCTTCCACAGATAGTGTCGACGTTGGAGAGTATAGATGGTTGCAAAAGTAGCCCATCTTTGTAGAACTACGGAAACCCGGCACATGTTGGCTTGTATTTGCATGTTTAAACTGATCTTTTCACATCACACCAGCACCCACCACTTGCAGGACTGCAAAGGTTAGCAAATGGCAAACGCTGGGGTCAGAAGCCCTGGATACAAAGCTGTTAACTCATTGTGCAGACGATTTGACATGCAGTCACAGCCGTGTATTGCTTTCCAGATTGATATTGTTTGTGGCGGTTGTATCTGAACTATAAAGCTATAGTACTAGGGAGACGCTGCATCATCCTGGGGCGAGCCTGAGCAAGTAGCTGATTAAGCAAATTTCCTAGCCATGTGTATTATATTAGTAGTAGCTAAAGGCCCAGGTGTGGGTGACCACACACGTCAACAATACAGCTATTTGTCCAGCCAGAGCAGCTACTGTGGCTACACAGGCATGAACTAAACTTTACACTCAAACTGTGAGCTAGCATGGGGGAATCTCTGCCATATATGAGCAGTCTAGTTTGTTATTCATACACGACTCTTATCTGAAGCAAACTCTGCCATCGTGCATTCGGCCGTCTGTGCACAGCCTACCTTGTCATGCAGCCATCAGACTCATAGCAGAGACTTATCGGAAAGCAAGTTGCCATGCATGCTGCCAATGCATTATACTTCAGTCATATTTGCTCCCAGTCTCTTTCATACCAACGTTACAGTCTGGCAGTAGCATTTCACTCCCGCTTTCAGCTGAGTTATGCATCTGATCTTAGAATTTATGGTAAGTTGTCAGTGCAAACAAGCAAGCAAGCATAGTATCACACATGCGCAACGCAGTCATGCTAGTGTGGGGGCTCACCTCAATTAATGCATGGTTTGCTACAGATTGCCTATGAGCACATCTGGTAATAGCATGGTTTGTTGTGGTATTTGAAACTGATAGCACTCGTACATGTAGTGCAGTAAATTGTACTCAGCTACGCCTTGTACAGCTGTTTCTGCATTACTCATGCTATTAGTCCCAAATACCACAGCAAACTGTGCTATTACCATGCTATTACTATACTATGTACCTGTACACATACTAAGCAGCAGATGTGCACGTAGGCAATCTGTACATACTGTATAGATATGAGGCAGATATGTGTATGCTGACAAACGAATAGGCCATGTGGCATAACAGATATGAGGCACACCTAGAGCTGTGTGTGTATAACTATGCCGTGTACGTGTATAACTATGCTGTGTATGTGTGTAACTATGCCATGTACGTGTATAACTATGCCGTGTACGTGTATAACTATGCTGTGTATGAGTGTAACTATGCCGTGTATGTGTATAACTACAGTGTATGCCGTGTATGTGTATAACTATGCTGTGTATGTGTGTACAAGTGATGCAATGTGAAGTAAACGTACATGTACAGATAGAAGGAGCATATTCATGAGCAGTTAAACCCCACTGGGATTACAAGTCTAGTAATAAAGCGTCATTCCCAGACATGCCCACAATTTGTTGCTTCAAGTAAAAGTCTTGAAATGAGTCTATTACAGTTACGTGTGTGTGTGTGTGTGTGTGCATGTATGCATGTGTGTGTGCATGTGTGTGTGTGCATGTGTGTGTGTGCATGTATGTGTGTGCGTGTGTGCGTGCGTGTGTGCATGCTAGCCTCATTCCCAGACCAGTTTGAAAAAAATCGGACAAAAGGGTATCCACTGTTCGCACATGCGTTTAATTAGTGCGTAAAGTCACGTGAAATTATGCAAGGGTGTGTCAAATGACAGCCAATATTATGTGGTTATGAACTATGACGTTACATATCTCTGCTTTTATATTATATTGCCAAAGAGGTGAGCGCTGCTCTCCTAGCCCTTTGCCTGGGCCTTCTAACCCCAGCGCTTATCACTTGAACTGTGCTGTCGACGCAGGACGATCTTTACACTACAAAATGCTAAGCTACAACTTCCTAAAACGAATTATAACTTGCCAAAACCCATAAGCAATATGCTTTCTTTTGGAGTTTTAGCGCGTCGCTTCGCCTCAAAGTCACAGGAAGGCATACAACACAGCAAAATCCAGGTGTTGCACAGAAATAGCCATTGTCAGCAGTGTAAATTAAATATACGGCAAAATACATGTACCTGACATCACGGCCCACGGAGGTAACACAGTATTATCCGGAATTCCCGGAATGTCGGGAAATTAAGTGCATGCGCAAACAGTAGATACCAGGCCTTTTTCTGCAATTTTTCAAATGGGCCTGGGAACGAGGCTAGTGTGCATGCATGAGTGTGTGTGTTAGAGACCTGGGATTACATACAGAGTCAACGTGGACAAAGAAGTAGTGATCCGCGTGGTAGACAGCCTTGAGCAGCCTCTTCACCTGCCGAAATGCCCTTCCATGAACAGACAGCAAGAACACCACCCTAGAAGTGAGAAGTCTCAGTCATGTACCATACCAAGCCTTGCTCTCAGGCTCTCCCCCAAACAAACATTACACAATGACGGGATGCTAGAAAATATGACACTAATTTAGAAGTCTTCCTATAGGGAGGAAACAGTGGTACACAGGGAGGAATTTAGTGTACCCTACACTACTTCATTCCTATAGTATAATAGTGTAGTTCTATCTACACCCAGCCCAGTTAATGAAAGTCATGCGGCTGGCAGCAGCTCACAGGCCACAGTTTCTTCTCCAACGTCCGTACTAAGCAAACTTCGAGCCCCCACACAATCGGAATTAATGCGTAAGCGGAAGGTTAGGGTAAATGCACTGCCAGTTATGGACTCTTGATACACACAGTTTGAGCATAATAGGGGCATTTGTAGAGCATAGTAGGTAGATTTTTGGAGCAATGCAGCATATATACATGTAGCATAGTAGGTAGATTTTTGAGCACAATCAGCCTATCCCTAGTCTGCTGTAATTCCAGACCACTTAATTGAAAGATGATATCAAGATCAGGGGTTACCCTTAAATCTAATGACATCCTAGCCAATTAGTGTATGAATTAGTCAAAAATGGCAGTTCTCAAACATTATTTCACTGCATATTTCAGTACCGTTACTGTGTTCGAAATACTCTAGCACAGAACTTTGGTGAAGGGCAGGGGTCATATGCACTACGTGGATGCAAGAATACACTTACGCAAGCCCCACTCAGTTCTGAGAACACTTTGAATGCGATAATGCAATCAATATACACAATGGAATAATGTTCAAATTCTGCCCAGGACTGCCACACAAAGTGATTGCGGCTCACTTGATGACAAATACTTACCGTGCTGGGGGGCCGACACCCCAGGAGTGGGGGCGGTGCTGAAAGTTCCTCCCCGGGTCCCTCCCAAAGGGACAGGTGTTTTTGATCTCTGTATCGTACAAGCTGCCATCCTGGGATAGACAAGTCACATTGTGAATCAGGTTCTTACACTCGTCTGTTTTTGCTCTGGAGATGGCCGACAGTGCATCCTTCTTAGAATCAATGTTACAGTTTGCTAGTCTTGCAGGAATCAACATTGGCATCAGAGAGGGGATGGACTTGGTCTCCTGCGTAATCCTGCTCTTTCTGTCCATGGTGGTAGCTGCGTGAGTTGGGACGGAGACGGTCCTGGAGAGGTTTGCGTCTCTTCCTTTTACAGTCTGCAGTAAGCGTTCCTGCAATGTTCTCAGGCTGTTGGAAACCATGGGTAGTCCAGGTGTGGCAGGGTTATTGTCTCTGGCTCTCTCAGACTGTGTATCTGTAAGAATTTCCCTGCCACCGTCTCTTATTGTTTTTATCCGGTTCATTCCTTCAGGATTTTCCTATAGTAAGGAGAGAGTTGAGGAACAGAAAGGAGGGGGGAAGGGAGTGGGGGAAGAACATAAGAGAAAGAAAGGATCAACAGACAATGTTAAGGCATGCAATTAAACATGAAAAACAAACTTTTCCTCATCCATTCAGTAAACAGTCAACACTAAAAATAAAACAACAACAACAAATACTACTAAAAAACAAATAATACTAAAAAACAAATACTACTAAAAAACAAATACTACTAAAAAACAAATACTACTAAAAAACAAATACTACTAAAAAACAAATACTACTAAAAACAAATACACTAAAAACAAGTTCTGGTATATAATTTTCAGAATGAAGTAATGCCATTATACTATAATTATTATTATACTGGTTCATGACTCAGCAGGTAGGGACTACATGCACTCATTCTCTTCCAATTTCCTGTAGCCAAAAATGTGCTTATAACTAGTATTGGTAATGATGATAAAACCCCCCAACTGCAAGGAAAGATATTTCATCCCTGAGGAAATGGAAACTAAAAGACTACCTTAATTATATTCTTAGACAACAGCCCATGACAAGTAATGGAATAATTGCTGTTGTCTGACAAGAGATTCTCAAATTTGGCTTGCAAGTACAAACATGTAGTTGTTATGTCAAGTGGGAGAGCTCCAACACCAACTGGCTCATCCTACATACACATTAAGCTTGGCTAGCTAAATTGGGTGGGGTGTCTGTAGCTAAATGGGTGAGACGGATACAGCTAAAATGGGTTACTAGTAAGAGGCTAACTTACAGTTAGCTTGGGGGTGGGGCAGTATGCATTATGTGTGAAGGGTACATGCGTGTAGGGGTGTGCATGTATGTGAGATATTCGTGTGTTTGTGTGGGGGGGTGGGTAGGAAGGGGTGGGGGGGGGGGGGGGGGGAGAATACGAATAAAATTAAGTACTATTTTGGACATGCTCAAACAACACTGGTCTTCAGGAGAGTACGTAACCCTTCTGATCATCACATGACTATGGTCTTTGGTCCCTTTCAATTCTCAGCCTGTAGTCTACTGTCATCTCACAGCTAAAAAACCTGAGTTGATACAACAATACAATTTGGGAACAGAACTTGAACGTGTAGTGCAAAAGTTTCATGAGGAAAACTTCCCACAGACTTCTTACTCTTTGGTGAGAATGTGATCCTACCATTAATTGGGGCGAGCCTGAGCAAGCATTGTGGAAGTATGTGTGTATCTATGCTTGCTTGCGGCCATATACCTTAATTTTAAATGCGCATTTAACCGAAAATTGAACGTCCTCATGCACTTAGTAGGTAGCCTCAATAGGTGAAGGGCAACGCTGGGCTACTGCCAGAGTGCAGAGACAGCTCAAGTTGAAGCACGCACGGCACCTTACTTCTTGTTTGTCACAGCAACTACGGACCAACCCGGCATTAACGGCAGGCTGCTTGCAGACCGTACAAAATTACACGCCAGGTTGAGATCACTTCAGGTAAGGGTCGTGCATAAACGACACTCATAAACGCTAGCGATTCAGCTCATGATTTCAGCGTGAAGCTTAGTCTATTCATGTGTAGCCATAGTAGCTGCTTGCTCAGGCTCGCCCCCACAATGTTCTACATTTTATAGTTTTATTGAACCATAAATAATGCATACGTGTAGCAACACCATGACAGGAGTCAAGCAACTTTCTGTGAACCAAATCGAATGAACCAAATCAAAATGCTTCTAGTCCTACATGTGTGTATTTACTTACTACCATAGATCGGGAAATTTTCATGGCAAAAAATCATTCGTGTTTTAAATTTTCACGTTTCATTGCTCAACGGTTCCACAATGTAGAGTGTATATGTACTTTCAATTTTTCATGCGTTTAATTTTCAGTGCTCTGCGCACCGATGAAAATATTTAACAACGAAAACTTCTACAGATAAGACTATAGCCTGAAGGCTTGCCAAGAGTGATAAACCCTGGAATACAGGAACTAGTGCTTAGTGGCTGCCAAATGACATCCCTCCATATATCAACATCCAGGGATACCATGATACTATTACATGCATACCAAAAGATAATGTACCTTTGGCACTACACAAAAAGAAAGGCATTTCCCTGTGCCTGGTACCTGTTAAAGCCAAATTACAAACATTCCAGTTAATGAAAACCAATTTCTTAAGCAAACACTGCAACTACCAAACGACTTTCATCCTTCGGTGTTATCCAATACCTTGCAATCAGAGCTAGGTGCACACAGAATTCCAAACGAGTCACTAATCACTAGACTGGACTGGACCCACGATAAGTTAATGAACCACTGGAAACAAAATTAGGCACATGCAAAATCAAACACGATGGGACACAGGGTCTATAAATCTCTGTCCTGTTATATATATCAATGGAATCTAGTGATTGGAATGTTACTTGTTATGTGCAACCAACAACTGTCCTAGCCTCGTTCCCAAGCCCCGCCCAGTTTTCCGTTGCTTGCAGTGCGCGTGAGTGGAGAATCTGGGAAGGAGGTGACTTCTGTCCATGTGCTTCTACCATTTTCACTTAAGGTTTTGTGTACAAGATTGGTTATATAGATTGTGTGCATGCTGAGGGGTTCAGACTACGTGGGTCACCCCAATGAGTCACTTGCTAGAGAAAGCGTTTACTCACAGTCAGTTACAGGATGCAAGTCCAGGCTGAGGACAAGGATTTACACAGCATCCCACAAGACCAATACCACTGTGGTGAGATCTGTTGTTGTCAGCTGCTGGTCTTATACGTATGCTCAATTTGTTTCTAGTGGTTTATTATCTTGGGAGTTCAGTGCAGTCCACTTCAGTCCATTGATTAGTGACAGCTGAATTCCAACCAGTGAAGGACATCTCATGGACTTAGATATGCAATTTTGTGGTCACAAACTTAGTTTCTCTAATGACCTCATCAAAGGGACAGCCACTACACAGCCATGTGTCCCTGTAGTCTGAGTGTCAACACATTGGGCTGTGTCCACAGCTGAGCCACTAAACAGGTGGACTTGGATATTTCCAACCACATAAAACAGCATGTCTAGTTTTTATTCCTCTGAACTCAGCTTGTAGGACAAACATGACAGAGGGGTCCAGAACTCAAACACAAGTACCGAGAGAAACGATTTTGAATCTTTTTTATAGGCTCTATGCATGTATATTGCAAAGGAGGATGGAATAGAGTCTGGGAATGAGGTTGTTGTCCCTTGGTCCTAACCTCTCTTCTAGAGGTGCAGTATGTGGTATCATTATTGCAAGTAATGCAGTTGGGCCCCAATACAACAATATGCAAGACAACACCTTTGAATAGTTGCCGCTCTAACTAGTAGCCACACAGCCTGAAGCAATACAACAATATGCAAGACAACACCTTTGAATAGTTGCCGCTCTAACTAGTAGCCACACAGCCTGAAGCAATACAACAATATGCAAGACAACACCTTTGAATAGTTGCCGCTCTAACTAGTAGCCACACAGCCTGAAGCAATGCTGCTTGCTCCCAAGAAGCACATTATGCACCATACACTATTATGACAATAAGCCTAGCTGGTACATGTATAGCTAGCCAGGTTGCTGGTAACTATGGAAGGGAGTGGACACTGTTCTCAAATAGTAGTCGCACAAGAAGAATAAACAGCAAGAAAAGAAGGAAAAAAATAGTAGCCACAGTGCCTGATCAAGGAAATGTGCAAAACCCAACTGAGACAAAGTGGAGTCTTCCCTTGCTTTACTCTATTAGACACCCCCAAAGGAGCCACTACATCCACCCCAGCTTAATACAAACTGGAAGTCAATGCACGCAGAGACACACGAGAGGAAATCCTCTTAAATGAATGAGTGGCATGTTGCAGACTTTGGAGTGGCCGTGATGCTGCTCTTGGGAATTGCACCAACATCAGAAGCCATCTAGTGAAGCTTTCTGTCTTTTGTTTTCTGAACGCTTGGGAAAAGTATGTTCCAAGGCAAAATG
This sequence comes from Agelas oroides, assembly GCA_949130485.1. NCBI lineage: Eukaryota > Metazoa > Porifera > Demospongiae > Agelasida > Agelasidae > Agelas > Agelas oroides. Next base: position 4,852,856 of record OX422195.1, read on the forward strand.
CAAGACCATAGATAACAATTCAGAAAGATTGACCTTATTGAAAGGAAACAGATTGTTCTCAGGATTGGCTTGCACCACAAGCAGCCAACACACACCAAACCACATCCCAAGGGCTGGATCTCACAAAACTAACTGGCTCTACTACCGGCTGCTTCTAAGTTTCATCTAACTAGAACCTATATGGGAAAAATTAAAATGGTGATCGTTGTGTAGAGTTGCTTTCTTCTGGTGTATAGATATTGATGGGTAATGCCGCTATTTCAATAGAAGTTCCATATCATGTGCTTGTGCAAGCCAAAAGCTGTACACACAATACATGGGTGCGGCATAGTATGAATGGCTTTACAACAGGGTAAAGGCAATGTGATTAGGAATGACATCATGAAGATTAGCTACCCATGCTTGGATGGGTGTATGTCTGGCATCCAGGTCAGAACAAGATTATGTTTATTGTTCTTGTGCTCTCCTAGAACTCCTGCAAGCGTGAGACAACAGATACTCTGCTTGGTTTCCATGACAGAACAGGTATATAGCAGGCAGTTCACATGATATTACCTATAATCAGCCTCATGTAACAAAAGCTCAAAGCACCAGACATCAATGCATTGACTAGCATATCTGTAAGGCCACTACTTGATGCATAATAGTTTCTCATGCCCCCATCCACACCCATTTTTGAGATCCACTTCACTGGCCATTACCACCATTATTGCAATTGAGCTGTGCACGCATCAATACTGTGGAGATAGACATCAATTTGTAACTACTCAGCATACTGCAAAACAGATGTCTTCTTCCCTAAAACATTGGAGTGCACACACACCCCCTGAAGTTACAATATATGCTCCTTTCACAGGGAGTGTGGCCTTATGAGTCCAAGAGCTGAATTGTTTTGCAATTGACGAAACAATATTATAGTGGTTGTAGCCACAGCCGATATGAGCTCAGAAAGTTATATGTAACAAATAGTGGCCTATGGTACATTGGACCAACAGGACATAACCATACAAGACTTAGTCTGTAGTAAGCAGACCTTCAAAAGCTTCTACACCCAATATGCTTGTACACGTACATGTTCGAGGAGAGGGGCAGGGCAGCATGTCTGTATTATTATATGATCACTTACATATTGACTAACTCTTAGCACACTCTGCAGTGCAACAACTAAACACTTCCACACCAATCAACCATGATATTCATACAGGATGGCAGGCCATACACAAATTCACACCATTCAACTTACATGCTCTAAGTGAGTTGGTTGAGCTGGCCTCCTCTCCGCTCTCCTGGCCTCCTCCCCCTCCCATCCGCCTTCCACCTGCCAGGGGTACTGCCCGGGGGTGTTCAGTCTACTCAAAGCCAGAAACTGTATAAACACGACGAGGAACGCAAACGCTACTAGGAAAACCAGCCTCACGCCAAACGCCCTATACGCCATATCGATTTACAATAAAATATGAAGGAAAAAAATGACCTAATTCTTTCCTCATCTGCACCGCGAGCGGCGCTTTATATAACCCCCCATTCACACTTGACAAACTCTTTGAAGAGTGAAGCCATTCAAATCACGCCCAGTTTCACGTGCAGTATTTCTAATAAACGCCCACCAAAACGTTGAAGGCGTGGCGGAAGTTACGCATATGATATGACATACCGATAGTTTGTAAGGGCTTACTAGGGGGGTAAAATAAGGCAAGCCTACGTTGGCTGAGTGTAGTACGACAGCAAAACTACGACCTTCTCTCCGACTCCAGGGAATCACACCGACTCTGCAGTAGTAATATTCACTATGAACCAAGGAGAAACAGTAAAGTCTGACAGTTTGAGCACTGTTCAAGATACAGTGAACCAAGATGAAGAGATGGTTGACCCTCTCCAAGATACATCTGAAGAGAAGACTGCAGTGAACCAAGGAGAGACTGTTGACTCTCTCCAAGATACATCTGAAGAGAAGACTGCAGTGAACCAAGGAGAGACTGTTGACTCTCTCCAAGATACAGCAGAAGAGAAGACTGCAGTGCAAGGAGAGACTGTTGACTCTCTCCAAGATACAGCAGAAGAGAAGACTGCAGTGCAAGGAGAGACTGTTGACTCTCTCCAAGATACAACAGAAGAGAAGACTGCAGTGAACCAAGGAATGACTGTTGATCCTCTCCAAGATACAGTGAATGAGCAGACTTTGTCATTACCATCCTCTGATAATGGCAATGCAAAGAGCAGTCGCACCCTACCTCCCACTCCTGAACCAATCCCAGTCCCTCCCCCTGTTCCCCGTTCTGGGGTACCCATTCTAGCCCACAAACTCTGGATTGGAAACCTAGACAAACGACTGACTGAGTGAGTTTCTGAATGCTGGCAGAGAGCATGACTCATTTGTGGTCAAGTTAGGAGGGTAATAAGAAGTCATTCAGGCCACCAAAGATAGTGCTCAGTCTGATCCTCACCTTGCTTCTTCTACCTCCTTCCCTCCTGTTTTTCTCCTCCCCTTCTTCTCACTTTTCATCTTCCCTTTTCTTTCCTTCCTCTCCTCTTCCCCGCTTTCTGTCCTCCTCCTCCTCCCACCCTTTCCTAATCTACAGGCAGAATATCCTTCAGTTTGTGACTAAATATGGTGAGGTGGTTTCCTTCAGATTCCATTTCAAGGCTGGAACAGAGAGAGCTGAGCCAAGGGGATACTGCTTTGCAGAGTTTTCAACCAGAGAGGTTGGTTTCTCCTTGCAAGAATATTCTGCATCAAAAAAGTTGAATATCTTACATGATTGCAAAGGTAGCAGCAGCACAGTGTGTAGAACATCTTGCCTCGGCTGGAAATAAAGATGTTATGAGGCAAAAATAGCAAATAGAGGAAAGTGAAAAGCCGGCAGTCACCAGAACTCCAACCCTAGATTGTGAGGCCTGGTGTTCCTCCGATTATTTGGTAGAGCATTGGCGGGTGTTTTGGGTTTGATTCCTGGCAACTGTTGGTTTTTCGCTTTCCTCTATTGCATCAAAAACCTCTTTAACAGCACAGTGTATAAAATATGAAAAAACTGTGAATAATCTTAGCCTCATTCTCCACAGCCTGGAGACGAGGCTAGCCTCATTCCCAGGCCCCTGCCCAGTTTGGAAAGACACTAGATGCAGCTGTTTTGAGTCTTTAGGCTACATCCTAGTAGTATAAGTTATATAGGGACATCAAATAGAGAGTTTTCAAAATAAATGCCTGAAAGCCACATCTGACAATAAGGAACCAATCAGAAAGCAGCTTTTACAACAGGTTATATGAATTTTATTGTCCAATTAGCACTCAATTACTGTTTTATAGTACTGTTAGTAATACCTAAATAATTATTTTGCCCATAATATTACGTATTTGCATATAAACTGTATAAAAAATTGTAATTGCGACCATAAAATTTGAAAATGCTTGTTTACTTTAAAATGACAAACCAGAGAATAATCGAGGATTCTGTAACAGATGCAGGCAATGTCCATCACTGCTGGGAAGACTCAATATGATAGGAGACCACCAGTTAGTGCTATTTGTTAGCTGATGCAGTGAATATGAGTACAATGGAGCAGACTTACTTTAGCCTCGTTCCCAGGCTCTCCTCTGTCGTCTGGATGCATATGCAGGAGAGCAAGGCCAAACTTACCCCTAAACTGCCAGCTATAGCTAGACTTCCGCCACGTAGTATAACCATGTTTGCCTTACACTCTGCTAGCTTTTGTGGTGTCATTGTACTGCTGTACCTCCCATATTTTGCTGCTATCCACTAGTGCCCAGATTTGTGAAAATCCAAACCAGTTCTGGGCACAAGACTAGCTATCCACATAATCAGAGGGTCTGGAGCCATCCTCAGCCCATCATATAAAATTGTTTGTTATAAGTAAATGAAAGTGTGTACTTGCTTAGAGACGTGATTTACTCTTCATGGATAGAAATTGCAATGCTTTAATCTGTTGGTATAGGAAGCAGAGAAAGCGAAGGCATCTCTGGATGGAAAGATTGCTCTGGGAAGGAAGATTATTGTAGATTGGGCTCGACAAGACCAAGCTGCCAAGAAAAGTGTGAGTATTTGACAGCTGCCATGTTATCAGTAGGGTGGGATATGGTGTCTTGGTTTCAAGCAATGATGTAGCTACTGGCCCTTACATGATTGAATGAATAACCAAGTCTAGTTCCCAGACTTCCCTGCTTGGACAAAGATCAACTTGGAATGTGCCGTTCTCCAGACATCACTGCACATGGATTAGCCTTGTTCCATACCATCACTGCCTCCAGTATTTTGATTTGTAAATACAAAAGAGGAAGGTGTGGGAGGTTTCCTCATGTACAGTGGTATCATGTAACATCAGGTAGTGGAATGTGGACACACAGGGAAGGGGGAGGCAGTGCCCATCCACTATAATTCCACTCAATCCTGAGTTTAACAAAACATTCCAGCCTCCAGTCCTAGGACAGACATTACAAAGGGCCTCGAGATACTTTGTTGGACTCTGCCTCCTGTATGTCTACCTGACATAACAATCACGGTGACCCACATCAGAGGAAGTTGAACACTAGCTAGGGCTTATGGAATTGCCAAAGGCTGAACCACCCTTTACATCAATAATTAGACTACCATAGTGTGCCTTTGAACAAAGAACAGCAGCTGTTTCTGTCCATCTACACTTGGCAGTATCCACTGAGTGAGTTTGCACAATATTGTTTTGTAAATTGGTTCACTGCTCGGCTGGGGCCAGTACAGTCTTCTGTATGATTACATCAATTCATGAACTCTATTAGTTGCTGAACCTCACATCTCTCTGGTACGTATGTAGACAGCAGGCCTGGACGTCATAAAGCTATATCAAGAGCTCATTGCAATGAACTCTTGATGACGTGCATGTACATTAAAAATTTGCATGGGGCTGGGATGGCAAAAGTACAAGCATTTTTTAATCATTCTTAGTAATACAGTGCATGCACATGTGCTGCATATTCATGCATAGCAATAGTTTGCTTTTTTGTGACATTAAGTTTACAGATGCATTATGTGAAAATTTAAAGTGCTATACCATACAAAATTCTAAATGCAGCTTGCGTCAGCTTGTAGGAGGCAAAGTAACACCTAGATGTGGTCAGAGCACTAACAGCTCAAGGCAGTGGCCATTGGCCTAATTCTAAGCAGGTGTAGCCTTCGTTTCCAGACTCTTCTCCAGCTTGTTTGTACATTATGCAAATCTGCAGAGGAGCCTGGAAACAAGGCTAAGCAAGTCCAGGTTTTTATCTCTTATCTGCCTTGTACCAACCAAGGTGTATAAATAGTAATGGACTTGTGACAAGTGTTTTACATCTTGGCTCTTCAAGACATGTCTACAGTGCCCACAATGTACTATGGCTCGGTATAAGCTGCTGGATTTTGTTGATGTTCACTTAATTTATAGGTATTCTACATCGTAATTGCAGGGCAATGCAGTGTCTGAGACGTGGGATGCAAGTACTGTGTCAGAATCCCTGGACAGTGGGGTGAGGTAAGCACTCATGGTTCACAAACCAAAAACACAAAAAGATGTACGTAGGGATGACATGCTAAAACATTTACAAATGAGATGATATAAAAGTGAAGATAAATATACAAAGGTTCATCCCTGCATCTTCCATCTCTTCACGCTACTATGTGTAGGTTAGTAACTTAGTGATTTAGACTCTCAAGTGCAGTGAGGGAGTCTAACTGTGTAGTATGAGGGTGTGATTACTAACCTATTTATACCACACACAAATACTATTTCTATGCATTCCACTGCCAAAAAGTACTCACATTCCAATTCTAGTACACACTGTAGCATGTTTGAATCAGTGGACAATGCATAGTGAGTTACATAGTAGTAGTAAATGGCTAACGCACCACGGCTGGTAGTAGGTCCTTCATCATTGTGGAGTGAGCCTGAGCATGGAGCACACTGTTAGTGACATGACACACAGTCATTGCCATGATGCTGCACAAAAGTCTTTGTAAGCACACATTCGTCTCTTTCATTGCTCTACCTTAATTGAGGCAGCTTGGAAGAAGCAGAGGCAAGTTGTCATGCATGCTAGTACACAGCTGGAAGACTGAGGGCCTGACTGATCAGTCATCCTGAAGAGAGACCTCTCGCTCTCTATGAGCAGGCTGGCTGACCTATGCTTTAACATGTGTCACTTTGGCTTCTTGAACTGGCTGGTTTCTCATCATGTGTGTAATTTTATCAGCATTCTTATTCTTTGAACATTGACATTCACTGACACATGTACTTCTGCAAGTGCATGATGTATACTCCAAGTATGTGGAGGCATCTCAGCTGCAGTTAGACACCTCAAGTTGTGGGGTCAACTTGAGCGAGCCCCACACTAGCAAGTTTCTCTGTATACGTACTGTTGCCATCAATGAATCGCCTTGTAGCAGCCTTTGGAGAACACAACTTTAGACCTCACGAACAGCTACCGTCGTTGATTCACCCTTGATAAAATCCAACATGGTGTACAGAGGGCTGTAAATTGTAGAGGGTGCTTCTTCATCCATGGCTGGCAGGAATACCCACATTCTATACTGTGACTACTCAGTGCCGTACTGCTTGCATTGTTCAGCTTGGCCTTCACTGCCTCCAGTATTTCATGTATGCAAATATAGAGGGGGAAGGTCTGGAAGATCTCGTCAGATGTCAGGTGATGTCTGGTAGATAGTCTACCCAGCTGGACCATCTTTAACAGAATTTCCGGCACCGCATATTCCAACTGATCCATGATATCACCCAGGTCTTCTCCTTTTCTGTTTGAAGGCAACTGCAGCTATGACCTATATAACAAGTTCAAAAGTTCATTGCCACACCCTTAGTCATACAGCATACATATAGGTACAGCTCAAGATAGGTAAAAAAAATTGAGGACAGAGCTAAACACAATCCAAGGGGGAAAAGGAGTTCAGGAGTCTGTGTCCATGTGCATAGTCTGGAAATTCTCAAGATGTTTGTACATGATAGCAACGATGATTCCACAACCTCCGTTACTGATCTGAACAGAATTGCTCATGTCCGTGCACACACTTCTGGCATACATGCTTGAGGTTCAAGGAGACACATTTTGGAATATTTACGATCTGTAAGCAATGGAGTGCATATCAGCCGGAGCAGACTTTTGACATCTTCAATCTGTGATCGTGTTGTCAATTCTCTGATCTGCACTAGAAAGGCAGTACTACTCACAACTCTTTGCACTGTCAATGAGCCTCTGGTGGTCTGCACTAGTAGTGGCTTCTTCCGACTACCTCCTCAGCATCACTAACTGACATTCTCATTAATTTTTCTGTGAGATTCATACCACCTTGCTTCTCAATTTGCAGTATAGTTCCTCCAAGAAGTGGCACTGCTGAACAAAATGGGAGTAGGCGAAACTGCATTCACAACTCCTGTCTTCTTCACGGACAGTCTGCTTAGCTGACAGCCCAGTGTCACATTACATGGCCTCCCCCCAGACAGTAGCTCCGGGGGAGCTTCCGTCCTAAGGATATATTATCTCCCCCGGAGCTGCTGTCCTAGGACAGAAGCTCTTGCCCAAAGATAAGAGCTCTCCCTGTACTGGAACTAGGATAATTCCTTCAGTGGAGCACCAGTTCTAGGGTATTTCTCCATAATTGTGTCTCGTGTTGTAAACTAACAATGATCAACTCTTTCAATTGTATTACTAACAGTTAAGAGTCAATGTCTCAAGTCCTATAAGGGCCCCTTGCACAACTCTCAGTACCACTGCGCTCAGCACTGAGGCAGGTATCGTTCCTGAGTTGTTCGGATCCAGTGCAGTGGTAGACTTGTCTATACCAGTGACTACACTCGTCACACTAGTACACTCAACATTCTCTGTTTACTTTACAATGTCTGTTCACTCAACAGTGTAATTTCTTGATGTTACACTAGTCTGTGTTGGAAAGTTTGCAAACACACAAGATGAAATTACCTCTTGAGCGCAAAAATCTAGCTGCATGTATATACTCATTTTGCATCGCAGGATATTGATTTACTTTTTTTGACTAGCCATCACAGAAGTGTAACTGAATGATAGAACCCATCTTGCAGCGGTCTTGATAGTTAGCAAGTTGATATGATTAGACCGGAGGTTTTACTCCAGGGGGGGGGCTTATCCTTAGACCACTGGCTCCGGGGAGGGGCTGGATGTCCAAGGGAGGAAGACACCAGTGCAGGCCCGTACGCTGCTGATATTGGACAGCATACACAACACAAACTTCATCAAGCAAAGCTGAGACACGGTACAGAATGGATTCCAGTTCAAGTCTACGGAGCACAGCAACCCACTATACCTTGTCCAGGTCTACAAATGTATCTTGGAGGATTGCAAGGCAGGGCCATAGCAAGCTATTTCAAGGTGGTGTGGCCCAAGTGTACATCTGCATGTAGTATCTAGGGGGGTCTGGGGGTATGCCCCCCCCCAGGAAAATTTTGTTAATTTTAGACCGCGAAGAGATTTCTTCTGATGCAATTTTTAGGCCCCAAATCTCTATGTTCTGCAATTCTTACCAAACTGAATTTCAATAGTTGCTGCTACACGTACTCTCTGTGAGGTAGCAGATTGCGCGTAACTTAGACTTAGTGCACGTAGTAGCTACATATGGATGGCGGCATGGCAGCCGTTTTCAGAGACGGCTCGGCTTAGTAGTTCTTATACGTACGATTTCATGTGCATGTTTAGTCTGCGAAAAAGTAATCGGGCCAACTCGAACCCGACCACAGCCCGACCGCTTGCTACGGTCATGCAAGGTGGCCAAGCGCCATGCAGACGCGTGCACCCCCGCTGACCTCTACCAGAGAGTGGGCGGTTCGTCCGAACTCCCCCCCCCCCGGCGTACGGGCCTGCGGTGGGACGCCCCCATGCAATAAATACCGATCCCTGCACATCAGCTGCCGTGACTAAGCGCTTTGCAACGATTCGACATGCTGGCTCAATGTGCTCATAAGCTCAGCGCTAGGGACAGCGGGATGGCTCGGTTCCGTGCACAATTAGTTTGTGGAGTGTGTCTGGACTTCTTGCGAGAGCCGAAACTACTGGACTGCGCGCATTCGTTCTGCCAAGAATGTCTCGAGAATGTTGTCCAAAACCAGAGTATTTATAGAACAGCCGACAGTCCACTGCACGAAAACGACGTGGAATGTCCCTGCTGCCGCCAACCTACCCGCCTTCAGGGCCCGGGCAGTGATTCCGTGAAGGCCCTGCGAACCAACTTCAACCTCAAAGAGCTCGTAGAAATCGTATCGGAGGAGGATAAGGAGGAAACGCGCCACAGACTCAATCTGGCGCCACCGCTAGGGGCATTACAAGGAGCAAAGCAATGCCTGAAAGGTGTGGGTCATCAGGCGATGCGACAAGTTGAGCGAACCCAATGCAAGGAACACATTAAGCCCCTGGATTTTTTTTGCGATAACTGTAACGAGCTATTTTGCAGCAAATGCTTGAAAGTGCATAAAAGACATGATTATCACCATGTAGATGATGCTCTGGACTCGCTTCGTGGCTTGGTGCAGCCTGCATGCGAAGTTGCTTTCCATGCAGAGAAGAAAATGAAGGAGCTTTATAAAGAGAAAGACGTAGTTTCTGAAAATCGGGAGAGAACTACCAGGGTCATTGAAACGTTTTTTGATAAAATGTTTAAAGCACTTGACGAGCGCAAGAGTGCTGTCATTTCCACCCTTCGGAAATATACAGATACCCAATTTACCAAGCTGGATGAACAGAATCAAGTGTTAGAGAAAGCACGTACTGCAACTCTTGATATTATTGGCACTGTTGAGAACAGCCTGCAGCATAGTGAAGATGCCAGCATCCTGATGATGGCAAAAGAATTGAGGGACAGTCTTGAAAATCACCAGGAATCAATCCTTGAAATCACCCAGATGGCATCCAAATCAAAGCAGTCCTCTTTATTCCTGCAGTTCAAGGGAGACAACAGTCTGCTGTTGCCCCTCAGTGAGCTTGGTACGCTACATGCGTGCAGCCATGACCCTTGCTTGAACCACATTTCCATTCTTGGAACACTGGTAGTAAGTAATGATGATTCCAACACGTACGTTGTAGACGGGAAGGAGATTGTGCAATATGTCTCCTCTACAAATAGACCACGGGTACCAACCATTGACGAAGATTCCGTCCATACATATCATTCCAATATTCCCCCTCCCTTGCCGCCAAAAGCTTCACCACGACCCTTTTGTCCGGAGCCACCCCCAGATTCTCAAGAAGATGTGGAAAGCTCTACACCTGAAGCAGAGCTACTTTCAGAAGAATCTGAGAGTGAATATGAAGAAGTTCAAACTGAAACGGCGATCACACTTTCACACTCACAGAATGTCCCACCCATCATAGAACCAGTGAAGGTGATTTCAAATGACCAGCTTTGTTCACCAGGTTCAGGGGAACAAGTCTACCCATGTGGCATTTGCTGCACTGGCAATTATGACAATTTCATTGTCACTGACACACACAACCACTGCCTGAGGCTTGTTGACCACACGGGAGAATTTCTGGAGAAGATTGGCAGTGAAGGAAAGGCTGGCGGGCAGTTTAAGGAGCCAGTGGCAGTTGCTGTCAGCAAAGACAACTTCATCTTCGTTGCAGAGAGGGAAACCGCACGAATTCAGAAATTCACGAGTCATGGAATGCACATTTTGAAGTTTGGTCAAAGAGCACTTTATGGACACCAGTTAAATGACCCATGGGGAATAGCCATATCACCAGCTGATGGCAATGTTTATATTTCTGACTGGGACAAAAGTCGCATTTACGTTTACAAGCCCAACGGAAGGTATTTGTGTCTCATTGGTGGAGAAGGCTTCATTAAATTTAAGTTACCAGCAGGAATAGCATTTGACAACCAGGGAAGGCTACTGGTTGTAGATCGAGGGAGGCATTGTGTGTGGTCTCTAACCGCTGACGGTAATCAAATCCTGGGGAAAATTGGTTCGGACTTTCTTCATTTCCCCTATGGAATAGCTGCAACTTCTGATGGCTCAATCATTGTCACTGAAAGTGGAAAAGACCGCATATCAATATTCTCTGTTAGTGGAGATTTAATCAGATGCTTTGGTGGGTCAGGTTCTGAACCAGGCATGTTCAACCATCCACGTCACATATGTATAAACCGAAAAGGGCAACTTATTGTTGCTGACGAAATGAACCAGCGCCTACAGATATTTGAACTTCCTGAGATTCCTCAACAACCTCTTGTTTCAGATGGCTCTCTGTATGAAGAACTAGCTCCACTGAAACCTACTACATAGTTTTACTGGCAGGCTACAACTTGCTTCCTGCATAGTACTACGATTATATAGTTCAAGACTTGTGAATGCACAGCATTTGTAAGTATTTTATGTAGACTATGTACACGCTGTAAGAAAGGTTGTTTGATTACCTCAGTTCTCTGTCCACATCATTGATCACGAGAGTGCTATATACTGCATGAACAAGCAGTGAACCACATCTCTGGTGAAAGGCAGGCCTCCCGCCACCCAGGATGCAATACCAGGCAATACCAGGCTTCATAGCACACATAGTTTAATAGTAAACGACATCAGACTTTCCTAGTAAATGTAATTGGAGAATAGTGTTTATAGCTACTTTGCTAATGAAGTTGTCAAAAAAATGTGAGTAGCCTTAATGAGCCATAAACTATACTGAAGGGTTAGTCACAATTCTGTTGCCTATCATCTAGATAAGATGTGAAATGCAAAACCATTGAACAGCTTCAACTCATAGCTATTGTCAACTCTGCATTGAGGAGTTACTTAGAAATAATATTATAGTACAAGGAATGCTTCTAAGTAGGATCGCATGTCTAACCATAGAGACGAGGAAAAAGGTTACAGAAAATAGCTAATACTACACTTGGCTATGGAAAGGCCTTGGTCAACACTTAGTGGGCTGTTTCTCTCCTTTACACAAATGGGCTCCTTTTATTTTGTATGAGTACATCAATCTCACATGAAAAAAGATACCAGGCTCTCCATGCCATCATTGTTCACGTTCCAGAGCAGTGGAGCCTGGGAACGAGGCCAGTCCTAGGCTTTTCTTAGGAGAGAGCCTGGTACCAAGGCCAGCACACAGCATTTGCTGAAATGCATTGGGTGACTCTATTAAACATCTAGGCCTGCCTTTTAACAGAAAGATATGGTTCATTGATTAGTACATTAAAGAAGCTATAGTGAGCTAATCCACTAAGCAATGGGATTGGTAGCTACCTACTCATGTTCATTAGTAATGAACTATTCCATCATGTGTACTCGTTTTGCAACAGCTAGATTCTTCCACTCCTCCGCTGTGGGTCCATTAACTCAGAAATGCTTTGAATGAGAAGTGGGTCAATACCTCAGTAGTTCCAAAAAAGCATTCCATACTAGTTGACACTGGCAGAGGAGGTATGACAATGTAATATCACAATGTACATACACTCAGCATGATCACATAGCATCTCTCCCCCTTCAATACAACATGCCATAGTAAATGAATTTTAAAGTGGACCATCTGTCACGTGAATTTCTGAGTAACAAAAATACAGGTATGACAAGTTGATTGACTGTCTTGATCCCTTTGGTTTCATCTCTTGTATGTTAGTAATGTGAGGAGGTAACCATTGGAGACATTAACCCTCCCTCCTTTGGTTTCATCTCTTGTATGTTAGTAATGTGAGGAGGTAACCATTGGAGACATTAACCCTCCTTCCTTTGGTTTCTTCTCTTGTATGTTAGTAATGTGAGGAGGTAACCATTGGAGACATTAACCCTCCTTCCTTTGGTTTCTTCTCTTGTATGTTAGTAATGTGAGGAGGTAACCATTGGAGACAGTAACCCTCCTTCCTTTGGTTTCTTCTCTTGTATGTTAGTAATGTGAGGAGGTAACCATTGGAGACAGTAACCCTCCTTCCTTTGGTTTCATCTCTTGTATGTTAGTAATGTGAGGAGGTAACCATTGGAGACAGTAACCCTCCTTCCTTTGGTTTCATCTCTTGTATGTTAGTAATGTGAGGAGGTAACCATTGGAGACATTAACCCTCCTTCCTTTGGTTTCTTCTCTTGTATGTTAGTAATGTGAAGAGGTAACCATTGGAGACGTTAACCTTCCTTCCTTTGACCCCTTCTCTGGTTGGTTTTAACTTTAATTACCCTCCGTCAAAGTTTGTAGCAGAGGGCTTGGGTTTGAGACTACTATTAGCCTTCCTCCCTCTAGTTCTGCCTGTCTGCAGTACCACTGCTAAGATGGCAGCAGTACTGTATTAGTTTGTATGATATAGTCAGTACTATTAGTCTTCCTCCTCTTAATTCCCTTCTCCTACAGTACTGCAGCAAAGATAGCGGCACTGGAGGCCAAGCTCAAGCAGATGGAGGAGGAGGAGCTGGGGATCAGTGCAAAGAGACCCAAACTCTCCACCCAGGAACAGCTGACACGAGCAAGAAAGAAGGCAGGCTCTAAAATCCAGATCATCCACAGGCCATCCAAGAAACATCGTGGGAGAACAGCTTAGCATTCTGTCTTCTGTGCTGGCCTTGAAAGCCAGTTTTTACCAGTGATTTTTTTTCAGTTGATTTTCTTCCAGTTGATTTTACAAAGTTGCAGTCTCAGCTGTATACATGCTACACCACAGGTATACATGTCTCAATTTTCAGAAAATTTCCATATAATTTTTGGGGCATTTGTCCAGGTTGGATGCCAAAGCACACTAATTTACGTATCAGGAATTTGGAAAGTTGTAGGTTTCTGTTATGTGTAAATGTAGAAACAGCAGCTTTGGCTTCAAATTCTGTTAGCTCGCGCGCGCGCGCAGGTAATATGAACGTCATGCAAAGATTTTGTTCTCCAATACAACGAATCACGAGGGGAAATTTTGAAGTTGCGCACGCTGCGCTGGTACATGGTATACCGGTAGTGGAAGCGGGGTGTTAGTGGTTTCAGAAGTGACTGCAATGGAAGGAGAGGGCTCTGAGCAACCTGAAGATACATTGGAACAAGAGCCAGTGGAACAAGACCTTTGCTTGGAGAGTATCCAATTCACTGCACCACTTCTGCACTGCTTTGCAGGGGGAACAGGGAGATGCATGAGGAGATTTTGGGGTGCTAGGTTCTGAGTCTGGACCCCAGAACCTTCTTAGTGAGGGGGAGGGAGAGAGGAAGGGTCTGGGGAATAACCTTGCAAGGAAGTATCTTGCTGGAATATCACGGTTAAATCCTGCAAACTTCATTTTCAGATCTTTGGTCAGGTACTATTCCAATTTTCAAAAGACTTAAAAAACATTAAAAATGTAAAAAGATGTAGGGATGGCATGCCAAAAAGTATGCAAACAAGGTAGGGATAATGCATGAAAGCAAAGGTCAACATATTGGCAAAGCCCCATCCCTACGTCTTTTTCACACTACAGTTAGACAGTGCATGGGGGTCTTCCTAAAACATACGTACCACAAGTTCACAACCTTTACTGGCAATTCATGGCTGTAGCCTCGTTCTCAGGCCACTTCCTTCTCCCACGTGGTCTGGGAACGAGGCTAGTATGACCTAGCCTCGTCCCCAGGCTCTCTCCTCAAAAACGGGCTTGGAGTAGACTGCAGACTTATGCTAGTAAGTGTCTTTAAAGTATATGGCATGGTTTTAGCCTCGTCCCCAGGCCACATATCTTGCTGGAATATTACGGTTAAATCCTGCAAACTTCATTTTCAGATCTTTGGTCAGGTACTATTCCAATTTTCAATATGTCAATGTTCTACCATATAATCACTTTCCATCATTAGTAGAACTCAAATGCTGGTTGGCTGATGTGGCATTCTTTGCCTCATCAACACCAACGGCGGCATTCCAGCGCTTAAGACACTTGCAGGCCAGACCCTTCCGAAGAGTCTGGAGTCTAGACTACTAGATTCTCTAGATATAAACCATGACTAACACTAGTACGAGCACTAATGCTGTTGGGTCAGCAACTGCTCAAAACTGTAGTGTAGTATGCAGTGGATATGTAGTCATTCTACAAAGCCCATTTCCCTATCACCTATTTCCAGTCCTTCCTTTTATCAAAGAGGCCCAGAATCAGCATGGTCTTCGCCATGGTGACTACCAGAGATACAGGTGATCCAGAAAACCTTTGTAGCGTAACTGTGATAAACTGTGTCGTGCCAATGAAACTTCATAAACTACACAATTATATATCAATCTTTACATTGTACATAATGTAGATATTCAAAGAAAGTTTTGATCACATGCCTTGGTGAAATAGAAATGTTAGTGGGAATGGGCAGGTTTGTAGCAGACATGGAGGAACTTTAAACTATCTCAGGAAGGTCTCTCAGCTGTCTGTGACTATTATAAGTACCGTTTTCTGCAGTGATACTCTGAGCCATGGTAACCGCTTTGAAAGGTTCAACAAATCCTTTCAAACATTGTGTCTAGCATAATACTGGGTACACATATTGCATCACAACTAGTCTAGGAATGAGGCTTATGTCACAACATGGAAGGCAGGTACAAGCGTGATTATGCTTACCTGTGATGAATATAATTTGAACGAATTTGGCTATGGAACTCACGAGGATTCTGTACCTAATGCATTATGTCTCAACAACTGTACACATACAACTTCTTAACTGAGGATCTTATTGCTGTGTGTAGTCAATAGTAAACAACCTGAATCTCAAACAACCGATCTCTCGGTCAAAGGTTGTGTGGGTACGCTGTATGAGGATATTCGTGAACGACTAGTCGGAAAAATCTTTGAGTGTATGCAACTTCATTGATTTGGTAAACAATGACGGATGTTCTTCTCCCTCCCCTAAGGATGTATTGCACTCGTCGCTTGAGGAGAATCCGTCGCTCTCTGCACTTCACACATGGCCACAGACACAGATACCAGAGGAAGACCATCTCTGTGGACACCGTCACTGATGTCAAGTAGGTCTGCCTTGCCTCCTCCTCTTCTCTCTCCTCCTCTCCTCTCCTTATCCCCTTCCCCGACGAGTATTGTAAGCAAGGACACAGGGCCAAAACAGCTTGCTTTGATTATGGACTACATGTATAGACATATGGACATAACATCTAGGGCTATTTTTTAGGGAGATGTGGCTCATTGATGGTTCATGCATGTATGTGCATACATTCAGGTGTGGAACAAAATGAGCGGTGAATCATCGTTTTATTCTGAGGTCCAAGCTCATGGAGGTTTTCTGGATCGCCTGTTCTTGATAAAATACACTAGCTTCTATCACTCAGCATCTGGCCCAGTGTTTTACTTCCTGAGATCCTTCTTCCTTTTCTTCTGGTACTTTCCCTCCCCCTCTCCCCCCTCCCCCAGATATCTCTACCTACCACTGGTATGTGCGGAGCGGGCATGGGCACTGGGCATGGAACTGAAACAAGAGGCAAACACAGAGCCACGCAAAAGGTTCCACCTGCTTCGAAGGCTGAATAAGGCGCACAAACATGCCCTCCAGCTACTGAAGCTCTGTGAGGAATGCCCGAGATGTGATGCCAGAACAAGGCTGGAGGCACAGGTGTTGTAGTCCAATTTAGCAACATAGGAGTACATTAGTTCTTTAGGATTCATCCTGTAGCCAGAGTTGTTCTCCCTCAGGCTTACTCCTCCTGGGTGATAGGCAATGTGAAATTTGGAGCATCCTTTTGTTCTCCCTCAGGCTTACTCCTCCTGGGTGATAGGCAATGTGAAATTTGGAGCATCCTTTTGTTCTCCCTCAGGCTTACTCCTCCTGGGTGATAGGCAATGTGAAATTTGGAGCATTCTTTTGTTCTCCCTCAGGCTTACTCCTCCTGGGTGATAGGCAATGTGAAATTTGGAGCATCCTTTTGTTCTCCCGCAGGCTTACTCCTCCTGGGTGATAGGCAATGTGAAATTTGGAGCATTCTTTTGTTCTCCCTCAGGCTTACTCCTCCTGGGTCATGGGGAATGTGAAATTTGAGGAGCAGAAGTGGCAGGAAGCACTTGATGCATTTGGCCAATCACAGTAAGTCAGCTTGTACATTCATAGTGTTTTTCAGAATTCTCAAAATGTGGTTGCAAGAGCAACAACTGTGTGAGCAGGTCAACGGTTCCCAAATTTTGTGATTTAGTACTATCCCCTTGCTACATACACTGTGGATGGTTTCTTCACTCTCCTGCCTCCTCCTACACTCTCCTGCCTCCTCCTACACTCTCCTGCCTCCTCCTACACTCTCCTGCCTCCTCCTGCCTCCTCCTGCACTCTCCTACACTCTCCTGCCTCCTCCTACACTCTCCTGCCTCCTCCTACACTCTCCTGCCTCCTCCTGCACTCTCCTACACTCTCCTGCCTCCTCCTACACTCTCCTGCCTCCTCCTGCCTCCTCCTGCACTCTCCTGCCTCCTCCTGCCTCCTCCTACACTCTCCTGCCTCCTCCTACACTAATCTGCCTCCTCCTGCCTCCTCCTGCACTCTCCTGCCTCCTCCTACACTCTCCTGCCTCCTCCTGCACTCTCCTGCCTCCTCCTACACTCTCCTGCCTCCTCCTGCACTCTCCTGCCTCCTCCTACACTCTCCTGCCTCCTCCTGCCTCCTCCTGCACTCTCCTGCCTCCTCCTGCCTCCTACTCTCCTCTCCTTATCCCCTTCCCCGCCCTTCCTTTCTCTCTTAGAACCATCTATGAGAAGTTGGGGGGTGCAGTATCAGAAGAACAGCGGACACTATACACCCAGCGGGTGGAGGAGATCTCACCAAATGTCCGCTACTGTGCCTACAACATGGGAGACACCCAGACTGACATCACACAGATCATGAAGCTTGCGGGTGATGCACCAGGATACGACATGCTTGCTTCTAAGATTGATGTGAGGATCGAGTATCAGTGTAGTAGCCATCACCCCGGTCATATCCCTCCTGTAGCTTTCAGTATACTGCAAGCAATGAAGAACTCAAAGTCAAGATGGCCTGGGTTCAAGACAGTACTCTTGACCACGTGTATGATGTACATGTTCATAGGATATACACGTATCCCTGCCAAGCTGGATATAAGACTTGTTTATCCTGCTGGAAAGTTTGGTGCTGGGGTAAAGCCAAGGGCGAAACCCAAGGCACGTCAAGATGGCCTGGGTTCAAGACAGTACTCTTGACCACGTGTATGATGTACATGTTCATAGGATATACACGTATCCCTGCCAAGCGGGATATAAGACTTGTTTATCCTGCTGGAAAGTTTGGTGCTGGGGTGAAGCCAAGGGCAAAACCCAAGGCACGTCCAAGGGTGAACGGAAGCACTAACCTTTCCCAAGGGATGTGTACCAGATCTTATATCCTGCTTGGCAGGGATTTGTTACTATGCTTGGGCTATTCTGTTCTGAAGCAAGACAAAGCTACCATGAGAAGAAGCCACGGCAAGCATGAACAAGCAGGAAGCACAGCTGTATGATATACAGCCATGGCTATGCTTTCCATTATTCTGATTGGTCAGCTGCAATGTAACATATTCCAGACGAGCAATGGGATGCTTTGTGCGTGCACAGAGAAATTATGTATATCCCCTGAATACTGCTGTCTTATTTGTCAGAATGGACTGAGTATAGTATACATGCAAACGTGTATACACACACCTCACGATACATGTAGTCAGGCAAAACAAATGGTTCTAACCATGTACTTGTGTTGTGTAGGTGGGCGTACCATTACGTATCCACACACACACATGCACACACACATGCACACACACACTCACACACACACATGCACACACACACACACACACACACACACGCATGCACACACACACACACACATACACAGCTTGTGCTGGCCAAGACACAGGAGAAGGCTGCCTCTTCTCTGACTGAGGTAACCTGGCTTGGACGGAAGCTGCCTGTACGCAATGAGCGTCTGCGTGTGTCTCTGGTAAAGCTGCAGCAGCTAGAGAGGGAGGTAGGGATCGGAAACGAGGGGACAGGGGAAAAAGTGGAGGTATACGAGCGGCTGTTAATGGAGTGTCAGGATGCCATGCAAATTGTGAGGGACGAGCTGACCACAGAAATGGTGAGTCAACTTTGATAGCAATACAACCAGAATGGTGGGCATTAATCAGAACTATCTGCCCGCGCGAGTTACCCTATTTTCTTTTACTCCTCTCGCCCTCCTCCTCTTCCTCTCTCTTCCTCCTCCCTCCCCTTTCTCTTGGTTCTCTCTTCTTTGTTGGCTTTCCTATTATAGGCCACTGGTGATAAGAAACGTTCCCAGAAGGGAGAGGCACAGCGAGAGAACCTGAAGTCCCTACTGGACTACCTCACACACTACAAACTTAAGCATGCCATCAACCGGAGCCTGTTGCTCATCAAGACAATGAAACAGCCACAGAAAGGAAGTGGGAGGGTACCCAAACCAGAGGAGTTTGTGAGGGTCTACGACATTCTTCTCCAGGTAGCTGCAGAGTTTCCATCCTTGTAGTGTTTTAGGCTTCAAACTCTTCAGTGAAGATAGACTCATTCCAGGTCTTTTCAAATCACCTGGGAATGAGGCTATCCCAAAACAGCTATGCAATGCACAACATTTCTAATTGGTCTGCCAATCAAAACTACAACTTAATTTTGCATGAAAGAGCACATTGTGTTATTGCTCTGTTGTCCATTAGAATCTGAACTCGAAGATTAGTGAAGAGTTTATATCAATAACTCTTGACTAATGTTCTCTCCAGGGAGAATTTAGTGTTTACTCCCAACTCCTCCTCTAGCACATTTCTGACCTGGGAGACATTCCGGGTATGGAGGAGGACCTAGCTGCACAAAAGGAGAACTCGGCCCATACCTTTGCCTTCAAGGCCTACCGCTGCTTCTACCTGGCAGAGTCCTACATGGGAATGAGAAAGTGGGCAGAGGCAGTGGGGCTGTTTGACCGAGCACAGGAGCACGTGACCCAGGCTATGGAGCACTACAGAGAACTGGAGCAGACCGAAGGATCAAGAATGGACAAGGTGGGTCCTGATGTTACTAGAGATTTGTATTGATAGTGGTGTGTGTTTACTGGTTGCTAAGTTGTGAGTATGAGAGACGCATGTTGTTGAGCCTTGCTATGATGGATTTCTCCAGTCCCATGCCACAGAACTACACCAGTTGCAGGAGACCATCAGAGGAAGAAAGTGTGAAGTACACGTCAGTAGCATCATGGGTAAGTGCTCACTGTTATAATTTAATTATCTTGATGATGATGTACATGTACATTCAGTGGATGAAATTAGATATACAAAGTGTGTGGACAATTTGTCCGAGCACAATCAATTTTGTTCTGCCATTCTCCACTTTTGATCTGCATTTTCATCCAGGTAGGAGCTGCCGAGGTTCGCTCCATGCCTAGCCTCAAGGCCTGGGTATGAGGCTACTCCAAGCCTTGCCTCAAGTTTGCAGATCCTGGGGTACTTGCGAAAGGCTAGCTGCTCCGTTGCCACAAAATAGGTGATATCGGACTTTGAGCCCTCAGCCTTCTCCGTTTGTCTTTGGATAGAGAATTGAGTGACTGTGCAATCGGAGCATATGTAGCAACACTCGCACCTTGTGCTTGGGCTTGCTCTGTCCTGAGGAGGTTCATAGTGTGCACATGCTGGTCAGACTTAGCGTGGTCAAGAACGTTGGTACATGTAGTTTGTACCGAGTCCGCTCCACTTATCCACTTGTCGCTGAAATTCTTCTGTCCTATAATCTTGTCCCTGTACCTGGTGCACACTCGACACTTCAGCTTTAATTGTCACAAGTTTCACACCTCCCTCAATTCCCGTCTCGCAGTCAAGCCACGTTACCGTCTGGTACTCACAATCGTATTGCCTCACCCATTTGTGGTACGTTTCTTGCTTCACTTTCCTTCATTTGGCTGGCTGTTCACTGGCGGATGCTGCGAGACTTCTCTTCATGATAGGATATCGCGACGGACATTTACATTTGCTAGCAGTATAGCCATGTGCTAACTTCGCACCCAGGCTTCGCGTTGCGTTGCAATTACGCGTGTGCATTCGCACCCGTGCGCATTCGTCATTCGGACAGTTTGCCAGAACATATTGATTTTTGTTTGGACAAGTGCCACAAATGCTCGGAAAATGAATGTCCAATGTCCGACTGTAATTTCATCCACTGTACATGTGTACATCATGTGTACATACCATAATGGTGATTCTGTTCTTCCATCCTTTACTCAGAAACTCAAGAACTGGAGGATAAAGTCTCTGACATGAGTTTAGCTTCCAAGGTACGTCTGGTGCTTTTACATCTCATTGTACATGTACTCTTGTACATGTGTTGTATATATAACTCACTGCTCATTACAACTGTTAAATGTCACAGTGTAACTGTATACTTTCTCTGTACTTAGATCTGTTGTGCAAATGTGGCACAATAGCCTTGTTCCTACCGTCCAGTTTTTGATCAATTGCAGTATGCAAAAATGGAGGGGGGAGGCCTGGTCCATTTTATCATGTGAATGATGTCAGTGTCTACCTAGCCTCGTCCCCAGGCTCTCTCCTCAAAAACGGGGAGGAGAGAGCCTGGTAACATCCGCAAGAAAAGTTGTCGACTTCCGGCGCGTCATCATTCATGTGATCAACGTAGGACGCTCCCACTTTAGTAATAACTGTCATGTGATTTAATAACCTCCCATGCAATATCGGTATTATACCTGGTAGCAGCGCAAGCTATTTACAATTTCGCTCCTCGTCTTCAAGGCATCCACAGCTCTGTTGAGTTCCATGACGCACTTTGCACATGTAAACTCGGAGCAGCAAAGTATGGTGAGCAAGTCGGTCCCACAAACCAACTACAGCAAACTTCGATCTTGGACCCTCTGGACTTGCGCCCCTTCCGCACATTCGCAAACTGTTTTTCACCAACCTTCGAGGTGTACTCTACGCTTACAAGTTCATTTATGAGTTGATAATTTTTTGCTGAGTGGACAAAATGTCACGTGTACACGTGGTTTCGTTCTGCAATCTGATTGGTACCGCCAGAGCAAGGCGCCGGAAGTCGACAACTTTTACCACGGATGTTACCAGGCTGTCTCCTCCCCCCCGTTTTTGAGGAGAGAGCCTGGGGACGAGGCTAGTGTCTACCTAGGTAGACAGATGGGGGGGAGGGGGGGAGGTCCCCAATTGAAAGAACACATTTCACACACGCCTTCTTCGTTTTGAACCAAGAGTGGTACATTTTTCACTTCGCAAACGTTCGAAACTACAGTGGTTGGGGCAGAAACTACAAGATAAGGCCTCAAGCTCGTTCTTAAAACTGCTTTCCTAAAACTGCTTCATCGTAAAACTATGCTGCACAGCAGGTTCATTCATTGGTTCAGTAGCTATGTACCTACCACGATCTTTGTGCTTTAAGTGGGAAGCATTCTGCATCACTGTGCATTCTCGTACCCAGACCCCCCTTCAGCCGTCTGGGTTCAAGACTACATACACTGTGCACTGCTCACTCAGGCTCACCACACAATGTCCCCTAGTGTATACAAGAGCACATGATGATGTATTTTTTTATTGCGGAGGGAGGAGGAAGAGCGTGTAACTGCCAAAAATTTGAAACAGGCAGAATCTCCCGCGTGTACTAAAAATAGAACACACCTTCCCGCAAGTTCACAGTTCCACGATCTACAACTTCACAACGCACTGTTACCCTCGTAATCAACAAGATGTGAGCACTCCAAGCTTACCTGCCAAGTTCTAGCTGGTTCTCGGTCCTTCCTGACACGACAAACTTTGTTTTACGATGCTACTAACACCTGACAGTCGAAGGAAGCCACGTAGCCTTTCAGTCAAACTCTTGAGCTTCTCTTTGGGTAACGCTACGGTCCTTATCCAACCAACTCGACTGTTTTACAGCTACTTTTACTCACGCTTTCACCCACACACTAGCTACAACATGACCAGATGTCCTATTTATAGTACACGCGAAATATTCTGCTTTCACCATGGCCAGAATAGGAAGTTACACGCTCTTCCTCCTCCCTCCGCAATAAAAATGATGTCATCATGTGCTGTTGGTGTATGTATATCATACACCTCTAATTTGTCAGGTCAAGCTGCAACAGCTCTCTATCCTTGCCCTTCCCCCACTACATGTACACACCCACACACACAGCCTCTAACTGAACGAGCAGACAAGTTTGTTCTCCTCCCACCTGGCCAGAAGCTCACCTTGGCCCCCTTCCCTCCAGAGTACAGACCAGTTCCCTGCAAGCCCCTCTTCTTTGACCTGGCCCTGAACCATGTGGAGTTCCCTCCACTGGGCCACAGGGTGGAGAAGAAACAGGGAGGCATAACCGGGTTCATGAAGGGACTGATATGGGGCAGCAAACCTTAGGAGGAAGGCTGTATGGGTGGATTGTGGTTCTTTTGTTATTATACATTGATTTGTGTCACCACTTTGATGAATACATTTCAGATTTCACAATAAATTTGGCTCTTGCAGTAATGCCTCGACCTCATTTCAGAATTTTCCTTCCAGCTCTAAAAATCTACATTGTGATCTCGAATCTGCATGTGTGAATACACCACACAATATCCATGCACAGACTGCAACAGCTACATGATGTATAGTGGGTGGATCACAGTTTTATACAAGTCCCTTGTTATTGCTGTGCTCCTGGACATTTGCCCACTGTTTTGTGTCCAGTACACTCTTGTCTAGCCTTTGAAACTGTGTAGGAACAAATGTAACAAATTTGGTGACTGCTAATGAGGAATATTTTATTTTGCTGAAAATTATTTTCACAATGGCTAACCTCTCTGAAGCATGTCAGGAATGCTTGTGAGCTGTCTTCAGAGACTGCAGTGCAGTTCATGAAGGTCTTGTAGAGGATCTGGGCCACATTCTTCATAGGGAGGTGTGACACAAGTGCTTTGTCGGATGTTAGGTTAAGGATCTAGTATAAAGCGATAGAAATGCCAAGTTACTAGAAATCATTAAGTGTACTAGGGTACATCTGTACATGTGTTGCTACAGCTAACATATTACTGGTATATCCATGGTGGAGTAACGTTTTGTGCACGGAAAGTCCAACTTCAAAGCTAGATTTGTATAGTTGTCAGTAACACACTAATTACTTACAAGACGGAATGAGTATGTGGCAGTCATAATGTAACAGTATTGTACTTAGTGGGCTCTGTATAGAGGCAGAAATGGAAATTGTTCCAGTAGATTAGTACATGCACAAAGTTATGTGTACACCATCAACAACCATCAACGATCATGCAAGTGCACGAGTGCCAAGAACACTAGGCATAGATAACAAACCAAGTGTTTACTGGCCACCCTCTCTACCTTAGTGGATTACACACACAGTTGAGTCCAGCTTGTTGAGAAGCTAGGAGGATGCAACACATTCTACAGTGCTGCTTCAGTTGAACTAGGTCTCCTGCAGCTAGTCTCATTCCCATACCCGCACTCTTCACAACCGCCGCTCAGCAAAAAGTAGTCCGGGCACAAGACTACTCAGCAGCCTCTGTTATGAACTAGGTCTCCTGCAGTATCTATTGTTGACTAAATCATTCTTCAGTTTCTGTGTGTTTCGTGAAGTTATACTCATTTTTATTACAAGAGGAATCAGCTAACAAATGATTGTGATACACTCTGACTATTCTACATTTAAACTGATGTGAGAACTAACTATGAATCCACACAAACGGCAAAAGTAGTAGCTGAGACGCGCTAAATCAAACATTAACTATAAATGTGTTGAGTGCTTGTGTAAAGGTGGAAGCAGTCGATGTAGTCATGCTGTCGATCAATCGAGTTGATCCAGTCGCTCCTGAGTGGAGTTAATCAAAGACTCCCTATCACTAGGATGCTCAATGAGTGTTGTGGTTGGAGCAATCAGTGGCCACAGTTCATTTTGTCCTGGATTGCTGTCCTCGAAACTCTCGCTAGGTTCCTTGTAACAATGGAATATCTGCTGCAGTTTGGGCCACACTTGCTGGTGAGCATGGTAGAGAAGAATGCCAACAAACGTAAAAAATGCTACACCAACTGAAGTATATGTAACAGCAGCCTGGCTAGTTGGTACTACCGCAAGTTTCACATAGTATGCAGCCACAGCAAGAATTCCTAGGTTAAGGATGAAAGAAGCTTCAAGAATGTCAACATACAACTTCTTGTACACTGCACCAGTGTAACGAGTGACTAGTATAAGTCCAAATGCTGCTGAGGAGATTGCCAAAAGATTAAGGCTGGGATCAGCTTGGATGTTGAAAGTAAACACTAGAAACAGAATACAGCGAAGGCAAAGTAACATTCCAGTCCAATAACGATGTTTGTCTTTGTAAGGTGCTCGGTAGGCATCCAGGAATGGCTTTATTCTGGGTTTATTGACCCAGTTGAAGAGCCTTCGATTGGACTCTGCTTGAAGCCACTGTCCCAACGTGAGAAAAAGAGTGTAGGGAAGAAAAAGGATCAGAAGTGTCCACAAAGCAACAATAAAGAGGGCAATGTGTTTTCCATGAAGGTATCGAATATTCCCATTACATAGCCACACAGCAACTTGCACATCACCAGGTCCATACGATGCGAAGAAGCTTTGCATAAGAGAGGAGGAAGAGAGTTACCAGAGCTGCTACTGGGTTAGAGCCCAAAAGCGTTGTAATCCTAGATGAGTATTTACTTACAATTATTGTCATCCCCAACAAGCTCCACACATAAAGAGGGAAGGCAAACTGCAACAATGTTTTAGCATGCTCATCCATTCCATTAAAGAAACAAGTCTCAACACCCAAGTCCAGCTGGTTAACCCAGGCTATGAACACTGTCAGAATGTTGGTTTGATTTGGTGGGAAGAAGATTGACTGCAACAATGTTTGCATAGAAGATTAGACCATTGATGGTTCCAACTGCAACTGTAAGCTTGCAAATGAGCAGCAGGAAGATTAAAGCAATCCCAGCCAGGGCTAGTGGAAAAAGCAGCAATAAGTGAAGATTAGAACACTGTAGGCAATTGGAACTACCTAGTGCAAGGCTAAGACCTGCTTTGCAATCTCCACACAAAATTTTTGTCCTGTTGTTGTTACACTGCAAGTCAGTGTTGTTGAGAGGGAACGTGATGCGGTCAGTAGCTGGCTTACAATAATCAAATGGGCAGTGTGGGTGGAAAATCAGTGCTTGTGAGTGTTTGTCATGCCCCACCCAGAAATCTCCTTCACAAGTTACTGTTCTGTCTGTGATGTTACATTTGGCATTGTACCTCTGAAGGCTTGGATCACACCCACAGATCATCTCTGATGAATTCAAGCTAAATCCAGGTGGGCAAGGAAGAAATTACAAGATAATCTTTAAAACTCGTCCATCAGTCAAACATGAGCCATCTGCATACAACACTAGTGTCCTATTGCTGTTGGTAATTGATGAATATATTTGGTAGTGAAGTTCAGTGCAGTTTCCAGTTACATTTTGAGTATCTTGGAACTGAGCTAAAGAGACCTTGTCATCAGTGTCATTGAAGAATACTTGAACAACAGCAGGCCTAGGAACATTCTCTCCAGCTGCAACCACAGGGAAGTGGAGCAGTTCACCAGGATACACTTGTCTAAACAGCTCAGTTTTTCTGTCTAGAATTCCATCTTTGCACGAGTAAACTTGATAAGGCTCAGAAGAAATGCTGTTTGCTGGTTCCACCACCAAATACAGTAGATACTGATGTGGCTCACTGGAGACAAAGTTACCTCCTCTGGTGTAAAACACTTCCATGCTGCAGTTACCAATTGAGCCACCATACACTGCACTGCCGGCAATCTTTGCATGGTTGTTGCACAAGTACAGGTGTATGTCAAAGTGGTTGCAAATTACAGAGGCTAGCCAGGTTAAATTTGTATATATGAACCGGTCAGAAAATTCCAATGATCCATAAATTTGAAAGAAGCACCTCCCCAAATCTTTAATATCAAGAAAACAGTAAGATGTAGGGTCAGAATCTTCCACATACACTGCGCCGCCATACATTGTTGCATTGTTGTTAACGAAAGAAGAAGTTGAATGAATTTGCTAGGTATTCCCCCCCACCCCTTGCTGCTGTGTTTGCTGTGAAACATTTCCACTGAAAAAGGTACTTGTCCCCAACTGATAGATCCCTCCACCTTGTAATCGTCCCTTGTTTGAACTGAAACTGGTATTTCCACTGAACTTCAGACTGCCATTACTAGAATAAACTCCTCCTCCAAAGTAGTGTGCTAAGTTGCCACTAAACACATTACACCCTCGAAAACTCAAGGTGCTGCTGTCAGAGTATACTGCTCCTCCATGAATCAATGCTGAATTGTTCACAAAAGCACATCCACTGTATTCCCCATGTACGTTCTCAGCAATGCTTAGAACACTTCTCTTTGCATGGATTCCTCCACCATATTTAGCTGAATTGTTTCAAAAAGTATTATTACCAGCAAAGTTCAGAGTGCTGTGACGGGCAGAGATTAAACTCTGCTGAATTGCCTGTGAAAGTATTATTTCCAATCATGTTCAAAGTGCTGTACCAGACTGAGATTCCTCCACCACAGTCGTGGTTTACGTTGTTATCAAAAGCAGTGTTACCAGTGAAGTTCAGACACATTTTGTTGACTGGAGTTGTTTCTGAATGTGTTGTTTCCATCGAAGGTCACAATGCTGTTCAAAAACTTCATTCCTCCACCATTTATTCCGGCCGTATTGTTTCTGAATGTGCTCTCCCCAGTGACATTCACAGTGCTATTGACGGCATGGATTGCTCCACCTATTCTAGCTGAGTTGTCAATAAAAGTACTATACTCTGTAAGATTCAGAGTGCTATTCACAGCAAAGATTCCTCCACCATACTTGTTGGCAGAGTTATCTCTAAATGTGTTGTTCCCAGCAAAGACCAAGGTGCAATTGTTTGTGTAAATTCCACTCCCCAAACAAACACAACCAAGATATTTGTCAGAGCATCCCTTGCAGTTGTTTGTAAAACTGTTGCTTCCCCTTAGATCCCCGCTACTGTAGAATACTCCCAGTGCAGTACCAACGCTGTCCTCAAATGAGCAGTTGACAATGCTAACGTCCAGTCCTAAATGAATCGACATGCCATATGCAGTTGAGTACTTAGTGTAATTACTAGTGTACGGATCGTATCCATGTGCACCCTTGCCACACGAGTCAAACGTCAAGCCATGCATTACCAAATGTTTCTAAATGTAAAACCAACTGATTCTTGGCACATAATCCGTACTGCACGATTCTCTGTGGGCAAGGATGACTGGATCTTGAAATCACTGACATTTTCCACCGTAAAATTCACCCTGAAGACATGGTCTCCAGCCAAGAGCAACAGTGTGGTGTTAGAGGCAAGGTAGAGGCCAGGTTGCTGTCCATATTCAGACAGGGTGTGGCAAGGATCTGCAGGGTATAGTGCGTCAGGAGTGGGCTTGACAAAACAAGTGATGTGGCCAGAGCAGACGATGAGGAGGCTTGCTGCAGCAAGACATTCCAGCCATGGCGACCCTGCCATTTCTCCAGTGAATGTCCAGTTGGCTGCGTAAACAAGGACAACTTTCTTTTACCAATTCAGACTGGCCATATACATGTATATCTATGTAGTCAGCATTTTATGTAGTAATGCCAAGTCAAACAAGCCAAGGATAGATCCAGGATGGTGCTAGAGGGGGCTTCAGCCCCCTGCCCCCTTCAAGTACTCTGGTACATATGGCCTATATAAATTGCAAACTTGCTTGCAAATGACACTCCTCCTGCTTCCCCACAGGAGCTACATGGCCCAGTTACACAGCCTTCATAGCCCCTCCCCCCTTTTCTAATCTTGGATCCACCTTTGATGCTCTCCCTTGTTTTCCATTTAACATGGATTAATACTTTGTAGTGCAGAGGTAGATATAGGATATAGTAAGGTAACAGCAAAAGGGAAAAGTAATATAGAAAGTAACATCAACAGTAACTACAACCTATTGGGTATATAGCAGTGTGATAACTGATGTTGTTAGAGCAGATGAATACATGACTGACTGATCCATTTGAGTGCATAGATCGATCTATCCTTTTTGAGCATTCTGTTTTACATCATATTCCATGGAGGTGAATGCATGGTGCTTTATAAACAGCACTATTGATCTTGCTGTAGCCTCAGCTGTGCCTAGTCCCATTGTGTCCAAACCTAGTAGATCCACCTATATATTGACGAATCCATTGTCAGTGCAGACATAAATGTACAAACACCTGTGAATTCACCAAATGCTGCACTCAACAGTTCTGCCTCTGGGGACTAATGACTCCCCTAACACAGCTGCAGTCTCGTGCCCAGCCCATGAGCACCTCCCGGCGAGAAACGGTCTGGTAAACGAAGTCGAATTTCTTGGACTTATTCCCAAAAAGTGGTAAGGACCAATGAGATTGCGAGATCACTAATTATTACGCAGCACTTCCCTTACAACAATATTTTTTTCTCTCTACTCGGGTATCCATACCTTTTTGAGTGGGTTTGATGCAAAATGTTTTGAACGTTGCTAGGTTACACTGTCGTAAGAGCATGCGCTAGCCCAAGAAAATCGACTTGGTTCACCAGATCGTTTTTCCTCGTGAGAGGGTGGGGTCTGGGGACGAGACTAACACAGCTGAGAGTGGTACGTAAGCACAACTTTGTATTAAGCCTGTCACCAAAGATTGCCAATCTAGTTGCAAACCGTGAAGCACACAAGCCCAACATTATCTGTCTCACTGAGAGCTGGCTCAGCGGTGATATCCTCAACTGCAAATGGCAATAACAAAACATAACATTGTCAGAAGAGACAGAAACTTCAATGATGGTGGAATTACATTTGTTTTTGAGTATAGGGGTCTCTCCCATGGTCCTTTTCATCTTGAGTTTTTAGCTGTTTCTGTACACAATGGTAAGATTTGCATTTGTTTACTGTACCGCCCTCTTCTCCTGTTACTTTTATTGAAATTTTGTAAATTTGAATGTTTCCCTTTTCGTTAAGGTGACTTTAATGTTGACTTTTCCTAAATTGTGTAATATCTTAGATAGCTTTTCATTTGTACAACCTTTGTCACAACCCACTCATGTTACATCTAATGGAAGTCCTCATCGATCTTGTTCTCTCCTCCTGTTCAACACTGCACTGTCACTCCACCACTCAATACACCACGGAAATTCTGGCAACCATAAAATGGCTCACCCCAGTCAAACCAACACCTGGTAATTCCTAAGAGGAAAAACCTTTCCTGGCTAACCAAATCAGAATTTTATAGCTTTCCAAAAGTTTGGTGTTTGTTTTCACTTTGTGAAAAAAAGCATGCAAGCGTTCTTGGCCTCTTTGAGTTTTTTGACTACTTAGTTTCACTACATCTGTAGTGGAAGTTTCTGCTCGTTTGAGATATCAACTTTGCTTTTCCAGAATTTTTGTTAGGTCTACATCACTGCAAATACTGGGCAAACTGTGCTGTTAGCCTCTGCTATGTATCCATTGCTCACTGTGCATAAAGTTTTAGTGGAAAAAGGAAGTCATGATCACAGTGAGTGTTTGAAATATTTCAGCGATTGCATATGCATGTCTGTGACTTGTTGTGCTCAATGTAGACCTTGGAGTTTCCTTCTGTACTGATTCCTGTGTGGCCCCTTTCCAAGACTTGCTTTACTCATTCATGTCAACACATTGACCTCCAACCTCAAATATGATGTAATACTATGGAAACTGGAATAGGGGGCTCTATAGCTCTAGTGAAGCTCATAGTCACCTATATAATGATTTATAACTCTACTGTTACAATATGCAATCACACCACAGCTTACAATTAAGTCACTAATACTACCCAACAGTATTGTCTAGCAATATAATTTTCACCTTACGGTATGAAGCTGTTTGTCCACTTTATAATGAGAGCAGCATAACACACAGTAAGAGAGCAGAAGTTTCTATCCAGGAGTTCATACTTATTTAGCACTGTTTATAGTAGCTAAATACCCTAAGTGAAATGAAATGGAATACCATATTAGGAGACGAATAGGCTCAACTGGACTGCAAAACCACAAGGGGGGGGGGATAACTGGGTCGGAAAATAACCTAACTCTTTATGGAGAAGCATTAGGATTGTTAGTACAAGAGAAATTTAAATTGTTTTTACTATCGAAGTAAAAATAAAACTAGAAATAGGCACACAGCAATATTCATGAGTAGTCATTGTCATTATATATACTTCAAGAGATTTTTGTATATTTATGACAGTAAATTCCCAACACTGTAAATAGGACATGGGGCACTGCTAAGTGTAGGAAACCCATATATGTGGTGTACGTGGCGTTGCAAGTGCATGCATAAATACACTGTAGCTGTGCATACACACATGCAGGTTGTACCACGTGCAATGGACGTGTGTGTTAACCATAAACATTCTTAAGTGTAACCCACCAAGGGCGCATGCATTGACCGAAAACACTAGCTGTCATATCAGCCTCACAATTTTTGCTCAATAGCTTATGTCAGTGCATGCATATATATTGGATGGCAATTCAGCCACGGTACAATACCAGAGGTAAAGTTTGTGGAAGGTAATTTTGAGAGTGGCAACAGAAAACACACACAAACAGCTCTTGTCTATGGTAATAACATTGGGATCTTTCACGATTGATCCAATCACTTTGTCTCCACAGCCTCCTTTACTGATCTGACAACTGTATTTCCAACTTGGGAAGTACGTATTAAGTTCTGGGGCTAATTTACTACAGGTATACACACCCCAGACACAATAGTTCATATATTCTATGCACTCTAACGTAACAATCTGTGATGTATTGGCTGTATACACACACTTCAACTCACAGCAGCTATGCAGGGAATGTAGCATAGTGGCAGAGAGCAGCTATGGTGCATGTCAGTGAGGTAGCCAAACAGTGTTCCACTCCAGGACTGACCGGCTAGGATAGAACCTGCATGCATCAAACCCAAAGTCATACACCTATCATCTCTTGTTCACTGACATTCTGCAGTATCAGCTAGCATACAAGCAACCTACATATAACAAAGCCTGCATACTTAGGTTTGGGTCCTTGGTACTCGCATATTTTAGCAGCTCAGTATAACAAGCTGAAGCAGACTCTCTGATGGAGTTGGTGCTCTAAGGAGACAAAGCAAGACAAATAACATCCTATGTAGACCTGTACATCACGATTGCTGCATTAATACTGCTCAGTCCTATATACTTCATTCATAGCAGACTATAGTATACAACATGTGCTGCAACCTAGGTAATTGTGCTGCAACCTAGGTAATTTGCTGCAACCTAGGCAGTTGTGCTGCAACCTAGGTAATTGTGCTGCAACCTAGGTAATTATGCTGCAACCTAGGTAATTGTGCAGCAACCTAGGTAATTGTGCTGCAACCTAGGTAATTATGCTGCAACCTAGGTAATTGTGCAGCAACCTAGGTAATTGTGCTACAACCTAGGTAATTGTGCTGCAACCTAGGCAATTCTGCTGCAACCTAGGCAGTTGTGCTGCAACCTAGGTAATTGTGCTGCAACCTAGGTAATTGTGCAGCAACCTAGGTAATTGTGCTGCAACCTAGGTAATTTGCTGCAACCTAGGCAGTTGTGCTGCAACCTAGGCGATTGTGCTACAACCTAGGTAATTGTGCTACAACCTAGGTAATTGTGCAGCAACCTAGGTAATTTGCTGCAACCTAGGTAATTGTGCTGCAACCTAGGTAATTGTGCTGCAACCTAGGTAATTGTGCTGCAACCTAGGTAATTATGCTGCAACCTAGGCAATTGTGCTACAACCTAGGCAATTGTGCTGCAACCTAGGCAATTGTGCTACAACCTAGGTAATTGTGCTACAACCTAGGCACTTGTGCTGCAACCTAGGTAATTGTGCTACAACCTAGGTAATTGTGCTACAACCTAGGCGATTGTGCTACAACCTAGGTAATTGTGCTGCAACCTAGGTAATTGTGCAGCAACCTAGGCAATTGTGCTGCAACCTAGGTAATTGTGCAGCAACCTAGGTAATTGTGCAGCAACCTAGGCAATTGTGCTGCAACCTAGGTAATTGTGCAGCAACCTAGGTAATTGTGCTACAACCTAGGTAATTGTGCTACAACCTAGGTAATTATGCTGCAACCTAGGTAATTATGCTGCAACCTAGGTAATTGTGCAGCAACCTAGGTAATTGTGCAGCAACCTAGGTAATTGTGCTGCAACCTAGGTAATTGTGCAGCAACCTAGGTAATTGTGCTACAACCTAGGTAATTGTGCTACAACCTAGGTAATTATGCTGCAACCTAGGTAATTATGCTGCAACCTAGGTAATTGTGCAGCAACCTAGGTAATTGTGCAGCAACCTAGGTAATTGTGCTACAACCTAGGTAATTGTGCAGCAACCTAGGCAATTGTGCTGCAACCTAGGTAATTGTGCTACAACCTAGGTAATTGTGCTACAACCTAGGTAATTGTGCTACAACCTAGGTAATTGTGCTGCAACCTAGGTAATTGTGCAGCAACCTAGGCAATTGTGCAGCAACCTAGGCACTTGTGCTGCAACCTAGGCGATTGTGCTACAACCTAGGTAATTGTGCTGCAACCTAGGTAATTGTGCTGCAACCTAGGTAATTGTGCAGCAACCTAGGTAATTGTGCTGCAACCTAGGCAATTGTGCTACAACCTAGGTAATTGTGCTGCAACCTAGGTAATTGTGCAGCAACCTAGGTAATTGTGCTACAACCTAGGTAATTGTGCTACAACCTAGGTAATTATGCTGCAACCTAGGTAATTATGCTGCAACCTAGGTAATTGTGCAGCAACCTAGGTAATTGTGCAGCAACCTAGGTAATTGTGCTGCAACCTAGGTAATTGTGCAGCAACCTAGGTAATTGTGCTACAACCTAGGTAATTGTGCTACAACCTAGGTAATTGTGCTACAACCTAGGTAATTATGCTGCAACCTAGGTAATTATGCTGCAACCTAGGTAATTGTGCAGCAACCTAGGTAATTGTGCAGCAACCTAGGTAATTGTGCTACAACCTAGGTAATTGTGCTGCAACCTAGGTAATTGTGCTGCAACCTAGGTAATTGTGCAGCAACCTAGGTAATTGTGCTACAACCTAGGTAATTGTGCTACAACCTAGGTAATTGTGCTGCAACCTAGGTAATTGTGCTGCAACCTAGGTAATTATGCTGCAACCTAGGTAATTGTGCAGCAACCTAGGTAATTGTGCAGCAACCTAGGTAATTGTGCTGCAACCTAGGTAATTGTGCAACAACCTAGGTAATTGTGCTACAACCTAGGTAATTGTGCTACAACCTAGGTAATTGTGCTACAACCTAGGTAATTATGCTGCAACCTAGGTAATTGTGCTACAACCTAGGTAATTGTGCAGCAACCTAGGTAATTGTGCTACAACCTAGGTAATTGTGCTGCAACCTAGGTAATTGTGCTACAACCTAGGTAATTGTGCTACAACCTAGGTAATTGTGCTGCAACCTAGGTAATTGTGAAAAGGCAGCCAAAAGAATAAATCCATTTAATGGATATTGCTACCCCACAGTGTATCTTACCTACCTTGACAAGACAGTTCTGAACTAAGAAGAGTAGCACTCGAATGTGTTGAGTGGCTGTGGGGTTGGTGGTACTTTGCTGGCTCTTCC
Organism: Agelas oroides; assembly: GCA_949130485.1. NCBI lineage: Eukaryota > Metazoa > Porifera > Demospongiae > Agelasida > Agelasidae > Agelas > Agelas oroides. The sequence continues at coordinate 4,887,462 of OX422195.1, forward strand.
TTTCGTCCTGGAGTACAAAGCACCCTGTCTGCCCTCCTCTGGAAAATACCACCTGCCAGAAGTGGAGACCTGCCACTACAAAGGGATGAATAATGGGCATTACTATCTGTGGCAGTCCCAGGTAGAAATCGAACATTATTCTGTCACATATTGTATTACCACGTTTGAAGGACATAGCACAGAACTTGTGGCTGCATAGATGCATGATACCTAGCCCCACCCCCAATGGAACTTTTGTGCTACAACGTTTTGAATGTGGTAACACAATCAAAACAGGCGGAATAATGTTCAATTTATTTCCAGGACTGCTACACCTGCATTGCAACATTTGTTGGGGGGATTCAGTAAGCCACAGTAGCACATATGATTTGACAATAGACTATAATTATACACATGTATGTTCCCCACTGAACTGTCACATATTTTACCTTCTACTGGGGCAAGTGGTGAGAGCAGTGTTGCTGTAACAGAGTGCACATCCAGGACAGTGCCAGAATGGGACACCTGTAGAATACACAGCTGCATTCTTCCTATCTGGTTGGTGTGCATAGGTACTCAGACTTCTGCATTACAAATCTACGTATCAATGAGGCAAGCATGAGAGTGCATAGACTAACAAAGAAAATCAAGCGTGTAGTCTTGGGTACTTCCAACAGGTCAAATCTTGACTTCTCTTCACATGAATGGAATCACTAGAGATAGCCCACTGTAAATGTATCACATGATGATCAGACTATAAACTCAGTGGATACCTACATTGATGTTGGAGAGGCATTGATGGTCAATGAGCTCAGCAATTAGGTGTAGTGCACTAGCAGAGAGCAGAGAGTGGTCCTGTAGACAATATACAGAGACACTCCATGCAGTGGGTGTTCTCCCATACAGTGGTCAACTGGACTCCTATGTACCTCCGGGGAAACAGACTTTGGAATAAACGATGAGACTGTTTGCACAAAGGAGACATTGTTCAACAGCAGCGCAGCAACTGCAACACAACAAAATGACTCAATTACACTACTACCATTCCATTGAATGTGAAAGTTACTCCAACATGTTTTCCTGATTTACAGTGCACTAATTCTTAGCCTTTAATAAAGTCCAAAACTGCAGGTTGTGGCAATGTTAAGCTCACCCTGTGTTCCAAAGTCCTGCTTCAGAGCAGTGTGTAAGAAGTCCATGCCAAGCATGGCAGCCTGAGATGATGATGCCTCATCTACCACACTGTCAGCTCTGAAGTAGATCACTCCAATTATGTAATGGCATGGATACCCAGCCAATTGTATAAGTATTTTTGTTATTAGAACTAGAGCTTACCTTGTAACAGCATTAGCAACTGGGGTGTCATGATGGTAGCAAAAGGTGAGAGGAATCCATGTGAAAGATGCATAGTACATATCAGCTAGTTAGCTATTAGCCTGGTATATATGTGCACTAGCTATGTGTGACGTACTCTGGTATATCAGTTTCAGGTCTGTGGTCTGGCCACATTGTACCTGGAGCTTCAACAGAGCCTTCAGGATGACAGCAACAGCAGCACCTGTCCATGTGTGAGAATAAAATGGATAAACTTACACCATCTGACCAATTCGCACTACAAAGAAGGCAAACAATCATACGTACTTGAGAGTGGTTCAATCCTTTGGACTAGCAGTGCTTTCTGTAGAGAACCAAAGATATTTTTCCCAATATTACTGATGGCAGAGTGAGGGTGATCTGTTTGGGCAGCCTGAAGAGACAGTGAGTAAGATCTTACAGTGATACCAGGTACATACCAACCATCCAGTGCTACGTAGGCCAAGTATGGCTTCAGCAAAGCTAGGTATAGCGTCTTATTGGTCACACTATGTGTGAGTGATTCAAGTAAAATAACATGACTCAATTCCTACACAGCAATGGAAAGACTTGCAGGCTATATAAGCTTGTTTTCTTCACCTACAAATGTGCAGGTATATTACCAACTTGTATATATATATTACTCAGTGGGTGTCAGCCACACCCACCTTTAATCGGCAGATGAATATCAGAATTTTACTTGAACCACTCACATTATAATGTCTAACCTTGCATATTGAATATCAGAAGCTAGGCTGCAACCCATCTATGTACATCAGTTTCAGAGTTGATGGCCCTTAAGATAACATTAGCTCTAGACATGTGTACCTGTGAAGCCAGATGCTCAAACCCACTCAGGATAGCTTCAATGTCACCACTGTTAACATTCTCACCAGTCAGTAGGTTCTGCAAGAGATTCAGTACAATCACAGTGTTGTAGCTAAATATTGATGTGTAATTCCAATCTCTTGTGTCCAGACTGTCATCTGGCAGTATACAAGTACTGATGTGTATAGACTGACTGACCAGTAATGGCTGACTGACCAGCAATGAATCTAGTGCAGTGGTGGAGTTTTGTAAGACCTCCAGGAGCTGAATACTCAGGTGTGTGCGCTGTTCTTCAGAGACAGAACCATCCTCTCTTAACAACTTCAGCCACTGCACAAGCTGCATATGATATGAAGTGCAAGCAGTGAAACTCTAAAACACCCCCGTATCTTCAGATTTCTAGGTGGGGAGAAAAGGTTTACTCCTTTTCTCTTCCCCTTTGTAAGGCCTGAGTAGGAAGGTAACAATCCACTCTCCTCACCCAGCTCTTTGCAGCTCCACTGGCTAGACCCTGCTGTCTGAAAGCCCATTCCAACATAGCCTTGTTTGGAACAAAGAGGGAGGACGGGTTTGGAACTCGCTGCAGTCCTCTCACCAAAATCTGTACAGCTATGTAAGAGCAAAGAGCACACTTGATCTCTTACCAGTATTACCATGTGATGAGTAAATCTCTCTTGTGCACATAGTAATACTGACCCTCCTAATAGCTCACCGTCACCAGCATTAGAGAGGTGGTGTATTCCATGATACTGCTGAGTGAGGATATTCTGTGGAGCTTCAGATGACATCTGAGAACAAGGCATACATATATTCTTATGCGATTCAGTGGTATACCATACTTTCAACACAGAGGAAAAAAATCTGGTAACTCATCTACTGAATAATTGTGTGAACGTGCATGACTATCATTACCACTTCTTTATATGTGAACAGTACAGTGGTATAGGAAGATACTTCAGATTGGGGGGGCTGAGTAATGTTGTGTGTGTAAGCACACAGCAGCTAGTGGGGTCTGGGGACATGTCCCCCTCAGAATATTTTTGAGATTAGGTGCTCTGACATTGCAGATTAGAATGATGCAGCTGCTCAGCAATGGTCAAGTCCATAGTGCAAATTGAAAAGGTACGGTAGTATAGTGTAGGGGCAATGCCCCCCCCCCCCCCATTGCATGTTGTGGGGGCCCCCGTTTCCTATATACACCTTGCAGTACTCCCTCCCTCACACTATATCCCATACTGCAAGCTATCAATTGGCCTGCGGCTACACTGTGGTTCAGTAGACTGTGACTTACAGCATACAGAACAGTGAGATGGGTGAGGGAGGTGAATGGCAGCATGTGAACATCAGGGTTGAGAGAGAGGAAACTGTTCAGTGTTTGCAGGAGGGTACCTGGTGGCACCAGGCTGAAGGAGGTTGGGAGGAAAGAGAGATCAGATCAGTCAGCTGTTTAGTCAGCCATAGGGGGTACATTATATTAGGAACTAACACTTATTGAATAATGGAGTAATCACAACTAGTCAAGAGTGTATATAATCTTGAGTATGAAGTTATGCATAACAATGTTGAGATGAAGACCATGATCCATGATGCCATATTCAGACCTGTCTCCATGTGTGAGTGCAAAATAGAGTAAAGTCAGCGTGCCACTCTGCAAGGCTTGAAGAGAATTGCCCTCTTTCTGCACCTTACCCATGGCAAAGCCACCCACTCGCTGCGATAGGAATTGTAGGCAGCTGCCTGCACCACCTGCATTACAGCGTGAATAGTAAACACGGTCATCATCACAGATGTTATAAAGATGTTATATATGTACATAGTATCATCTAGTGGATATATAAATAGACCCATATATAGTAGAGTGAAGTAGAGTCAAATAGTCTCAAGTAGAGCGAGAGTAATAGAGAGCTCACAGTTCATATGTGGCAGAGCAGAGTGCAGTATTTCCCTGATATAAGTGGCTGACTGCCCATCCCTCTCAAGATGGACACATAGCTGCTCCAAAAACAAGTTGATGGTGCTACAAAGTGCCTGGTAACTGTACATGTGGATGACATAACTCTAAAATCATGTTCTGTATGAAAGACACCAGCCTGTTACCTTGGTGTCATGCAGAATTTGCTCTTCAGTTCAAATGACAGCTGAATAAATCCTGCAGAAACTGTACCAAATGGCTGGTTAAGCCTCAGTTGCAACAGTGTATAAGCAGAGCTCACATAGATCATGGTTGGCATCATTACTCTATGAAGCAAAGCAGCCATGAGTATACTGGCAGCCTCCACTGTGTATAGTACCTACCACCCCGACCTATATTATGAAACTAATTACCTTCTAGCAGAGTCAGAGATATGAAGGGTGAAAATTCTGTGTTATGGCAATGAGTATATACATGTATACGAATCAGCTGCTGTGGTATATATGCAAGCTCCTTATTGCAACTACCAGTAGGTTGCCTGTAGCCTACTAACAATCAATGCAGTCTTTCAGCTAGAGTATAATGTACTACTATGTATGCAGCTAATATTAACAGTCACTCACCTAGCTTTTTTGCGAATGCATAAGCAAGATTATGATCACCACAGAGAGTAAACTGACACGTAGCCACACTGAATAGAGATGTGAATGGCTCACTCTGCTCAAACTGATCCAGGTTCAGCTACAATAAATGGAAGCATACTCATCTCTTCATGTGAGTGAGTATTGTGCATATATCATCTTCATACCAGTATAGCTGGCAGTAGGGACTCATCAAACATCTTGAAGAGGAACTCAAGTTCACTGTCCTGCAAAACAAGGCCACCTTCCTGGCCCTTCAGAGATACCAAACAAAGCCTATACAAGAATACAAGAGTCCATAAAGGCCTAAGACAAAGGTTTAGCTACTCATGGCGCTGACTTGCTCATCCTCTCTGCAACCAGAAGCACCTCACAAAGCGTTCTCTTGGAAGTGGCGTCTATTTGCATGGTGGTGGCATCAGGTGGGGTGGTGAGTGGCTCAACATGGTGCAGCAGCAGAGCAAGGAGGGGGAGGAAGGCATTCAGAGGAAAACCAGAGGGAATGTGAGAAACACTGTAGTGAGGAATGGAGGGAGATAGCAATATTGGATTGAGACACTAGTCTTACCCAGGCTCTTTGGCGAAAAACAATGATCAAGGCCACAAGGTTAGCCCAATCCCTTCACTACTTCTCATACGATAGTCTGATGTTTGCAGCCTTGTGAGCTCATTAGGTTATGGAATAGTGCTAAGAGTGGTATTTTAACCAAACCATGTAGCTGCTGGTCTTGTCCTTAAAAGGATGTTAGAAATGTTTCAATTGCATGCATGTAGTAAGGAGTGACAACATCATCATCACTACGCCTACTTTAGCAGGCTGGAGAGGGCATTGGATGCCTGCAGCACTACTGCACTGGACTGAACTTGCAGCGCTGTGTTCATCACATCCAGCAACTTCTGCAGTGTCTCAGGACTACTGAACAGTGGCATGCTGGATGGCTGCCTGTACGTAGAGAAGACCGGTATCTGCTGATCACAGAGCAAACATGCAGTGGTGCTTCCAGTCATAAAACTTTCCACCTCTCCAGCTTTTGCCACTTTGTATATACTAGCTGGAGAGATATGTATTGATCTGAGGCTTTACGTACACAGGGATATCTTTCATTCCATTTCCTCCCCCATTCTTTATCTTTGGTTTGCATTGACAACAAGTGGACATTATAATTAGATGCTCTTGTAAACAGGAAAGACTTGGGAATGAGGCTATAGGGCTCCTCCATATTTACCTTGTCAAAATCTTTGAAAGCAGGCTAAACCTGAGTGGAATAAAATGTATTATAGTCTCAATTCAGGTTCACATCCCTTGGTTGCAATGAGGTCAACTCACCCAAGCTGTGCTGCACTGTAGTTCCTAAGCCTCATAGTTGTATGCAGTCCAGTGATGACTGGCTCAATGCCTGGAGATTATAAACAGCAATGGTTAAACATCAAGATGGAACACAATGGAGAGCATGTAACCTGTATGTACCATAGATGACATGGCATTTGGAATAGAATTCATCGATACTGGCCAGTGAGTTCAAGCATGAGAAGAGTGAGCTGTGAGGGAATTGAAAAGGAAGGACACAGTTAGGATTGTGCCCTAGGAACTGAAGGGTACATGTAACGTGTGCACAATATGCTTTTTTCTGGCCCAATTGTGCTATTATCCTATGGTCATATCCATTGTGCTTTCACAAATTTGTCGTGTTAGCTCAAACCTTTTTGTACACATTCCACTGGCCAATGACAATATAACTCCCATCTTTTGTTATATTGTAACATTCTATGTCCAAGAAAGCAAATGTGAAAATACCCTCTCTGTTGTGGCAGAGGATGGCGGCTGACAGAGCAAAATTAGTTCACAGGCTTTAAGTCCGGCTAGGAATGTCACTTTTGTCAGATTTCCACCATGAACCCTACTAACCCTTACACATTGTTATAATGCTGCCATGTCCCTACATACTGTCCTCATACTCAAAACTACAACAGCCTTATATATACAGGCTTAGTGAACACTGTCCTTCATACTTCATCAGCATTTCATTCTTGCTAGAGAGGGCCTCAAACATGAACTCTGCAAAGGAACATACAACACCTCCAGTTAACTATACTCACATCACGCAATCAATCATACCATGCTCAATGTTCAATATTAATATCCATAAGCTGAATAAATAAGCATCCAGTGTCTCAATGACAGTGAACACCTGGACACAACCAGACACAGCTATGGTGCAGCATTATACTGGTGCATGTCAGTATGCACTGAAATACACATGGAGTCATCCACACACATGCTGGACAATGTACCGGCTATGTCTGCCTTCAGCAGCAAGTGACCATACTGGGCATGTTGCGCCAGCACCTCTGCAACACACTGCACCCCAGACAGTTGTAACATCTCATCACGACTCAGCAACACCTGTATGATGCCATGCAGAAACTGCCATATTACATTCGTGACGTTCAATGAAGAACAGAGGATTTGCCTTACCCTCTTGAAGGCAGAAGCAAATGTAGAGCCTATACAAAAGAAAGAAGAGTATGAACAGAAATGTCTCCTTGAAAGGATGAGCATGTAAATTCAACCTTTGGCCTCTGAGTTCAGTTGGTCAGCTTGCAATAGGCACTGTGTGTACGTTCCGTCCTTCAGAATGTTCCTCACGAGACCTGCATGCATGCAGTACGGTGAGTGCTCAGACTTGAACCCAGTCTCGGACATTCTATGCAGGGCGTGGTGTCTATATCTTCACACCATCTAAGCTTAACTTTGGAACTGTGGTAAATAGTCATTAAAGTACTCTCAAATTTACTCCTGTTTTAATCTGTGTTCACCTAGTCTCCTATAGCATGACAGCATGCAGCTTTCCATGCCAGCAAACAAACATTCAGACGATAGCATGCAAATAGCAGTAGAAGAGTGGAAATGGAAACAGTGTCATACCCAGGAGATTGATGGTGAGTTCCTGTGACTTCGCCGTAGCTAGGTTGGTGGATATATGTCTGCACATGTTCTGCACTAGAGGAATGGGCAGGGAGTTGTGTGCAGCCTTGCTGCAGACCTGCACCAGCACATACACCACAGCAGTCTTTACAGTCTCACTGGGGTAGGACATGCCCCCAACTAGAAACTCCAGAAAGCCAGCTGCAGATGAGAAGTACATGGTGTCTAATAACAATGACAAAGTGTCATCAATACATATGAGCCATGGACATTCAGATCCCAGAATCCTTAGGTCAGCAGGTTTCTAAGTAATAACAAGGTATGGACTCTCAACTGTGCATGGTTAGCCCATGCATAGACTTGTGAGGCAGGGAATCCATTCACACATGCCCTAACCGTATGAATGGGCCACATCTGAGCAGAGTGAGGTCATAGAGTGCAGCAGCTGCCCAAGAAAGGTGATGTGGGGGAGAGAGCTAGAGAAGTTGTGAGCAGTCATCACCTATACACATGGACACAACACAGAGAGACTGAAATGAGCTAGGACTCAGTTGGTAGACAAACATGTGGTCATAAAGTAATTGCACTACCAATCCATTTACTTCTCCTACCTTATCACTATTTGTTTTTCGAAGAATGATTGCTGATTAGTTGTTGGAACATGCGATGGGCTATAGGTTTCAGGCTGTCCCCCATGGCCATGCAATTGGTAACAGAATTTGTCGCATTGCTTACAGTTTGAACTGTTCTCTGCATCAGTTTTCTGGCAATATCCTGGCTGCTCAGCTGACTTAGTAGGGTAATGAGCACTGAAAGAACATCACCATGCAGTAGTCACATCACAGACACAACATGCGGGTCTTATGTATGTCTGACAAACTGTTTTACCTTCCAGTGATGACTGAGTGACTGACACATCCTGAGACATCAATAGACCTGGGAAAATTTACAACATTATTTCTGGGTGGCAGTCTGCGCGTGCGTGCAGCTGCAAAATATATAATGGGCGGGGTTGTGTGCAGACTGCAGCTGCAAAAGTGACTCCTAGCGACCTACCAAAGAGGAGGTTGCACAGGTGTTCTAGGACTCTTCTGTCTGACGAGAGTGTATCTAAGAGGCTGCTGCTGTTGCTGCTGCCGCCGCTGGCTCCCAGCAGGCCACGGAACTCTCCTAGAACCTTCTTCAAGTGCACTGACAGCTCTCCCCTGTTCTCCAGTCGCTCTATCGTGCAGGCGATGCACAGCTTGGGAACAGAGAATCCAGAAATGGTCCATGCAGAGCTGTGGTGCGCGTGTCTGGAAGTGAACAGTGGGCATTCTTCTCTTGAACCGTGGGCATTCTTCATCTCTGCATCTCTGGCTCTGCATGCATATCCGTGATCGCGGACGCGCGCGCCGAACCCGCACGATATGAATGACGTCGACGAACTATTACCCGGTACCCATATGTCATCATTACATCACACACATAAGGCTAAAAATACCTGTGTCGGCGCACTATAAAAGGCGATCCGAAAGTCGGAGAGAACATTCGCAGCTGATCAGAACAGCAGTGAGTCGCTTCTGTGGTTAGTGTTGCCAGTTTGATAGAGTGCCGAAGACACTCGCGGCTGGTCACCTCACCATGCCCCGCTTACTTCGTCAATTCCTGCTCTACCGGCGTCACAAGTGCAAATGATCGCCTACTTCGCTTGGATTGCAGCCGTATGGCTGTGAGCTGAACTTCTTTTTTTCCCCCCCTTTTTCTTTCGGCTCGAGGGACTCCCTACCATAGCGGCCACGCTATCACTCAGAAAGAGTGCTATGTGGTGGTGGGGTGTACCCAAAGAGCCCCATAGCGTGTCTTTCTCGCTCGCGTCCGTATTGATAGTCATGCAAAAATGACTCGGACACGAGTGGGGGGGAAATGGTATGGACAAACAAACTTGGTACGATAAAACATCTGTGATAGTAGAGATTTTGAATGTAAACCCTGTGGAGCCTGAAGTGAAGCTGACAACTAAAATATGGTATACAGATATAGTGCCAAAATAAGAAAAAGTTTAATTTACAAGCTAAGCTTGTGTTACTGGTCTTCCAAGTTCAATTTCTGCTTGATTGGAAGCACTTTGAGTTGGACTCTCAGTTGCATGATGGCCTCCTCCTCTTCTTGAATGCTCTTGATTAGGTTCTTGTTGCGAAGCTACATATTCAATGTGTGGTGAAGGGTAAGAGGCAACACCTACTTTAACAACAATACATATGACTAAATGATGCACAGACACATACCTCCAGTTCCTTTCCATGCCATTTTAGTGCAGCTACCTTCTTTGCTAGCTCCCCTTCATCTCCCTACAATGAAAAGTGAACAGTTAAATTATGTGAATTGCCCATTCCATGCACTGAGCCTCAGCACTAGGAACCAGGCTGTACTGTAAAGGTCATAGTACACCTGGTCAGGCTATGCTAGACCATTTTTTCTGCTGACTTATCCAACTTAGTGCTATCTGCGTTTGTCTTGTGTGGTCTTGGTCCCAGACTAAATTGGAGTTTAACTGCATGAGCCAATTCAGGTAGATTAGTCGTTGCCATGGTCAGTTGCGGTCACCAGTAAAAGAGCGCACAAGAACCTTAGTTGTAGTTAACCTGTTTGAAGCTGAAAGTTCAAGTGAAGTGTTTCAGGCCTGATAGCTAGGAAGAAGACTTAGAAAAATTCCTACACACTAGCCTGATCATTCTCAACATGCTTCTGGCAGCCCTGAAAGTGAATTGTTAGTGGACAGGTTACAATTAATTTGTCAAGTAGCAGACAAACTCACATTGCAAAGGTATAATCCTGCTATATTGTACTCCTAATGGATTGCTGATTCGTTCTTTTGTCAGTTACTAACACACCACTGCGTAAAACATTGTGTGAACTATACACGTTATCAAGTTCACATCAATACCACTCACCGACTCTTCGTCTGAGTTGTTCGCTAACACTGTTGAGTGTGATGGATATTTTTCTAGCTCCTTCTGCAATTGAAATTAGAAAATGAGAGCATGAAATTTGCTAACAACCTGGGTATGAGGCTAAATGCATAACAATCAGCATTAAATACCTTAAATTGTTCGATCAGCTCTACTTCTTTCCTAATTGCTGCTTGTAACTCCTCTTTCTTGGCAGTTAGTTCCTGTGAGGATAATCGAATCAACTAGTTTACGACTCTCTCTGAAGGTGAATGTGAGAGAATCTAGCTTGATATACCAATACTGTAATGAAATGGGAACTGTACTAACCTCATTTCCTAGAAAGGTGAAACTACCTGACCTAGCACTTGTGGGTAAAGGAAATTGCTTGATTACAGAGGTGGGGGTTATGTAATTAGGTAGGAATCTAAGATCTGTTGTGGGACTAACCTACATGCATGCCCCCATCAAAGGGGCCTGAAAGCCTACAACTTTGTGACTAACATATAATGTGGGCTCTGGTTGATTTATTGCTTACCACAATACCTCTCTTCACTTGTTTGCACTGGCAAGGATTGTGTTGGTAAAACTACCAGTCTGATTTTGCGGTGTAGGTTTGGAAGAATACATGTCTACCTGAATGAAGCAACTAGTGGAAATGTAAACACTAAGTACAGAAGCCTCCTACACGTACATCATTCTGTTGAGGATAGTGGAGTACTCTACTATGTTAGTGAGTCACAGTCACAAAGTTACATGTATCTACTCTGCATGGTTTACGAAATGATGTACACCCTAAACACCACTTCCTTTGTCCCTGTCTTATAGCTAAAAGACACTGAGACCAGTATACACTATTCCATCTTTTCAACCAATAGTATGTGGGCAGTGCAAGACTTCATCTGTGCATGTGTATACCTAGTTACATGAGGTGTACAGTACTGTACTGAGCTAGGTTTCCAGGTGGATTGTTCATAGATAAACCATGCACTCAACAACTGGTCTACAAAGTGTATGGCAGATGTGCTGAGTATGTCAGCAGCCACCAGACCCCACCCTCTCACGAGGAGAAATGGTCTGGTGAACCAAGTTGAATTTCTTGGGCTAGCACACACTTTTGCGACAGTGTCACCTAGCAACGTTTAAACATTTTACACGAAAGCTCAAAAAAGATACGGATACTCGAGTAGAGATACTGTTGTAAGGGAAGTGCTACATAAAAATTACCGATCTCGCAATCTCATTGGTCCTTACTACTTTTTGGGAATAAGCCCAAGACATTTGACTTTGTCCACCAGACCATTTCTCGCCAGGAGGCACACGCAGGCTGGACACGAGACTAGTACATGGACTGCCAAACCTGCACATGCTCATGCTCTCACAACAGAGACCACACCCCTTTCATAACCACAATCTTTGCACTATGCATTCACAATGAATGGCAGTTTTGCTTGAAGGAAGACAGAGTGGGGTCACTTAAAATCTCCCAAAACAGTGTTCGAAATTCAACGAGATGTCATTCTCTAGCCTAAAGTGTGGAATCCCTGAGAATGTCATGCTTAAAAGTCTTTCAAAGCTACCATACTCATGTGTTGTTAAGTGCATTTAGCTTATAAGAACTATTCACTACTAAGTGCTGGTTTGCAGGTGTTCACTGTGTAATTCCAAATAAAGCACACACTGAGTGCACCTCACTGTCAGGCGCACCTCACTGTCAGGCGCACCTCACTGTCAGGCGCACCTCACTGTCAGGCGCACCTCACTGTCAGGCGCACCTCACTGTCAGGCGCACCTCACTGTCAGGCGCACCTCACTGTCAGGCGCACCTCACTGTCAGGCGCACCTCACTGTCAGGCGCACCTCACTGTCAGGCGCACCTCACTGTCAGGCGCACCTCACTGTCAGGCGCACCTCACTGTCAGGCGCACCTCACTGTCAGGCGCACCTCACTGTCAGGCGCACCTCACTGTCAGGCGCACCTCACTGTCAGGCGCACCTCACTGTCAGGCGCACCTCACTGTCAGGCGCACCTCACTGTCAGGCGCACCTCACTGTCAGGCGCACCTCACTGTCAGGCGCACCTCACTGTCAGGCGCACCTCACTGTCAGGCGCACCTCACTGTCAGGCGCACCTCACTGTCAGGCGCACCTCACTGTCAGGCGCACCTCACTGTCAGGCGCACCTCACTGTCAGGCGCACCTCACTGTCAGGCGCACCTCACTGTCAGGCGCACCTCACTGTCAGGTGCACCTCACTGTCAGGTGCACCTCACTGTCAGGTGCACCTCACTGTTAGGCGCACCTCACTGTTAGGTGCTTACTTCCTTCCTGCGGAGATAAAAGTCTTTGCGCTTAACAACCCATGAGTACAGTATTCTTGAACCTTGACCCTCATCAATTTGCCCAAGAATGGTACTCAAACATCGACAAGATGTCATCCTCCGTCACGAAGCACAGAAACCCTGAGAAAATATAGTTGTCACCAGGAGCTTATGAGCACCGCTTCAGTACAGCTTGTTGGCAACTCTCTGAACATCAAGAGTGTCACCAACTGCTCGATATCGACTGTTCATTCATTGTGAACAAGTTGTACACATCTCAGACCAGAAGTGCCATTTCATACACACTTTAGCATTTTGCTGCTGTATAATTCTGATCTGAAAACGTGATTTTGTGCACTTGTTCAGTGTTCATTTGGTGTTCACCTACACATATATTTTGCATTGAAAATGTACAATGTGTGTGAGGAATCTCACCTCATTCTCAGCAGCAAGAGTGGCCTCCATTAGAATCAGTGTTTTGATGAACTCTGCATATACAGTAGCAAAGTCAGGAGTACACACACAGCATAGCAATAGATGACAGTATACATGAACTGAGCATGTGCTACTAGTACACTGAGGGATGTTGGAGTTTGTGAATGGTAAATAGACTATGTACCTTCATCTGCTCTGCCTAGAGAGGTTTGTGATGCCTTCTGCATGGCCTTTTTCTAAGGAAGATATTATAGACCAGAAATATTTCTTTGGTGCAATGAACAACGAAAAAGAAACACACAGAAACATGACAACTGAGTATGCAACTACACTGTGGTACATTCAAGCAACAATTAGTGCAAGAATTTCCTTATTGACATCCTTCTGTAGTGGACCTATCCTCTCCAGTTTTTGATCACATGCAGTACCATTTCTCAAGTGAGTGCCATAGGCAATAAAGATGGTAACAACACTTGCATGGTATTGAAGTCGGAGGATTCAGACCCACACTCACAATCGCTTACCTTTCTCCTCAGCTCTGTGATGGATCTCTGTACCTCCCAAATGTTATCTTCTCTCTGCTGCAATATGTAGCACAACAAAACCAACGTATTATGAATGCAAGGCAATCAAAAAGCCAGGGCAGCTCATTAGTTAGACTCTAAAAAACTAAGCGATATGTTACATTTCAAAAGAGATGCATAAACAACTGTGCCAACACACAATAATAAGGTGCGATCCCTAACACTTGGCAACAATATTAGCTGTCATTTAACCTCAAGAGAGGAAATGAGGTGAGGCGGATCAATGTGGAGCAAATCCCTCTCTTCCACATATGGGTCACCATAAAGTGTGTTGCTACATGCACATACATATACTTAACATTCACATATGAAATTAGGAGTCTAAACACAAGACAGGAACTTTGTACTGTAAGAACTACCTCATCATGTTTTCCAGCCATTTTGTTGTGTAATTTCTCTAGTGTGTGTGTGAGCCTCTCCAGCTCAGCGGTTATCTCCCTGTAACAACAAAGAAAAGAAAAACTACAGATAAAGTAAGTTTATACATATCAATCATCAATTAACCCTTGGTTTCTAACTTTTCCCCACATTGGTTAATGCCACTGTTCTAAGGCTTACAGTAGAGTAGAACTGGGACTAGAACTCTGAATTTCCCATCTGCCTCAACTCACTCCTCAGTCTCCAGGGTGCCGATGTGTGCCTGGTTCACCGACTTTCTTGGCTTTTCCACTGGTCGCTCATACCTGCAGAAAATGACACCATGCTATCAACACACTCACACAGTGTGTGCAACAAGCTACATCATTGGGCATGTAGGCAGGTTCCATGTTTACAGCAACAAGCTCATTTATTGAGATTGGGCGAAACTTCATAAAGAGTTGTAGCCCATAATCTTGGTTGGTTGCTATCAGAAAACAGCTTCATTCCTAGGCCTTCCTCGGCTCAGCATACTGCATACTGGAGCCGAGGAAGGGAGGCTAATCATGTGGTCTGGTTAAAGCCTTGAGTCAAGATGGTAGTGTTACTACAAGTATCAAGTTTCCTTTCTGGTGGCTTTGTACAGTGTGGGTTACAAATTAGGGTGACCAGCCAATAGGATAACTGTCTCACTTTCTGAGCTCAATCTCTGCAAATATTTCCTGGGAGTTGTGGTAGAGTGCGTGCAGAATGGGGGCGGGGATTTGTAGTGTTGGGCTGAACACAATCACCAGGTTGGGTAGACTCATCTTGTTGACTGAAGACTGTGTGTGTGTGTGTGGTGTGTGTGTATGTGTGTGTGTGTGTGTGTGTGTGTGTGTGTGTGTGTGTGTGTGTGTGTGTGGTGTGTGTGTGTGTGCGTGTGTGTGGTGTGTGTGTGTGTGTGCGTGTGTGTGTGCGTGTGTGTGTGTGTGTGTGCATGCGTGTGTGTGCGTGTGTGTGTGTACGTATGTGTGTGTGTGTGTGTGTGTGTGTGTGTGTGTGTGTGTGTGTGTGTGTGTGTGTGTGTGTGTGTGTGTGTGTGTGTGTACATTTAAGTACATATTTTATGTGCATGAGCAAGAGGGGAGAGGAAGCCATTACAAGTGCACATCCTGGGAGTGTAAGTATGAACAAACATATGGTGTGTAGAGTGTTAGTGTTTGCATTATAGACAGCGGATGAGAAACATTTACCATGAAAGGGGTGTACCCTATAGTGACATGTACAGTACATGCATTTCCCAGACAGAGCGACATGAGCCCTAAGGGAAAATGTTGTTCCATCTAGGAAAAGCATACATTATGTGTTGTCTGTAACCTCAGCAGTCCCTCATTATCACCTCCACCCATTATATTTTTGTTGCTAAGCAACACACAACCAAAATCGTTCATAATAGCCTAGGGCTAACATAGCATTTCTCACATACAAGAAGTGATACAGGTGTTTGCAGGGAGGGTACAGGCTGGTAGCAAATCACTCATGAGTGCCTACTTAAGAGCTGCAGCACTTACCATTACTCGATTAGGCACTCATGCCCCATTCCTTCAACCTACCTGCAAAGACCAGTATATAGCACATATACCCACTCAGTCCTGTGTACCCGCATACATGTAAGCAACATGCAGTAGCCTCGACTGGTTATGTTAGCCTCACTTCTAGGCCTTGTGTTTCCAGAAAAGCTTGCAAGAATTCCCCACATGATCTGTGCCACAAACTGGAAAGTCTCGATCACGTCTCCAAAAAGTTGTGCAAAGTAGCACAGCGTACAGAAGAAACCAAGAGTGTAAGCAAGCTAATACAACTAGAGTGACTTCAACACTAGCCTCTGGCCATAGCTAATCACACTCCAGGTTCCTCATAGAGTTCCCAGCCTTCACTATAATGCTTGCCTGTTCCTTCCTGTCTAAACACTTAAATTTCTCACACAACAGTTGTGGTAAACTTGCATACTTACTTTTTATCGTCACTGAAAGAGTTTATGCTTTGGTACACAGTAACATTGTAGTTCAGCTACACAATAGCAAGATTGTACACATGCATACACACACACACACACACACACACACACACACACACACACACACACACACACACACACACACACACACACACACACACACACACACACACACACACACACACACACACACACAACACCACACCTGCTGAGCCACATGGGTCATGTGCACAGTCAGCCACCCGAGCATTAATCTGTTCAGGGGTGGGACCTCTTCCATGAGCTCCAGCAGCAGCGGGGCCTGCTCAGCTGAAGGCAGTGCTGCAGAGAGAAGATGACCAGACTGCATAATGGAAACTGGTACTATGCTACACACCAACCACCCTCCTAACAAGGCCTCCACCATACACACTATGTGGTACATATATACAAAGTCACAAAAAAGTTTTCTGAATGAAAACAAGTGCATGTAGGGATGGAACCCTCAAAAACCAACCAAACTAGATGGGAATGACACCACAACAATTTCACACCATCCCTACATCTTGTGCCATTTTGCCAACTATGCTTTGACGGTGTTTGTTAGTTGTGTTCATAGGAGGGTTGTGGAAGGCAGTGGGATGGGTAGTGCTGGGTGTGGAGTGCATGTTGATGTGCATGGGGGGTGAGTTATGTTGTGGGTGGCTGTGATGTAGTTGCTATACTGAGAATGGCAGGTATGGACTGTCTTGAATTAGTCTTGCAAGCCAGACCCTTTCTGCGCAGCACCGATCGCTTTCAGTATGCGGCACACAGAGGGAAGAAGTTTGATGTTTGGATTTACAATTTCACTTCAAAGCATTTATGACGATTCTTAGTGCCTTCCTCTGCGTGCCGATACTGAAAGCGATCTGCACTGTGGAACGGCAAGGGTCTGGCTTGTGAGACTAGTCTTGAATGCAGAAACTGTCGAGTGCATGAGCTGGGTCTGTTGGAGTAAGTGATGTTGTGAAATTTTATTGCTGCTGAACATGGCAGATATGGATTGTCTTTATGTAAAAGGCTGTGGAGTGAGCAGCGCTAACTACAGCTAGTATTCATTTAGTGGGTGTGAATAGGCTAGAGAGTTTACTGGTGTGCATAGTTGGCAAAATGGCACAAGATGTAGGGATGGTGTGAAATTGTTGTGGTGTCATTCCCATCTAGTTTGGTTGGTTTTTGAGGGTTCCATCCCTACATGCACTTGTTTTCATTCAGAAAACTTTTTTGTGACTTGTTCCTGCTCTTTTTTTTTTGTATTGCTTTTTAGGAATGGTAAGAGAGAAGTGACATGGGAGGGTAGGCCGAGGGGAAGATGCATGGTGTGTACAGTATGATAGTAGAAAGAGCTAAGAATTGTCATAAATTCAAACGCTTTGAAGTGAAATCGTCAATCCAAACATCAAACTTCGGGGGGGGTTAGAAGTACAGTCCAAGCAAAGCCTCATACAAACCAAGTGAAAAGCAGATGAGTTTAATAAGGCTTTGCATGCAAGCTTATAAATCCTGTGCTCATTTCACGTGGACTACTAATGGGTTCACCGAAAAACTCTCCATAGACTGTCACCAGAGTATTGAGTGGTAAGACCCCATTACAGAACTGTTTGATGGTGAGTAGCTATAGTCTAAATCGGTTTGAAACGAACGCATAGGGGTCTGTGGAGCTGAACAACCACCAGTTCTGTGGCCACCTCTAGTGCAGAAGTTTGGAATGAAGCCATGCACTGTTGACTCGGTGCTACTAGAGTTTGAGTATACCAAGCTACCAATAGGCTGCCACTTGCTTCGTTGGAGGAATATGAAGACTCAGGCACAACACAAAAGGAGGATGTTAAGAAGACACCAGCCAAAGTGCTACCATCAACTCGCAGTAAACATTGTATGTGTACTATATGCATGTAAATGACTATAACAAGCAAATTTGAAATGTGAAAGTTGACAATAAAACTTGAAATTGAATATCAGTGGCTAGTGTTCTAAGTCATATGAAGTACTTGATGGTTAAAACACTAGCTGGCATAGTACCGTCTATACCACTTGAGCTTGGCTTTTGCAACCTTCAAATTAGTCATACGAGCTGCTGCCCTTTTTTGTCAGGGTTCCTCCAAATTATAACTACTATGGGAGGATACGCAGGAAGCTGCCCTTCCTTTCTCAGGGTCCTCCCAATAGCGGGTATGGGAGGATACGCGGGAAGCTGCCCTTCCGTTCTCAGGGTCCTCCCAATAACGGGTATGGGAGGATGCCTGGAAGATGCCCTTTTGGTCTCAGGGTCCTCCCAATAACGGGTATGGGAGGACGCCCATTTCGTCTCAGGGTCCTTCCAATAACAGGCATGGGAGGACGCCCTTTTCGTCTCAGGGTCCTTCCAATAACAGGCATGGGAGGACGCCCGGGAAGATGCCCTGTGTTTCTCCGGGTCCTTCCAGTAATTATTACGGGACGCTTGCCTTTTTTTTCCTTTGTTTCGCAGGTAGTTCTGCTTGTCCTGCGCTCGTTTCTTGCGGACATTACGCATATTGCGTTCGATGTAAAGTGCAGCACAACCACGTCAACTGATCCACGAAATCAGATTTGCAAACTGCAACGCTCAATCCTCACCTTCTCTACGAAGTACTGAACCACGTGCTCAGTTGAACCCTGGTGACGTAATTATGAGTAATATTTAATTCGAGCAAAATGGCGTGTAGCAGCTAGCGTAAGTGTGAGATTACCTGAGAATCGCCGACAAGTTTGAGTTCTTTCTTTTAGACCGATAAGTAGCAGGTGCAATACCTAGTGATTTATCCTGTTGTTTTGCGTTTGAATCGTTGTAAAAGCTCCAGCCGTTATCGTGCTATCGCGGTGAGAGGCAGAAGAAAGTCAGAAGATAGACGATTTGTCCGTTTTGGCGACTTGCCGGTCTGGTGCTTAGCGATACTTTCCAGCAAACTTAGCAGTCTTTTTGCTCATGAAAACACTCGATAATGCCTGATATGGCTCATACAGGCCTTTGACTAATCTAACGAAGACATTTCGAGCGTGTTATTTGTGCACTTTTAATGTGGCGGCCATTTTTTTTCGGGGTCATCCCTACATATGGCGTACTACCGTACGCCATGATACACGTGTACATCATTACTGGCTACCAGTTTTGAGAATGTCTAGCAGCCTTTCAGCCACTATCACTCTGTTCTAGTCTGAGATGCAAGCAAAAACACTTCGTGTGGCCCTGCAGTGAGTTGCTCTGGCTCTGTTTAAGCCATAGATAGCACCTAGTTCCTCCTACCACTGTAGTAAACTGACGTAGCAGTTTGTACTCCTACCCCACTGAACAGCTGCTTTCTCTCACTCAATTGTGTACTGTAGTGAAGTTAGTGTTATGGTGAACTATAGCCAAATGCCCCCTGTAGCGACTGGGAAATCTGGTAGCAGACAAGCGTGAAATACTAATTTATTCACAAACATGTACCCATAACCTAATAAGTAATCACTTCTGTATATACATGTAAGTGGTTTATACATGTAACATGATGTATACCTGCAGCAGCCTCAAACTTGGAAGCCAATTTCTGAGGAATGAGAGAATCTGGGAGCTCTCGCAGGTAAAGCTTCAGGGCACTTGCTACCACATTAGGATCGAGTGTGTATTCTTCCATGTTTACAGATTCACCTGTGTGTGTGTGTGTGTGTGTGTGTGTGTGTGTAAAGGGGTAGGAAGGTAGATAAAGAAGAGGAGGTCAAGGGAGGGAGGGAGGGAGGGAGGGAGGGAGGGAGTCATTGGAAAAAATACAGTGTAGAGTGTGAGGAGACAACTCGTGCTGGAAAAGAGGTGGATGCCACTTTGTTACCTTTATCATAACGTGACTTAAGGTCCTCAATCTTGCTCTTCACCCCTGCCAAACGATACAAACCCTCGTGACTCAAACCTGCAAGGAAATCATGTGTGTATAACTGCTACACTCAGTCTAACATTCCCTGGCGCCCACCAAGCTTTTCATTTGCTTGCAGCACAAAAAAGCGAGGAAGGCCTGGAACGATTTATCGTGTAAGTAAAATGGAGCGTACAGAAATGGGAGCCTATTTTAACGTACATGTGAAGCAGACAAGCGTGAAATACTAATTTATTCACATGTAGGTCAATCGTAGATTGTGCTCACGTGACAATTGACAGTACTAACTGTCATGTTCTGGCAGTTTTATTAAATAGTGAGTATAGATCAGGCTCAAAGGAAAAAAAAGGTCATCTTAGTATAGCCCCGTCCAGTTCTGTCCTGAAGCTCTCACAACTAGCCAGAGTATACCGGTAATTCAAATAGTGAAACTGTCATCTATTTGTTTGCCCACATGCAATTAACTTCTCTCTGCCTATGACGTTTCTCACAATTGGTAATTTATACATGTACATATGTGCGTGAGTTAGCCTACAGCTACCTGTAAGGTCTAAGGATTATATAAGGCGTTGGGTGCTTATAAAAGTCCTTGTATGTCTTGGTTACCTGCTTCATGTTTGCGTAAGGCAAAAACTTGTTTCAGAAACAGTAAAAGGTATTGTCCAGGGTAGAGTATAGTCTCGTCCCCAGACCCCACCCTCTCACAAGGAGAAATGGTCTGGTGAACCAAGTCGAATTTCTTGGGCTAGCGCACGCTTTCGCGACAATGTAACCTAGCAACGATCAAAATATTTTGCGGCCAACCCGCTCAAAAAAGGTACGGATACTCGAATGGAGATTAACAAATTTTACTGTTGTAAGGGAAGTTATACGTAATAATTACCGATCTCGCGATCTCATTGGTCATTACCCGTTTTGGGTAATAAGCCCAAGAAATTCGACTTCGTTCACCAGACCGTTTCTCGCCGGGAGGCGCGCGCGGGCGGGGCACGAGACTAGGTAGAGTAACTACCTAGACCACTCACTAGAACAAGGCTACTTGACTCTACATGATTCTACTACAGTCTACCATGGCTCTACTTCACTCTACTTGACTCTACTACACTCTACCATCGCTCTACTTGACTCTACTTGACTCTACTTGACTCTACTACACTCTACCATCGCTCTACTTCACTCTACTTGACTCTACTACACTCTACCATGGCTCTACTTCACTCTACTTGACTCTACTACACTCTACCATCGCTCTACTTGACTCTACTACACTCTACCATCGCTCTACTTGACTCTACTTACATTCTCACTAGAACAAGGCCACTCAGCCTGTACTGAATGAATACCATAGATTGAGAAAATTGCCGTCAAAATATTTTTGTTGGTGCAACCTATGACGAAAATTAAGTGTACAAAAAAATTGCTACATAAAAACAAGCTACAATGTGGTACTGCGTGAGGGACAAAACGTTATTTTCTCCAGGACATCAAGAACAGAAGGGGGTGGATAGTCAGGCTGTCCCCAAACAACAGCTGGAGCTCCAAGTGGCAAGATGGATGCACCACTGTGCATGCATCTGCAGCTGATGTGTACGTACATTGTATTGCAGTGGGGGGGGGGGGTGGTGACTGATGTGCACACCGAGTGTAGTGACCATAAAATAAAGGGTATTAGTTCTGTCACAACTCATGTCCAGGAACAAGCATTAGTACAACTCGGTGGAAATACCACAAATTATTGCACTCCCCATTCCAAACTTTGTGCTAATTGTGACAAACATCACGTAATTCTTGTGTCGGAGGTATTTTATGTACTATGTTGCTACCCATGAGGTAGGGGTGACCTGAGGAATGAGGCAGAGATGGATCAAAGACAGACAGTCAGACTCACCATGCTCCTCCAGAAAGTCAATAAACTCTCTGAAGACGGTTGGCAGCTCGACACCATCGGTGCCCAGCTGGCTTCTCTGGACAGCTGTCTCCAGTGACACACCAAACACAGCCACATCTGAGAGAGGGGAGGAGGGAAGGGACTTGCTACGAGCAACTTTCTAGCTAAAGAGAGCAAGAGTGGTGCTACACCACTCCAAGACTACAGATTCTCTTCAAATGTAGTCCACACCATTACAGACACAAACAATAAGTCGTCTCGGCGAAAACTCTTCGAGCCGCCCTGCGCCTATCTTCATAGAATTTGAATACAGTGTAATATACAGTAAGATGTTCTTCCAACAGGAAATAACTGACGCCGAAGTCAGTACTTCGTACGCGGACTGTTAACCGCAGGCACCGCTATCAAATTGCCTGCTCCGCCCACCCAACCAGCTCAGCTGTTACAGGCTAATGCAACTTTTTTAGCAGTAAAGTTAAATGCATGCATGCCTGGATCCTGCACGAAGAAAAGGAAGGTTATATTTTTCATGAATATTAATAAGCATAATTGTATCTCATAACCTTAAATTACTAGCTAACCTACTTCTCAAGATAATGTTCCTATCACGTGATTTTCGGCAAGTGCGCAGCGCAGCTACACACGTAGTAAGACTGTATGATGACACCCACAAAAATAATAATAAAAATGACATCTTGCAGCTAGCCAACATTAGTGCTTACATTTATAATATGGGAAGTCCTTTTTGGAGCTACTGTGAGAGATGAAGATAGTGATTAGCCTAATATCTTGCGCTAGCTAACATACAGACTATATACTGGTGGAGTTTATTTGACTCCAGACACAGAGCTTTACACTGAACCAGGAGTTGGGCTATATCCCACACTCTTGCAAAGTAAAGCACTACTGTAGATCGGAAAACGTTTGGCACCCTACTAGGACGAAAATAAAAAACAAGAAATGTTGAATAGTAAGATGGCATTTGTTATGAGCAAGCCCCACACCAGCAACTTCAACAGTGAATTTCCTCTGCTAACTACTGTGCATGTATGTCTTAACAATCTAATGCACAGGTTGTGTATAGACGATAAATAAGATTGCAGTTTCCAGTTTGCTTAGTCCCTGTTATAGCTTGAGTGCTTAACCCATGACATTGTTCTAGCCTCCAGTTTGAGTATAAAGCTTATAATTAGCTCGTGTGTGTAGAACACTCAGCTGGCTGGGTGGGGCAAATAGCTGCATACATTAACTTGCGCGTTGCTATGTCACAGTCTGTACTACACTGTACCGCAGCAGATCCACCCCTTGTAACCTCACTCAATCTCACCCCCACAATGTTGTACCGCCTTCTAGTTAGTCGTAAGTACATGTAGCACGCTGAGCACTCCCTCTCCCATCCTGGGACCCCCACCTCAGTTCTTGCCATGTCAATGGTAGTACTGTAGTTAATACACTGAACCACAAGAGTATGGTACATGCTGGCTTCATGTCAGGATTGTTTTGAGGCCATACTTGCCACATTTCTAGTAAACACAGCAAGCCTCATGCACATTCACATACTATATATACTGTATTTCAGACGCCAGCCTTGAATAGTTGACAACCTCGAATAGTAGCCACACAATCAGAAGCACTGAGCAAGATGAATGCAGTAGCCATGGCTAGAATCAAACGTGTACAAGCAATTGCTGATGACAATCACCAGGCCAACACTAGGACTGTTGGCACTCTTCATCTGCTTTGCCACCACTGACAGTGGGACTGGTAAGAATTAACAGCTACTACTGTGAAGTTATAGACCTCTTGAAGCTACCAGTTGCAACAACAGAACCATGGCTCCAGTCCATACCAACGGAACCATGGCTCCAGTCCATACCAATGGAACCATGGCTCCAGTCCATACCAACGGAACCATGACTCCAGTCCATACCAACGGAACCATGGCTCCAGTCCCATACCAACGGAACCATGACTCCAGTCCATACCAACGGAACCATGGCTCCAGTCCATACCAACGGAACTATGGCTCCAGTCCATACCAAAACAGCCACTAAGGTTTGCCCAATAATGCTGAAACATCTGCCACGATTATTCTGGAAGCAGACAGCACTTCTGTGATTGCAAACAGAAGCTCTTGGACACAAAGTGAAGCGAAAATGGAATTAAAAAAGTCCACTTTGAAGCATCACCCACCTGTATTTACACAGCCAGCACAAACTCTTACTTTTTCATCAACAATTTTTCAGTACCTTTCTTCAGTCTGCTCCTGATCTTTTGCTTGATGTTCTTCCCGATGTTTGGTTTTGGAACACGAAACTTACGCTTTGGTTTCGGACTGGACTCAACCTTTAGAGTACTGCAGGGGAACAAAATAGTACAGTTTGATATCAAGGAGTGCAGTAATGGCAGTACTTCCCCCCCCCCCCCCCCCAACTTAATAACCACTAATGCGCCATTAATTAAGTCTACAAGCAACAACACAGATGTCCCTACAAGTTATTCCCTTCCTCAATTACTGCCTTTCAGAACTCTACAAGGCATCCCTAATTAAGCTAAGATGTCACAATTAAGTTGGTTCCTACTAGAGCTGTAATGCCATCACCATGGTAACATGTTTTTTTCCCTCATTGAGACTCATGGAGGGTCTAGGAGCTCATTAGTCAGTTAACAAGGATGAAGTATAGCAGATTTTTTTTTTGCACATACTGCTTGCAGCTTCACCACTTCGTAGCACATGTATATGCAAAAAAAATCTAACATGTACATAATAAAATATAATTATGTTTGTAATTCTACTACGAGCAATGCGAATATCATTACAAATTTTAAGGTTTTTTTTGATACATCACATGATCATCACATGGGCAAGCACTGCACTTGTGTTGTGCACAAAGCGAGAGTAAATGTCCCCAGTCAAATAAAATGCATGTGAGGTGCAGCACTGCATCCTTGTGGAGTAATAACCGTCATTGTGTGTTATCTGTGCACAGACAACAATGAGTTTCCGTACATAGAGGCATCACAAAGCTGATAGAGTCAGAATGTTTGTGGATGAGCAGGAAGGTGAGAGAAGTCGCCGTCAAACAGTAAGCAAGTGTCATCTAAGTTTTCTTTCCATCAGTGAGCCCAAAGAACAAGGGAACAGGGCTAGTTTCCTACCACCTGTAGTTCAGCCTCTTGGCTAGTATCTGGATGTACCATCCCCAGTGAAGCCCTTCAATTTTTCTAAACATTGCCAACCACACTTCCTTTTCTCATGACCAGTGTACAAACACTATGCCCATACAAGACTTGTTCAACATTTCATTCATGAATACATCCTAGCAAAATTCTGACTCAATACTTAAATTTCCTGCCCTTAAAGGCTACACTGTGTTTTTCACCAACTTTATAACCGTATCATTTTATATGGATGTTCACTATCAGGACCACACAAGTAACTAGATTGTTATTTAGACATCCATGAAAATCAATGAGCCACATCTCCCTCAAAGAAAGACAAAGTCACCCAAAGTTGTGCAGGACACATTTCAACCAATACCAGGGCTTCAGCAGCTGTGCTGGCTGACTGGGAGAAGAGGGAATGCTATTTCATGCAAGAAAGGCCATCTGATGCCTGGCCTTATCCATATAAGGCAGGGGACAATATGGCAGCCAAATTTTTTTACTCATGAACACAAGAAACTGCTTTGGAAAGGACAGTTGCTTGGCCCCACTACATGTGCAATTGAAACAGGGCTGACACCAAGTTTGTTACACATGTAGGAAAGTCATATTTCACTAACTGTTTTGTACAAAACAATACTTTCATGGATTTACATGAAGCACAAGTGTGGTGATGTTTAGTAAACTAACGAGGCATGTTTACGACGATTGCTCTGCTCCCAAACTGTCTGATATGGCAAGCGGTAGCTCCAGTGATTTGACCAGATAGAGACATTCATTTTCTGGTCACATTGCATGTAGCTTCTGGATATATGCATGCATGGAGATGCTTTTACCCACCAGGCTTCCAGCCTCCTTCTCAGACACATGGCCAGTTTCCGTACGGCAGGTGACAGAAAGCTGGGCACGATCTAGGATTGAGAGACTACTATTAGGGTACTGTAATAAGCTAGGGCACAAGTTGATCATTAAAGGGCCATAGTGGGTGAGAGTTATTACAACTTGAAAAAAACAATGAGCAACATCAAACAATAACGCCCAAAACCATCACAATCACTCCACAAACATAGCTAGAATGTGTTAAATATCCCACGCACCACATTTTTTGCTGTTTGTCGTAAGCTCAGAATGCAACAATAAGCAGCATACATCTGCCTGCATAGATCCTACTGAGAAACTAACTAGCTATATGTTCAGTTGCACACATGCCACAATGTGCCACCTTGGGCAGAAAGGTGGACAGGACAGTATTTAGTAGTAGCCCCACTCTGGGAAACAGGAACTACAGTTAGCAACCTGAGGTGTACATGTGCCACACCACACCTAGCACCTCCATTATCCACCTGGCTCCTAGCCTCGTTCCCAGGCCTCCACCGTTTCTACCTTCCGTTTGCATTCACAATAATACACTGGTCTTCCGCTCCCGTGTATTATTGTGAATGCAAACGGAAGGTAGAAACGGGGGAGGCCTGGGAACGAGGCTACATTGCTCCATTTGCAGGTCTCATGTGCAATGCAAGACAAAGTCTGGCACGTCCTATTACATAGTCAAATTCCAAGAGTTGAGAGAGTAGTACGTGGTATTGTACCTCAGGACAGCAAGATGAGTATTGACAGTTACCTGGTACCTCATCTTATCTCTTGCCAGTCCTGAGCCCCATTTCAAGCAGGTTGTCTGCGTACTTACTAATTTGCTGAGGCACTGTTTCCACTAGCCTGTACCACTCACTAAGCAATTGCAGGAGTCGGCAATAGTCCATCAGTCTAACCAGGAGCTTATGAATTGCCATAAGCAAGAGATCAAGAGCAGTATACGATTTGTGGTGCTTACAAGCTCCTGGTCTAACTTATGTGGTATGTGTGTATGCCACCATCCAGCCTAGTTTTGAATTACAAGAAAAAGCCTGTCAGCTGACGGGACATGATGTACCAGCCTCTCCAAATGATCCTACATCTTGTGCAGCAGTTGAGTATATTGATAGTCCTTGTACTATTAAAAAGTCAACTAACTGGTAGTGAGCTCACCAGTTCGATATTCAGACATGCACTGCTCAAAATTGTTCAGTGCCTGTCCGAATATCGAGCTGGTGAGATTACAAACCACTGCTACCATGACCCTCAAGTCATACATAACCCGGTAGTGAGATTTTGCATCAGTAAACAAAGGTCCTTGAAGTAGACATGCACATCACACAGTGAAAGTCCCTTGATTAATGTGAACTTGGACTACTCTCTGGCCTGCTGTGGTCTGATAGTTTTTCCTGTGACAAATGCAAGACATTGTGGGGGGCAAGTGGATGCATAGACTACACTGCTCATTGGACCAAGCTTCGACAGTCAAATTATGGCATGAAAGTTCTGCATTTATACCCACTGAGCAGTCTGGCTTGTCTGCCTTGCATAGTGAAAATCTCTGACACACTTTCAAGCATAGTATGAAGCCTGGATTCCACACAAATCAGCATGTTCTTCTCATCATGCAAGGATTCTTCGTATCATAGAACCGTGTCTCATCTAAGATCACATCTCTATCAAGGTAGGGTCCAATTTTCTGTCATGATAATCATGATTCTACCTTACACTAGTTTGGACCCCAGATCCTTCCTCGCCCGGCCAGATGGGTCTGGGGTCCCAGGCTAACGTCACACCACTACGTTACACAACCCCCTGAAGCGTACCTCGAGAGTGAGAGGGAAGGGCTCAAGTAATCTTCGTGATCTGAGTTGGACCTTCCCATAGTCCCAGCAGAGCTATAGGCCATTAGCTCCTTCATCCTGGGATCTTGCACCACTTGGAGACGGGAATCAACCTGCTTTGGCGCTGTTCCCTCGCTGCCCGAGTCGTGCTCAGATCCGCTCTCAAAGCTATCAAAACTGTCGTCGTAGTAGTCCGACATCTTTCTGGTGTCTGTTCAAGGGTCCAAATCCGGAAAGACCAAACAGTAGGAGTGCCCTGGTTCAAGAGAGTGAAAACCTGGAAAGTAATGTTTACGTACGGCACGTAAACTACACTTCTTACGCTAATTTAGATCAACTTTTGCGGGCAATTTGCGGCATCCATTAGAGGCGGAGCTTTGGTTGTGCGTTTATATTGTCGCTGGTGACGACTTGCAGCGTGCAAGAAGCCAGTCTCAGTGCTGTTGAAGACTGTATTTGCACGAGAGAAAGTTTGGAAGAGAGGAAGGCCTGCAACTTTGAGGATCAACTTTGGAACCGCACTGCAGAAAGGAACGGAACATTGTGAATTTACTTTGGACGTGAAGCAGCCGAAATGTCGAGCGACGATCCCTCAGCGTACCTGCGCGTTTCATCGACTCGGGACGTGCTGGAGCAGACGCGTATGTTTGACTCCAAAAAGTGGCTGTGGGTGTCTGATGACGAGGAAGGGTTCAAGGCGGCCTGCGTGAAGTCGCAGAAGGGAGACACTTGCCTCCTGGAGCTCTCCGATGGAAGCGTGAGTCGCCAGTTGGACTATTTTCATCTTGATACATATTAACCTATTGTGGCAGTACTAAGTTGTCTTCATTTTTTTTTTTTTTTTTTTGCATTCCTTTCTTCAACTTCAATTTTAGGAAATCGAGATGGACTTGAATGCAACCCAACAGATGAACCCACCCAAATTTGAGAAGATCGAAGACATGGCTGCCCTGACCTACCTCAACGAAGCCAGTGTCCTGCACAACCTTCGCCAGCGTTACTACTCCAGCCTCATCTATGTACGTTTGACAATCAATCCCACATGATGCATGACCCCAAGAGGGTATATATATCTAACATCAACCTCATACTTTACCAATTTTAGTAAGAGCAAAGTGCTTCCAAGATTAAGATTTGGTTATCTCAATTGCCTAACATTTGATTTATGGAAGTATAATCAGCAAAACTGTAATCTACTGTGGAATGTGATATCATTACCACGTACATCCTGTGTGTGTTCATCCTGTCCTCTGAACAATAGCCCCATGTGCATCAAACCTTTACTCCATGTACACAGCAAATCCTTTGACTTGTTTCATATGGAGTTATGCAGATGGAGTACTGATAACTGTATCTTAGTGTTACATATATGCACTTGACACATTGTGCCCACTTGTGTAGCTACATTCCGAATACACCAGTTTTGGCTGTATTAGGCAGGCTCTCTCTAGAAGGCTCAAATCTTGCTGTTGTCAGGCAATCTTAGTCTCGCTGTCTGTACCAAATAATAAGGAACTGAGAAGGCTTGGTTGTACTGACACTCTGTATGGCTAGAACTTTCCCAATTGTAGGTATAGCTAGGTTTATTTTGCTGGTTCTCCCCCTCAGCTCCTCAGCCTCCATTCCTTCCTAGAATGTGTGGGTCTGTAGGAGCTTGCCACTGTCCAAATCTTAAATTCCATACCAAACATTTGTAGAAACAAGTTTACTGTACCAGTACATGAATTTTTATCATTCTTATAACAACAGGACACAAATTGGCCTCCTCCATTAGGAATTTTTGCCAAGGGTTGTGTTAGTCTACTACAGCTCCATGATCTAATTTGTCCAAGTATGTTAATGAATCTTAACACCTTATGGCAAAGCATCTTCAAAATCTTGTCAGTATGAATCGTAATCTTTGTATTTGAATTTGTCAATATTGGTTTGGTTTCAAAGCTTTATCACATATCTGGCATTTGCACCTGAAATTTGCTACTTGGCACTCCTGTGGTTCAAAGGTATGGTGTGGGGGCAGGCCAGCCATTGAGAAAGATCCTTGTTACCACTGGAGTTTTGGCTGCTACCTGGTAGCAGTTCAGGTGTCTGGCCTTGAAACTAATGAGTATCACTCTGACCCCAAGCTATGAGTACTGAAGATGTTTTTCTAGCTTCGGTTTTCAACAGTTGTAAGTAGAATCCAGATGTAACCTCTAATAGACATGGTTAACCCTGAACTACAGAAAACTTCTAACTTCACACATACAGTTCATGATCACTAACCATTACCTTGGTAACATTTTTTGTTTGTTTGTTTGTTTGTTTGTTTGTTGTTGTTGTTTTTTTCCCTCCAATCTTATTGAGACTCACGAAGGGTCTCATATACTCAGTTAATGATAACAGGGACAATGGCTACCAAGTATGTTAGTTCACTAGCTTCTTCATAATATATGTGCTTGAAAAACCGGGAATTGAAACTTTTTCCTAGTCAAAAAATGTTGTTGTTGCGTGTCTGCAATTATCAAAAGCCTAGTAGCATTAGCTGGGTGAGTTTGTGCATGTGCAAGACCTGCTGAGGTTCAAGGTATGGTGTGGGAGTAGGCCAGCAATTGGAAAGGCCTTGTTATGGTTGTGTTTCTGGTGGCTGGATGCATTGCATTACAGGGCTAATAGGACTGATTAGTAGTAGTGTCATTCCCACCTATGTACAGCAGAAGGTTACTGGTGCATTTTTCTGGCTTCAGTTGTCACCAATTAGGTGTATGGTAGCTAGAACATGATAATAGCTTGCATAGTTACACTATGAAGTGATGCAGCCACACGTATCATTCCCAGGCCCGTTCAAATGAACCTGGGAATGAGGCAAACTATACAGTATGTATGTGCAAATCAAAAATGTACCACATAATCATGGTACCCACCACCCCAATCTGTTCTGATGACCTGATCGACTCAGAAATGGAGGCTAACTGACTCTGTTGCTATGGCAATGGTTAGAATGTTCCCTGGTAATGTGGTACTCTAGCCACACTTGTCACAGCTAGCCACAGATGACACCGACTATTACAGCTGGTGAAAACGGAAGCCAGAAAACACCCTAAGTACCAGCTGACCTGTACATAGCACTTTCACTAGAAGTGCACACAGCTAGCTGTGGTAAAACCAGAGGAAACACTTGTACATTTTGAAGGGAATGTGACTGTGGGAGTTAGGTATAACTTTTGGACTGTGGGACTGGACATTTTTGAAATTTTGTGGTTGCATGTCTGCAATGTATAAGTTATGCAGAACAAGGGTCACATAGCTAGACTTGCTGACAAATTGCATGAGTAGCATTCAATGTACGTTGTGTGAGTTAGGAAAAAGATACGTCTTGGTGTCTCCATTGTAGGGTGCACCTTGTAAGGTATAATATGCATGGGAGGTATGCAACCTCCATTAATGTAACATGATCCTCTCCATCGGCCATGTTATCTGTAATAGTAGAGGGTGTTGTGTGTCCATTATCCCTGGTACAATTCTGGGAAAGTATTTGTTTGGTGTTGTTGCTAAATGCTCATCTTACAGGCAATGGATTGGGCTCTAGTCACAGATTCTTACCTCCATACCATACCATGCACACACACACACACACACACACACACATACCTTCATCCTCCCTCTTTGCTCTTCTCACATCTCATCCTCATCCCCCTCTCCCTCTCCTCCTCTCTCTCCCTCTCTTTCCCCTGTCCTTTTCCTCTCCTTCCCCTCTCTCCCCCTCTCCGTTCCATTTTGCCCACCCTTCTCACTCTCTCTCTTCCCCTCTCTCCCTCTCTCCCTTCACTTTTTCCTCCCCCTCCAGACCTACTCTGGGCTGTTCTGTGTGGCGGTCAACCCCTACCGGATGCTGCCCATCTACTCTCCAAAAGTAGTCCAGATGTACCGTGGAAAGAGGAGGACAGAAATGCCTCCTCACATCTTCTCCATCTCAGACAACGCCTACAGAGACATGCTACAGGGTGAGGGGTGGAGGGGGGAGGCTTGGAGGTGTGGAGGGAGGGGGGGAAGCCTGAGGGAAGCCCAGAGAAGAAGGAGAAGGGCAGAATAGTGTGGGAAGGTGGGGAGGGAAATGTTGGTGCATGCATATAGTTGTCTGCAGATGCAGGATATTGTAGTTGCAAGAATTTGAGTTTGTATGTCACCTAGGCAACATGTTCTGCTGCCAATCAGCACCCTGGCTGTGTATTTGTTGCATCTTTTTGTATCAATGGAATTTGAGTTTGATGGAATATACCTCCTTCTTTTCTCTTGGCAGATCGTGAAAACCAGTCCATTCTGATCACGTACGTT
This sequence comes from Agelas oroides, assembly GCA_949130485.1. Taxonomy (NCBI): domain Eukaryota; kingdom Metazoa; phylum Porifera; class Demospongiae; order Agelasida; family Agelasidae; genus Agelas; species Agelas oroides. The sequence continues at coordinate 4,919,677 of OX422195.1, forward strand.
CTCTCTCACTTGTTGACTCAAAACACTATTTCACTATGCACTGCCATATTGCAAATAGACAGCAATAATAGACAAGTAAATCACACACAACTAGAAATAACATTGGCAGTGGCAATGCATTTATGATTCTGGTGTACATTTTGTCTCACCAGTTAAAACACTAGGTCATCATGCACCATGGGCACATGTAGCCTACTGCAGTAGACAAGTGTATCACACACAACTAGTGCTACCAGGTGCACAATGTTGTGTTTTGACTCTCGTGATTCTGGCTATAATGCCTTAGGCCATGACATCGTAGTTCTTTAATGATGGGAGCGTGTCTCCTCATCTTGTCCCTGTAGTGGTGAGTCCGGAGCCGGGAAGACTGAGAACACAAAGAAAGTCATCCAGTACTTTGCCTACATTGCACCAGCAACACAAGCCAAACAAGTGAGTGGTTCTTCTTGCCTCATTCCCAGGCCACGTGGGAGAGAAAACCACACGATGAGGGAACAAGGCTAGGTTCTCTCTTGTGTATGGAAGATAGTGAAGGAGAGGGGAGGGTGGCAACTAGCTAAGTGTAGACCTTGTGCAACAAACATACTTTCTGCTCAAATTCAGGACAGCTCTGTGATATGTGCCACTTGCTTGGGTGGCAAAGAACAGTCAGCTGTACCTTTGAATCAGCTTACGTAGTTTGCGCAATCGAAAGAACTGGTTCACATCTCCCCCTAGAATGCGCAAGGCCTCAACAGGCCCTGCATGCAAGCTCACTGTAACCAATAAGCTTACCTCCTCACAAACAGTACTGCTCTAGTTACGCTATGCTGTTTCTTGCCACTCAAAATAGTGGCCATGAGCACATGTAGTATTTAGATGCTCTGTCGATATTGCCCTGTGGGTGAGAGTGAGTGTAAGAGCTGAGTGGGTGGTGTGTGTGTGTGTGTGTGTGTGTGTGTGTGTGTGTGTGTGTGTGTGTGTGTGTGCGTGTGTGTGTGTGTGTGTGTGCGTGCGTGCGTGTGCATGCGTATGTGCGTGTGTGCGTGTGTGCGTGTGTGCGTGTGTGCGTGTGTGCGTGTGTGTGTGCATGTGTGTGTGCATGTGTGTGTGTGCATGTGTATGTGCACATGTGCATACATACATGCATGTGTGTGTGTGCAAGATGAATTAATGCTCTCTTGTTATTGTCCCCAAACGTAACCCATTCACTGTGGCCATTGCTAATACACAGACGGCTGCATGGTTGGGAAGAGACAGGACACAAACAAGACAATCTGTGTGTGGGAGCGGGCATTGTTATCACTCATCTATTGTCACAGTATACTTAGTGCATACATGTGGTTACAACCTTACCAGATGAGTGATTGTGTATACATGAACGTTAGCTGTGTACCATATCAGTGTCAGTGGTCAGGCATATAGTATTGGTGTAAAGTTTGACCAATCAGAGAACAGCATTTAGCATTTAAACAGGAAGTGGAAACTCCGAAATTGATGGTATATTTTTGATACCAGTAATACCATATATGGCTATTAACAAAGTGTACACTCATCACCATGGCAACCAATGGAGCAACCTGAAAGCACAATGAAAACATGACAAGCTGTAAGTGTAATGTTTCATCTCATTCCCCCGAGAATTATGTTTACGTGAAACCTAACTAAAGTGTGGTTCAAACCAATTTGTTACGGAGAGGGGGAGGGGAAGGGAGAGAGCATATTTGCTTGCAAGCATCAATAGATTCACTAGTCTCATGCCCAGCCGTCCACGGAGTCTGGACGGCTGGGCATGAGACTAGAGTTTCACCAGATTCACTGGAGATTATCTTTCTGTTTACGAAAGCAGCTGATTGTAATTGGTGTATGTATTCTTAACGAAGCATACTATCCTACCCGCATTCTTGGCATGCCTGGAGCACCCACACAGTGGGGACGGGATACTCCAGTTGGTCAACATCAAAGCACAGTTTACACGCACAAGATAAGCCCACAATAAGTTCACACAAGTTCACACAGCCTTGAGCCTCCGTTTTGTGGTGTTCCTTAGGTAGCTGTATCAATCCTGTGTGTGTATGCATTTGTGTGTGTGTGTGTGTGTGTGTGTGTGTGTGTGTGTGTGTGTGTGCATGTGCATGCGTGCATGCGTGTGTGTGTGTGCATGTGCATGCGTGCATGCGTGCGTGCGTGCGTGTGTGTGTTAAATACTAAACAAACAGCGTTCTTGTAACACGATATACTAATGAGCTCATGCAGGCTCTGACACACACCCACTCAGGGAGAAGCTGGAATGAATAGCTAGCATGCTAGTTGCCTTATACCTTTGTTCCTTAAATTGATTGGTCACTTGCTGTCAAAAGCACCTCGGAGACCTTGGTTCTACTTGACTCTTAATTATTCATCACAGGCCAATTTGAAACTAGGCACATGAAAGAGAAGCCGTGTGTAGATGTGGTAGCAGTAATCTGCACCATGCATGCTGGGGAGTCTGTAGACAGTGTGGCACTAACAAGGTGAATTGTCTGATTTGCTGGCTATAGCTAGCAATTTGGTAGGAATCTCAGTGCTCTTCTTGTGGGATTTTGGTACAAGCGCAATTGTCCAAACTTACAAGCACTCTTGTTTAACTGTACCCACTCACAATCCACACCTTTGGTTTGTGGCCCAGGGTCCTAGTAACTCTATATCAGCTGTCACCATGGAAATAAAGACCAGAAAGCCTTCAGCCATCTGACTGCCTTTCTTGTACGAAATGGCACCCTCATTTCTCTGTCAGCACAGCTGATGAGGCCGTGCAGCTAGTTTGGTAAATACCTGGCAATTAAAGAGATGGCTTAATTCTCAGTTTGCTCCTGCTACAAACTTACGTACACGTAATGTTGAAAGTAGAAACGTTGCTGACATTCCAGCTAGTCTTGTGAACAGAACTGTCAAGTAGTTTAAATGTTAGCAAGTGACTTTCTCAAGCTGATTATGTTGATAACAGAGATCTGTCTCTTTGTTCAGCTGTTTTCTCACATGTTATATATAGAGGAAAACAACTTGGGAACATGCATGGCTAGATGGATGCTTTAGCAACCATCTTACCTCTGATACCCGTTACATCACGTACTGTATAACTGTGTATACTATTCATTACTAGCCTATGACAATAACTAGTAAATATATTATCCCACCTAGTGTTGTTATGCCTACACAACAGGTGGGGGTTGACATTTTCCCTCCCTCGGGGCTACAAGGGATCGTAATTCCCTCTCCATGTATTTTTAGTTTACAGCCCACTACATTGTCATACTATAGTACAGATGTTATATACAGTTGTGTGTAAATAAATTGAAGTTACTGTAAACACTTGCACATGTACAGATGTGTTTACAATAATAACAACGAAGGACCAATCAGGTGGGGTACATAATGATCATAGCACATGCAGTTGGCCAGTGATTTATAGCTGTAGTAAACAAACCTCGTCCTCGGGCTACGCCCTATACATTCATGTCAACTGCATGGATAAGGCCAGTCCCCCAGTGCAGCTGATGAGGGCTGGTATTGGCTAAAGAGCATCCTGCACACTTTGACTTTGCATAACATCTAGGCCTGCCCATTTTCAGGGAGATGTGGTTCATTGATTGTTCATGCATGTCATATTAGCTCGTAGAAGATATCAAAATGAACAAGTCATGTAGCTGCAATAAATAAACATGAAATATTAGTAACTAGAAAGGGAAGAATCTGATGTCTACATAACTTTCTTTGAGTGTTGCGCAATAAGCTCCATTTGGTGCCCAGGTGTGTGTGTAGGTGTGCATGGTTGGTAATGGTGATTGAGTGAGGTGGTTTGTGGGAGAACACAAGTGTGCATACCGAGGTGTAGATGGTGTACAGAAGAACAATTACGTATTTACAGACAACACACGTGCAATGTGCATACTTCCATTCCACAAAGAGACCTCACCTTCCCTCCTTACCCTTCCTCCCTCCACCTTCCTCCCTCCACCTTCCTCCCTCCTTACCCTTCCTCCCTCCTTACCCTCCCTCCCTCCTTACCCTCCCTCCCTCCTTACCCTCCCTCCCTCCTTACCCTTCCTCCCTCCCCTCATCCACACCCTCACAGTCCAGTGGCAATCTTGAAGACCAGGTCATCCAAGCCAATCCAGTTCTGGAGGCGTTTGGAAATGCCAAGACTATCAGGAACGACAACTCATCACGTTTTGTAAGTTGTGCACTCGTAACTCATCCACCCAGCTGTAGACCAGTTTAACGGCTAGTATACAGCTATATATAGGTGTATTGGATAATGCATATACAGAGGTTTAAAGCATTTCGATTACAACTCCAGTCTTGAAGGTGTTGGTGATGAGGCCAGCTGCAGACCTTACAGTGCCCATCAACACGTGCAGCTGTAGACGCAATGCTAGTTGTAGGTGTCTAGGCTAGGATGACCCGTTAGGCTACATGTTGCAATAAAAAATGTCTTGAAGTGGATCTTGGTTTGTGCTATTTCTCCAGGGGAAGTTCATTCGAGTCCACTTTGGCAACCAAGGGAAGATTGCTGGAGCTGACATTGAGTTCTGTGAGTTTATCCTTATTGATCTGGAACAAATAATGCACACATAGCATGTCAGGCCCTGCAATATAAAGGACTTGTCTTGTTGTTCCCTCTCACCATCAATTAATGTTTCTGCTGTGTTGTCTCCCTTCCCCCCTCCATCTCCTACCCTTCCTCATCATCTCAGATCTGCTGGAGAAGTCAAGGGTGATCTCCCAACAGCATGGGGAGAGGAGCTACCACATCTTCTACCAACTGCTTGCCGGTGCCGAGCAGGACACTCTCAGTGAGTCACTCAATCATTTATGATAATATCAGTTCTTATGGTAAAGTTGGCGGTGAACCATGGACATAGCCACATGCATGACAGCACAGGTCTATAATTTGTACCAACTTGAACAGCAGTGGGGTTAGGGTGTTGGAGTTTCAAGCAAAACAATATTATCCACTGGAAGTCACTAAGTTTAACCCTTTAACAATGCCTGTATGCGCCCGAAATTTTTACAACCTTTAAGGGTGTATACCTGCCAGATGCTACTCCAGTTGTGACCCTAGTATTTTAACTGTAGTTTTGAGCCACATAAAGTTTCTGTATGTACGCATCATTTGCCCCATCTCTTCCTCCCCTCCTCTCCCCCTTCCCTCTCCTCCCCTCCACTCCCCCCTCCTTCCGTTAGCTGATCTGCTACTCACACGTCAGGTGAAGAGCTACGAGTTCCTTGCCAATAGTGAGGTCACTGTTGACAATGTGGACGATGCTGAGATGTACCACTTCACTCTGGTGAGGCACACACACACACACACACACACACACGCATGCACACACACACACACACACACACACACACACACACACACACACACACACACACACACACACACACACACACACACACACACACACTTATACATAAGTGTGTGCGTGTCTGAGTGTACACACTATACGTGTGCTGCTGTTATTGCCAAAGTTACAGTATGTGTGCGTGACTTGGTTATTATGAAGTGAGCAGCCACACCATCCTTACTGGTTGTACACACCTGCTCACACAGGACGCCATGAACACACTCGGCATGGTGAAGGAGGAGCAGCTGGCCTTGTTCCGTACATTGGCTGGCATCCTGCACTTTGGGAACATTGAGGTGAAACAAAGACCAAGAGAAGAGTGGGCCACCATCCCAACAACTACAGGTAGAGAGGAGGGAGGGGAGGGAGGGGAGGGGAGGAGAGGGAGGGGAGGGAGGGAGGGAAGAGAGGGAGGGGGGAGGGGGAGTGAGGGAGGGAGGGAAGGAGGAAGGGAGGGGAGGGAGGGGGAGTGAGGGAGGGAGGGAAGGAGGAAGGGAGGGAGGGAGGGAGAGAGGGAGGGGAAGGAGGGAGAGAGGGGAGGAGGGAGGGAGGGAGGGGAAGGAGGGAGGGAGGGGAAGGAGGGAGGGAGGGGAAGGAGGGAGGGAGGGGAAGGAGGGAGGGAGGGGAAGGAGGGAGGGAGGGGAAGGAGGGAGGGAGGGGGGAAGGAGGGAGGGGAAGGAGGGGAGGAGGAAGGGAGGGAGGGGAAGGAGGGAGGGGAGGGAGGGAGGGAGGGAGGGGAAGGAGGGAGGGAGGGGAAGGAGGGAGGGAGGGGAAGGAGGGAGGGAGGGGAAGGAGGGAGGGAGGGGAAGGAGGGAGGAGGGAGGAGGAGGAAGGGAGGGAGGGGAAGGAGGGAGGGGAGGGAGTGAGGAGGGGGGGGAGGGAGAAAGGGGGGACAAAGGTGGATAAAAGCAATAATGAGATATGAACTAGCAGTCAAGATACTCAGTTGGGTTCTGCCTTCACCTCTTTCTTCACCTCTCCTCACCTACAGAGGCTGAGAAAGTCCTCCCACTTGCTCGGCATCAACTCCACTGACCTGGTGAAGGCACTCATCAAGCCGCGCATCCGAGTGGGCAATGAGTACGTCCAACAGGGGCGGAACCTCCAGCAGGTACAGTAAATGTCCTCACATACAGTATAAGAGTACTATTGCCAGTTCTATTTGAAGCTAGCACCATTTCAATGACCTACCGTTAAGGGCAGGTCTCATACGTGCTTCATAGACACATCAGATATTCATGTATCCACGAAGAGTGTGTATAAGCCCCACCCTTAACGGAACTCCAACAGTTCAGTGCTTCAAATAATATGTACACTGTATAAGCTGTTTGCAGCTGCACCCCCAGCCAAATGCACAGGCATCTATTTTATGAATTTTGCAGTTGGAGCTTTGGTTGAACAAAGAGCAGAACCTTCTGGTTTGATCTGATTGAGTTCTTTCTTCCTCTGCAGGTCAAGTTTTCAATCGGAGCACTCTCCAAGAGCTTGTACGAGCGCATGTTCAAGTGGCTGGTGGGACGTGTGAACAAGACCCTGGACACCAAGGTGTGCATGCCTCCATGAATGACATGACATGCCATGATCTGACATCACCCTGGAGAAGGGCCATCACTTCTTAGCATTTAAGTTACGATTGCGGTATTGTTGCTGTTTACAGGCTCGCAAGAACTTCTTCATTGGAGTACTTGACATTGCTGGTTTTGAGATCTTCCAGGTATGTGCACTGATAGCAAACCATCCTTATTGTCACTGCATGTGATTGACCTTGTTCCTCTGTCCTCCCTCCAGGTCAACTCTTTTGAGCAGCTGTGCATCAACTTCACCAATGAGAAGCTGCAGCAGTTCTTCAACCACCACATGTTTGTGCTGGAGCAGGAGGAGTACCGCAAGGAGGGCATCAAATGGGAGTTCATCGACTTTGGACTCGACCTCCAGCCATGCATCGACCTCATTGAAAAGGTACAGCTGCCAACTCTTAATGTACATTATTTCTACACATACTTCTTCACCCCTCATCTCCTCACCCACTCACTCCTCATCTCAAATACAACTCTTAGTCACTAGCAAAACAGGGTGCATAGAAGTGCATGTCTTATTTGACAATCTTGAGATTTTACTAAAAGCTTTGAAGCTACCCAAACACAGCTCAAGTAGTAGATCACAAGCACCATGACTTTAATCCTGATCTTCCAAATGTTCAATATTTCATCTTCTCTGCACCTTTTACCCCTTTCCTCCTCATCTATTCCCTCCACCCCCAACCCTCCCTTCCCTCCCCTCCTCACCCTCATCTTTATCTTCACCCCATCACCCCTACCTCCTCTTCCTCACCATTTCTCCTTATTCTCGCCCTCTCCCCTTCTCACTCCTCCTAACCCTCCTCACCCCCCTTTCAGGCAATGGGTGTCCTAGCTCTGTTGGATGAGGAGTGCCTCTTCCCGAAGGCCAGTGACAGCACCTACCTAGAGAAGCTGCACAAAACCCACCACGGAAAGTCTCCGAACTACATCAAGCCACAGTTCAAGTCCAGGGGCGAGCAGGCCCACTTTGAGATTGCACACTACGCTGGAACCGTGAGTGAGACATTTGTCGTGGTCTCATTCCCAAACCAAGAAGTGGCCTGGGAATGAGACAGAAGTCTGTACATTGTTCAAGACTCATAGGGAACCTGCTGATAAAATTTTAATGTATTCCCTATCTTGGGGGTCTTGGTCACACTTCCAAACCAAAAGGTGGCCTGGGAATGACCTCTTCTCCATTTTTTACAGGTGGGCTACACCGTCAAAAACTGGCTGGAGAAGAACCGCGACCCTCTCAATGACTCTGTTGTGGAACTTTTCAAGAAATCCTCTGACGCCTTCATCTCTGGCCTGTGGGCCGACTATATGGCCGAGGGAGAACGCCCCAGAGGCAAGAAGGGAAGCCAGTTCATCACTGTTGGCCAGATTCACAAGACCTCACTGAACAATCTCATGACGACACTGCGAAACACGACTCCACACTTTGTCCGCTGCATCATCCCCAATGAGATGAAGCGCTCTGGCGTGATAGACGCCCACCTTGTGCTCCACCAGCTGAGGTGCAACGGTGTCCTTGAGGGCATCAGGATCTGCCGCAAAGGGTTCCCCAACCGTCTCCTATATCAGGAGTTCCGGCAGAGGTGTGTATGCACGTGTTTTTATTGTTGTTGCGGGCCATATGCATGTATGCACATGTGCCAATCCACTTGTACATTCTTCCCATCTCACAACACACACATGCACACATGCACACACACACACGCACACACACACACACACACACACACACATGCACACATGCACACACACACGCACACACACACACACACACACACACACACACACACACACACACACACACACACATACACACACACACACAGATATGCCATCCTTTCCCCCCAGGCTGTGCCAGCTGGTTTCATGGATGGCCGCAAGGCGTGTGAGTTACTTTTGTCAGCTCTGCAACTGGAAGCCAATGAGTATCGCCTTGGAAACAGCAAGGTATTGCGACAGTACTTACATCCTAGCCATATATAAGCCAACATGTTAACAAAATTGAAGCAGCAATTCGAACATGTAGCTGAATCTCAACCTTGTCGTAAAGGGAACTATCACAATGACATATTCCAACAGGTTTTCTTCCGTGCTGGAGTGCTGGGTCGGCTGGAGGACATGAGAGATGAGCGTCTGGGAATAGTGCTCACACAGTTCCAGTCTTATTGCCGTGGGTACCTCATGAGGAGACAGTTCAAGAAGCTCCAAGACCAGAGGTAGGAGAGATAGTCACATGACATACATGTACCCTTTCCTGTTGGCACCCTTTGCTTGTTTTCAATTAAGTTCATCCTTTCATTGTTTCACAGCATACTTACCTCCTTCCCCCTCTCTTCTTCCTTTCCTCCCTCTCCGCTCCCTTCCTACCCTCATTCTTTCTCCCTTCCATTTCTTCCTCCCTTCCTCCCTCCCTCACTTCCTCCCTCCCTCACTTCCTCCCTCCCTCTCTCCCTCCCTCCCTCACTTCCTCCCTCACTTCCTCCCTCCCTCACTTCCTCCCTCCTCAGGCTTGCCATTGCTGTACTGCAGCGCAACATCCGCAAGTACCTCTTCCTCCGTGACTGGAAATGGTGGCGTCTCTACACAAAGGTGAAGCCTCTACTCAACGTAGCTCGTACAGAAGATGAGCTGCGGCAGAAGGAGGAGGAGCTGAACAAGCTGAGGGAGAAGGTGGTGAAAGAGGACCAGGCAAAGAAGGAGATGGAGGAACAGCTCACAGAGCTCATACAGGAGAAGAATGAGCTCTTTATCCAGCTGCAGAGGGTGAGGGACCGGGGACAGGGCAGCTAGTTAAGAAGTGTGCATGTGCATTAAGGTGAATCCTTCCCACCTCTTCCTTCTCTCTCCCTCTCCCTCTCCCTCATCCACTCTTCCCCCTGTCCTCTCTGTTTCCCTCCTCCCTCTCACATCCTCTCCCCTCAGGAGCAAGATTCAGCAGCAGAAGCAGAGGAGAATGTCCAGCGTCTCGTGGTAAAGAAGGCAGACCTGGAGGCCCACATCCAAGAGCTGGTGGAACGTCTGGACGAGGAAGTTGAAAACAATGCAAACATCGCCACTGCACGTCGTAGGCTTGAGGCAGAACTTGATCGGAGCAAGGAAGACTACGACGACGTCCGGCAGCAAATGGATCTGGTGGGTAGCCAGTATTATATGTACCATGTCCAGTATACTACAGCATACCACAGCACATCACAATCCACTTTAATAACAGTACAGTCTAAAATTAGCTAGGTTAGCAACTAGTGTCATTGCCAGGACATTTTTGTAGGGGAAGAAATGTGAATAACAGCTGTGTGAAGTAAAGTCTGTTCTCCCTCCCTCCCTCCCTCCCTCCCTCCCTCCCTCCCTCCCTCCCTCCCTCCCTCCCTCCCTCTCTCCCTCCCTCCCTCCCTCCCTCCCTCCCTCCCTCCCTCTCTCTCTCCCCTCCTCCAGGTTGAGCAGGAGAAAGCACAGAAGGAGAAAGACTGTGCATCACTAGAAGCTGAGCTTGAGAAGATCAACGACACACTTACCAGGACAAACAAGGAAAAGAAGGGATTTGAAGAGAGGCTAGCGGTGCGTTAGATAATGTATGATATGTAACAGTGATGTCATGGCACTTGACAACATCAAATATTTAGACCCATAGTTGGCGTTTATCACATCTTTACCTCTGTTTTTCCTTCTGTAGGAAGTGACAAACGCACTTCAGAATGAGGAGGACAAGGCAAACCGACTGTCAAAGCTGAAAATCAAGCTGGAGAGTGCCGTCCAGGAAGGACACGATGACCTTCAGAAGGAAAAACAGATCCGTGGTGAAGTTGAGAAGGCCAAGAGGAGGCTGGAGGGAGATCTCAAGGTACACTCACAGTTAATGAGTCTTCCTAGCCAGGACAAAGAACATTTTGAGCATTAAAAGATTCTGAATGCCTGCCTGAGTCATTATGATTGTGGTCAAAAAAGTATTTTGTGCCTGAGTTGCTGGTGAACTTGGAGTGTAGTCTTGTTCCCACACCTCATCCGGCATGCACATCTCATTCAGTATACTGATACTGAAAGAGATCCGTGCTGAAGTTGGTTTTGTGTCTGGGACCAAGACTACTTGGGGTTCACTAATGACGCCCAATCCCAATCGGGCTGAAATAGCTGTGTACAGTGGCACTCAGGGCAGGCATTAGACCATTATATACACACTATATCACTATATTGGTAATTTCCAGTGAGATCTCATCACATTTTACAGCTAGTATACTGTACTGTGATTTAGTGGGTGTATGCTTCTGTGTACAGAGTACTCAGGAAACTGTGGAGAACCTCAACCATGCTAAAGCTGAACTGGAAAAACTTGTGGCGAAGTGAGTGATTTGATTGATTGATTGATTGATTGATTGATTGATTGATTGGTTGATTGATTGATTGGCTGATTGATTGGTTGATTGATTGATTGGGTGATTGATTGATTGAGTGATTGATTGGTTGGTTGATTGATTGATTGGCTGATTGATTGATTGGGTGATTGATTGGGTGATTGATTGATTGGTTGATTGGTTGATTGATTGATTGGCTGATTGATTGGTTGATTGATTGATTGGCTGAGTGATTGATTGGTTGGTTGATTGATTGGCTGATTGATTGATTGGGTGATTGATTGGGTGATTGATTGATTGGTTGATTGATTGATTGATTGTCTTAAAGAATCTGTAAGACTTCAGGTATCTAGAACATACCCAGTTAACCCTTTCCACTTCTCCTACAGCAAGGACCGTGAGATAGCTGGCATGCAACAGCAGGTGGAGGAGGACCAGTCGGAGGTGGCTGCATTGAACAAGAAGATCCGAGAGCTCCAGGCACGCATTGAGGAACTGGAGGAAGACTTGGAGAATGAAAGGGCACTTCGCAAAAGGGTGAGTAGCATGAAGAGAATGTATGTGAGTGCATAAATGAAGTGATTCAGTAGTGAACAAGGGTCCATAAGTAATGAACTGCCTTTGTCACCCTCCATTGATTCTCCTCCTCTCCTCCCCTCCTCCCCTCCTCTCCTCCTCTCCTCCTCTCCTCCTCTCCTCCTCTCCTCCTCTCCTCCTCTCCTCCTCTCCTCCTCTCCTCCTCTCCTCCTCCTCTCCTCCTCCTCTCCTCCTCCTCTCCTCCTCCTCTCCTCCTCTCCTCTCCTCCAGGCTGAGAAGCAGAAGGCTGACCTTACAAAAGAGCTGGAGGACCTGCAGGACAAGCTGGAGGAGCAGGGCGGAGCCACTGCCGCTCAGGTCAGTGCCACAATGTCACATAGCATGGAATAGCTACGAACTGGCTCATACCCAGACCCTCTTATAGCTAGATCCAAAGTGGTCTTACTCTGCTTTATTGCTTGATGATTACTCAACTACAGACGTAGACAAGACTTCAATAATTATTGCTTCCCTATTTTCTCCCTCCCTCCCTCCCTCCCTCCCTCCCTCCCTCCCTCCCTCCCTCCCTCCCTCCCTCCCTCCCTCCCTCCCTACCTCTCTCCTCCTCTCACCCTACTCTACTCCCTTCTCTCTCCTTCCCTCTCCTCTTCCCTTTCCCCTCCCTGCCTCCACCTCTTCTTCCTTTTTCCCTCACCCCTTCTCCCCCTTCCCCAGATTGAGATGAACCGAAAGCGCGAGTCAGAACTATCACAAGTGCACAAAGACCTTGAGGCCCAGGCTGAGGACCATGAGAAGACAGTGTCAGACATGCGCAAAAAGCACGCAGTAGCGGTGGGAGAGTTGGAGGAACAGGTAGCAACACTGCAGAAGGCCAAGACAAAACTAGAGAAGGATCGACATGAACTGACCTCTGAGACTGGAGACCTCTCCTCCCAGGTCGATGACCTGCAGAAAGCTAAGGTGAGGGGCGTGGTTGCTGTGGCATAGTGGTACCCACGGGTCTCATCTTGTGTGATTTCTTCTTGCAGGCTGTGACAGACAAGAAGTTGAGGATGGTGTCTGAGCAACTGACTGAGGCCAATGCAAAGGTTGGCAGCTTGTTGTCTGTTACCTGTGTGGTTCACTTGATCATCACTTCATTGCAGCACATGATATCACATGACCATTGTTATACTTTACATCAACATGATTTGACATCCATGACCATCACATGACTATCACATGACCATCACATGACTATCACGTGACTAACATATCACGTGATTAACATATCATGCTTCTTCCTTGAACTAGGTGGCAGACTATGAGGTGACTATTACCAGTCTCCAGGCCATGCAGGCAAAGATGCAGTCCGAAAACAACGACCTCTCTCAACAGCTGGGTGACGCCGAGAGCAAGGTGAGCTCCTTGTCAAAGTCCAGGAGCACACTGGAGGGCCAGCTTGAGGAACTGCGTTCTGAACTGCAGAGTGAAAGCAGCGTAAGTGTGCATGATGTGGGTTAAGGTGGGAGACATGCTGTATGAGTGAGGGGACTTGTTGCACCATCTAACATATTGCATCAGTAACACTTGTGTCATTCAGCAACTTCATAAAAGAAGACCCAGTATTAACACACCTCTCTCTCCCTCCCTCCTTCCTTCCTCCCTCCTCCCTCCCTTACCCTCTCTTCCCTCTCTCCCCTTCCCTCCCTCCCTCCCTTATTCCCTCCCTTACCCTCTCTTCCCTCTCTCCCCTTCCCTCCTCAGGCAAAGGTAGATGCACAGTCCCGTCTCAAGCAGTTGCAGGCTGACATTGCCCAGCTCCAGGACAGTCTTGAGGAAGAGCAGGAGAGCAAGAGCGCCGTTCAAAAACAACTCATGACTGCCAAGAACGATGCTGCAAGCTGGAAGAACAAGTTTGAGAACGAGGCAACGCCAAGGCTTGAGGAGCTGGAGGACTCAAAGTGAGTTGTATACAGCCAGTCCCACAAATGCTGGTATATTATAGTTATACTATAATTGTCTGAGTGGCGAGTGGAACAATTTATTTGTGGACTTTGTGTTCTGAGTAATGAAGTAACTCTGTTTTCTGTAGTATGGCTACAGGTAAAGTAACATAACACCATTCTAAGTCTGAAATTGAGTTTTTACTGTCAACATGTGATATCAGAAGTGTTGTGTCTGGATGTTACTAAGGGCACTGTATCTCAGATATAATGCCCCTGACGTAATCCTTAGCTTTGTATGGCAAGCATAACAGCACATGACCATTGGATGAATATCAGATACTAGCTCAATGCATTGTGCATGTCAACTGCATAGAACATTACCATCTTTGGAAGGTGCTTAGCAACGCACATCGGAACACTGCTGCATAGACACAAACCTTTTGGATGTTGCTCTGTCCCCAAAACCCCATTTCTTAGCACACAAAAAAGTAAGTGCTGCACCATGCACCAGTCTCGTTCTCATAATCGCTTGTTTCCTGGGAATGAGGTTTCAACCTGTCCCACCATTTTCTTCTTCCTTCTCAGGCGCAAGCTGCAGAACAGGCTGAAGGAAGCAGAGGAGGCACTGGCTGCCACTGATGCCAAGTACTCTACTCTTGATAAGACCAAGAACCGCCTCGCTGCTGAGCTGGATGACCTCAACCTTGACCTGGAGAAGGTGGGTGGGGCTGGTGATTACATGACAGTCCTGTGACCATTACATGAATACATGAGAACATGTAGAAATTCTCTCACAATTTCAACATGCTCTTTCTACCATTTCTATTTGACTGTATCTCTCCTCCTCCCCTTCTCTCTTTCCTTCTCTCTTCTCCTCTCCCTCCCCCCCCCCCCCCCCCCCCCTCCTCCTTGCCTCCCTTCCTTCCCTCCTCCCCTCCTCCCCTCCTCATTCCCTCATCTCATCCTCTCCTTGATCACAGGAGCGCAACAATGCTGCAAACCTGGAGAAGAAGCAGAAGCAGATAGACAAACAGATCACAGACTGGAAGTCTCGCTATGAGGCTAAGGAGCAGGAGCTGGACGCTGCACAAAGGGAATCACGCACCTATGGCACTGAGGTACACTATTGACACTACATACCTACACTCAGTAGTTGTGTGTGTGGTAGCTAAAGTTGTTCTCTGCTACACCAAGTTGGAGGGTCCCTAGTGATCATACTTTCAAGCAGTGAGCTGTTAATATCCTCCATTTCCACAGCTGCTGAAGTTGCGTGGCCAGTATGAGGAGTTGGAGGAGCAGGTGGAAGTAGCACGCAAGGAGAACAAGCACCTGCAGGGTTGGTGTGATACTTGCCTTAAATGGTTGGCTCTAGGGTTTAGCCAATTATCAGGAAATGTAACATCTATACCAGAAGATAACTTCCTTTTGTACCACGTACCAACTTGAGTAGATCAAAGATTATTTCGTCAATCACAACACCATGCACTGTATTGCTGAAACTTCAGTTAAGGACTGGGCTCATTTGTGCCATTAGACATCTATGTGGAGCATGTGAGCCCTGCATTTAACAGAAGTTGAGCAATAGAGTGCTTTGGATGTGGCAATGCAATTGAAATACACAATGAAATCATTTTTTGACTTCTACATGGGACTGCATTATCACAATCTGGCTCATGACTATTTCCCCCGTTCCCCCCGACAGAGGAAGTGAGCGACCTTGAGAGTCAACTGAGCAAGGGTGGCCTCTCTGCACATGAACTGGAGAAAGCCAAAAAGAGGCTTGAACAGGAAAAGGAAGAACTTGCTCAGTCCCTCGAGGTACAGTACATAGTTGGATCTTGTACCTGCTTTCTGCATTGCTAATGAGGCTGAACATAAAGACTTCATTTCAACAGTAATGGACATAGCTATATAGCCTCATTCCCAGGCTCTCCCCTCGCCCCAACAAGGGGAGAGGGCTGGATTTCATCAGCAATCGATGTAACATTAACCAGACAATGTTACAAAGAGGCTGCCTGAAGATGATCTTTTATGCATCTTGCAGGATGCAGAGGCTCAGCTGGAGAGTGAGGAGGGGCGAGTGCTGCGCATCCAGTTGGAACTCACCCAGCTCAAACAAGAGATGGAGCGCAGGATGAATGAGAAGGACGACGAGACTGAGACCCTGAGGTGCGTGCATGTGTCCCTCTGCTACACTGCCTGTCTGCCAATTTAAGTTCTCACATTTCCCGTCCATCAGATGAATGTGATCTTCTGATTGGTCACATAATATGGTCATTGCACTTTGCACCTATTTTGTTGTTTGCTTCAAAATGTGATGCCTAACTGGAGCTTGCTAATTATAGCAAGGGAGTTATACATGTGTAGGGAAGTCTATGCACTCGTCAATCCAATTTCACTGCTCCCCCAACAACTTTTAATGCACAGCAGTTATCTATGTCCATGCATTCATCTCCCCCTACAACAGTTTCTAACATCATCCCCCAGTTCCTCACTGCACTGCTATTAACTGTAACACCCTCCTTCCCACAGGAAGAACCACCAGCGCCAGTTGGAAGCTCTGAAGCAGTCAGTTGAGGCAGAAACAAAGGCAAAGAATGAGCAGACCCGGCAGAGGAAGCTCATGGAGGGACAACTGGACGAGCTTCAGAGTACCATTGACAGCAATGAAAAGGTGAGGAAGTCCAACCATCAGCCTTAGGGGAGGGGGAGGCTCCGCCAATTGGGCATGCCCTACAACAGTTTTACAACCTCAGTACAATTATTGGGGCGAGCCTGAGCGAGCCCCACACTAGCGTGACTTCATTGCGCACATGCGTGTGTATGTTTGCTTGCTTGCTTGGACAGACCACTTACCGTAAATTTTAAATGAGCGTGTTCAAATATTTCACGAAGACCGATATCATCCGTCATCGTGAAGCATGTGAAGGTCTGATTGTCAGAGTGCAGCGTCGGCGACTGGAGCGCAGACGTCCCGAAAATTGAACATCCTCGTGCACTTAGTAGGTAGCCTCAATAGGTGAAGAATGCTAGGCTACTGCCAGAGTGCAGCGTTGGCAACCGTAGCGGAGACGGCCAGTGAAGTTTAAACACGCGGTTTGTCACAGCAGCTCCGGACCGACCATCAACGGCAGGCTGCTCGCAGACCATACAAAATCATACACGGTGGGTTCAGGTAAGGGTCGTGCATAAACGACACTCATAAACGCTAGCGATTCAGCTCATCATTTCAGCGTGAAGCTTAGTCTATTCATGTGCATGTTAGCTGCTTGCTCAGGCTCACCCCCACAATGTTCTACATTTTCTAGTTTTAATATTACACAGAGCTGTTGCCATCTGCAAAATCTACCTTTAGTATTAGAACTTTCATTGAAGTGCAAGTAAAGGTCATTCACAAGTGTTACTAAGTTGCTATCCCAACTGTAGTTATCTGGCCACAGATTGCTTTTACTAAACACTCTGTCCCTTAACACTCATATTCCATCTCCACTCATAGGCCATTGCAGACCAGGCCAAGAAGAACAAGGCTGCGCAACTCCAGCTCAAGGAGATAACCGGGCTCTACGAGGATGAACAGCGCCTTCGAGAGGAGCAGCACGAGTTGGCCACAAAGGCTGAACGCAGAGCCAATGACCTCCAGCTGGAGATTGAAGAGATCCGCACCCAGCTGGAGCAGGTGCAGCGTGCCCTCCGTACCAGTGATGCTGAGAAGACCGATGCTCAGGAACGTGTGACAGAGCTTTCCACTACCAACTCTAGCCTGCAGAGTGGGAAGCGGAAGGCAGAGCAGCTCTTGGCGACTCTGCAGGAGGAGTACGAGGAACTGGAGACGGAGGCAAAGGAGAATGGAGATAAGCTGCGCAAGGCCATGGAGCAGAGTGCCCGGTTCCAGTCAGAATGCATGTCCCAGAAAGAACAGCTCACCAGCATCGAGAAAGCCAAGGTAACAGATGTTCCCACAGAGCACAAGAAGTTGCTCCTTCTTGTAGATTATCTTCCTGTGTATACCTAACAGAGTAGCAGAGTGTGAAGTTCTACATAACTTTTGACACAAGTCTCCCGGTCACCTCAGTGCAGCTGATGAGGCCTGGTATTGGCCAAAACGCATCCTGCACAGTGGGTGTCTAGACCTGCCCATTTTCAGGGAGATATGGTTCAGTGATTGTGTATATAGTAACATACCCCCAGTACTGACTGTTGGTCTGAACAATCTCTCCCCAGGCAAGTCTGGATGTGCAGGTGAAAGATCTCACTGCTCAACTGGAGGAGGGGCTAGCTAACTCCACCAAGGCTGCCAAGAGGGAGGCTGCCAAACTGCAGCAGAGGGTGAGAGGGGAAACATAAGAGTGGATGTAGAAGGCTTGAGCTTACAATCATGCAGGAGGGTTGCAAGGTGTTATGTAGCTGTGATCATGTTTTCCTTGTTCAGATTGATGAGCTTGAGAGTGAACTGGAGGTTGAGTCTAAAGGAAAGAGTGATGCCCAGAGGAATCTCAAACGGTGAGAACAAGGACAGTGTGTACTCCTGTGTGCAGATGAATACAGCTACAGTAGACCCTCACTAATCCAAATAGCCTTGTAGCTGCAACAATTGTTGAATTTGTTACTGAAATCGGACTAAAAAGAGCTTATTTGAAGGCTTGTTCTGGGTGGTGTGGATTTTAACAGGCTAGTCTGTTATGACCAAAAGATATAGCCTGGTCTTTGGTCTCTCATAGGCTTTTGAAGTGCTAAAATCCCTGCATGTACTCCAGAGATATTCTGAGCTTCAAGCGCATTAATTTTATTGAATTCAGTGATTAAAAACATGTTGCTCATCCTAACTTTTAAGCAGGCAGTTAATATGAAACATCAACACAGTACACCTTCACTAATCTAAACTGTGGTTCATATTTTACTTGTAGCATTCTTTGTAAACCACAACTAACAAAGCCATTTTTGACAGCTTGTTCTCCAGAGAATTTAGTATGGGAAGCCATAGAACTGTGATTTTCCACAACAAATAAAAGCACTTTGATAGTGACAGTAAGAATGTCTTGTCCCACTAGTATGGAATATGAATATCAACAGCGCACACAGCTTGTTCATCATAACCTTAAGCAAACAAAAGATCTGCAAGATTCTGATGGCCTTTGACTTTGTAGCAGTCTTACATGATGCATGCAATTTTTGTTATACTATTAACTATCCATAAGAACATTATGAGGAGCATTGTAGGTTAAAAATGGAGGACTACCATACAAAGTGTCTCTGTGTGTCTCCTGCAGTGCTGATCGCCGTGCCAAGGAGACACAGATGGTGCTGGAGGAGGAGAAGTCCAGCAGCCAGCGGCTGCAGGATCAGGTGAACCAGCTCAACACAAAGATGAGGAATTTACGTCGAGAAAAGGAAGATGTTGAAGCAGAGGTGGAGAGCATGCGCTCCAAGGTGCGTTCACTGCGCTCACAAGTGGAGGAAGCAGAGGAGAATGCCTCCAACCTACAGACCCAGATTACCAAGCTCAGGGCTGCCTCCAGGAAGGCCAGGGTGAGTTGATAATGGTACTTCTACCAGTAGGAGTTAAACCTGAAGTAACTGTAATTGTTTTCAAGGAGCATGGAAGTTGGGGGGAAAAGAAGGGGACCAGTATTATCTTCCTAACCTTGGCTACACATAGCAATATTTGATGTTCTCACATTATCGTGAACACTGAAGACCTCCGGTGTACCAGTTTGTCATGTTACTACTTCTGATTCCTTTCTCTCTCCCTCTTTCTCTCTCTTCAGCAACAACCTGTGGTGGATGATGATGAAAAGTGAAATAACAGCAGCTAGAGATTCCAGCAAATCATTTCCCTGCTTTTGGAAACTTATTACTGTAGCATTTATTTTTAGAGTTCAGGTGTGCTGACATCAATCTCAGACAAATCAAATTTTATTCTTAGTGGAATTTTAGAACATTAGTATTTTTTCAATCAAACTTTTTAGATGTTATTATATTTCAGTGATACGATAATGTCTGCTTTTGCTGCTTGGAACAGATAGACCCAGGGGAAAGGCCTGTATCTAGATCTTTCAATGCACGTGATGTGTGGAGCTGGTTGCTGCCAGTGGAAATCTTTGCTCCCCATGCCCTTGATTCCGGCTTTCATTGCTTGCAGATGATTTCTCGGAAGGCCTCCCTGGTTTTCCTAATGGCTACCACCTCCTAATAAGAGCCTGTGTATAAGTTGTGCTGTGGGGAGTGCATGAGCACCTTGTTGCAGTTTGACATGTTCAGGTATAGACAGCAAATAACTCTCAACTCTCATCCTTTCTACTTTCTACGGTAAGTTGCATGCATATGGTTGGTATCTTAAGGTCAATATCTAACCATTGACATTATCTGGAGTTAGTTGTTTGGTGCTTACTTGATCTGGTGCAGACAAGTGACTTAAAGTGCTTGCACTTATCCTTCTGTTTGCTTTCCTTGGGGTTTAGCTATATGTTACTTGTGACCTATAATTAGCAGCTAAGCTAGCCCCACATCTACGCCAACTCCTAGTCCGCACTGGTGTCCTCCAGGCCCACCTGCCACCTCCTCACTATGGCCTAACTCTCAGCCAATTCCCACACCCAATTTTAACTTATGCATATCCCATGCAAGCACTAAGGTCAAATGGGCATCCTTCACTCATGCATCACTCCACATTTACTAACTTGCCCAAGTATAGGATTTACCACATCATCCTGTATCTATAAGTGTTGTTTTAGTTTACCAAAACTAAAACTAAAACCCCTTTTACTAAGGGCAAAAATGTTTTAGTAATTGAACTAAAACTAAACTAAATTTGTAAAAAAACTTCATGAACTAACTATTTAATGATCTGAAACTACTTATAACTAACTAAAAACTAGGATATATACTACGTATGTAATAGCATTATCATGCTAGCATCTGGCTAGCTCGAGTGGACTGGGAACAAGGCTTCACAGAAGACTCTATAACCTAGTGTGTATGACCATGGGTTGCTTGCTGTACCAGTCTTGCACAAGTTGTAATTTCCTGAAGGAAGTGTGGTGTGCAAACTATGGTGTTTATCCCTTTGAGTTGTATTTCCTGAATTACCTTGCCTAGCTGTACTATAACTAAACACTAACTAAAAGTAATTTCATTGCCCTTCCACACACTAATAGTAAACTACAATTCGATTTTCTTTCAAAGTACTAACTATTACTAAACTAAAATTCAAACCACTTCCAAAGAACTAAAGCTAATGTCGATTTTACGCTTGAAAACTAACCATTACTAAACTAAAAAGCAAAGTGCTAAACTAAAACAACACTACTATAGATTCTATAGTACAAACAAAGTCTGTTACACATTGTAAAAAATTATTTAAATGGCAGGAAAACAGTCAACAAAATCAATGTGCAGCAAGTAGCTAGAAACTCTAGCAATTAGCTACAATGTCATACATACCTACAACATTGTCCACAGTACACTAAAATGGCCACCATTTTCCCTTTCGCTTAGCATGTGCTGCTGGTGGGGATGAGAATACATGCGCATATTGAAAACCATAGGCGTGCTTCTTCAAGCTCTCTTTTGCCTTTTGGACAGCATCCTTCAGCCACTGGGGAGCAACTGCATCTTTTTTGGTCATGAGATGCATGACTTCTGCATACCTTCTAGCTTCCTGGAGATACTCTATTCGTTTCATGTATCCAGGCTTGCAGTTCTGTTTCTCAGTCTCAATCAGTTGATCAACGCAATCCAAATCAGTGAGTGGGTTTGATTTCAAAGCAATTTCATCCAATCGTGCTAAGATTTGCTGGGCCTCACATATCAACTCATATACCTTTGATATACCTTTGCTTGGAGGTCTGTTACTTTCTGCCTAAGCTTATCCACTGTGATCTCTGCAGCATTCTTGTCACTTTTAACTGTTTCAAACTTCTCTAACAGGACAGGACATCCAATGTTCTCTCTTCCTCTGTTTCATAGCTATCAAATCGATATGGGACACTGCAATGATACGTCCAGTGACAATTGCCTGGGCACATCCCGCACACTGAGTTCTCACCAGCTTCTATCCAGTTCATTGCATCACACCTCCACTTGAGTTCATCATTAGAAATTGTGCAAGGGTAGTGACAAGTAAAATTGCACTTCAGGCAATTCATGACGTACTCTCCAGGCTTGAGATTGACTTTTCTCCGTAGCACCTCCCTGGTCAGATGTAAGCTTTGAGATTCTACTGTCGTGAGGTGAGCAAAGAAATTTTCAAAGCACTTCAAAACTATCTTCCAGAACATCTCACCAATAGTATCATTAGGCCTGGCATACAAGGATGAGTTGTTGAATTTAAAAAGATCACAGCAGGGAATATTAGCTGCTTTGACAGCTGTGAAGACTGGGGGAGTACCACCATCAGCGAGTGTTGCCATCATGAAAATGTTGCTAGCCATGTCCTCCCCTAAGATGGATAGAATGAAGTCAAAGAAGTACTTCTGAGTGGGTGTCAGCTGTGCAAGGGCAGCACAAGTAACAAGTCCAATTGCATTCAAATGCTTGATGCCATCTGGAGGTGGTATGGAAAAAACCCGCTTCATTTGTGCAAGAATGCGATAGTAGCTCTCTAGTCCCCCACTCTCATCAAATTCTGGGATATCAATGATAGTCAAGGTGTACGGAAGGGGTGAATCCTTTTGGTGATGAAACGTGTAGGCAATGATCCACCCAGCCTGGCCACATGCTTGTTTGTCTTCCTCATCGACAATTAGCTTAAAGCGAAACTCATCTCCCCGAACCGGCTCCAGAAGAATTGTTTGCTTTTACTGTTAATGGTGAGTATGCACCTTTTGCACAGTCCCTGCAGTTCATGATCCAGACCACTATCCAATTACAAAGATTGATTGGTTGATTGATTAATTGATGGATGACAGAGTATTTGATAAATAGGCAGACAGATATCGACAGATCAGTGCATGGCAAGACAATCAAAGTGTCTAAGCACGGCCACTGCATGAGTATGTGTGGGTGCAACAGTTATACAATATTATGTCAGGGTGGAGTTTTAATAAGGAACCATGGATTACCATTCTGGAAGCATGAAAAACAGAAAACAGATTGATTTTCAATTTTTCACTGCCAATGTAACTGGAAAAATGGAATATGAAAAACGATTTGATTTTTCATTGCCAATGTGGTAATGAAGGTGAGGGAAGAACAAACCAAAGTGTTCTCTGCATTTTGTTGTCATTCTGAAGTATACAGAGCATGGTAAATGGGGCCGTGTGTGGTTTTCTTGTGCTGGGTGCAGGTACAAAAGATGGATGGACCAACAATACACAGACCCACATTCCTCTCAGCCTATAGATCTTATCCGCGTGCTCATTTTTGATTACGTCATTCACTTCCGGATGGCAAAAGTGCACGCATGTCCATTAGCTGCTGTGTGTACGGGTGTATGCGAAGAGGCGTGAAGGGAAGTAGCGTTCGGTTCTTTTGATTCTCCGAGGCCCCAGACTTGATGAGATTGTAGGAAAAAGCTATCAAACGACAGAAATGGTAGGCGAAAGCTTATAGTAAGTTGTGGAAGTCAGTTTATTACTGCTACTACCTACAGCTTGTAAAAGCGTTTGAATGGTTTATCTACTCGATAGTGAGCTAGGATCGCTTCTGCGTCATGGGAATCCGTAAGGTAAGTCGGGGTAATTTCGGTCAGGGGGTATTTCCGGTCACTTAGTAGACAAGGGCTTTTCTACTCTAACAGCTACGCTCTCAGCCAAAACTACGGTGCTGTACATATAGTGGCAACACTTAGCTACATCATACCTGTCGGCAAAGTCGAGACCTTACTTCCTTTGCGCAGATCTGGAGTCACTTGTAGTTGCTGTAAGTGAAATGGCGCCACTTTGACCTGTCAAAACTTCAGAATTCCTTTCCTTCCTCTTAAGCGAAGGGATGGCGCCCAGTCAAAACTGTGCAGACGTAAACATCAACTATTATCAAAAGCGACAGTACATTACTAGCAGCTCACCACTTGCACTATGCCTAGCCTCGTTCCCAGGCCCGCGCCCAGCTTCCCGTCGCTTGCAGTATGGTTAAGCGGGAGAGGGCCTGGTACATTTTCTCACGTGAGTGACGTCACGGGTAGAAAGGCGGTAGAAAGACTTTAATTGAACGTGGGCGAACACGACTAAATTGCTCACTGATTGCTGGTGTGTGTCTTCATTGTTTTGGCTTGGTAAAACTCTCTGTCCTCCCGACTGTCTCGTGAATAGCGACATAAAAGCGCCTTCGTGCGCTGCTATCTTTCGACTCGGAATAGTCGCGCTCCAGCGCGTGTGTGCGAGCGAAGTTTTTTGTTGTTTACATGACGCCCACGTTCGCATAATTTTCCCTGTCCGTGACGTCACTCACGTGAGAAAATGTACCAGGCCCTCTCCCGCTTAACCATACTGCAAGCGACGGGAAGCTGGGCGCGGGCCTGGGAACGAGGCTACACTATGCCGTGAGGCGCTAACTCCTGCATGGCCTACTTGCGTGGGTGGCGGATGAAAAACGCATGTAGGTGATTGCAACATTGCCCAAAGCAATTCCTGGCGAGAGTTTGGAAAAGCTAACTGTAGCGAAATGCCCCGAGGCAAGAAAAAAGTTATCCCTGGCCCTAACCTAACTCTAAACCTCGCGTGGGTATAGGCCTACCCCCGGTAATTTCGCGGTGCCATTAATCGCTTAGCTGTCCCCAGGGATGCCTTATACTTGCAAACGTCGTAAAAACGACGAACGAGCACCACTACCGTACTTTCCACCGTGTTCAGCGTGACTATCAAAGGTGACCGGAAATACCCCATTAAATTTATTTTCTCATATTTAGAACACAACTTTTAAAAAATAACTTTCTCATGTACGTGAACCACCGATTGAAGCGAGTTGTTTGCAGCAAGTAGTACACACTTAGTAGTGTCAGCGACCAGTGTTTAGCAAGCTCTTCATTGTGTGCTTTTGGCACTGTGTTCGAGTAAAGTTGTAAGAGTCAAAGAGTGACCGGAATTACCCCGTTTTACCTTACTGTTCTCTTCGCCCTTTGCCATACTACACATCAATCCGGCTGTAAAACAGAGCGCCCTTCCCTCCTTTTGCAATTTGCCATCCGGAAGTTAATGACGTAATCTCAAAATTATCGTTCGTGGATAAGGTCTATATGCTAACAGAATACAATGTCACAGGCAGTTCACCGCTACATAGCGCATAGGCAGCGTGTTCGTTGATTGTCATACATATACATACGCATACTGCGTGTTCGTTGATTGTCATACATATTCATACGCATACTGCATGTTAGTTTACATACATATTCATACCATACTGCATGTTCGTCATACATAACACATCTGACAATAATTATTGCAATTACATCACCTTGGAAGAATGACCTTTGCACCCGACCGCGAAGATCGGCCAGGTACAAAGGTCATTCACTGTGGTGACGTTTATTACGTCATAGAAAATCGGTGCACGTGCACGTCCTTGTAGTGTAATTATTGCGGAGTATTTTAATAGAATCCTGAATTGGATTTCCGGATTTTAGAGTGGATTTCCGGATTTCAGTGGATTTCTGGATTTCAGAGTGGATTTCTGGATTTCATATATAGTGGATTTCTGGATTTCAGTTTGGATTTCTGCCGACGGTGTACGAGATTTCTTTCGTGACGGACCCCTCGGTCAATGACAGCAGGACTACAAGGCTAGGCATACTACTGCCAGCTCATATCAATCGTCACATGATGGCTGGATGCCAAGATGTAATACGATGTTTTGTTACTCCAGCTGAACTAAACCAATATATTTACCAGTAGAAGAGCAGCAGTATTTCCTTTGTATCCCATCAGCAACCACGCACTCGTGCATCAGAAGCAGAGCTCCAGCAACGGTCTCCCATGAAGGATTCTTAGCGTTTCTGAGCCAGAGATCCAGCATCTCAATCTTGCGGCGATTGTTATCCCCGTAATTTCGTTCTATTTCACCAGAGATAATATATTTCACGCAACTTGTAACCCTGCCGTGAAGCCTAGCTTGACACCAAGTAAATGCCAATTTTCGACTGAGTCCAACTCATTTGAAAGAGCTTGCAGAGTGGGCGTGGATGAAGCTATTGGTGGAGAAATGGCCAAGTAGAAAATTGTAAATCTTTTGCTATTCAAAGTCGGATTCTAAACTCACATCGTGCCAGCATAGATAATAGAGCACTGAAACGGGATTGGAAACGGATAAAAAATTTACGGTCAAACTCGGGCAAAACGCCAATCAGTCTACACGCAGACCTCGAAATTTATTCCACCCGCGTGACCGCGTGACGTCATCAAACCTGGTATGAATAAGTAATGAGCTCAACACACGGTGAACTTTCAAACACTGCATCTCCCAGTTAGCAAGCTTAATCGAGACGATACGTACGCGGCGTGTTGAGAGATCTGTCTATTGTAAGTTCACGGTGCTTTAATTTCTGCTGGGTGCTTCGTATGGTGGTAGAGGTAGCGCTTGCTCGCAAGATTCAGGTTCAGATATGGGCCATCTTTGGTTTGTTGTACAAATAGGGGCAAAGTGGAGCTACAAGACGATCGTCGCAGCGTGAGTACATTACAATCAGCAGTATAACATACTCGAGCTAGAAGAAAAAAGCTCAAATTCCACGGGAAATATGAAGCGTACCATTTTGGAAAAAATGGCCTCGCGGGAACAAACGTACAAACGGTACAGAACACGCCATGAACACGCAGCCAACGCTGCCTAGCTCTCCTAGCCATTTAATATAGCTTACAAAAGGTCCAATTTTCATACCTATTATACTCTCCGAGATACGAGCGCTTTTGCGAGTACCCTCGAGACCGCTTTCAGCCGTGAGCGATTTTCAATTATTTGTACAAATAGGGGCGGAACGTCGAAAAGCTCCGTAAATTTCTGTACACGTTGTTTACCACTTTGACTGTACGCTATTCGTATAACTAAGTGCTACTAGCAGTACAAAGCAAGTTATGGCTGAGCAAAATCGTAAAACTGTTCAGTAATGTGCCAGGATTTTCCCGGGAATTTCGCGGACATGTTGCCACAAAACTGAAATGCAGCTGTATTGTAGCCTGTTGTTTACACAAACTGTACTTTTAGTTGTCTGCTTGTAATTATTAATCTGATTTTGGAGGTAGAATAAACTATATGAGAAGGCTGAGGTCTGCGTGTAGACTGAATGACGTCACGTTGAATCCTCGTTCCGGTGTTTCGGTTAGAAGGCGGTGCCCACTAACGGGTGTACGATCGTTTATCTCCCGCGCGGGTCATCGCACTAGAGGTTCTTGTGCATTTACTGATATACCACGGTATATCCTGGTCGAAAATTGTACTATGCACAGTTGTGAATTGATTTTTATGCAATGTAGAAATGCTAAAATAAGTTTCGTAGTGTTTTCTGGAAAATGAACAGGGCTACCCAATGATGCAAGCTGTCATAAAGTGTAACCATTAGCAAAGAATGTAACTGAGTGGCTTATTTCTTTGCGACACAGTACACGGTTTGATGGGAGGTCTTGAAAAGTGTAAATAATGTGAAAACTCTTGTAGTTTTCTAGAGAGATCTGTACCCTGGTTTAGGTAAAGTCTGCTGGTACAGTATTAGCAGTACATAGGTCAATGTAATGCTGACAAAACAATGGAGCTGCAGTAATTGTGTGCAGTTTTCTCTAGCTTTCTGAACAGGTGCCTCCAGCTCATGCAGAGGACGTATCAATCTGTCTTAGTCGTCTTCAGGCCTGCTGATAATTTTCAGAACTCGTGAATATCACTCCATCGCAATAGCAGTCTGCCAGAAACCACTCGACCTTCGTGGGAAAGAAGAAACGCACATAACCGCCGCTCTCGCACAGTCGTCCACTGCCAATGCAATGCAGTGTGTCAGATCACGTGACCGAAACGACGATTCGACGTAAAATTATTGCCATTTCCAATCCCTGTGTTCGTAGCTCTATAGACCTTATCCGCGCGATCATTTATGATTACGTAATTCACTTCCGGATGGCAAAAGCGCTCGAATGCCCATTAGCTGCTGTGTGTACGGGTGTACGCGAGAAGAGGTAGCGTTCGGTTCTTTCGATTCTCCAAGGCCCCAAACTTGCGGGCAGTGTACGAAAAAGCTATCAAACGACACACATGGTAGGCGAAAGCTCATACTGTCATAGTAGGATTTGTGGAAGTCAGTTCACTACTGGTACTACCTAGGGTAGCTACAGCTGGTAAAAGCGTTTGAACGGTTTATCTACTCGATAGTGAGCTAGGAACGCTTCTGCGTCATGGGAATCCGTAAGGTAAGTCGGGGTAATTTCGGTCAGGGGGTATTTCCGGTCACTTAGTAGACAAGGGCTTTTCTACTCTAACAGCTACGCTCTCAGCCAAAACTACGGTGCTCGCCCGGTCAAAATCTGGCACCATAGATAATATCCACGAACGATAATTTTGAGATTACGTCATTAACTTCCGGATGGCAAATCGTAAAAGGAGGGAAGGGCGCTCTGTTTTGCAGCCGGATTGCTGTGTACTATGGCAAAGTAGCCTCGTTCCCAGGCCCGCGCCCAGCTTCCCGTCGCTTGCAGTACGGTTAAGCGGGAGAGGGCTTGGTACATTTTCTCACGTGAGTGACGTCAAGGGTAGAAAGGCGGTAGAAAGACTTTAATTGAACGTGGGCGAGCACGACTAAATTGCTCACTGATTGCTGGTGTGTGTCTTCACTGTTTTGGCTTGGTAAAACTCTCTGTCCTCCCGACTGTCTCGTGAATAGCGACATAAAAGCGCCTTCGTGCGCTGCTATCTTTCGACTCGGAATAGTCGCGCTCCAGTGCGTGCGTGCGAGCGAAGTTTTTTGTGATTTACATGACGCCCACGTTCGCATAATTTGCCCTGTACGTGACGTCACTCACGTGAGGAAATGTACCAGGCCCTCTCCCGCTTAACCGTACTGCAAGCGACGGGAAGCTGGGCGCGGGCCTGGGAACGAGGCTACTTTGCCATAGTACACAGCAATCCGGCTGCAAAACAGAGCGCCCTTCCCTCCTTTTACGATTCCCAGTCTGGGAACGAGGCTAATGGCAAAGGGCGAACAGCACAGTGAGTATAGCCATGACGCAGAAGCGTTCCTAGCTCACTACAGTGGATTTCAGTTCCGTTTGAACATTTCCGTTCCGTGTCGGCAAGGCGTGTGCCATTCCGTAATAATATTCATGACTTGCAAGCTTTGCGCGGCCTAACGCGAGTGTCGGTATGTCGGCTGAACCGGGACGAAAAGCTCCATACTCCGAGACCTGTTCGCCCTTTGCCATAGTACACAGCAATCCGGCTGCAAAACAGAGCGCCCTTCCCTCCTTTTACGATTTGCCATCCGGAAGTTAATGACGTAATCTCAAAATTATCGTTCGTGGATAAGGTCTATTATCTATGGTGCCAGATTTTGTCCGGGCGTCCGGGCACTAGGGCCTGCCCCGAGTCGAGTCCGCATGGCACGCGAATTGGAACCAGACAACATGTCGATTCCTGTTGTAGTGGATAGCCTCGTTCCCAGGCCTTCGATCACAGCTAACGCGGTGGAAGGCCTGGTAAAACTCCTACGTAGAATGACGTCAGGTAGACGTCTGGAGGCGTGGCACTTCCGGTCTATGCAAAAGAACGCTACAATAGCGCGTTCACAACTACTCGACGGTCCATATCGAGCAGCCTTGGTGACGCTCCTTGTGTTCAGAAAGGCGCTCACAGTTGTACCGAAGCGACGCTCACAAGCTCCTGGTGACACAAGTCAACGCAGCGCAGCTAAAACCGTACAAACGATTGAAGCTGATCGAAAACACGGCTTTAATTCCTGGCTTCAGAACTCTGCACACTTCGTGGCTGAGACGGCTTTCTGAACACGAAGAGCTTCACCAAGATTGCTCGATATTGATTGTCCGGTTGTTGTGAGCGAGCTGTTGTAGCGAGCTGTTATAGCGTTCCTTGGCAAAGACCGGAAGTGCCACGCCTCCAGACGTCTACCTGACGTCATTCTACGTAGGAGTTTTACCAGGCCTTCCACCGCGTTAGCTGTGATCGAAGGCCTGGGAACGAGGCTAGTAGTGGATGTGTGGTCTCGACTGGACAGCTGTGATGCTGTGCAAGAGCTACACTCTGCCTTCACCACAGTGGGCTTCGTCTTTATCAAAAACCACGGCATTGACAAGAAACTGGTGGGTATTGGCAACCAACCATCTCATATATCATCATCATGAGCAGAAATTATGGACGTCAAAAGCACTTCACTGTGCTCCAGAATTTGAATATAACAGGTGAATAGTCAAGACGATCTTTGATTCGGTCCATAAGGATCGTCTTCAGGCACAGAGTGCTAGACAAACTGACCAATAATATTAGAAAGAACCATGTTTTGTGCACTCAGAGATTTATTGTCCCAACTATTTGCCTAAAAATATCCTTGTCTATTAGAGATGTTTGACTACCCTAAAAATTTCTATCCCATGCCACGGCAGATTGACAGGGCATTTGAGGTTGCGACCCAGTTCTTTACTCACAGTGTCAAGGATAAGGAGAAGTGTACAAGGGTGGGGAGTGACAACAATGGATACGTCTGTTTGGAGAGGGAGAAGTAAGATGAATGATGAGCACAGTTGTTTAGTGGCATTGGTGTACAAAACATGCAGCACAAAACATGCAGTACAGGGTGTCAATGGCTACAACTTAGTGTCCTGTTCTTCACCATGCAGGACTGACCCTTCAGCTCCAGGTGACTTGAAGGAAGCATTTGATGTCTGCACACTTCACGGAAGTGTATGTACGAGGAAGTTAGTTATTACGATACACACTGCTTCACATAGTTGTAGTTTGCCTGGGTTACTGGAGTGTATGTTTTTACCATCCTACAGAAATATCCAAATGACTTGGTTCCCTCTTTCAAACCGACAGTGTGTGAACTGTATGAAAAATGTAGCAAACTGTCTCTGAAGATACTGGAGGCTATGGGATATGCACTCAAGCTAAAGGTGTGTTGTAAATAGTCTCATTTTCAGACCTTACCATCCATCAAAGTTTGATTGCTGACTGAGTGCAGAGAGTGTACCTCACAGGTGTTCTTTGTCATCAACACAAGTGGTACTTTTCCTGCATGACATTCAGGACAGACAAGGCCTCAAGGATTCTTGAGATGTCCCCCCCCCCCCCCAATCAAAAACTGGATAGCAGGATAACCTGGGAGCTATTGAAAATAGATTTGATGTAGCTTGCCTGTACATTCGGGTTTGCTAAAGCTCATAAGCTGTTGTGTATGATTTTGTACCTCTTAGAACCCCCAATACTTTGTCAAATCCCACTCCAAAATGGGTCTTGGGTCAGACCACAGCTACACCACACTGCGTCTCCTCTACTACCCTCCCCTCCCACCTGACATTGAGATCAAGCCAGGACAGCTGAGGTGTGGAGAACATGTGGACTATGGCTCTATCACACTGCTCTTCCGAGAGCCTGGTGGGGGACTGCAGGTACTGCAAGGGACAGCAGTCCATGTTTGCAAAGTGATCATGTGTCACGACTCTCATTTCCAGGTGAAGCGCAGTGATGGTGGAGGATACATTGATGTTCCCTACATGGCAGATGCCATTCTGGTCAACCTCGGGGGCTCTCATGCAACAGTGGACTAGTGACATCTACCTTGCAACAGTAAGACTGAACATTTGGCACTAAGAGTGATTATCCTGTTCATGATGCACAATGCCATAAGAAAATAGAGAGCCTAAACAACTGGTTCTGTGGCCTTAACTCTAGACCACAAAACCCCAGAAATGAGAATGTATCCATCACCAATAAGGTTTCAGTTTGAGTTGTAGACTAGCTAGTTGGGCAAATGCCAAACTATGGTACATTACTATTTAGTCTTGATTTAGGGCAATATACACTACTAACTATACCATGTACACACACCTGTTGTATTGGGAAGACAATCTCAAGAAAGAGATTCATGCCACAGTGGGAATGAATGTTACCCAATTTTTTGTAATAAGTTTTTTAGTACATGATATTGCATGGCATGTCTGTATACACAACCATGTAATTTCATACCCGTAGCCTCATCGAGTACTAATTCCAGAGGATGAATCCAGAAGGAGAGCAGTACGGCAGTCCATGACCTTCTTTGCCCACCCCAACCATGATACTCTCATAGAATGTACTGATGGCTCTGACAAGTATCCTGCCATCACGGCTCACGAAGACACACTCAGAAGACTGCAGAACTCATACAAATACTAGTTTGCATGCAATGATGCTTTTAAAACAACAAGTTCAGCTGTTTCTAGGATAATAGCTATAGTATTATGTATGCTACAGTGTCATGTAAGACCTGCCAAAGGTAAAAGTGTTTTCAGTCTCGTTCCCGGGCCCTCCCCTGGCTTTCTGTCACAGTACAGTCTCATTCCTGGGCTTTCGCCTGGCTTTCTGTCACGGTGCAGTCTCGTTCCCGGGCCCTCCCCTGGCTTTCCGTTATGGTGCAGTCTCATTCCCAGGCACTCCCCTGGCTTTCCGTTATGGTGCAGTCTCATTCCCAGGCACTCCCCTGGCTTTCCGTTAAGGTGCAGTCTCATTCCCGGGCACTCACCCATGGCTTTCCGTTATGGTGCAGTCTCATTCCCAGGCACTCCCCTGGCTTTCCGTTATGGTGCAGTCTCATTCCCGGGCACTCTCCCATGGCTTTCCGTTATGGTGCAGTCTCATTCCCGGGCACTCTCCCATGGCTTTCCGTTATGGTGCAGTCTCATTCCCGGGCACTCCCCTGGCTTTCCGTTATGGTGCAGTCTCATTCCCGGGCTCTCGCCTGGCTTTCCGTTATGGTGCAGTCTCATTCCCAGGCACTCCCCTGGCTTTCCGTTAAGGTGCAGTCTCATTCCCGGGCACTCACCCATGGCTTTCCGTTATGGTGCAGTCTCATTCCCAGGCACCCTCCCCTGGCTTTCTGTTATGGTGCAGTCTCATTCTCGGGCACTCCCCTGGCTTTCCGTTATGGTGCAGTCTCATTCCCGGGCTCTCGCCTGGCTTTCCGTTATGGTGCAGTCTCATTCCCAGGCACCCTCCCCTGGCTTTCCGTTATGGTGCAGTCTCATTCTCAGGCACTCCCCCATGGCTTTCCATATCATGATAAAGCAGGGGGCGATATGACAAGCTCAGAATATAACTTTTAGGTCATTAGTAAACTAAACACACTAAAACTGCACTTATCTGCTTTACCAATATTTCATTCGGAGATCAGCAACATGATATGTCACCTTCCAAATAAGGTATTTTGTAATTCTAACATCTGTGAGGATACCACCTGCTTGCCTTGAGGGCATGAAACCTTTCGTTGTTTGTACATTTGTAGTGATTCGATATTAGATCCAGACCACTTCTTAATACTGAAGTGAATCTCTCATAACAACAGTCTCTTCAACTTGTATAGGGTAACCACCCAGGGTTTAATGGAACTTTCTTTCAGGCACTAATACATGCACCTATAACCCATTGTTTCTGATGTATTGTCTGCATTCAGGGTTTGTGTGGTTTAAACAATCAATTAAGATGCAGCTACACTGTAAAAACATTTGGGTTACTTCAACCATATTATGGTCATCTCAGTTGCATGCCTGTTGTGTACATGACACTTTACAAACTTCAAGGGATGCTTCCAATTAATTGAAAGCTTAAGTGTAGTTGAGACGCTTCTCCTTTTTGTTAACTTAGGATCTTCTTGCAGAAAGCCTAGCTATTTGGCTACATTCCTGATAACCATGCAACCAAGGAATTCCTCCAGGGGCGGATGTGTAGGATCTAAGAAACACCAAACCTTACCAGAAATGCTGATTTATAGGCTTTCTGCAAGATGATCCTAATCTAACAAAAGGGAGAAGCTTCTCAACTACACTTTGATTCAAATTGTAAGCATCCCTTGATGACGTTCATAGCTAATGTTTCACTTACACAACAGGCATGCAACTGAGATGACCAAAATATGGTTGAAGTAACCCAAATGTTTTTTACAGTGTACTAGGCTCACTTGTGATATAAAAGGAGGCACTTCCGAAAGGTGGAAAAAGTGAAACACACTTGAGGACAGTGTGAAATTCTGTAAATAGTGTCATCCATGTGTAAAACAACATATTGTATATGCTGACTTTCCAATTGGCCAATCAGTACAATTTGCACTACCAAATTGTTATACATAACTTGGAAGTTTTAGTCTCATTGGTATGGGGACAATTAATAGTTGTACCATGTGCTTCTAGGGTGTATGGAATTTGTACCCTGAGTGCAGTTTTCTTGTAAAAATCAAAGATGCAGTTACTAGCGCTACAAAATGATGGACTTCTGAAAGGTGGAAAAAATTAAAGTGAAACATGCTGAAGGACAGTGTAAAATTCTGCAAATAGTGTCATCCATGTGTAAAACTATACACATTGTTATGACATGGTAATCAAATTAGACTTACAGTATGGTTAGACCAAAATGTTATACACATGCACTAGAAATTCTAGTCTCATGGGTCTGGGGACAAGTAGTTTTGTATCATGATACGTGCATGGGTGTATCAAAAAAGCCTTATAGATTATGGGATCAAGTCTAAATAATGAATATGGTATACTTGTCCACCAGTGCAACTCTATAATTAGCCCTTACAATCTGGCTGCCTAACATGCACCTATCAATGTTATGTTCTACTACCCACAGTACAGGCTATAGTGGGGCAAGGTGGGAATTTGACAAATACAATTTCCTCAAAATACGGGTATAATCAAATCCCCTTGCAGAAGGTGGGAGAAACCAGGGGATACTTGAATCATACAGTGTAACTATACGAAGAACATTGCTGTATTTGAGCCATCCCCAAGGTAATCAAATTCCCGACTATAGGGGCAGCCTCTTTCAGTCAACCCCCCTGTAATGCCCTTATCTGCTAGTGTGGGGGAGGGGAATAACATCGATAGGCACATAACAGTAGAGCCTAAAGCAATGCAATGGCCAGGCTGGCTGGTATATACCACAAGTATAGCCTCGTTCCCAGGCCCTCGCCCAGCTTCCCATCACTTGCAGTATGGTTAAGCGGGACGGGAAGCTGGGCGAGGGCCTGGGAACGAGGCTACCACAAGTACAGTCATGTGTTCAAGATCAAGATCTGTGGGTTTGGATACTATATATGGTAGCCTAGGATTTATCAATAACCACCCAACTCCGAAGGCAAGGGTGGTTCAAAAATTCCCGACTAACATGCTTTGTGTGTTACATTCTCCAATCTGATTTGTCCTTATTAGTAAACATACAGGCTCTTGTGGGGCAAGGTGGAGATTTAAAACATCAATTGCCTCAATCATGTGATATGGGGCATACCCTGCAATCAAGTCCCCTTGCAAAGGGTGGGGATTTGACACACACAGTGTAACTACACAGTATACAGAGAACATTGTCGTAGTCAAGATGTCTTCAGAGGTAATAAAATGCTGCAGGTAGGTTGTCAGAAGGAAACTGACAGTGTGTAGCTATCTGTGGTTGAGTCTTTTGAAGAAACCATAAATTCAAATTAGAGCACACTTCGGTACTGAAGCACGTGACGCACCTGGCCCCGCCCATCTTTTTTGCGGTGAAGGCGCGGGCGCGGGAGAGCTGGGCGCGGGAGAGCTGGGCGCGCGCGGGAGAGTTGGGCGGGACGTCGACCTAGAAAGTACAAAAACAAGGGAGAGTCTGATCTTGGTACTGTCAGCGAGCATCAATAGGTGTGAAAGTCTGTCTTCGCAAAATCAAAACTGCTTGAGTAGGTGGCTAACGGACGACATGTCAATTCCTGTGGTAGACATTGCGGAGGTGTTGTCTAGCTCTGAGGGGCTGGACAGCTGTGATGCCGTAGAGGAGCTACACTCGGCCTTTACCACAGTGGGCTTCGTCTTCATCAGAAACCACGGCATTGACAAGAAACTGGTGAGTGGAAAATGTACACTGTGTAACTTCATTGCAGTTCGTTCAAGTATGTAAATTATACGCTTTCGCCGAGGGGTCCGCCACGAGAGAAATCTCGTACGTCGTCAGCAGAAAATTATTAAAGGTTGATCGTCAAATGTGGCAGTACCATAATGAAATTCAGATGTACCCATTTTTTGTGTCCCAGATTGACAGTGCATTTGAGGTTGGAACCCAGTTCTTTACTCACAATGTGGAAGATAAAAAGAAATATGCCAGAGGCAGTGATGACAACAGCGGATATGTCTGGTTGGAGAAAGAAAGGTAATCTTATTTGTAAATGGGGCAGAGGCATGGTTAGAGAAACTGGTCCCCTCCACCACTTCCTGGTCAACTATAGATTAGTGATGTCAGAATTTCCAAAAGTATGTAAATATTCTTCTACACAGGCCATTTCTCCACAATGCCTTAATGTATTCACATCAAATTTGATATAGAGGTTCCTTAGAGGCTTGGGCATATTTCCTTGCACAGCTTTGTTAAAAATATATGCCTCAATCAAAATTACACACAAGTTTTTGTCACATCTCGCTACTTTTCTGCAAATTGTTGAAGTATTAAGACATTTTGTGATGCTGCTCACAGTCACTTCAATATTCAAGAAAGCACAACCAGTTCTGTATACTAGAGTAGTTGTCCAATGGGATGGTACAGGTTTTTGATCGGAACCTTGCTACAACTTCCCCGGAAATGCAACTATTTATGGCCACAAAATGCCGTTTTTTAAGCATTTATCAAGCCTAGTGCAAGGATTATACTAGATATCTAAAATCCACAACCTTCATTGGACTGAATAGGTACAGACTATCCTTCACAGCGAGTTTCATTCTGATCGGGCTTACAGTCGCTTCCGGAAAGGTAGTGACCGGAATATTACGCTAAAATGACGTAGAAAAAGTTTGGCAAACCAGTTACATTTCGAAGACCATACCGCTTGTTGTATTCACCCAATCTCATTGATATAGGCACCGTTGGAATCGCCATTTTAAGCTCTTTTCAAAAATAAAGGTTGTTGTTGTGATAAACGAATTTTGATTTTCACCCCGACATCGCTACTATAGTAGTGGACTGTTGCAAATTATAACTGGTGCTTCTCCTAAGCCACTTCCTTCATTATGATGATTCCAAGTATTAAGCCTGTTGTTGTAGTGTTGTATATAGTGTTGTTTAATTTGGTGGTTTGCTTTTCACTTCTTTTTTGATTGGTTGATCCTAAAATTGACTAGCTAAGCAAAGTAATTAGGAAATAATTAGATAAACCGCCATAGTTTGTACAATACCCCTATAGTCATAGGTAGCAGACAAAATATCAAGCAACTATTCATAGTAAGTCTTCATGAGGAAATTACAACTTCCTGCCACTCAGTCCAGTTCACTCCAGCTGGCTGCTAGCATGGATAATGATCCTTCTTATGTAATGACTGTGTTAATAATTACTGTTATCAAACACAGTAATTGTGATTAGTAATTTCAATTCACAACAACTCGTGTAATTTGGGCACGTAAATTGGACAGCATTTGCAAATTACAAGTTCAATTACCACACTGGCAGTCTCAGCACACTCAGCTTGACATGTGGCAAGAGCATGCTGCATCAACACATTTACACTAAAAACCAAAGAAAATTATTTATTCACAACTACTTCAACCTGTAATTTAGCTATGCAATTTGTAATTCTGTCATTTTTCTGTAATTGTAATCATTACCTGCCAGTAACCTTAGTAATTAACCCTCGGTGCGCATGCGCAGCGAGGGTTACAGTACTTGGTCTGTGTGTCTGTGTGTTTGTTACTCAACATCTCACTTTTCTCGTGATTATTCGTGCCACAAACGATACTAACCTCAGCGGCGGGTGGTTGAAAATTTTAAGCGATTTTCTCTGAAAATGCTTTGTTGCGAAGCTAGAGTGTTTCCTGTTGGTATGGCTACATGATAAGTCGGCCATTTTTTACTCCGCGGAAAATGTGCATGCGTATGAATCTGGACCACGTGGCTAGCAGCCATTTTGTTCTTGGGAGAGACATTCTTTGCGAGTTCGATTATTGGCCATTGGCAGTAAGTATGCCTCCAACAAAGGTATGCCCGCAGTGTAAAGCTGCTGTACCTGTAAGACGGAAGACATGTGAATGCTGTGATCATGTCTTTCAATCCAAACGAAAAGCAGGGTGTAATTTGCGAGAGAAAGCTATGAAACGTATGAGAGCAGTAGAATCAGATGTGAAATCAGCTAGGAAAGCTGAAGATAAGTTGCACAAGGCCTATGAAAAACCGTCAGAAACTCGTGAGCGAACTTTGCATAGGCAGGAACAAAACAGAATGCGCATGGCAAGCATGAGAGAGTCATGAAACAATGATCGATTCTAGTCAACACACAAGTACAATTACATGCACTGCTGCGCCGAGTGTTTGGCACTTCAGTGCCTTTCATTGTAATGGTATTATTAATTGACAATTCAGGTTCCAGTAATTGTAACTTACCAGAATTCAATTACTACAACCCTGGTATCCATGACTGCTAGTGTTTAAGAAGTTTCAGATCATTCTGGTTAGTAAGTAGTTACTTCAAAAGTGTTTAGTTTAGTGATTACTAAAACACTTTCACACCCTTTCTAAAAGGGGTTTTTCTTAGTTTGGGTTAACTGAAACAATACTATCTTGTTGAACACTTCTTTGTTATATTTGTTTATGCAGCTCTAATCCTTCGAAACCAGGTGATCTAAAAGAATGTTTCAACATATGTAACAAGGGTGAGGTGAGTGAATAGGAGGAAACCCTGTAATTCACAGGGTGGGTTCAGTTACCATAGCAGCACATCATTTGAAGTACCAGGAATCCTAATTAATTGGGCAATGGCTCCTCCAATATGGGAAGTGGTGTATTTTGAAAGTTATGCCCACCTTCTGTCTAGCCCAGCCTGCTGTAACTCTGTGAATGATGTTACTATTTTATACTCCCATGCAGAAATATCCAGATGGGCTGGTTCCCTCCTTCAAACCTACAGTAGCAGAACTGTACGAAAGATGCACCGAAGTAGCCCTCAAGATATTGGAGGTCATGGGCTATGCATTGAAAACAGAAGTAAGGCAGACACACATGTAATAGTTTCTATGCAGCCACAAATTTAGCATGTTGCTAGCCTTGGTATCTACTGTTTGTGCATAAACAATGAACCACATGAGCATGATTTCGTTGGGGATTATATACAATCTATGTACGTTACACCACAACTAATTTGATTTTTTAAAACGCTTGCCACCAACCCTGCCCTGTACGAACAGAGGAGGCTTATCATGACCTGTAATTCTCTACATACCCAGGACCCCCAGTACTTTGTCAAATCCCACTGCAAGATGGGTCTTGGGTCAGACCACAACCTCACCACACTGCGTCTCCTCTACTACCCTCCCCTCCCACCTGACATTGAGATCAAGCCAGGACAGCTGAGGTGTGGAGAACATGTGGACTATGGCTCTATCACACTGCTCTTCCGAGAGCCTGGTGGGGGACTGCAGGTACTGCACGGGACAGCAGTCCATGTTTACAAAGTGATCATGTGTACTCTCATTGCCAGGTGAAGCGCAGTGATGGTGGAGGATACATTGATGTTCCCTACATAGCTGATGCCATTCTGGTCAACCTCGGGGCTCTCATGCAACAGTGGACTAGTGACATCTACATTGCAACAGTAAGACAGAACATTTGGCGCTAGAGTGATTATCCTGTTCATTTTGTTTGTGAGTGGAAGTGTGCAATGCATCTGTGTGCCATATCATGTGGTAAACAATGTGACAACCAAATGCTTTGTTTCCTCTTAATACCATTTGGGTGGACAGTATCTTTTGCCAAACAAAGCCCTACATGGCTGCCATAAAACTACTCCTTGTCTCCAGGCTCCTTCTAGATTTTGTGTGCCACTGATATGCAACAATAACTGGAAGAAAGTGGGAATGATTAATCTTGTTCTGCTGACAGAGCAGGCCTGCCATGACTGTTACTTCTCTACAGCCACACAGAGTCCTGATTCCAGAGGAGGATGCAAAGAAGCAAGCAGTGAGACGGTCTATTGCCTTCTTCGTTCAACCTGACAACAAGGTGCTGGTGGAATGTGTTGATGGCTCTAACAAGTACCCTCCCATCACTGCTCTAGAGGACACCAGAAGAAGATTAAACAGATCTTATAACTAGGTGCAACTATGAATTGGCAGTAGACAAGCAAATATAGCTATACCAGTTGTACATGGTTTCAGAAAAATTTAGTTGTCTGATAATACTTAATAGCAACACACTCTTGAAACACCTATTCCTGTGGTGACTTTGATCAGAGTTTATGGCAAAAGGGTGGGATATCGGTACAAAGACCCTTTGAGAATAGCTATATACCATCTTCTGAATTGACCTCACACAAACAGGTTTCCTGGCACAGCTAAAGCAGAATTGGTCAGAATATAATTTTGTTACTCATGAAACATTGATAGCCATGGCTAGCTCCTGTACCTAGTCTGA
Source organism: Agelas oroides (assembly GCA_949130485.1). NCBI lineage: Eukaryota > Metazoa > Porifera > Demospongiae > Agelasida > Agelasidae > Agelas > Agelas oroides. The sequence goes on from OX422195.1 coordinate 4,959,964, forward strand.
AATGCTTCAAGTGAGGTCACATTTGTACTCAAGAACCACACAGTATTAATGTAGATGCATTCTAACTTCATGCCAACCTTTCTCAGTAGATATGAAAAATAAATAATAATAAAATTGGTGGTGGGTATCAATCAGGCTCTCCCAGACTATGAAGTGGTAATAGTCTGCACAGTATTAAAGGAACATCACTGACATACACGTTCTTCCATAATTATGTAGAGTTGCAGTGGGCTGTTAATCAACAAACCATCACATACAGCACACAATGACGAGTGACCAGTATCAACATTTGAGCTTGCAGTGTTGCATTCTGACTTCACACCTCATCAGCTCAGCAGATGATAAAGAACCCACATTACGTACAGTGCTGTCCCTAAATGAAAATAGTGCCACGATTGGATTAAAAAAACTCGTTGGGTATCACATGCAATCAGACTAAACATGCTGATATGTCCACACAGTAAAATTATAAAATCACTGACAAGTGACATACATTTTAATGTACTAAATATCTTTATATCAAAATAATAGACATTTCTGCTGAAGTGAATATCCATAGCACTCCACATTAATTGCTGCATATGTGACAGCATATTAACTAAAGCAGCGCAAGTGTAGTTGTATTCTTGATGACAGTTTTCACTGCTGCAGTAATCTGGGTGGCTTGCAGCGGTTTAGTCTCGCAAGCCAGACCCAACCAACCCCAGCGCGGATCGTTTTTCAGTGTCACGCATACCTTCGATACTGACAGCGATCAGCGCTGGGGTTGGTTGGGTTGGGTCTGGCTTGCAAGTGGCCTTTCACTAAGAGAGATGACATCCTAGCATGTTTTGATCTCAGCAGTGTATTAGAGTGTATCAACTGTATAGTTTCTTCTACTTGCACGCTCTATCCCTGTAGTACCTTCCTTAGCTCTGCTTAGCTCGACTCCCATGACTCTCTGTATCTCTAGCGGGGTCAAAGTTGACGCATGAACTGTGCCCAAAACCAGGTCGTTACTAAAACCTGCCCATATACCGTAAACGCTTTAATTAACGCGCGCCTCTCTAATGAAAGCGCCCTTTTGACAGGAAACCAATTTTTCTCGCTCAAAGTGGGACAACTCGTACAGCTCCACGATGGCCTGGCTGAGGTGCCGTCTCACCTTCTCACTCTTGAGATCCTCAATCAGATGCATCCGGGGAGCCCGCTCACACTCAGGCTTTCCTGTCAGAGCCCCGCCAGTGGATCTGGTGAGGGTGGAAGCCAGCCTCACATCCACCTGTTGAACAGTTTTCACCTGCCCTAATAAACTATATTGCTTCTGCAGTTTTTTCCTCTCTTGTTTTATATATATATATATTCTTAACCCTAACAAGTCCTTCCTCGTATTGTATATCATGGCACTTGTATGACAGTTTGGAAATAGGAAAAATAAAAAATAAAAAAAAAATTTTCTCGCTCTAATGCGGGCGCCCCTTGACGACATAAATATTTTTTTACGGGCGCTTTCTATTAAGAGAGATTTCGCACCCGACTCGTGTGACTTTCGAGACATCTAGTTCTTCGACTGATTTCTACTTCTACTTTTAATCTCTGGACTCCAAACGCGCTTGTATTCATGATAGCCTCGAATAATGTACTCAAATTCGATCGTTGTCAGTGTAGCCATACTCAGCTCTTTCAACTTCACGGAAAGGTGTCAGTTGCGCTCTAATTCGAAGGCGCCTCTCTAAATAAGGCGCCCCCGAAGGGTCTGAAGTAATTCATTCTAGCCTCGTTCCCAGGCCCCGCCCAGCTTTCCGTCGCTTGCAGTACGGCAAAGCCGTGGAGAGCCTGGTATCTTTTGCCTGCTTCGATCCTCTATACAATGCATTCGTGGTGCACGCTCCTCGATTGGCCGATTTGCCAAAGCAGTTTCACCAGTTGATCTGGTAACTGCGGAGACGAACTTTCTGTCATGTTAAATTTTCATCCCGTTATTTCTCCCTTTTTTATTGCACTGTACCTTCAAATATGTATTTTGTTTTATAATATTTTCCACCACTGGTATCTTTTCTCACGTGAGCATGACGTAATCGGAAAATGGCGAAATTTTGCAGAACTAACAGGCTGCGTTTCGCGTATTTTAAACCGCCTACACGCTCAACGCTTGGTGTGTAAGACAGTCGCCTCCCGCTAGCTAGATACGTGTGGTAAGTTACCTGGCACCTTGGCTCTTTTCGCTGTTCTGGGCCCAGTGCGCCCACGCACAATTAAACCCTCCTTTCTATCCTGACGTCACTCACGTGAGAAAAGATACCAGGCCCTCTCCCGCTTTACCGTACTAATAAGCGACGGAAAGCTGGGCGGCGCCTGGGAACGAGGCTAAATTCATTCCGCTCCAAACAGGGCGCTTTGGCGGATCGTAATTATTTTTTAACGGCGCGTTAATTAAAGCGTTTACGGTAAGACTTGTTCCAACACCCACCCCAACTGGGGTGGGCGATAAGTGCCTTCGCGGCCACAGTGTTTATATTGTGCTATATAAATACCGATGTGTCAAGTAAACGAAGCCACACTCACACTAGACAAGCTGCAAAAAAAAATGTATCGCGAAGCAATGTAAACTCTAGTCTCGAGACGAGACTATGTAAACTCTGTGGTGCGCAGTAGCAAATCAGTGGTGCGCGTTATTCGTACTGCAAGCGACGATAGCTTCTTTCTTTTTTTTTTTTTCTATGAAATTTATGCATAAAAGCAAGGGATGCATGAAATAGAGTACTGCTAATGCTAGCATACATCCTAAATACAATGATACAATTGTAGGGAGTGTTTAAACGTGACTAAGGAGTTAGAGTGTACTACAGAATCATATGGGGCGCCGTCTGTAACTAAACTGTGTTTTCAGGGCTACTTTATAAACTATGATGCTACTTTATAAACTATGATGCTACTTTATAAAGTACGATGCTACTTTATAAAGTATGATGCTATTTTATAAAGTACGATGCTACTTTATAAACTATGATCCTACTTTATAAAGTACGATGCTACTTTATAAACTACGATGCTACTTTATAAACTATGACCCTACTTTATAAACTATGACCCTACTTTATAAACTATGACCCTACTTTATAAACTACGATGCTACTTTATAAAGTACGATGCTACTTTATAAAGTACGATGCTACTTTATAAACTATGACCCTACTTTGTAAACTATGACCCTCTTTATAAACTACGATGCTACTTTATAAACTATGACCCTACTTTATAAACTATGACCCTACTTTATAAACTACGATGCTACTTTATAAACTATGACCCTACTTTATAAACTATGACCCTACGTTATAAACTATGACCCTACTTTATAAACTACGATGCTACTTTATAAACTATGACCCTACTTTATAAACTATGACCCTACGTTATAAACTATGACCCTACTTTATAAACTACGATGCTACTTTATAAACTATGACCCTACTTTATAAACTATGATGCTACTTTGTGAACTGACCAATGGCATCTCCCGCGCTGCGCCGCGCCGGGGCCTTGGCCGACCGCAAGGAGTATCACGTGATCTTCGTCGCTCGCAGCGCAGGAATCTCGGACTTGCTCATGAGAAAAAAATTACGGGTTTATCCCAAATTTAGATTTTAACCCTTTCCTTACGAGATTTAACTTAACCGAATTTCTGCCTACAAGCATGCATTCAGTGAGTATGCAGCACATCAAGGGAGGAGAGAACAAGTAAGCATGGTATCAGTATAGTATTAAAACTAGTCAGTATTGAATATCAGAAAAGGGATGCATTTCTGGCAGATGTGTAGCTAGGGGGAAACAGAGTGACATTTCAGAGCAGCCTCCGGCAGCAGAAAAGCTTGAATTATATTTTCTATTTCTATCCATGAGCCTTGACTGGTCTCTTGTGTTTGGTGCATAATTAGCAAACCTGCTGTGCAATGTTGTGGTGTGCATTTGTGCACTACGTTGCTGTACACTGCAATCTAACTATGCACCAAGGGTCAAACATTGTTGAAATCGTTGACGCTGTGTGTTGAAATCAGGCTTAAAAATGAAGCTGTTTTATGTCTGTTCAATGTGTTCATGTTTCTATGCTAGAGGCAAAAATTTATTCTCGGACTGATATATTTTTGGAACTCAAGACTTCAAAGGTCTAAGCACGGTAGCAACTGTGCCAGATCATCAGAGCAACAAGACATGCTGGGGGTGGGATAGTTTCAACACCCGAAGCTATTGTAGTACACGGGGATAGAAAATAAAATCCCTAAAATACATTGTAAAACAATGCGTAACTTCTTTGCTGCCTCCTCTGAAAATGCCTTTCCATTGGCCTTGCCTATGAGCCCATACCATGCTGCAGCAGTTTCCAAATTTGGCTAGCAATGTGATATAATACATGATTATCAGACTTCTCCGCCAGTAGAACCCTTTTCCGAGGATAGGTGCTTGAACAGATGTAGTATTTCTTTTGATAATCCCAGGTAGAAGACCGTTTGGAGTTGAATATACTATTAAACATTAGCCAAACTATCCTACAGTTCTTATGTCTGCTGGACCTCTGCGCACGCAACAAGAGTGCAACGTTTAAGTGTCCGAGCATTAATTAATCCCTCTATCAGTAAATTCGACGAAGCCCTTTATATTTGTGTAATCCATGCATGTGACAAATTTCTAGTGGCAGACTTAGCAGAAATTATGAAATTGTGCACACTTTAGAGCTTCAAACTGAACCCTCACTATGCATGCACATATTAAAATTATGCATACCTTGTGCAATGTCTTAATATACATAAAATCCTTACCTAGTTCGATTGCACCATTAATACTGTTCTTATTTTACATATCAAGCAAACCAGTCTCACACTGCAACCTCAGGGTGGGAGGACAGCCTGGGTAGGAGGCTATGATACACTTCCCCAATTTATTTACAAGCTGTGCATATGAATATAATTATGTGGTAAGTGTCTTTACAGGCTAAATAGAAAAATAACTATAATAATTCATTTCACAGCTTTTTTGTTTGTATTTTGCAAGGTCAACGCAAACAGCAGTGAATACAGACATGCTTCTCAGGCACACTGCGTACAGATGAACCTTCCCCTAGCATCCTTCTCTTTGAGCACTGGAAAAGACAGCATAATCAAAGAGAGGCTGGGTATACTTTACTTCAAGTGTTAGGTATTGCATCCGTAATTCTTTGCTATCATCTCCAAGCTGGATAAAGCTTGCATTTGACTGATATTCACTTTTTTGATAAATGCTGCATTGCAGGATTGTATTTTTCAGTAACCACTTTGCCTTACCTGCCCAGAGCTTGTAGTGTGTGGCTACACTGACAGATAAACTATCCCCCTACCGGTATAGAGCACTACCTCAAACTATCTTCCTGGCACTTATGAAGCAGTGTTCAACATGCTCCTTTGGATTCTTTGTATGTTCTATCATCGAACATGGCAGCTAGCATGCACAGTTTTGACAAGACTTAGTGCGAACAAGTAGATCAACCTCAGAGCCCTGATCCCACATGCAAAATGTCTGCATGTGCACATGCTGCCATGTGGAGTCAACTCTTATTTTGTCCATTCTGTCATGTTCATAAACTGTATACCCGGACAAACACACACCACAACATTGCACAGCAGGTTTGCTATGCGCCAAACACAAGAGTGTTGACCAGTCAAGGCTTATGGATAGAAATAGAAAATATAATTCAAGCTTTTTTGCTCGGAGGCTGCTCTGAAATGTCGCTCTGTTTCCCCCTAGCTACACAGCTGCCAGAAATGCATCCTTTTTCTGATATTCAATACTGACTAGTTTTAATACTATACTGATACCATGCTTACTTGTTCTCTCCTCCCTTGATGTGCTGCATACTCACTGAATGCATGCTTGTAGGCGGTGAAGTTAAATCTCGTAGGGAAAGGGTTAAAATCTAAATTTGGGATAAACCCGTAATTTTTTTCTCATGAGCAAGTCCGAGATTCCTGCGCTGCGAGCGACGAAGATCACGTGATACTCCTTGCGGTCGGCCAAGGCCCCGGCGCGGCGCAGCGCGAGAGATGCCATTGGTCAGTTCACAAAGTAGCATCATAGTTTATAAAGTAGGGTCATAGTTTATAAAGTAGCATCGTAGTTTATAAAGTAGGGTCATAGTTTATAAAGTAGGGTCATAGTTTATAAAGTAGGGTCATAGTTTATAAAGTAGCATCGTAGTTTATAAAGTAGGGTCATAGTTTATAAAGTAGGGTCATAGTTTATAAAGTAGCATCGTAGTTTATAAAGTAGCATCGTAGTTTATAAAGTAGGGTCATAGTTTATAAAGTAGCATCGTAGTTTATAAAGTAGGGTCATAGTTTATAAAGTAGGGTCATAGTTTATAAAGTAGGGTCATAGTTTATAAAGTAGCATCGTAGTTTATAAAGTAGCATCGTAGTTTATAAAGTAGGGTCATAGTTTATAAAGTAGGGTCATAGTTTATAAAGTAGGGTCATAGTTTATAAAGTAGCATCGTAGTTTATAAAGTAGGGTCATAGTTTACAAAGTAGGGTCATAGTTTATAAAGTAGGGTCATAGTTTACAAAGTAGGGTCATAGTTTATAAAGTAGCATCGTAGTTTATAAAGTAGGGTCATAGTTTACAAAGTAGGGTCATAGTTTATAAAGTAGCATCGTAGTTTATAAAGTAGCATCGTACTTTATATAAAGTAGCATCATAGTTTATAAAGTAACAACATAGTTTATAAAGTAGCATCATAGTTTATAAAGTAGCCCTGAAAACACAGTTTAGTTACAGACGGCGCCCCATAGAATCAGGTAAATTGTTCCACAAAGAAATTGTATGGGGGAAAAAAGAATACATATATTGATTGGTACGAGCAGTTGGACAAACAAAAGAGAGATCATGTATGTGTCTAGATTGAAAAGGTGGTACTCTGTGAATAAGATTAGCAATAGGAGCAATAGATAATCCATTCATATAGCTGCACAATTTTAGTTGTTTTCTACGTGTAGCCAAAGTAGGAATGCTGAGGCCAGTGAGGGTCCTGAGCATAGTTGGATAGCTTAAATCCCACTGCTTCAAGCACACTCTACAAGCAAATTTTTGAATGTTTTCAAGAGTTTGTTGGTCCTTCAGTAGATGCGGATCCCAAACCTGGCTTGCATATTCCAGGTTGAGGGCTGGGTACGAGGCTAGCTGCGCGCACCACAGAGTTTACATTGCTTCGCGATAATTGCAGCTTGAGTGCGGCTTCATTTACTTGACACGTCGCTATTATAGCTGAACAAGTCTTATATGGGCAGTTGACCAGATTCTCCCTCCCTGCGAGAGTCTGGCTACGCAAGACTAGTCTGGGAAGGAGACATGTCAATTCCTGTGGTAGATATTGCGGAGGTGCTATCTCGCTCTGAGGGGCTGGCCAGCTGTGATGCTGTGCAAGAGCTACACTCTGCCTTCACCACAGTGGGCTTCGTCTTCATCAGAAACCACGGCATTGACAAGAAATTGGTGAGTACATGGGGTAGACATTCGGATAGTTGAAGTGATCAACACTTTAATACAGAACAGAACGGGTCTGACTAGAGACCAGGCAAGGCTTAGGGTGCGGACTGTGTGCCACACCTCCAAATGTTAATTCATATGATGGGGGTTTAGTCCTCCTGCTTTAGTACTAGCTAAAGCTGGTGTGGGTTCAATTCTGCCGATTAGTAGTCAAACAATCTTGATAAATTACTTGGAGTTCTAGAATTCAACTTGTGTCTACATGTAGGCACACCTTGAGGCAGCAATCTACTTCATTGTGTACTTGAACTATTGGCAGTATTGTGATGAAATTCAGGTGTTCATCTCTTTCTGTGTTCCAGATTGACGGTGCATTTGAGGTTGGAACCCAGTTCTTTACTCACAGTGTGGAAGATAAAATGAGATATGCCAGAGGCAATGACAACAATGGATATGTATGGTTGGAAAATGAAAGGTGAATTTATTGGTGTGTAGTTGAGAAGAAAAGGGGGCAGAGGAGAACAAAGTATGGTCAGAGCAGCCCAGTCCCTCTGCCACTACTTGAGTGGGTGCTTGCTCACACTGACAAGTGTTCCCCAACATAGCTCCATTATCAAGATGAGTCATAACTTAAGCCTACAGTGGAACCCCGTTTAACGGACACCCCTCAACAGCGGACACCCACGATATAACGGACAATTCCAAAAGTCCCAACTGTCCTTCCATTCACTTCAATACTTAAGCAACCCCTGAACAGTGGACACCCGCTACGCCGTGTAACAGACAGTTTTCGCGGTCCCAATTATACGTAAACAATACTTTACGACCCCGATTTAGCGGACACTTGTCAACCTTTTCAGCAAGATTGTCCACCATCGCTGCTAGAGTTAACACCTTGACATTAGATTAGGCTGTTACTCATAGTACTAGCCTCTGCTTAGCCTTCCCACCAGCATATAGCAAGGGAAAGCTCTGAAAACGTAGCGACGTTGTGCTCAACAGCCCAATTACACGTGCCACACCTACCGGAAATATACCAGAAGCCCCTGAGTTAGGGACACCTCGCTATAAGGGACAAAATGTTGTTTCCCAATGGTTTCCACTATAGAGGGGTTCCACTGTACTTGTTAAATCGCTAATTTATTGTTCATTTACGCAGTGTTAACCCTTCAAAACCAGGTGATCTAAAAGAGTGCTTCAACATATGTAACAAGTGTAAGGTGAGTAAATTCATAAAATTGGAGAGAATTAGAACCCTGTAATTCATAGGGTGCATGTGTGAAGTGTTGTCAGTCTGCCCGTCTATCATCAGAATATTGGAAAAGCACTTGAACAGATGACTTTACAACACCTTAGGTAGACGACAGTCACAATGTAAATTTTTTTGCATGTGTACCCAAAATGACTTAAATCAGCTCCATTTTATAGATTTTCAGCAATTTCTTATTGTCATGAGCCTCTGGATTGTTCCTGTAGCCAGAAAGCAAATTCTCTGTCTGAGAGAGTACAAGACTGCAAATTAAAACAGTTAAGTCTACCAAACCCACCCTGGTTAGGCATAATATAACTTTAAAAAGGCTGACTTTGATCGATTCAGAGACCTTCTCAGTGAGATCCCCTGGAACTGCTGTTTCTTAAGTGACAATATAGATATTGCTTGGACCAGTTTTAAGGATTTGCTCTTCACTGCTGCTGATGAGTGTATTCCAAAGATGCGATTGAGACGCAGAAAGAGGGCCTACTGGTTGTCCGAAGTGACTATCCGGTTGATAAGGAAGAAGAAGAGGCTATATAAGAAGGCCAAGCAATCAGACACACGGGGAGACCTGCTCCGATATAGGAGAGTCAGTAATATGGTTCGTAGGCTCACACGAAGGGACCATCATGACCATCTTGAGGAAATCTCCCGGCAGCTGGTTGGGAATCAACGGATTTTCTGGAGGTGGCTCAAAAATGTTAGAGGACAATCTGCTGGTATCCCCAATCTGAAGTATATGGGTAATATCTTGACAGCTGCAGTGGACAAAGCCGAAGTGTTCAATCATTATTTTTGCTCAAAACATCTCAAACCTGCCTCGCTTGAGGAGTCTCTTACAGGCTACATGGAGCACTCCATCGATTGCTGACGTCGAATTTGATGTAGACGAGGTCTACAAAGTTCTGTGCAGGATCGATCCAAGTAAGGCCTGTGGTCCTGATGAGATTCCTGGTCGACTTCTGAGAGAGGGAGCACCATGGCTTGCAAAACCAATTACCAAACTATATTCCATGTCTTTGCATGCAGTCAGGATCCCTTCCCAGAGATTGGAGAAGAGCCAATGTTGCTCCAGTGTTCAAGAGGGGTAACAAACACTCCTGTTCCAACTATCGCCCTGTTAGTTTAACGAGCTTAGTGGTGAAGTGCCTTGAACGCCTGGTTTATGCAAGACTCTCTGAGTTCTTAGACATGAACAACAAGCTCAGTAGCTGCCAACATGGATTTCGCAGGGGTCATTCATGCCAGACTCAGCTCCTAGCTATACAACCCACGAGTGGGCCAAGTCTCTCAACAAGGGTGTCAGCACCCATGTCATTTATCTTGATTTCTCTAAAGCATTTGATTCAGTTCCACATCAGAGACTGCTGATGAAATTGGATTGCATGGGGATCAGGGGCAATCTCCTCAGTTGGATTGCAGCATTCCTTCATGATCGAGAGCAGAGAGTTTATGTTGAAGGTCAGTCCTCTGAGTGGATGAAGGTGATATCAGAAGTCCCACAGGGGTCCATTCTTGGGCCCCTACTCTTCCTTATATGTATCAATGATCTTAATGCTGGTCTGAGCTCAACTGTTCGTCTCTTTGCAGATGACTGTACAATTTTTAGGGTCATCACAAATACGAAAGACTGTGATGATCTCCAGGCAGATCTCAACCGGCTCTATTACTGGACACAACTATGGCAGCTTAATCTTAACCAATCCAAATGCAAAGTCATGAGAATAACAAATAAACGTAAACAGTTCCATTTCACCTACAGCCTCAATAGCGCACCCCTGGAATGGGTCGACACTTTCAGATATCTTGGGGTGAGAATCAACACCAAACTCACTTGGACAGACCATGTATCAGAGGTCAGAATGAAGACAACACGTACGTTGAATCTACTTAGAAGAGCTATGCAGGGATGTAGCAGGCCAAGGCCAGGGCTTACATTGCCCTTGTTCGTCCCCATCTTGAGACATGCTCACCAGTCTGGACACCTTATCAGAAAGTTGCCCAGGATGATCTAGAGAAGGTGCAGAAGTGTGCAGGCAGGTGGATATGTGCAAAGTGGGACAAGGCCGATTACTGCTGGACTAAAACTTATGAGGAGTGCTGTTCTGATTTAAACTGGGCCACAGTGCATCAGAGACATCTCCTGCTAACATGCTGTCAGACTTACAAAATTATTAATAACCTTGACTGTTTGCAGTTCGACGATTATTTTTGTTTTAATCAATCTTCTACCAGGTCTCATAGACTTACACTGTGTTGTGCTAGTTCCAGAATTAATGCATTTAGATATTCTTTTTTTATAAATCTTCCCTTCTTATGGAATACTATTCCTTTTAACATAGTTAATAGTACTTCCTATGGTGTATTTAAATCCAAGTTACTTATAACTGAACCTAGTTTTTTGTTTTTGTGCTGTTGTAGCAGTTGTTATTTTTTGTGTTGTGTATCGTAATTATTTTTTGTTTCCCTTTTCTTTTTTGTTCTTGTTGCTATCTGTACCTGGGGGAGCACTTATTATAGGCCCGGTCCTCTTGTGCAACCCTTTCTCTCAGAGATAAAATTATTTCAATTCAATTCAACAATGTCATGCCTCTCCCACTACTGTGTTCTTTTTGAGCTGTTTCAAGAAAGCATGCAGGGTAAATGCTCTACCAGGTACCGTTAGTTGGATGATGCTTTGGTAAATCAGAGATATAACATGCTTAACACCTCAAATTCTCATTAGCTGTAGAACTTGATGTGGAAAACTGTTTTTATTTGGATCTGGGACAATATTTCAATAGAGCGATATATTCACTGTATTGATATGCCTTGTGCAGGGAATATTGATCTATCAGATTTCACATTGATATGACCACTAGAAATGCAGACACTGTTTTGTAATCGTGTAGGTATACGTTCACTCATGTCACAAAGCTGTTCATTACGTCCTTCTTTTTCTCTTGTTGAAGGTTGGCCTAAATTCATCCTGACTGGGTTAGAATTAAGTAGCATAATTTATGGAACAGCAAATATATTGATATGGATAATGTCTCAGCACTATTTTCACTTACTGCAGAAGTATCCAGATGGGCTGGTTCCCTCCTTCAAACCTATACTAGCAGAAATGTATGAAAGATGCACCAAACTAGCCCTCAAGATACTGGAGGCCATGGGCTATGCATTGAAACTAGAGGTAGCTGATACACATGTAATTGTACCATGTAACATTTTAAGCCATTTCACTAGTTTGTTTTATGCACCTTCTCCTTCTCTTTAGTACTGTAAGTGACAAACCTAATCTGGGGTAAAGGTTTGGGTATACTGCCAACCAAGAACATATGATGACATCAAAAATGATGTCATTGTGCACTCTTGTTGTGGCGTTGTGCCAATATATCTTAGTTCCCAGCAACTGAAAATGTTTGTCCTGGAATGACAGTAGGTACTCACCTGGATGCACAATGTGTGTGATCACTACAATACCCAGGACCCCCAGTACTTTGTCAAGGCTCACTGCAAGATGGGTCTTGGGTCAGACCACAGCTACACCACACTGCGTCTCCTCTACTACCCTCCCCTCCCACCTGACAGTGAGATCAAGCCAGGACAGCTGAGGTGTGGAGAACACGTGGACTATGGCTCTATCACACTGCTCTTCCAGGATCCCAGTGGGGGACTGCAGGTACTGCACGGGACAGCAGTCCATGTTTGCAAAGTAAGGATGTGTCACGACTCTCATTTCCAGGTGAAGCACAGTGATGGTGGAGGATACATTGATGTTCCCTACATGGCAGATGCCATTCTGGTCAACCTCGGGGCTCTCATGCAACAGTGGACTAGTGACATCTACCTTGCAACAGTAAGACTGAATAATAAACATCAGAGTTAGCATATTCACAGTACTGCACATTAATGCTTTTTGTGAGCTGGAAGTTCTTGTGCATATAATGAACAATGGGAGGCTTGTTGCCATTTGGGTGAGCAGAATTAAACTTCAATGAAGTTTGTGAAGCCTTCACATCCTATACTACCTCCAGGCCTGGGAACAATAATTGCTTACAGTCAGCCTCATTCTTACACCTTAATAGAAGCTGGGTCCCATTCACCTTCCCTTTTTCCGGTAGCAAGCAACAGAAGGCTGGGTTGTAGGCTAGGAGCAAGGCTAGCATCTCCCCAGATTTTGAAACAAAAAGTCAAAAAGCTTTAAAAAACATTGAGATGCTATTCCTGGCCTCTACCACAGCCATTACCAGGAATAACAGTGGTGACCTGTCATATTTCCTCCAGCCACACAGAGTCCTGATTCCAGAGGAAGAGACAAAGAAGCAAGCAGTGAGGCAGTCTATAGCCTTCTTTACTCATCCTGACAACAAGGTGCTGGTGGAATGTGTTGATGGCTCTAACAAGTACCCTCCCATCACTGCTCTAGAGGACACCAGAAGAAGACAATACAGCTCCTACAAATAGATGCAAACTATGAAAGTACATGACTGTAGAAGACTTGGATTTTTTTTTAATAGGAAAGTAGCAGTAAATAAAAACATTGCAGCAAGTCAACTATAAAGTTGTACGAGATTTTCAGCAAACAGTATGGTCTTATTATGTTTGTTGTTCTTGTTATATGCTTGCACCTTATCTGGAATGGGGAGAGAAGAAAAAAACAGCAAACACTCATGGAGACTGGCGAAAATCAGTATTCCAATTAATACTACAACACACCAACTCTTATATTTTGTCACTATTACATGGATCATGATGATATGCAGAGGATGTGGCTCACAAGAACGTATAAGAACGGGTGGGTAGATGAAGAGAGTGTACCTCCCGGGAATGATAGCAGAATATTTCACGTCCTTGCACTGCTCCTTTTACTAGCAAGAGTTTTATAGAGTGTTAGTTAGCCTTGTACCCTCTGCTGGATCAACACTTTGGGCCAATTGGGCAAGTAAAGCCACAGTGAAGTTTTTGTCAACCCATGAAGACATCAAATAGTGCACTGCTTTGTGCTACCCAAGCTTGATTGAGACTGTAGTGTCATGCTGTCTGTTTGGCTTTTGGGAATTGCAGGCCTTTTTACCAGCACGCTGCTATTGATTGAAGTACTCAGACGCACAAGCTGGTACACACAATTTTGTGTTGCTTCCATACATGACTGGATGTTCTATTTTTAAGCACTGTTCAAGAATTCTGCCTAAACCATGCCTGTTCTCTCTAGTACATAAACTTGGAGTATCACCCAATGATGGCAAATAGCACACACTTATTCTTCCTTACTTTGAGCGAGACCTGTCTCTGCGGCGACCACGATCCCTATGAGAGAGAATGTCAAGGTCAAGAGTGTTTATTATCCATCTAACATGAATACATGTAGTTACTTTATATCTCCCTACCTTTCCCTGCTTCTGCTCCTTTCTCGATAGTATCTATCCCTCCTCTCTCTTTCCCTGTCTCTGTCTCTATCCCTCCCTCTTTCTCTATCCCTTTCCTTGTCTCTCTCACTGTCCCTTTCTCTATCCCTCTCTCTCCTCCTCTCACGATCACGGCTTCTGCTGCGATGATGATCGCGATCGTGATTACGATCTCGATCCCGGCTACGACTCCTCCGACGCTCACGACTTCTGCTCCTACACAAATAATTATACAGTAGATAATCTTCCCATTTTACCACATTGCCCTAAGCAAGCACCCAAGTACCCACTTCCCGATTTGTTTTGTAGTTTTTGTGTAATCATCCACAATTGCATTGCATGTTGACTCAAAACATTACCTAATGGTCTGTTTTTACAGTTTCGTTAGTACGATCACTGCTACATACAAACATGCAGCAGTGATCATGATTCAGACACCACATTGTTTCACAGGTTTGTACACAGTCCATTTCTTCGCTTATAAGACACAGCTTTCTCCACTGCCAGGCTTGCCACCCAGCACACAATCTGTCAGCAGTTTCCGAATCGACCCACATCATCGCAACGCCAGTGCTTCACTATGCCAGTATTTCAGGTTTCCACTAACCAGTGGTGCAGCAATCCAAAAACACAAAGTTATACAACATGGTTAGCACTTTGTAGATTGGAAGTGGGGGGTGGGCGCTTGCAAGGAAGCAGTCAAACACTTCTTGCATGCAAGTCCCTGTATTTACCATTATTATTGTGTAATTTTGTGTTATACATCGGAGAGTTTTTGTCTAATTTTATGCCATTGTATGCATGTTGTACACGTGCAGCTGAACAGGTGTTGTACCCTGCCACGGGTATTACGTGCATATAGACCTTGAAATGAGAAGGTCATAACAGTCCCCATCCCTGCTTTCTTGCTAAAGCACCCATGGGCACTTGCCAGGGCAATACGATACATCGTAATGGCACATCAAGGGTGAAATTACTCTATTCCACACCACATAAATGTACCTGCTCCTCCTCCTCTTCTCCCTCTCTTTCTGAAACTCCTCTCTCTCTACTCGGCGTTGCTCCTCCTTTTGTTTGATCATATCCTGTTACACAACAGACAATGAACAGCGCATTACGAAATTCAATGGAACATTCAAACCTGAACCAAAATAGTGCAGTGGACCTCAATTCCTGTATGTCTACATGACATCATTAACTTGATTAAAGATCCCAGGCCTCCCCCACTCTTGCTTTCGCAATCCATGTCACACAAGCATTGAAAGCAAACAAGGAGCTATGCCATGCAGGCATGTAATCAACAGACCAAGACTTTGAACAGCACAACCAAGAAAGCTCACGAAAGTTGCAAGAGCCATTTTCCTAGTGAGAGGGAAAAGGGTCTAGACACAAAACTAGAGAACAAGTCTCCCTCCATCTCACCTCCAGCTGCTTGATCTTGTCTCGGATGGTGACAAACCCTATGTGCAGCTTGCCCCCAAAGTGGTCAGCTAGGCGCCGGTCATTGTCGTACATGCTCAGAAAAGCCCCACAGACCTCACATGCACGCAGCTTCTGCTGCTGGACGGTGTGGCGAGGGATGGCTGCATGATAATCGTCTTCTAAAGCCTTCTTCTTTGCCTTGACCTCCTCCACCTCCTTCATTACTGTCAGTGATTCGTCCACATTTCCCTCTGCCCCTGAGTGAAGAGTTGGAGATTGATTAAGCTTGTGAACAATATAGAACACTAAGTACTCAAAAGGTGAAGATTCACTTTCAGTGATCTGAATAGCAGTCAAAGTGGTTGTGGCCAGACAAATCTACAAATAAGTATGACTGTTATTGTTCCCTAGTCTTCCTCACCTCCACTTTTTGATCACTTGCAGAATGCAAGCAAACAGAGGGAAAAGGTCTGACATATGACCCATGAAATACAAGGTAAAGCTTGTGAATGTACAAAACTAAGTGATCAACAAGGCGAAATGGTAAAGTGACTCGGGTAGGATTCGAACCTACTAACTAGGTACTCAAATTGATCTAGCAGATGATGGCTTCCATAATGGAGATTCACTTTGAGTGATCTGAATGTGGCCAGGCTTATGCCTGACCTGTCCCCGGCCTTCCCTGCCTTCAGTTTTTGACCGCTTACAGTATGCAAAAACCAGGGTAAGAAAGACTAAAGTTTCTTAACAGGTGATCCATGTACACCGATATATCCTACATGCAGTTTATATGACTTACCCAGAGCTTCAGCCTTAGCCACTTTCTCTCCAATCTGGACAGCGAGCTCATGGATCTGCTGAGCCTGGAAGGTGACAAAAAGGAACACATGGTAGCTTTTCAAACAGAGCCAGCACTCCTGGTTGGTACAGTCATACACATGTACTACAGTATGTCCATAAAGTAAAAAACACTCATCACAGAAGAGCCCTGAAACACCCTGCTGTGCGTCAGAGCTTGGTGGCTTTCATATAAAAGGTGCTGCTAGGATCCCTTCCTTGAAGTGTACATGTAGCTATATACGTAAGCTACGTAGATCCCTTTGCTTTTTTGTTTGTGAGTTTGTGTAGGCCCGCAAACTAACTAAACTACGGGCAGGCCTTCCAAAAATTGAATAAACTTGAGTAGGTCTGTTAGGCTAGGGGGGAGACCTCTACAGCTGCCTTATATACCAGCCACAGTACATTTTACTTATGGGTTTTGGCTAATTTAGTAGATAAATGTATCCATTGCCAAACACCTTAGCGTGAGGCACATAATCGTGCGGGCATGGCGAGCGCTTATGGGGCCTTAGTCTGAGGTTGTGCTTGTATGTATGTATGTCTGTCCGTAACGGGTTTACGACTGAAGTATACGAGTTTACGTATAGTGTACGTACCCTCCGGCACGTGCCCCCTTGGTGCGCTAGAGCTCACGATACGATGGAAGACTTAGAGGAGAGATGACGACGCCAGGCCAGAGAACGCGTCCAGAGGTACAGAAGACGTTTAAGTGATGAAAGACGACAGTACGACAGTGAAAGGAGAAGACTTGCGCGCCAGCAACAAAGCGAGTCACTTCGCTCGCTGACAGCCCGCGAACGGGATAGGCAGAGAACCATAGGGCATCATAGTAGGGAGACTACACAACAAAGGTGAGCTTGCATAAACAGGTTGGAATGATGCCAAGGGCAATGAGAACCATGTAGCAGCTAGAGGTAATTTTGGCCATTAAAAACACGGCTAAACTTCGCTCGCTGATCTGTGAACAGGACAGGCGGAGGACAGCACGGCGTCCCACTCACGTCCTCAAAGTCCTCGACATCATCTCGACCGTGCTTCGCCATTTTGTCCGATCGTTCCACATGCTGTGCGTGAGGCACATGATGCGCATGCGTATACCTAGTAACATCATGAATAACAGCAAGCCTTACACTATATAGCCTCGTTCCCAGGCCTTCCCACCGTTCAGTTTTTGACCACTTGCAGTATGCAAAAATGGAGGGGAAAGGCCTGGTCCATTTTATAACTTGAATGACGTCAGTGTTTATCTAGGTAGACAGAGTGGGGGAGGGGTCCCCGATCGAAAGAACATATTTCGCATACACGTTCTTCGCTTTAAACCAGGAGCATTACGTTTTTCACTTTGCAAACGTTCGAAACTCCAGCACTTAGGAGGACAGAAACTACAAGATAAGGTCTCAAGCTCGTTCTTTCGATGGGGGACCCCTTCCCCCCTCTGTCTACCTAGGTAGACACTGACATCATTCCCCCTAAGTTTTTGCATACAATCAAAAACTGGACGGTGGGAAGGCCTGTGAACGAGGCTAGCTAGAGTATTGTACAGCACACTACCTAGATCACCTTGTAACCACCCCCTCCATGTTGCAACCAGCTGACTATGTGAAACTCATACAATAGCACAGACTGCAATATACTGGCCACAGTAGAGTAAAACCAGTGCAATTCGGATTCAGCTAAGTAAGTCATAAGATAAACAGTGGTAAATTTTGGACTTAAAATAAAACAGCATGACACTGCTTTACCTGGAGCTATACTTAAGAACAAGACACCAAGTATTTCTACAAGTTACTTCGCGCTGCTCATGATCATGCGACATTATTGTACACACCACTCCAGCAACATCTCAGATGTAACAAAGAGTATAGAGATAATGCCCTTGTGCTCGCACAACAACTAATACTTGTTTCGCTTGTTTTACTGGGTTACTATTCAAGGGTGACATGGAATCCCAAGGATACAACTACTACCAGGCAATACGGCTAAGTCTGTTGCTGTGGAACCCAGCTTAATATACCAATGGGTAGATATTGAGCTTCTCGGCAGATAGCCACAATGAGAAATGATAGAGGCTGGCAGTAGTATACGCAGCCTCTCAGTCCTAATGTCAGCAGCAAAAAAACAGTTGTAGAACACAAAACAGCTCTAGCACAAGCTTGATGACCATCACACCGGCAATAGGTTACACACACACTCATGTGCCGGGTATACCAGCCACGAATACTGTTTGAAGGTGGTGTTTATTGTGCTCAGTGCATCCAATTGTGCAGCTACTATTCGAAGGCATCGTTTGAATGAGGAATCGTGTACGAGGGAGAACTGCAGAGGAAAACACTGAAAAGCAGCATCACTGTCCTCTCTTACTCACATAACAGTATCCACTGAGCAAGCTTCACATGACCACTTTCTTTGTCAACTGAGACCCACTATAGATGCACTATCTGTCCACTCCTCTGAATCCTACTCCCACACTGGAGAGTTTTTGTCTAAGTTGAAGGTGTAAAATTTTTAGCAACAGTCAAACAATGGTACAATGAAAACAGAACGTAAACTCTTTATTGACTACTACTGCAATACAACGACTGTCTTGGCCTACATGTATGTACATTCTGGATGGGTTGAGCTAATACATGGCAGATGAAAGAGGGCTGAGGTAAATGTATACCTTGGCTTCCATCTCTGGGTTGTCTTCCACAAGATCCAGCCTCTTTCTGGCTGACTCAATCTTCCGCTCGTTGTCCCTCACAAAGGACCGGAGGAATTCTAGAACCTCCTCCTCAAAGTGGTAGTCTCTCTTTTTCGAGGCGTTCTCATACTCATCCTTCATGGTGAGAGAGTGTATCTTGGGACAGTCTGCCAGCTCCGCACGCTGCAGGGGAGGAGAGAGAGAGCAGAAGAGTACTGTGTGTCTACGAGCTAGACAAAAAGGGGGACCAAAGGAAGAGAGAGTGAGCTAGGATATACTGAGCTAGGATACACTGTGTGTACAAGCTAGATGAGAGGAGGACAGAGGGAGGAGAGTGAGAGAGAGTATGAGACAGAGAGGGAAGGGAGTACGGGTTAGGATAGAATTACACTGTTTGGGTCTAGTTTCCTATATACTATAGGGAGCAAATAGTGTTGGGGTACACTATTTGTCTCCTATAGTATTATAGGGAGCAAATAGTGTATGGTCGTTATGCACTTCCTATAGTACTATAGGAGACAAATAGTGTAGGGCTACACTATTTGCTCCCTATAGTATATAGGGACCTGGGGTAATGCTACACTAATAGCAGTTTCCTATATACTATAGGAAACAAACAGTGTAGGGGTACACTATTTGCTTCCTATAGTACTATAGGAGACAAATAGTGTAGGGCTACACTATTAGCTTCTTGCAAATTTTTTACATGAGTAAAAATGGACTTCCTGTTGTTCCTGGAATGGTCATCCCAGGAATGGCAACACAGTTCCTGAAAGGTGTCATTATTTTAAATCAGTGTCAGTCAGTTCTGTTTAGTAGTGCTTTCCATCAAGAGCTATGTTGACAGAGCTGTAGTAGTGAATGATGGTTGACTCAGTGGTTGTTGAAGATTTGTGTGACCAGTGCCAGTGTGAAGCCACCCTGTTCTGTGAGGAATGCAGGAATAGCTATTGCTCAACATGCAGTTCAGTCAGGCACAGAGCAGGAAAGAGGAAAAACCATGTGCTCCTTAGAGTGTCAAAGTTGCCTAATGTGACACACAGTGTTCCAGATGACCCCCTGGTCCAAAAAGGTAATCACAAACTACATATAGCTGTATCTATACTTGCACGTGTATACAGTATCGTTGTGTACACACATGCAATGTTGTTGAGCAACTCAATTTGCAACTGCAGGACACCAGGACGCACAGCTGATGGGATTGCTTGTGAAAGTCTTTAAGAAGACATCTTTCAAAGACTGGCAACTACGTATCATCAGTGCCACTCTTGGGGGCAAGAACACCCTTGTAGTACAGCCTACTGGCTCTGGCAAGAGCCTGTGTTTCCAGTTTCCTTGTGTGGTTACTAGGAATGTCACCATTGTTTTGATGCCCACCATCAGCCTTATCCTTGACCAAATGAGAGCGCTAGAGGGAACTGAACTCAGAGCCACTTTCCTCGGCACCATGCAGAAAGATAATTCTGTCATGAACAGAATTGCTCAAGCCCAGTTTGACATCATCCTCACCACACCCGAGTCTTTCTTTGACAGAGTGGGAGAGCCGAAACCTGTGTTCAAGAATCTAGCAGTGCAGAAGAAGATCGGGCTTGTGGCGATTGATGAGGCCCACTTAGTGCGATCGTGGAGATCCTTTAGGTATGTCATTAAACTATGATGAATGTGTTTACATTCTGAATATATATGTTTTTGTGGTTGACATACAGCACTTCTTACCATGTCGGCAGTCATGTACTATCTGACTGAGCCACTTTCTTTGTACTACTAACCACAGACCAGCATACAGCTGGGTAAAGAAGCTCAAGGACCATTTCCCTGGTACACCGGTGATGGCACTAACTGCAACAGCAACGCCAGAGGTGTTTGGCATGCTAAAAGATCTCCTAGGGGATCCCTTATGTGAAATGGCCAGCATCAACAAGCCAAACATTTCATATGAGGTTCACAGGATCAAGCGAACTGGTAAGTGATTCAGTACCTTATTATGTTCTAGTTATAGCACAGTGCCTGTTTATTCCCTGGCCACCTGTGCTATAACTATTATTTAGACTACATTACATCCTTTTGTAAGCATTTCATTGAATGAACAGGAGTATAATGGGTTATATACTCCTGTTTTGTACAAAATGTAGAGAGGAGTATATCTATCTGTTAACTGTTTTACTATTTCATTATCTAGGAAACAAATATGACAGCTTGGCCGCACACGTCCTTCCAATTTTGGGCAATTCAAAAGCACTTGTCTATGTTGACTTTGTGCGGGATGTGGCTCCGCTTGCTATCAATCTTCGTCAGCATGGGCACCAGAGCTGTGGATACCATGGGGAAAACATGTCTGCTCACGACAAGCAGATGACCCTCCAGAACTGGCAAAAGGGACAGATTCAAGTGATGGTGTGCACAAGTGCATTTGGGATGGGAATCGACCAGCCTGATGTGGAAATTGTGATTCGCATTGGCTGTCCACCAAGCATCGAACAGATGGTGCAGGAATTTGGTCGTGCAGGGAGAGATGGGCGCCCATGCAAAGCAGTTCTCTTGTGCCAAGAGAACGATCTTCAGCACGTCGCATTCTGGTGCAAGGAACAAACCCCTGAGAGGCAGTTGGAGATTCTAACAGATTTCCAGAGTGCTTGGAGGTAAACATCATTTTTGCTAGTATCAGGTTCGAGACTAGATTTTTGATAGAATATGCTCTTTGAATAGGTCTACAGTTCTTTCAATTCATCCAAATACACGCATACTGTGAAACTTGAATCACTACCTACAGGTATGCCATTGCTGACCTAGCTGGAAAATGCCGCCGCGCAGTGATACTGGAGCACTTTCATGAAGACCCCACCAGTGGTGTAGTAGAGGGGCCATGCTGTGATGTCTGCTTGGCTGAGTCACAACATCGAAGAGGAGATGCTACAAAGGAGGTGCAATTAGTGGTTCAGGCAGTGAAGGATATGCCAGGCTATGGAGAAGTGAAGGTGAGTGCTCTTTCTTTAACTGGGCAGTTGATAATTACGTGTACATTCCCAGACTACCTGCTGTGGTGAACGTCTACGATAGTGGGAGAAGGATGCACTGACATAAGGAAGTAGTACAAGCCATAAACCACACAAGTTTATTTACATTGGGAGGAGCTAGCTGTGATAAAAGATGTATATTATTTTGCAGATTGCTGACATAATTCGTGGGTCCAAGAGGGCTACAAATGTCTCATACTCAAGCAGTGTATTTGGAAAAGGGGGAGAGTTTAAACTGTCCATGGAACATCCGGCTCTCTACCTTGAGGGATACTCAGATGGTTAGTGATCCCCGATCAAGTATCCTCCAGTTTGAGAAAGAAAGCATTGCATATGACTCCAATGCAAAGAGGGAGACACAAGGTAAGTAAAACATAAGTCAACATTGTTTGATTATGAAATTAACCTTGATTGTCTGCCCTTTTTGTAGCCCACCACCTTGATGATTACATGGAACTAGGCCACCCATACATTCGTGACTACATGATTTCATCAAACTTAAGCTGGGTGCTGTCTATGAGTCCACTAATGTCCACACTCCTCAGTGAGGCCGAGTTTGCAGAAGCTGATGTGACGTACAAGGCTTCAGTGGAATTTGAATACCTGTTCAACATGGTAGTGTTCAACTACACAACCCTCCGATGTAAGTTTTAGCTTAAACAATGTTCAATACAGTGATACTGTGCAGTGTAGGTTAACTGGCATATAGTTACATGTGTATCTGCATCAACTTCAGGGCATGTGGTTGCAAGAGTGCGGATGAACCAAGTGACCGCAGCAGCCTACCAGCACTGCTTCCAAGCTATATTTGACACGGTGAAGAATGATCATCCTAGCTTTGGTGTTGGAAAGACTCTCCAGGGGATTGTGGTGGACTGGTCCGACCAGCAGATGGCTGGGCTAGAGGGAGCTGTTGGAGAAGAGAGGGCAGCAAAAGTGGCAAAGGGATGCAGGGTGCATTTCATTCGTTCGGTAAAGAGAGTTAGTGAAAGGGTGAACAAGGGCAATCCTGAGGCTCACAAGGCATTCACCACCATTGCCTACCAGATACCGGATGCCGCGACAGAGAAAAATGCTCTTACCATTTTTGAGGTGCTTGCAGGTGAAAGAGAGCTGTCCGACGCATTCGCAATTTGTCAACATGGCAGCATCTTAGAAAAATATGCCAAGGAGCATGTGCCGCAAACATGGGCATCACTGAGGCACTGGGTAGAATGGTGGAAGCGTCCAAGGCATCTCAGTAAGCAAAACACATTGTTTTGACTACCATCATCTTAAGTGCTTTCTATCCACATTTCTAGGGCTCACGCCTAAGAATTCAGTAAGCCATTATAATCTTTTATCTTCTCTACTAGGGATGCTTTGTGCATGTTGCTCTGAGAACGAGGCATTTGGGAAGGCTCCTAGTACAACCAATGCAGTGGAGTCACACAATAGAGTCTCCAAGGGAACGTCACCTGACATCCTCAGTGTGGCCATGATGACAACATACAAAGTGGACATGTCGGCAGCACTGGAACACCTTGCAAGTTCCCAAGGTATTCCCACCTCATATGATGAGCTAACCCCTGCTGCTCGGGCCAAACGCTCCAAGACAGCTAATAAAGCTAGGAGTCGCAAAAGAGCTGGCAACACTGACAGTGATGGCCCTCCAGACAAGCACCGTGATTTCAAGAAAGGTATGTTAGTACACACACAGGCTAGAGATAACGTAGTGATGTGCATTGTGTACATGTTCTATTGTTCATGTATCTTGTTGTATGGTGTCTTGTAACCCATTTTAGTGAAGATCAAGACTGAGCCAGATAGTGATGATGACTTCAGCCTGAACACGAGTAAGAGCAATCATATCAAGATATCAGATGATGATGAGAAAGTGCCCGACAGTGGTGGCCTCAAACTGGGAAAAGTGCGGCTGACACAGGCTGAGATGGATGCCATAGAGGCGGGAGAACGACTCCAGGATGTCCATATGGCAGCAGTGAACCATCTTCTACAGCTCCAGTTCCCAGAGAAGGCTGGGTTCCAATCTACTATATACGTCAGCAATGGTCGAGCAAAGACACAGAAGAAAGGAACAGTGCAAATACACTTTGACCAAACTATGAAACACTGGGTCACTTCATCATGCAACGAGAGCCATGTTCGCCTCTTTGATAGCCTCTACTTTGGACGCATATCTGATGGCATTGCAAAACAGTTAACAGAGGTTTATAGTCACTTGAAGACAGTTCAAGTCATGAGGGTTCAGCAACAACAGGGAGCAGTTGACTGCGGGCTCTTTGCTATTGCCTATGCTGTCCACCTAGCCAACGATACCGATCCATCGAAGGTCACGTTTGCACAAGACAAACTCAGAGGGCATCTTGTAGACTGCCTTCGCAAGAGCAAACTTGACACATTTCCTGTTGAAAAGACTTTAAGTAGAGTAGCTAGACCAGACATAGTACATCTGTAAGTGTACACATCTTCACTGATTAAACTTTAGCCAAGTCAAAGTACTTAGTACTATAGTCTCACAAAAGAGCGCACACACATGTAACGCGGAAGATCTTTGGCAAACTTGTAAGGTGCTCTGCCCATGAGCACTCTAAGTAGTGTAGCCCTACACTATTTGTCTCCTATAGTACTATAGGAAGCAAATAGTGTACCCCTACACTGTTTGTTTCCTATAGTATATAGGAAACTGCTATTAGTGTAGCATTACCCCAGGTCCCTATATACTATAGGGAGCAAATAGTGTAGCCTTACACTATTTGTCTCCTATAGTACTATAGGAAGTGCATAACGACCATACACTATTTGCTCCCTATAGTACTATAGGAGACAAATAGTGTACCCCAACACTATTTGCTCCCTATAGTATATAGGAAACTAGACCCAAACAGTGTAAAATTGTACCAACCCAGGGAGTACTGCGTGTAAACTGCAAGGCTAGAGGGAAGGAGGGGTAGGAAGCTACCAAAAGGGTGTTTCTTTACTCACAGTGTTGATGAAAAGATCATTGATGCAAATCCCCAACAAGAAGGGCCGACAGACATCCTTGTCAGTGAAATGCTTCTCCCGTCCATCAGCATCCCCTGGAGGAGCAAGAGCGTTAAACAGGTGTCACCACAAGGTCAGACATCAATCTATCATCTCAGAGACTCCACTTCCAACATTTGAGCGTGCTACAAAAGCTGATGCGTGGTAGAAGCAGCAATGAGGCACAAAAGGAAGGGCATCTCTCCTCGCTGGCTTGATACCACTTCTTGCGATTACAGAAACTTGGTTATTTGTGTGTACACTAATCAAATGATGTATAGCCACTACACTAGGTAACTATTTGCCATCAAGGGTTGATCAGCCTACATGTACTTAGCCGTGATCAAATAAGTCTCATTTCCAAGAGGCTAGTGCAGTTACATGTACATACCATCTAGCAAATCAGGCTCCTAGCACCACCAAGGGCTTGCTAAGCAATACCTGCCACTCATACCAATCTCCGCATTAATAAACAGTGACGTGCAAACATGCAAAGTTAAGCACTGAACAATCCACTACATATAGCTAAACACTGTTACATGTGATAATTACATGTAGTTCTTAATCTCCCTGCTACCTGTGCATACACATAATTGCAAAGTGACATATATAAAATGAGAGCCATACAATTAGGTTGCTGTTTCAGCTGAGGAAGGCAGGCTCTTGGGGATGGTAGAACAGGTCATAAATAGTTCACAGAGTCCAGGGCACTGTTCGCATGCCATTTTAGCAACTTACCTGGGCATGCATAATATTGTGTTACATTATGCATAACACTGATTTGGAAATTACCATAGGCACTCTAATTAAAGCACATCAACACAAAACCTATTTCTCCAACCCACCCTCTGGTCAAAAAGAAAACAATACCAGTGCATTTTCAGTCTGGTTCCTCTGTAACTGTTTAAACCCTAAGTAAAAAAGGTTACGGGATACGGAAGTGGGTGTGGTCAGCGGTCCAGATGGACCAACTCTCGGTGGGCTACGTACGTTAGGCTACAGCTGCAAAACACAAAGGATGAGTCGAGAGGCACGACACAAACTTCCACAGCGAGAAGCAATGAGAGATCTCTAAGGGTCGGTCGTGCACGCATGGTCAAAGTTCGCGAATTTTCCAGCCAAATTCCGCTTCCGCAAACAACCGGAAGGGAGGAACGGCAACGCAGAGGGACAATTCTTAACATTTTCTAGGTCCGGACGAAGGCGTTTTTGAAAAACACCTCTTGCTTCTTAAGAAACAGTCTGTTTTCCACTGAACTCCACGTACCACACAATTATTAACTTCTGTATACTTACGACAGCTGACGCTATCCCAAAAAGCTCTCCGTCAGGACCTACATTGTCCATTTTTTAGCACTTAGGAGGTTAAACTGCTTCATATACATAGTGCTGAACTCTATATTTGGCTGGAAAAATACACACTTAGTCGTGGCAGTTTCAAGTGAAAATTGTAACGTGCGTACGTAAGTCGTAAATTTAGAATATAGACTATGGTAACTACACACGTGCGAGCGGTATCCCGTAACCTTAAGGTAAGTACCTCTCCAACTGGAAGGTACTTTTCTAAATAAAGCACCCCTAAGTGATTTTCTCTCCAAACGAGGTGCCATCATGGTTGGAACTACTTCATGATGGCATCATCACAGAGTGCCTACGGTAGTGCACAAGTATTCTACATGTACACGGTCAACAAATTCATAATCAAAGCCAAAAGGCACTTCTGAACTTGAACTCGACTTCTTCTCACAAGTCTTAAAAGGCTTTCTTATTTGGCCAGTGATGGTTACACTAACTACCCTCTCTTAGTAACTAGAGGTAGCAGTGTTTCAACTCACAGTGAGCAACTCACGTATCAAATGCCATGGCATTAGGTAACTTTAGGCCTTTATAGGCTAAATGCTTTATGATCCAATTTCTGCCACAACAAGAGATGGATAAGAAAAGTTGTTTAAACACGTACACAAACACAAATGTTTTAAACAAAAAAACCAAGGCTGTCACACCCTGTATTCCACCATTGAGGGCCAATATTTTAGAATCGGTTTGAAAACCGCGCTGAACTCACCATCCCTGTTTTGTCCCATTAGTTGGTCCAACAGCTTGGTCATTTGTGACTTGGCCGACATCCTGGACACTCTCTGCCTAGACCGGCCACCGCTGTAGAGGCAAAAAAAAACAAGGCGTCGACGATACAAACAGCAGCCCACAATCCACACAGCCCGCAATGCGCATGCTCAGACCTCACACACACCCCTGGGCCCCGCCCCATACACTTTCAGGACAGCCCCTAGTCAACATAAAGATGAGTTGGTTCGATTCGAGCTTCAGTTTTGCGAAAACAGCGCTTTCCCAGGCGCAGCGATCTATTGATCGAGTGCTAGACATCAAGAATGAGGAGGGCGTATCGCAGGGACAGAGCTTGAGTAGTTCTGGTTCTAGACCTGGTGTGTGTGTGTGTGTGTGTGTGTGTGTGTGTGTGTGTGTGTGTGTGTGTGTGTGTGTGTGTGTGTGTGTGTGTGTGTGTGTGTGTGTGTGTGTGTGTGTGTGTGTGTGTGTGTGTGCGTGTGCGTGTGTGTGTGTGTGCGTGCATGTGTCGTGTGTGTGTGTGTGTGGGGGGGGGGGGGGGGGGAGGGAGGGGGGGCAGTGTTTGGTATTGGTGAGTGGTATGGGTGTACAAGTGGGTTTCCCCACTTCCCGCCAACCACAACTTTGGATTCACTTGCATTGAATGACACTGTTTCTTTAATGTACAGGTGTTCCAAGTTCAGTTAGCTCCACTAAAACTGCCAGTGGCTCCACCCCAGTTTCATCAAGTATCAGTACACCCAGTACTATAAGAGCCACCAACACACCAGCCAACGACCACATTGATACCCCCACCAGCCCCAGCACCTCATCCGATCCCAAGACTGCCTCCAAATCTCCCTTCTCATCCTGGTTTCAGACCAAGGAAACAAAACCAGCAGACACTCCCCAAACCAGTACCTCTGACCAGCTCCAACACTCGGTATCCTCCCCAGATAGCAACAAGACATCAGACTCCTTTGGATCTTCAACCTGGGCTAGTGGTGATTCTTACTGGAGCACGTACTTTGGTAGCCCAGAACCAGCAGAGAAGAAAACTAGTGATAAGCCTGTATCATCCTCTTCAAGGGGGAGTACTAAGACAACCTCAAGTAGGGCTACGAAAAAGCCCCCTGCTGCTGTTACTCCTTCTCGCAAAGTGGAGAATTCAGAGAGGGGTGCAACTCTTACAGGGTTGAAATCTCCAACTCTGACCTCTACCCCTATCACTGAACCAGCAACAAAGAGTACCTCCAGTGAGAAAGACGAAGAATCAAAACCTGAGCCAGGAGACAGACAGACTGCGACACCTGGAAAGCTGAAAGAACGTGGGGCAAAACATCCCAAAAGTATGAAAGTAGCAGGACAGTCACAAGGCGGTGTGAATGCTAAGTCCAAAGGAGCATTGAAACTTAAAAGACAACCACCATCATCATCTGTGACAGCACCTGAAACACCCTCTCCAACTGAAAACAGAAGTGAAGTGAACACAAATGTTGGGGGTGACACGGAAGATGGTGACACAAATGCCGACCTGCCTGGTAGCAGCACTGGTGGGAGATACTCAGCTGATGGTGGTGAGTCAAAGCGGAGCAAGAGAGAAGCAGAGAATGACCATCTACCATGCTCTACAAAGGTCCCCATTGTTGAGGACTCTTCAGCTGTCAAAGAAAGCTCTAAACTACCTCCTGAGAAGGGTGATGGCAAGCAAAAGGAAAATGATGAAACATCCCTAAAGCATGGTTCTGATCAGAAGGATGGTTTTCAGTCAGGTAGTGTTGGAACTTTGGAGTATGTGACCCAAGCTGTGTTACAGGACAGTGCCCATACTACTGTGGAACTGAAACCAAGTACTGAAGTGGTGAGGGGTGCAGGCAGTAGCTCCAGTAATGAGAGACATCCAGAGGGAACTGTTGCATCCTCTGATGGAACAAGTGGGAAGGATCGAGATCAAACAGGCAGTTTCAGTGACGTGCAATTGCAGGAGTACCATGAGTCTCTGCCAGCAGTTTCTGGTGGTGGTGGTGGTGGTTCTGAATCTACTAGCAAAAGAGAAGTGGTGTCTGGGGTGCCAAGACTGACACAAGACAGCAGTGATCAAGTTTCAGAGGAAGTTGCAGTCATCCAGGAAGGGGAAAACGTAGCCAGTTCAGAGCCTGAGCAATCAACACATACCACAAACAATGTACAGGAAAAATCCAAGCCAGCAGCTTCATCTAGCCTTCCTCAAACTGCTTCTCCCCCCTCTGCTGATTCTGCTACTGGTAGTGCTGTAATAGCTTCAGACACACAACCGATGCCATTTTCCACTTGCAATGAAGGTTCCTTACAAACTCCTGTTTCTGCCTCTCCCACTGGTGAGCAGAAGAGAGGGTCCACTTCTTCTGAGAAAGCACTGTCTTCATCACCATGGCAACCATCCTCCAGCCAAGAGGCTACTGCAGTCCCAGTAACAAGAGAGAAGGAGAAGGAGGAAGAGGAGGGAGAGCAGCCATTGACTGACCAAGAGGAATCAGAGAAGCTGAGGAAGGTATGTTCAGGTTCTGGTGTTTGCCAAGTACAACCTAGTTCAACTGATGGGGAGCAATTACACACTATGTGGTACATGTGACCGTTATACACAGAGTACAAACGGTATCTGTTGTTCTGGAATGGGGGTATAACATGTACCAAAGTAGTCTATCTCAATAGACTAGTACATGCACCAAAACATGTTGAATGAATGAAGACCACATTGTACATGGCCAACATACCACACCATAGTGTTCACCATTAGGTTTTACCACTCAAGATGGCTGTGCATGCCAAGAGCCTGGGAATAAGGTTAAACATGATCTGCATGAGTTCTGTTTTGTGCATTCAGTGATGATGGCATGTACTTGGGCATGTGCACATGCTTGGATACTGATTAGACACTTCATTAGCACATACAATTTTTGCCTAATACTGTTTAATGCATACTTATCACCTTTGGTATGGCACTAACTCACCAGCATTGAGTATAGATGGTTTACAAATCTCAATTAAGCGTCCTACTTCCAGAGAGCAATCATGCGATCAAGAGGCAGCTATACAGCAGACATTTCACCTTGAGTGAAGCAGCTTCTTTTAGCTGTTGAGAATCACAAAATACTTCTTATACTTTGTGTCTATAGGAAATATTACCACTGACTCCCACAGTATCTGGTTGTATACACATACAGCGGACCAGAGCCTGGGGACGAGGCTAACAGTATACTTGCATAACTTCTGTGTTGGAGATGATTACATTGGTGGTGTACTGTTGTTGTATGTGTTTTTCCTCCTCCTTCTCAGGAGCTGACTCGTGTGAGCGAGGTGTTGGAAGTGAGGGAGAGTCGGATGGTAGACATGAGCAGAGAGAACATCACACTCACAGAGGCCAACCAGACTCTGAGGAGGTGAGGAGGACAATGTGTGCGAGAGGTGTGGGGGGAGAGAGTGGTTACATTCCTATTGGTATGAACGAGTACAGTTATGCATCCAAGAAGCCTTCTAGGTTGGGCCTGTAGTATGGCTTGTGTTTTATAGAGGTGCGTCAATAGTCTGTTTCAACAGTGTTGTTTGCCTATTGCTCCATTACTGATGTAAAAATATGGTGTGGACTCCTCTGCAGTGGAGCCTCAATTCCTGTCCCATCCCCCTCAATGGGAGGCCTGGTAGCCTTTGTGCAATATTGCATTATATTCTCCATGAAATACACCGAGCACTTTCCTTGTCTTTATATTGGAGACAGTGTTTCATATGAAACGGACTCCAGCAGTTGGTAGCCACAGAAACACACTTCTCCCTTTGTAGCTTGAACACAATTCCTTCCTTTCAAACAGAAATGGAGTACAAAATAACTTTAGCAAACAGCAAATCACTTATCAAAAAAGCCATTCATATTGATAACTACATGAAACATATACCTACATGTGGTAATGTACCGTAAATAGTCAAATCCCCTTAGAACTCTGAGAAATTACACACATGCACAAAAAGTAAGTATCAGTCCTCTCTTTGGAGGGAGGGACCTGGGAACGAGGCTAATACTTCTTCCTCCTCTTACCCCCACCTCCGCCTTCCCCCAAACCCTCTCTCTCCTGACAGGGAGCTGGAGGAGGCTCTCAGGACAGGTCAGAGTGACATAGCAGAGCTGAGGGAAGAGTTTACACACAGAATAGCATCACTCGAAAAGAAGCAGCAAACTGTTGTCAAGGTCTGTGTCTGCAAGCATACTGTTTTTACGCAAGAATGTTATCTTTGTAATTGTGTACTGATGAGTGTAACTGCATCTGTATGGTGGATAACCTGCAGGTTATGCGTATCTGTGTGAATGCGCAAATGGCATCATGGTTAGGGCATCTTAGCTCTCAGGAAGGACGTTACCTCCTCCAGTATTTCATCACTTGCCATATGGCCGAACTTTAATGGGAACTGGTGTTTCTAGCTAGACTGAAGTCACCTTTGTGCATTTTAGAGAAAACATTTTGGCAAGGTGCTGGTCAGCCATGCTCCTAGTGTTTGCTCCTGATCTTGCAAGGAATGCAAACACTGCGGAGGAGGCAGTGCCAATACTGTAGTGGTTGTGTCCTCAATCTTACAATTTACACTTGCCCCTGTGATAAAAGTATCCTTTGAGTCGTGGTCAAAGTTTAGTGTCCCTGTCTGCCTCACTTTCAGGAGAGGGACAGTCTCAGAAAACAGCTGCAAGCTCTCCAGAATGAACAGAATGAACAGTGAGCAACTGCAGTAGCTTTTAGTACAGATATGAACTGGAGCCACTGGAAGTCTTCATTGAACCTTTTTATTACTAAAGGAAGTCCTTTCTTTTGTCTGATATTTATGAGTGTGCATACTCTTACCAGGAAGAAGTCGGCAGAGGAAGGACTGATCGAGGTGGTGAGGGAGAAGGAAGAACAGATAGCACAGCTTATGGACGAAGGTTAGTCCTTTTAGCTTGCACTGTGGGGTGCAGACTGCCTCTAGTCCACACTGAGGAGTAAACCATGATGAAAAGTCTGTGCCTCAACTTACTAGGCTCGTTTCCAGGCCCCTACCACCTCCAGTATCTGATCACTTCCAGTATGCAATGGAAGTGTGAAGGTGTGGAAAATCTCATTGTGTATGGTGATGTCATGTAACATCAGGTAAACGGAAGGGAGACACATGAGGGGTGATGGCTAAAGAAATATGTCGATACAGCTTGTTGTTCAGTGCACTTTGCACTGACCAATGTATAGTTTGAGATGGATTGGTCCAGGCACCGTTCCCTGTGTGTCTACCTTCTGAACACCTGTTGTTGCATGACATCACTGCACATGATAAGATTTCCTAGACTTCCCCCCTCGTATTTGCATACTTGAAGGAATTAAATACTGGAGGCAGTAAGGGAGAGTGACAGCTTACTCCATTCCAACTACAGAGAGGATTAGTGAATGGCTCATGCATGCATGCTTTATACAAGGATGTACTTGTAGTACATATATTTATGGTCTCAGTACCAGACCGTATTAACCATTGTGGTGTGTGTGCACAGGTGAGAAGCTGTCCATTCAGCAGCTGCAGAACTCCAAGACTATCAAGAACCTGAGGGCAAAGCTGAAAGAGAATGATCATCTACTAGCTGCACAGAGGTAGGCCATGCATGTGCACATGTATTTGCGAGTGGAAGAGTCTACCTGTCTGTCTACCTGACTGTCTACCTGTTTGTCTACCTGACTGTCTGTCTACCTGACTGTCTGTCTACCTGTCTGTCTGTCTGTCTACCTGTCTGTCTACCTGTCTGTCTGTCTGTCTGTTTGTCTGTTTGTCTGTCTACCTGTCTGTCTGTCTGTCTGTTTGTTTATGTTTACATCTGTCTTTCTGTCTGTTTTCCCACAGGCAGCAGATTGAAGACTGTGAGACAGAGATTCAGAGGCTGAAGGAACTCCTGAAGAAGAGAGAAGAGAATGAGCGGAAGTATCATGGTCAGTTGGGAGCTTGTCTCCACCCTAGGCCCTACCACTCAGCTTTTCAAAAACCTTCCCTGCTGCTAGTAAACCTGAGTGCACTGGAAAGTCCTGCAAATGACAGTTCTTTGGCCTGTGTATTAGTTTAGGGCAAACAGTGCATAATCCTAGCCTCATTCCCAGACTGTCATGTCCCCAGCTTTTATCACTTGCCATATAACACCTGAGGTTAGTCTTGTTCCCAGGGCTTCTCCTCAGAAAAACAGGGAGAAGAGAGAACAAGCCGACCTGGTGGCATGAGCATCTGGGGATGAGTTTACTATGTACATGTATGGTCCAGTGTTCTCCAACACTGTGATCTGCTTAAAGTGTACAACAGAGATTCTTAGAGTTTGTTCCTGTCTGACCTCCACTCTTACCATCTGGATGTGTATGGCAGGTGATATTGACAAGAAGATAAATCTAATACTTCTTGTATTGCAGAGTCTCTCTCGGAGGTCAATGCAATTGCGGAGCAACAATCCAAAGAATTGGTTATTGTGAAGGTGCAGTTGCCGCTATGTATTATTGCACATGTGTGAAATTGCCTTCAAAATGTTTTCTCCCCCTTCTTTTTGTTCCCTTCCTTTACCTTCCCTCCCACCCCTCTACCCTTTCTCACCCACCCCTCTACCCTTTCTCACCCACCCGTCTACCCTTTCTCTCCTCCTCCCTCCCTTTCCCTTCCCTCCCACCCCTCCACCCTTCTCTCCCCCTTCCCCACCCATCTTTCCCTCCCACCCTTTCTTCCCTATATACCGTTCGCCTCCCTCCTCACCTCCGTCCTTCTCTCCTCTCTCATCTCCACCATCGTCTGTCACTCCCCTCCCTCCAACCCACTCAGTCAGAAAGAGACAGTTTAAGTGACAAAACATGCAGTCTGCAGTCCAACTTGGACAACATGTACAAGTGAGTACACACTTTGTGGGTAACACCTGAAACACGCCAGCCTATCACAAACCTGAAGCATAATCAGGTATATGTGTTCGTGTACATGACAGTTGAAAATTACCCACCTGTCTTGTATGGATGGTTTCCCAATGGGACTACTCACTTCCATAGGGGAACCACTAGTTCAACCAACCTTTCTGGTCTCTCTCACGTGTCACTTGTGGGAGATCAATATAACACATTTCTTGCCTGCATGTTTGCACACAGCTGAAACTGCATACCCCTGTTGCCCTCCTAAAGTGGATACATGCATTTAGTATTGTAGACCACACCCCATGAATATCTATTGCAGCAAAGTTTCATGCTAGTAAAATTTCCAGCCATATAGTACAGTACTATACCTACATGTAGTGTGCACCTGTGTGTAGCATTGTTCCCCCAACCTGTGGCTTTCAGTAAATATTATGCTTAAATTCCAGGGAGCTGGCTGAGCTGCGTAAAGCGAATGCGGTGACTCAGAGTGTGGCACAGGAGGCAGCGTTGAGTGCAGAACAGACAGCGAGAGAGGAGTTGGCAGGTGTTCTCGGGCAGCAGAGGGTGGAAGCCATGAGGGAGAAGGAGGGACTACTGATGCAGGTTACCCTGACTTGATTGACTTTCTGTTGCTTAACGAATAATACTGGGCTACGACAGTGAAATGGGGGGAGGCTAAGTTCACTGCGGTCCATGTTGTGGTTACTATATAATTATCACCATAGTACAAAGCTATACCAGAAAATATCACGAGTTTGTTGCCGTCTGTATTGTTACGAGTGCGCAGCACGAGTAACAATGCCAACGGCAACAAACTCGTGATATTTTCTCCGGTATAGCTTGGTACTATGGTGATAATGATTTTATCATACGAACCTTCGATTTCATTGCACGTTTAGACGCAGCGCACGTGACTTGTAGTACCTGATACGGATTCTCGCGTGACTTGTAGTACCTGATACGGATTCTCGCGTGACTTGCAGTACTGATACGGATTCTCGCGTGACTTGCAGTAAAAAATACGGCTTTTTATAAACTGCGCGCAGCTGCAAGGCTTCCCCATTGACTCCCATACATTAGCGTGAGTTAGACGTATGATAAATCATCTTATTAAATATTCTAAGAAACCCGTCGCGCTGCCGTTGGTTAAACCATACAGTGTGCTGGTCATCTGCTTGTTGGCCAAATGGTTAGGGCTAGGGTTAGGGCTAGGGTTAGGGCTAGGGTTAGGGCTGGGACCAGGGGATGCACTACTTTTATTAAATACCCATAAGAGACTACCGAACCAACAAAGACAAAGGTGATTTATAAGCCAGAGGATAATAAGATGACGTAACCACAACATGGGTCACGGTGAACTTAGCCTCTCCCTATTACCTTTTGTATTTCGTTGCTGTTAACTACAGAGTCCATTTTCTTACAACTAATTGTTTGTAACTTCAGTGCATCTCTTCTGTGCAGCCATGGTAGCATTTACTATACTCTAAATAAGCATCCGATAGCATCTACATGTACTTGATTTATTGGCCGTTGGTAGCACCCTCACTACAACCCAGGGCCTTCAGGTTTCTTAAATCTCTTGGACTCAGTGTCTACACGTAAAGTAAGAATTGTACCAGAGTATGTGTCACTTTATTATTTTTTTTAGATTAATGAACTTCGGTTGAGTGTGTCACGAACAGAGCAACAGGCAGCTTGGAGAGAAGACCACTTGCGACAGGAGATCGCTGACATGCAGCAGGTATTGCTGGTGTACATCAAGTGATTTGTGCAGGAGTGTGTGAGATTGAGAAGCTGAGTTTGTGATCCTTATACCCGGATAGCCTCATTCCCAGGCTTCCCCGCTCCGGAACACGAACCCAGACTCTTTGCAGGAAAAATGTAGCCTCGTTCCCAGGCTCCTCCACTCCAGAACGCGAAACTGAACTTGTGTATGCGGAGAGAGCCTGGTATTTATTCTCACATGAGAACCCTCAAAGGTAGAAAGGCAGTAGAAAGACATTGCACGTGGGCGTACCCGAGACTTAGAACAGGAAAAAGAGCGAAGGTAGCAGCCAACTTACTACATGTATCTAGTTATCGGGGGTTGAATATCATACACACTGAGCGTTAAACGCATAGTTGGTTGAACAACGTGCAAAACGTTGCCTTTCTGTTTTAGTCCTATTTCGATTACGTCATGCCTACGTAGAAAAGATACCAGGCTCTCCACGTGTGTACATTTCGTGTTCCAGAGAGCTAGGGAACGAGGCTATAAAAAATGGGGCACTAGTATGTGAGGGGAGGAGCCGGAGAATGAGACTAGCTGCTCTAGTTTGTGTTTGTACTTGTTGTTGAAAGGAATCACATGTGTCATACTGCTACAGCGACTACAAGAGGCAGAAGGAAGAAACCAAGAATTGACATCCACAATTTCTCAAGGTGGGTGGCACGATAGGTACAACGATGCCCATCTTTAATGTTCTCAAAACAACTGTCTGCTACTGTACTCATTGGATATCATATTTATCCTTGCAGCCACTAAACCTCTTCTGAGGCAGATTGAGAACTTGCAGGCAGCTCACTCGACACAGTCAGCCAACTGGGAGAAGGTGGAGGCCAACCTCACTCAGAGACTGGGTGAGTACAGACAGTGGTATAACGACTGTACCCACAAACTTCAAAGGTCATTTTCTCACAGCATTATATGTGACCTAGTCTTGTTCCCAGGCCATTTCAAACACACCTGGGAACGAGGCTAACATGTGACCACACTCAAACCATGGCGATCCTAGTTTCTGTGCAGTAGCCCTTCTTCTCTACTGGCGGATTTAAACCTTCAGACCTAACTACGTGGTTGGAATGTTATTAAAACTGATTTGTTAGAAGGATGTTAGTGAAAATTTTTATATGGGTTTTGACTGTCATAATAAAATAACATAATATAAAAAATATTCTGAAAATATGATTAGAAGGAAAAACAAACAGGAAAAAAAAATTTTATGAGGAAAGAAGGAAAAAAAAGGAAAAAATTTATAGCAGAGGATGGTTTCGATCCATCGACCTCTGGGTTATGGGCCCAGCACGCTCCCACTGCGCCACTCTGCTAGGCAGAAGTAGGGGTGCTGATTTCAGATATTTACACAGGAAGCATTTCCAACTTGTGATGAGTACTTAGTTTCTAGACAGCACTGTAATAAAAGTCCTCTAGATTTTTGCATCCTTCTTCCTCTAGACTCTATTCAGACATAACATCACACACCGTTGATAAACCTTTTTTTGAACAGGTTAAATACGAAGACATGCATTATTATCAGTATTCCACACATCTTGTTCTCTGTTAGTTGAGGCTCAGACACAGCTGAACTTGTCCTCAGAGAAAGAACGCAGTGCAGTGGAGAAACATCTGACACTCCAGTCCCGAGTAGGAGCCATGGAGGCACAGCTGGTTAGCCTTAGGCAGGAGAAGTCTCAGTTACTGGCCACCTTGGAGCTGGAGAGAGCCAAGCTGGAGACAATGGAGGATGGGCAACAGAGGTGAGGAAAGGAAGAAGGGAGAAGAAGATTGCTTTGCTATAACAAGGATGAACGGTACATTGTGTACACAATGGATACTGTAATCCTCCAAAAAAGGCCCACCCCTTTAGTGAATGAAGCTATTGCAAAGGGTGCTTTTTCTCTCTGGAAAGTACGCCCACCTATTTACGCTGCAGTTATGTCAAGCAAGAAACATCAAAGAAGCGGTACTGTACAAGAGGAGGGACTAACAAATGAAGGCAGACACCATTTGCTGTTAT
Source organism: Agelas oroides (assembly GCA_949130485.1). Taxonomy (NCBI): domain Eukaryota; kingdom Metazoa; phylum Porifera; class Demospongiae; order Agelasida; family Agelasidae; genus Agelas; species Agelas oroides. The sequence goes on from OX422195.1 coordinate 4,997,840, forward strand.
TGCATAAGCAAGCACATGACAAGAGAAGCATTATAGAATCACTGCCATGGGTACATAACTAGGGCTAGACTAACTGCATGTGAGGTGAGCGTGTGAAGTGGGGCGTATTTTTCGAACTCTCAAAAATACGCTTACCCCCCTCTTTGAGGAGCCACCTTAAGTTCATTGCCCGTGGGTGTGTTTTCAGGAGACTAGCCCATTGTGTCTTAGCGTTCTTCTTGCTTACTTTACAGGGAGTCAGCCAGAATTGAGGCTCTCCGCTCCTCCTTCCAACAGTCAATGGAGGATTTGAGGAAAGAAAAGGTATCTTTAATTTTTTATACTCTTTGCGCAGCTACTGTACATGTTTAAGCTAAGTAACATTGCACTACAAAACATCACTAAACACTAATACAGTCATGTTACATGGATATACTATTTGGTCCTTTACTTGCAGGAGATGCTGGAGCGTCAGTTGGAGTATGAGCGAGTGAGGCTGGAGGCTGAGAGTAGGAAGGCCTGCCTTGAGTCACAAGAAAAGGTTGGGGACAAGGATTTTCTTATTGTTGCGAGTACTGTTGTATGTGCCCAATACTTTTACACTGTATGTTGTCAGGTGTCTTCAGCCTCCATGTTTTCCTCTATAGGAGAGACTTCGTTCCCAGCTAGCCAACTCACTGTCCTCCTTAAATCGTGGTATTTCTCGACAGTCAAGCATTGGAAGTGTTCAGAACCAGGTACACACACACACACATGCACTCGACACATGTCCACACACACACACACACACACACACATAACACACATGCACTTGACATGTCCACACACACACACTGGTACACAGTCGCAGAGTGAAATTCTTGAAAAATCTCTGTTGAATGAGAGTAATGGAGGTGTGTCGGTTGTGGATGACCACACTCGCATGCCAGCTGCCTCTGCCTCTGTCATTGAACACTTTCAGTCACTGCTAAAGCAGAAGGAGGGAGAGCTCGCTAATGCACAGGTACCTGGCTGTTCAGAATCTGCTCACTGATCTGAAGCATAACATTTCAGATTATGAACCTTGGTTATTTTGACTCTTAATTCCTTTCATCTTTCATTGTCCCTCCCAATCTTCTCTTGACCCCCTTTGTTTCCTCCCTTGCCTCCCTCACCTCCCTACTATATAAGAACCTGGTGAGTTCCCTGGAGCGGTCTCGAGCAGCCATGGTGGAGGACCTGGCTTCCCTCTCTACACAGAATGAAGCATTCAAAGCAGAAGTGCAGACCATTCCTGAACTCAGAGAGAAACTGCAGGTCAGTCAGCTATGGAGGTGGTGCTGTGTGTTCCAATGTCAGCTATGTGTTGTGCTATTGTGCAATACCAACCACTCATCTCCGTGTGGAAGAATGCTATGACATGATCGTTCCAAGGTGTATTTTAGCTCCCCTCCTCTCTCTCTCTCACACACACACATACACACACACATGCACGCACACGCACACACACATACACACATACAACACACACACACACACACATGCACACACACACACACACACACACACACACACACACACACACACACACACACACACACACACACACACACACACACACACACACACACACACAGGATGTACAACACCACTACGAAGCTCTTCTACAAATGTATGGAGAGAAGGCGGAGGAAACTGAAGAACTGCGACTAGATATCCAGGACCTCAAGTCCATGTACAGACAACAGGTACACAACTAGTGACCAAGTTCATCTTGTGTACAGGGGTTTAGTCCAGTTACTTTGATCTCTCACACTGCTTTGTCTTCATCGGAGTGTGGGCTAGCTCCAGTTTAGAGAAAGAGCATGGTTAAGCGTTATCACCTGACCGTGCCTGGGTACGAGGCTAGCTCCAGTTTTGAAGTACCACAGTATACTCAGATACACATCCAGAATACAGACCATGAGATTTTGGTTATCAGTGCCCATGTAAAAGTGTGCACTGACTAATACTGACTCTGGAACTGACATTGACTCTAGAACTAATTAGCACTCACTGCAAGTCTTCAAGTAGTGAACTTTTTGATGAAAAGGGAAGTTTTGCCCATGTATAGATCCTGTCAGTCGTATTCCCAAACCACCACAGTCCATGATATGGGAATAAGACAAAGATCCCATGTCAAGGTGTAGTCACAGCTGATTTGAATGTGCTTAAAGATTACCTGTGTTGTATGAATTTATTGTCGTGTCTGTTTTTCTATACTCTGCCACTTGCTAAGGAGGTAAGGTGATACAAGTTGTTCCCTGTTGATTTTAGCCCACACCCAACCATTCTCATTCTGCAGATTGATGAACTATTGAGTGGGAAGAGATAGCATTCAAACAGAGACACTTGGTCACCATTTCATAGTCAAATCCTTTCATCATCACCAGTTTTTGACAATTCGCCTGTTATTACAATTATGTACAAACAGTATTACTAATGATTGGGTATGTCTGTCAATGAATTTGCCCTGCATTTTCAGTTAATTTATGTAATGCTGTAGCTCAAATTGAGCATTGTTACTAAGTCCTCATTAAATGAGTCACTAAGTGACATTAGTGCCTCAGAACTTGCCCACAGGAAATCATTATGCGCTACAGCTGTACCTGTAACTTGATATATGCACACAACTTTCAGCTCTACCCTTCAACGATTGTACGGTCCACGCTTAGCAAGACCAATGGTGTGGAGCAACTTGCATACTTCTCCCCAAAAAGTGCCTTCAACTCCATTCAGAAATGGAGTCCCCACAAAGTGAGAGGAGCTAATGTTTTCCAGGTCCATTTGCATGCACAGCCACAGTCTTGAGTGAAATGGCCTACCCAGTGCTGACCAAGGATTTTACACCTTAATATGTACAGCAGCTGGCATGTAATATCCACCCTGCGTGTGTCACACTCTTTCTGTACCTCTGTTCCAGGACCCACCCCAGCCTTCCATCGCAGTATGTAGCCACAGAAAGCTGGGCTAGGGGGGCCTGGGAACTAAGTCAGTATACCTAGTACTACAGAGCACTGAACAACTGTGACTTCAATATTGATAAACACGATATATACGTATACGAGTATGGCTACTGTGGTTCAAGCTGGGCTATGCTGCTACTCCTTTCCGAGATACCATACATGGTTCCTTGTGTCCTGTTCGATCTGCTGGCGAAGCTCTGGCTTGTCCGCTAAAAACTCATCAATCTAGAGGAAAACAGAAGGGTTATACCAGAGTCATTTCAGTTATACTTACAACTAAACCACTATCTAAACCACTATCACAAAAATTAATGTTAATGAAATTAAGAACTAAGAAGTCAGGAAATCCTAAAACAACAATGCTATTGTGTACAGCAGATTGCAAAAGTCTTGCAACAAGCAAGCTGAACAGTGGAAAACCACAATTGATTTACTGTGTTTGAACCAAGAGGAAGGGGCCTGCTGAGGCGGGAAAGATAATCAGATTCATATGTGGTAAATCAATTGTGGTTTTCCACTGTTCAGCGAGCTTGTTGCAAGACTTTTGCAATCTGCTGTACCCTAATCTGGGAAATTCCTAATGTCTGCCTCCTAGCAAAACCAGTTATGTCTTCAGTCTATTCCTAACCCATGGGTTAAGTGCTTTCACTAACCGTCATTTCCTCCAACGGCTTCATAGCCTTCAAAGTGTCCAACTACCAAAGGAAGGAAGGGAGAAGAAACACCACTAAATCACTTATTTACCATAGTCTTGCAGACCAAGTTCAATCATACACTAAGATAGCAGTCCCATCTCCCAGTCACCTAGCAGTCCCCGTCCTCCCAGTCACCTAGCAGTCCCCATCTCCCAGTCACCTAGCAGTCCCCATCTCCCAGTCACCTAGCAGTCCCCATCTCCCGGTCACCTAGCAGTCCCCATCCTCCCAGACACCTAGCGATCGATCCCCATCTCCCGGTCACCTAGCAGTCCCCATCCTCCCAGTCACCTAGCAGTCCCTGTCCTCCCAGTCACCTAGCAGTCCCCATCTCCCGGTCACCTAGCAGTCCCCATCCTCCCAGTCACCTAGCAGTCCCCATCCTCCCAGTCACCTAGCAGTCCCCATCCTCCCAGTCACCTAGCAGTCCCCATCCTCCCAGTCACCTAGCAGTCCCCATCCTCCCAGTCACCTAGCAGTCCCCATCTCCCGGTCACCTAGCAGTCCCTGTCCTCCCAGTCACCTAGCGATCGATCCCCATCTCCTGGTCACCCTACCACAGCTAATGAGGCCTGATATTGGCTGAAACATATCATCCTCAGAGGGTAACTTGATGTAACATCTAGGCCTGCCTTTGTACAGAGATATGTGGTTTATTGATTGTTCCTATTCAGTCAAGATCTTGTGCTCTCATCCTGTTGTCCATCTGATGTCATCAGTCCCAAACCTTCACCAATTTCAAGTCATTCAGAAATACGGTATGTACATGTATGTGGCTTCCATTACACCCCATTCTACCTAGTTTCACTGATCATCATACACTCAACCCACCTCCTTTTGACGATCCTGCATCACCTCTTTGGACAGTGCTATCAGCTCCCGAGCCTGAGCCTCCTACACGCCCACAAACCCAACGTGAGAGGGAGAGAGAGAGAAATTAAAAATTGGCAACTGAGCTGTTGGTCACCTATCTAACAGAAAAAAGAGCCCATAAACAGACTTGATACAGCAAGTACTGAACCCACTAATATAAGCTCAGTGTAACAACCACCAAACCACAATGGTAACTGTTCCTGTTTGAGGCTCACATGATCTCATCATAGAAAGTAGAGTAGTTGGACCATCCTACTACTCAACTTGCTAAAGCACCCGAAGGAGAGGGCATTTAAGATTCACTTACAAACTCTTTCTGTTCTTCGGCAATGGCGGCAGAGGCAGTGTCTTTAGGATAGGGCACCGAGACAGCTCCAAACTGCTTCTGGAATTCCTTCACCAAGTTAGGGGCGGAGATGTTACGCTCATAGAACTCCCAGTTGATGGGCTCTGGCTTCTCTGGATAGGCATTTAGGCTGAGGTGTGTGTGTGTGTGTGTGTGTGTGTACATTAGTATGTGTGTATGCATGTATGTATGTGTGTATGCATTTGTTAGATGTTGCTTAGCAACCAAAACTTTGTACTTGAATAACACGGAGTAGAATGGGTGGAGGTGATTATGGGTGTGGCAGTGGGTTGCTAGGGGTAACATCTAACAAATAAGTTACATTCCCCAGACAGAACAGCATTCGCCCTTCGGGCTCATGTTGCTCCGTCTGGGGAATGTAACTATTATGTGTGTGTGTATGTATGTGTCTATGTGCACACACAAGCCATAATGCGCAGCGAGGGTTACGGTAGTTGTCCTGTGTGTCTGTCTGTCTGTCTGTCTGTCTGTCTGTCCGTTTTCTCTACTCTGCCTTCTCGCACCTTTAGGCGTCCAATGAGAGGTATCAGCGGGTACAGCGTGGAAAATGCAGTAAAATTAAAAAGCCGTTTTCTCTAAAATTGCTTAGTTCAAAAGTTAGAAGCATTATAAACTTACGTATACCGTGACTAAGTCAGCCATTTTCTTCACGTGCAATGTTTCCGTATACCTCTCCGTAACACGTACGTAGCGGTAATGTGTGATCACGTGACTTGGAGCACGCGGTATAGTAGTGTTTTCCGTCGAACGTTTGTTCAGAAAGGTATGCCCACAGTGTAATACCGTAGTGCATGCAATGGAGTGCAATAGGTCTATGCGTCTGAGAAAGGTATGCGCACAGTGTAATACCGTGGTGCACGTGAAGAGATCAGTTTGTGACTGTGGCCATGCCTTCGCATCGAAGAAAGGAAAGCACAGTGTACTGCTGTTGGGGAGCCTGAGAACGCAATGAAACGTAGAAAAGCCTTACTGTCTGAGGAAGGGTTATTAGTGGGGAAAGAGAGAGACAAAGTCCGCAAAACGAGTAAGAGAGCTTCTGAAACACGTGAGCAGACTTTGCACAGGTAAGAACAGAACCAAACACATCTGGCAAGCATGACAGCTTCTATTGTTCACGAGACAGTGATCGATTCTAGTCAACACACAAGTACAATCACATGTACTGCTGCGCCGAGGGTTTGGCACTTCAGTGCCTTTCATTTATTATGCAAACAAGACACAGTAGTGAAGTGTAAAGCTTGAGCATAGCTGTACAGAGAAATCTCACTATTCCAACCTCTGAAATAATTCTAACAAACAATCTTGCTCAGGTACGGATTGCATTTCCATTAACAGCTGTACATTACACTCCTGAAATGCGGACATCCCACTATTTTGTAAAGCAGACAGGTTTTTCGGTTCCACTAGTACCTGGACTACACAAATTCACTTGATAATGCAGACACTCGCATACCTCTCACGCAAGGTTGTCCACCACTGCTGCTTGATTCAACAATTAGACATTATAACAGCACTGGCTATACTCTCTGGTTAGCCTTTCTCACCAACGTAAAGCAAGGGACAGCTCTGGAAAGTGCTTAACAGCACAAGTATGCATTAGTTGCCACGCCTACTGGAAATATACCAGAAGCATCCACAATACAAACCCTCATATTCCAGACCAGCAGTGGTAATCCCAATGGAGACCAGTGAGGGGTTTGCATTAGAGGGGCTCTACTGTAGATGTCAGCACCACTTCAATTAAAATCCCTTTTAACAGTGCCTTAATTAGAATGCTTACAATAAAGACACTAACAGCTCTGAAACACTTCCAACCTTCCTTCACATAGCCTCGTTCCCAGCCCCCGCCCAGCACTTGCAGTACGGAAAAGCCGTGGAGAGCCTGGTATCTTTTCTCACGTGAGCATGACGTAATCGGAAATGGCGAAATTTTGCAGAACTAACAGGCTGCGTTTCGCGCATTTTAAACTGACTACACGCTCAATGCTTGGTGTGTAAGACAGTCGCCTCCCGCTAGCTAGATACGTGTGGTAAGTTACCTGGTACCTTGGCTCTTTACTGTACTAATAAGCGACAGAAAGCTGGGTGGGGCCTGGGAATGAGGCTAACTTCACAAGTTTACACAGAGGAAAGGTGTTATGTGCTGCAGACCATTTTCACTCAAAACTTTGGACAATTCTATGGTACATGTATGTGCTGCTCTGATGAAGAAGCAATGGCAGACAGTGCAATGGGCACTGCAATTTATAGTTTGTTTTCATGGGCACATAAATTGATTCCCACCTACAATCCTCAATGGGCCATGAATTAACTTAGCATGAGTTTGCAAACTGTACCTCTGCACTTTAGTCTCCCAAGCCACACCCCTTGCAGAGGGAGGAAAGGCACCCCTAACTCTTCCTCTTTCTGCAAAGTGTGTGCCTTGCAAGACTACACCACACTTATGGTTGATTGTAAAAGCTCTTTCTTGCAACTCAAAGTAGTATATCGTTTCCAGATGCTTTGTTCATCTTTCCATTTTTCATGGTTATAATTGTGTGACACACTGCACAAGGTTTAGCAGCGCTAGTGTCTGCACAACTCCTATTACAGCAAGCAAGTTCAGAAGTTGCTTTGACAGTTGCTGTTGTACACCAAGCTCTATTCTATTCTACCATAACACTCAAAGAAGATGAGCTTATAACTGGACTGTCATGCCATGGATGGTCCCCCCTCAAAAATGGTCCGGACTGTTCGTAGCAGAATAATTGGTCCCCCCGGACCAAATATCATCGCCATACCTGGTCCCCCCCCCCCTCCCCTGCCGCGGATGGTTCCACCCTTGGCATGGTGTTCAGCATGAGCGTCGAGGCTGACAAGTGGACCAGGAAGGATGAAGCTGTCCGGTCAGCCTTAGGCTGGGTTTTCAAAAGCTAAACAATGGCACTTAGCGCATCCGTGTATGTTCGAAGCTATGGACTCCAGTGCTCTTCAGCTCTTCACGCTAGGAATCTGAGTCACGCAGTACCCCTCAGCAGGTAGTAGAGTCTGAACTATCTCTGAGCTACCGAAGGAGGATGGTAGAGTGGCACTGGTGGAGAAGGTATATTATTATTATCTCACTGAAAAGAGGTATCCAGCTAACTATAGACAAAAAACGACATGCGCAGCATTCGATCAAGAAATTATGCGGCATCTATTGACTAATGTCGTAGGCCCTCTGCAATAGTTTGTGACATGGCCGGAGTTCTAGTTTTAACTACTTGAATAAGCTATCTCGCTCCATAGTTGACTGTGAGTTCACATTTGTGACTAGGAATAGTGAAGTATTTGGGGGTAGGGGGGGGGAGGGGGTGGGACCAATTATGGCGAGGGGGGACTGTTTATAGTACCATAGATGGTACTAAGGGGGGACTATCTACAATGCCACGGATGATTCGGGGGGACCAAGTATTCTGCTATGGATGATCTGGGGGGAACGCTTTTGAGGGGGACCACGTATGACAGGACCATTTCCACCCCTGGCGGTACACGACTCTAATTAATGCACACCAAAAATGTAGTAAATTACCTTGCTAAGAAAGTTTCTTATTAGAGATGAAACAATAGCTTTCTAAAGTCTTCCTTATGTTCTAGGTTATATTACCATGCGCTCCAATAGCCAATGAGCACAAAATATACAAAATGAATCTCCTACCTTGCTTTACATGCTTCATGGCGAGCCCTGAAACCGTTGAACTCTGCCCTTGCCTCCTCTGGCACTCTAGAGCCCAATTTCGCCCAGTCAAAGAGACGCTGGCCGACCCTCCTTGCACCCGAACTCATCCTGCTCTGAGTTGACCTTCCGTGACACCAGTCCGTATTCTTCCGTGATACGCCCACTTCCGCCAGCTGTGTACTACAACTTGAGACAAGTTGAGGAGTGCTGCTTCGCTTCTTAAGTTCTTTACAGCGTTGCTAGACTCTCTGCAAGCGTCCTCTCGTTATTTGGCAGTAGGAGAATGGCCTCAGCTCCAGAACAGAAGGTGGGTGTTTACCATATAATTTTGATGGTATGTTCGAAAGTCCACTGAGCAAATTATGGTGTAGCAAACTAGCAGTAGACATACAGTACATACAATCAGGGTTTGCAGGAGTTGTGCCTGGTAACCTGTGATCATGATCACCCAGAGAAAAATGCATGGGTGACTGTCACATATCTTCATCGTCCATGTAAACTGGGTAGCTAGGAATATTATTATTATCGTCACTCTTAGTGTACTGAAGTCACGTATCATGTAATGCTTGTAGTTGTCCTGGACCAAGGTTACTCAACACTATATATTCAGCCAAATTGCTATTACAAAGACTGATATCCAAATACATACACAGCCATGCACCATCAAACTCAGTACCACTACTTGCCATGCATGTGAACAATGCTGCTGTTAGTGTATTCATTCAGTTCTTTCCTGTTGTAACCGTTTACAAAGTATGATGGGAATCTGCACTGGAGAAAATAGATACAAGGCACTTTGTCTCTCATGCATGGCGATTCTGCTGTTTCAGTTTTTCATAGCAACATGTTCAAAAGCATAAAGCACAGACTTAAGTAGCCTTGTTTGGCCTTATCACTGTCCAGTTATTGCTCACTTACAGTTTGCATGCTGTAGGGAATCAAATACTGGACGCTGGGAAATGAGGCTAGTCAGTAAACGTGTTTGTGACGTATTGTGTGGGTAGATCAAAGTTACAAAGCTAAGGCTTGCATGTATGTGTCAGAGTTATGTAGCATCTGAGATGTATATACTGCTTCAGGCATCTAGGTACAGTATGTCTGGCAGACGGTGTTAAACTCTAAATTTCAGACCTTGAATAATGCTTTAACTGTGTAGCTGTAACAGCAAAAACTAGAGTTACTGAAAGTCAGACACAGTCTAGCTCCTCAGATCAAGCTGATTATGAACAAGCCACAAATATTGTATACACACCACTGACAATAGCTAATACTTGATACTAGCTGTGTTCAAGGTAGCATATGGCTTTAGTCGCGCTAAACCAGATCCTTTCCCAGCTTACATTTCTTTGTGTGGGAAGGTCTGTTCTCTAACTGAGTTCTGTGCATCACTAGTTCTGTGCAGGCTCGCCCCACACTAGCGGGACTGCATTGCGGAAGTGTGTGTGTATCTATCTATGCTTGCTTGCAGCCATATACCGTAAATTTTACATGCGCTTTTAAATATTTCCCGAAAATTGAACATCCTTGTACACTTAGTAGGTAGCCTCAATAGGTGAAGGGCAAAGCTGGGCTACTGCCAGAGTGCAGCGTTGGCAACCGTCGCGGAGACGGCTCAAGTTGAAGCACGCACGGCACCTTACTTCTTGTTTGTCACAGCAGCTACGGACCGACCCAGTATCAACGGCAGGCTGCTCGCAGATGGTACAAAATGACACGCCGGGTTGAGATCACTTCAGGTAAGGGTCGTGCATAAACGGCACTCATAAACACTAGCGATTCAGCTCATGATTTCAGCGTGAAGCTTAGTCTATTCATGTGTAGCCATAGTAGCTGCTTGCTCAGGCTCGCCCCCACAATGTTCTACATTTTCTAGTTACATGTGTTTAGAACAGATCCAATGACATTTACAATCTGACAAACAATAAAATGCTTGGGTTCTTCTGGCTTGCAAGACCAAGGGCTCGTTTTAGACACTCGCCTCATTCTAGGCGCAGAAGAACAGAGAGTATTACAATTTTTGCCAATATTTGGGGTATTACAAAACAGGCACAGTTTCTATGTAGCTATTCCAGTGATAATGTAGTGATGACGTATAGCAACTCTAGGACACTCTGGGTTCAAAGGTTAATAATCGTTGAATGAGCCTAAGTATTGTGACTAGATATTCTAGGGAATTATTTACCGGCTTTGTCTACTAATAATTAGCAGCTATTCTCTGGGACAATTCATCTGTATAGGCATCATTCGTTTGGTTTAGCTAGTACGGACAAACATGTTGGTAATTTCTGTAAGCAAGAGTTTATTATCATTGTTCCCATGCCATGCGCAGTGGCAGGCATGCGCAGTGGCAGGCATGTGCAGTGGCAGGCATGTGCAGTGGCAGGCATGTGCAGTGGCAGGCATGTGCAGTGGCAGGCATGTGCAGTGGCAGGCATGTGCAGTGGCAGGGATCTTTCAGATCAACTCACTCACGAGTTGCACATTTTCGAACCTGACGTATGATATACCAGGCTATTTTTCTCTGGTATGTGTGTAACCTGAGAACAAAGCTAAGTGAACACATGATCCATGCATTCTGATAGACTGTGCACCACTGCAGATACCTCACTGGTGAAGTTCAACACACCAAGGTCCTGTAGTGCTACATTATGAGGAGTACATTTGATGTGTACCATGTACCTGGAACACTGGCTTGTGTGTATTAGTCTAAAGCACGCCCCAAAATGGCTCACACAACCTTCATGCTGTTGGTATGCACTTGCAGGCTTAGCCAGACATGAGTAACACTCTACAGACAGACAGACCCTTATCCCTGTGGTCAGGTCTCAGTTCCCCTGGTAGTTCACCAGAACTTGATGTGTTTTCCCAGGATAGATTCCAGTGAAATGTCCTGTTTACTTTGAAGGGAAAGGAAATGTTTCTTGTTTATCTTTGCACTGGATCATATCCACTGCTGATATAGTATTGTCATTGTTGTTAGTTACTGGTTGCCACCAGTTTCATCTTCAGCTACAGTGACCGTCTGCTGACAAACAGTAGTTCAGCAGTGCATTATTCACTCTAATGGCGTCAAAGGTCATTTTTTTGCCACTCTTTGACCACTAAGAATCAAAGTATCTGCCTATCTCTCTTTCTCCCTCTCTTCCTCCCTCTCTTCCTCCCTCTCTTCCTCCCTCTCTCCCTCTCCCTCTCTTCCTCCCTCTCTTCCTCCCTCTCTTCCTCCCTCTCTCCCTCTCCCTCTCTTCCTCCCTCTCTTCCTCCCTCTCTTCCTCCCTCTCTCCCTCTCTCTCTTCCTCTCTCTCTCCCTCCCTCTCTTCCTCCCTCTCTTCCTCCCTCTCTCCCTCTCTCTCTCCCTCTCTCTCCCTCTCTTCCTCCCTCTCTTCCTCTCTCTCTCCCTCTCTCTCTCCCTCTCTCTCTCCCTCTCTCTCTTCCTCCCTCTCTTCCTCCCTCTCTCCCTCTCTCCCTCTCTCTCTTCCTCCCCCTCCCTCCCACCTCCCTTTCCCTCCCTCCCTCCCCCTCCCTCCCCCTCCCTCCCCCTCCCTCCCCCTCCCTCTCCCCTTCTTCTCCACCCTCCTCCCACACACAGTCTGAGGGTGGAGAAAAGGATACACAGCAGCAACAGCCAAGGAAAAAGAGAGAAGACTTCACCTTTGACAAGATTATTGGAGAGGGATCCTACTCAACTGTAAGCAGAACATCATATAGCCCACCGCCGCCACCACCATAGCCACACTGACACACATCCACACTCATTCGTGTATATAGCCACCTGTGCAGAGTTGTTTACCCTCACTCCCCAGGTGGTCTTGGCAACTGAGAAGACATCCAAGAAGCAGTATGCAAGTAAGACAGTTGTTTCATGATGTACTAATGGAAGGCATGCAACTGGATACACCTTTGATCTGGACATCACATCCTTCTCTTCTTTCTTTGTTCCTCCTTTCTACTCCATTCTGTTTTCTCCCCTTCACTCCTTCTTTTCCTCCCTCCTACGTTTCCTTTCTCTCCTCGCTTTCTTCCTCTCCTCCCCCTCCCCCTCTGATTTCTTCCCTTCCACCTCTTCTCCTTCACTCTCCACCTTTTCTCACTTCTCTCTTCCCTCCTTCTCCTTCTTTCACCTTCTCCTTCTTTCTCTGATCTTTCTCCTCTCCTTTCCTCCTCCATCGTAGTGAAGATCTTGGACAAGCGACACATCATCCGTGAGAAGAAGGTGCAGTATGTCAGTCGTGAGAAAGAAGTCCTCACCCTCCTCAACCATCCCTTCTTTGTGCGTCTCTACTTCACCTTCCAGGACAAAGACAACCTCTGTATCCACCATCTATCCTCACCTAGCCAGGCATCATACTGGTAGTCTTGTTCCCAACACAGTTACATAGCTACACCATGTCCCACACGAGCCTACGCCCATGAGTTCTGAGGTAAAGATATTGATGAGGTCATAGATCAATAAAGTACAGCCTTGAACGCAAGCACTCCTACCCTTACCTGCCTGCTACTCCTGTAGTTCGAAGGACAGCTACACAAAAAGACGGTGCTTTCGAGGAGCTTCTGCTGACATTTTGGATAAGGCCGGCCACCTGACTGCATTCTGTGCATGAGATAGCAGTCCCCATCTCCTGGTCACCCCAGCGCAGCTGATGAGGCCTGGTATTGGCCGAAATGCGTCCTGCGCAGTGGGTTACTTTGCATAATATCTAGGCCTTTTGGGGGGGGGGGGGGGGGGGGGGGATGTGGTTCGTTGATTGCTCATGCATTGATTGTCATTGTTAGAGTGACTTGCTGTACACACACGTTCTACCGAATGCTTGGTGAGAAGTGATGTTGTCTGACAGCAACGGCCTAAAAACAGCTTCAAAGCCAACCTAAATTTTTGGGAGGAGCATGGTCCCAGACCCCCCTACAATTCTATGCACGTCACACAGACTCAGTGTGCCCATGCTGTTGCCAGGCATCTCCAGCATTCCAGCTTCTCCCAGCCTATTGTGTAGCTATGTCATCATGTGGCAAGCATGAGTAAGTAGCTTGTAGATACAAGTACTATGCGGCTGAAGTTATTTGAGACGGCAGAATCTGGCAGTTGAAAAAGAACAAATTTCATGGAACACCTCAAAGAATGTTCTACCTTGAGTTCAATGATACGTACATGATCATCAGTTCCTGCTCCCAAACAAAGTGCAGTGTTGTACAGTTGGTTCAACCCCCCATAAATCACTCTCTTGGGAAGAAATGGTGTTTGGACGTACACAGGTGTATGTGGAATGCATACAAACATGCGTTCATTTCTCATCAGTGTGGGGCTTCTTCACACTTGTCATAAAATGCAGACTAATCTTTAACTCTGCCCAGACTTTGGACTGAGTTATGCCGAGAGAGGAGAACTTTTGGACTACTTGAAAAAGGTGAACTTTGCTGATGCCAGTTCCCTGGCACATTGTGTGTGTTAATGCGTTGTTCATTCAACCATAAGTCTCAAATACATTACTAGATTTCATCCCTGCTATCACTCTAATGTAGGTTGGTTCATTTGATGAGAATGCTACACAGTTCTACTCAGCTGAGATTCTAATAGCACTGGAGTACCTGCACAGCAAGGGAGTGATTCACAGGCAAGTATGCCTTCACTTGTTCTCCAGCTCTTGTCCACTGTATAAACCAATTATAGTACAACCAATAGATGCAGTGACGTAGAATTGAATGATGATTGTTGCCTATTTGACTGGGTCCTACACCATGCTACTTGAAAGATGTATTTTATTTGCAGAGTTGAATGATGCAAATAAAAATAAATCTTCAATACATCTTTCAATATTTGAGCCTAAGGCTGGCACAAACACTTTGTATGGCTTTTCTTCGGAAGGAGAAATGTTTCCGGTCGGCTCCTATAAATGGGGGTTCTGACGGCACATACAAAATGGCTGCTGCTATTACCCAGTTCGCTGGTGGCAGCAAAAGTACCTCGGTACTAATCATGCAGAGTTAGCCTAAGATCCAGCCTGAGAATCGAACACTGTCTATTGATAAATGCCATCTATCCTCTGCTCCAATGCCAGAGCTCCAGTGGCTCAGTTGGTAAGAGCATCTGACCGGAATTCAGAGGACCCAGGTTCGAATCCTGGCTGGATCTCAATGTCTTTTTTCACCACCATGCTACTTATCACATGCCCTTGGTCACGTGACTGTCATGCTCTGCTCACATGACTATCACATGACTGTCACATGACTCTCACATGACTATCACATGACTGTCACATGCTCTGTTCACATGACTGTCACATGCTCTGTTCACAGAGATCTGAAGCCTGAGAACATTCTGCTGGGTGAGGACATGCACATTCAGATCACTGACTTTGGAACTGCAAAAATCATAGAAAATGGAGAAGGTAGGTGATAAGCATTAGCCCTCCTTGCTAATGAGAATCCATTGTACACCTAGCCTCGTTCCCAGGCCTTCTCACCATCCAGTTTTTGATCGCTTGCAGTATGCAGAAACAGAAGGGGGAGGCCTGGTCCATTTTATCACGTGAATACAGAGGGGGGGAGGGGTCCCCGATCAAAAGAACACATTTCGCGCATGTCTTCTTTGTTTTGATAAGGCCTCAAGCTCGTTCTTTCTAGTGGGGACCCCTCCCCCCCTCTGTCTACAGGTAGACACTGATGTCATTTATAAAATGGACCAGGCCTTCCCCCTCCGTTTTTGCATCCTGCAAGTGATCAAAAACTGGACGGTGGGAACGAAGCTGTGGTACACCTGCTGCCTGACTGATGTGATGCTGTGGTCTTCCCATCTAGATCGAGCAAACTCATTTGTGGGCACAGCAGAGTATGTGTCACCAGAGCTACTGCAGAGTAAAGTGGCCTACAAGAGGTACTGCAGAGTCGCCACACCACCCCCTGAGAGGGGAGAGGAAAATTGGGCAAAGAACTTTGATTCATATAGCATGGAAACTATTCTGTACCCAACCTACCTCTTTATGGATTTCTTAATTATCCGTGCTCATTGTTCATGCCCAAAGCCTTCAGCCAATGACCTGCTGACAGCTGATGGTGGAGAAAATCTCTTGTTATGTTGTTGGCTCTGTTCTCTCTCTGTAGCTCAGACTTGTGGGCACTGGGTTGCATTATCTTTCAATTACTAGCCGGAAGACCTCCCTTCCATGCCCCGTGAGTGAGTTGGTAGCCTCGTTCTCAGTCCTCCACCACAGCTATCGTCACTTTCAGTACAAATAACGTGTTATTTGTACTGAAAGTGACGATAGCTGTGGTGGAGGACTGGGTACGAGGTTAGGTAGGTGGGTGGTAAGTGAGTGTGGGGTTTATGTGTGTGTAGGTGAGGTGGTAATTGTACATGCATGGGAAGTGTTTGGGAATCTGTAAGCACAAGAAAGTGCACAAGAGACCCCCTTTATGCAGTCCATTCCACAAGAAATGGCTCGCGAATGAGCTGGTATATGCTTGTCTTGCCCCCCAGGAATGAGTACCTGTGCTTCCAGAAGATCACGAAACTGGAGTATAGCATCCCACAGGGGTTTCCTGACAATGCCACTGACCTGGTCACCAGACTGTTGGTAGGTGTGGTGTAAGCACAAAGGCAGTATATACAGCCTTTGTAATGTAAAAATGGCCGTAGGCAGGACCAAGGTACATTGCAAGAGCTACAGTGTATATCAGAAATATTCCCGAAAATGGGCAGTACAATAATTTGTGACATGCAACAAACTCATTCTGAGCAACGGGTAGCTTTCTGGTGTCCTGTTCTTACAATACCACTAAGGGTAAAGTAGCTTTTATTTGCCCGAAAATAGACCCACCGTCGAAAAAAGACCCACCATCGAAAATAAGACCCACCCCTTTTTGAATGAAGTTGTTGCAAAGGGGGCTTTTCTCTTGACAGTAGGCCCACCTATTTATGCCACAGTACATGCTGTTATGTTAGGCAAGAAGCACTGAAGAAGCTGCACTACTGTGCAAGAGGGGGGACTAACAAATGAAGGCAGACACCGTTTGCTGTTATTGCATAAGCAAGTGCATTACAAACTAGAGGTCTTCAGAGAAGACATACCCCGCGCAATTTAAATGTCAGCAAGCTGAACCGTTTCTTACCCATGCGTGCCCATAACTATTGCATATTAAACGTTTGTGGTATGCAGTGTACATCATATTACATAGGGTATCTACACTATAATATTAAAGCTCATTGTAGGGATGGAAGATGAAAGGGCTTTTATGCTTTCCAACTGAAGGTCTACTCTTGTGCCCAGCCTGCCACACCCCCTGATGGCTGTCAGCAAATATTTGCTGACCAACTTCATAGAGTAACTGACCGACCTCATAAAGTAAATGGCTGACCTCATGAAGTAACTGACTGACCTCATCAAGCCCGCATAGGAGCGTTCGGATTTTTTTGACACTAATAACACGCCACATTTCACTCACGTCAAGATCGAGACTAGTCAAATCAAGTGAATGTGTAGCCTCGTTCCTAGGCCCCTGCTCAGCTTTTCGCAATCCTGGGAATGAGGAGGCTGGTGGACGCGAACACGTGCTTGGAGTCCGCATATGCCTGGTGTCCACCGTATCCAAGTGGTTGACCGTATCACAATGGTGGACAATACCAATGTTAAATAGCTGGAAAAACAGAGGAGTGAACTGCTTTGGTCTCTATCAGGTACACCTACATTTTTTTTTTAGATTGCTATGTCATTGCCGTGTACAGCAACTGTTTAACCCAGTAAATGGGCTGATTTAAAAATTTTTCACTGGACTGACAAACTGACAAACTGACTGACAGATGAACAAAACTGATTGCTTAACCCCTTCGCGCATGCGCGCGGGGTAAAAAGGCAGTACAGAATCACTGCATGCATACGGAACTAGGGCTAGACTAACTGCATGTTAGGTGAGCATAGAAATATCACAACTCCTGAAAATTACACCCACCCCCTCTTTGAGGAGCCACCTGAGTTCATCACCCATGGACGTATTTTCGAGAGATTACTTCGTTATAAGTGAAGCATTTGAGCAGTTCCTTGGGAATCCCCTCAGACTACTCTGCCCATCATCAAATGCCATAGCAGGCGATCTAGAGCTCACCTGGCAGTATCTACTGAGCGAGTTTCGTTCCGAACAAGCGAGGGTGCCATTTTGTAAATCAATTTCACAGTTCAGTATGGGCCTCAATGGCGGCCCGCATGATTGCATCATCAAGTAGCACTGATTGCTATCCCGAGTGCATCACTAATTACTGGCTCCCAACCTCCTCTGAGATGCTTACATGAGAGCTGACTATGGGATTGGGCATAGTGCATCCACCTTTAAACTTTTGACTAAGTGAGAGAGGCTAGGTCTGTCCCTAGTCACATGTCAACTGTAATTCAAACTGGTGTCTGTTTTCCTCCTTGGTCATGCAGGTGTTGGACCCCTCTAAGAGGTTGGGTTGCTCTCAAATGGGAGGGTATGACCCTCTCAGGGCACACATCTTCTTTGACGGTACGTAAGGGCTATACATGTGTACACAGGTACTCTTTGATTGGCCACTGTAGTCCCTTGCTAGTGGCTACAGGTCTGATGGCTAGAGTGGTGTCCCCTTGGCAGACCTTCCATTTACTGTGTGCCAGGTGGTGGCATTACTTTTACTGTGGTTACAGTCTCCATGAGTGTTTGTTAATGGTAAAATGTTAGTAGGTCTGCACCTAACGTGCTCAAAAGCTTCCTATTTTTCTCTGCTGCAATTCTTCGAAATTTTGTCAGTTTTGCTCACTAGCTCTACCTATTCTTCTAGCTAGTGCACAGATTTGTAAAATGGCAGGAATGAGTGAAAGTGGTGATCTATCATAGTGTCCATTTTAGCCAATTGAAAGCCCTAAGGCCCTCAAAACTAGCAACAAAACGAAAGGAGCCATCCCACTGACATGAGGAAAAAGCACCGTCCCATGTCACCAGCCACACAACACTAGAAAACGAATGTCACTGTAATAACAGTACTTACAAGTGATTATGCAATTTCTCTAGGCATCACCCTTGTTCTGCCAAATTTCCTGCCCATTTTCCTGGCATTAATCTTCCTGCATAAGCTTATCCACAGTGTATGCTAATCTAGAATATGAAAGAATCCTAACTCGAGTCCTTTCCTGCAGGTGTTGACTGGGAAAAAGTTCCAGAGGAGACACCACCAAAACTCCTGCCTTACCTCCCCTCCAACACAAAGGGGGAACAGGGCCTGCACAGCGACTACAACGTGAGGAATGAGTCACCATTGATTGTGCAGTTTACGTCATATCATCATGATTGCTTCCCAGGTTGGTGACACAGGGAGTGAGCAGGATTTTGAGGATCGTTTCTTGCAGTGTTTTGGACTGGGAGACCCTGATGTCAAACCTGCACCCCGCAATGCCACCCAGAGTGATGCGCAAGAAAGACACGGGAAACTGAAAAAACAGGCAAAGGAGTCACCATGGTAAGTTTCACATTCCTCCTTTCTCCTTCTCCTTTCTGTCTCTTCTAGCCTTCTTGCTTTTGCCTTCTTCATCATCCACTCCCCAAGTCCTTCCCTTCACACACACGCACGCACGCACACACCCACGCACGCACACACGCACGCACGCACGCACACGCACACACACACACACACACACACACACACACACACACACACAGGCATCAGTTTGTTAATGGTGAATTAATAGTGAAATGTGGGCTCGTAGACAAGAGAAAGGTAATAGCATGTTCATGCAAAAGTGGAATGTCACACATGCTAAGAGCCACATGGTGTGGCCTTAACATCTTTACCGTCTCTTACCACACACACATGCATGCAGGGTTTGTTCAGCAAACGAAGACAGTTAATTCTGACAGACGCTCCCCGGCTCTACTATGTTGATCCAGTAGCTATGGTGCTAAAGGGAGAAATACCATGGTAAGGACTACAGCTTCAAGGAGCCACAATACATAACCTAGAAACAGACCACTCTAATGACTTAGCTCTCATTTGCAGTATACACTGCATACTAGTGTGAAGCACATTACTTCCACATCAGTGTTACCTTCAAACTAAGACTGTCAGATCCTGTGATAACAAACTCTACACCTTTGTTCCACAGGACTAGTAAGATGGGAGTGGAGGTTAAGAACTGGAAAATTTTCTTCGTTCATACGGTATGTTTTTATGTGGTTACCCTCCTCAGTATATTCAATGGCACGTGTTTGCATTGTTGTGAACTATGTACATACTTTGCTAGATCTAGATGTACTGCTATTCCAGTCATTTGCATGTGGGACCTGGGTATGAGGCTAGCATACTTTTAGCCAACTACCACATTTCTCTATCCCCCTCCCTCTTCAGCCAAATCGCACTTACTATTTGGAAGATCCCACAGGCCAGGCTCAAGACTGGGTAGACATCATCAATAAGTGGCTCACAATAAAGGAGTCTCACCAATAGAACACTTATGTACAGCCTTTACACTCTCTTGCTTGCATGTATCATGCACATACATACATACACACTGTATCTTTCATCTCTGCAATCAGTAAGACACTGTAACTCATGCCACTTTATATAATAGACACAAGTGAAAAACAACCATTGTGAGCACTCGAAATCAGGATTTGAACTGAAACAACCTCTGCTGTGAAGCCCTTATGTACACCATTGGCTTTAAATTGGTGAATCTCCCCCAGAATTGAACTCCAGACCATGCAAACGCATAAACAGAAAAAGCACAAATAAAGAGACCCAGTTATGTCATTATAGTATGTCCTTCCTATGCAGCACCACGGAAGGCAATATAAGTTGGCACATGCAACTGAGAGCTATGAGTTAACTCTGTGTTATGTTTCATGGAAGTACACGTGTGTCAAGGGGTCAGACATGCCTCTGGGTAAAGTAAGGTAGAGTTTACCACTGGCCTGTATGGCCGGCATGTGCCCTCCACTGCCATCAGTGAATGTGTGTCACAATGTTGTGTAGCTAATTTGAACTACACAGTTAGTGTTTATTACTGCTATAGCTGTTGAGGGGTAGATGACTACAGTCAATGAGCACCTCTTTCTGTAGAAGAGGTTGAAGGGGTAATTATAGGACCCAGTAACATTTCCATATAAGTTGCTGAATTGGGGGATCCTAATATTTCAAGATGGGGGACCAATTTGTTCAGCCACCTCATAGTGTAGCCGGGCCCCTGGTGAGTGTGTAGTGACTGATGTCATCCTGAGCAGCCAGCTCGGACAGCCCAGGGAAAACAAAGACACACAACCCAGATATCATGCATGCAACTTTTATAGTCATTCCCAGGCTGTGGAATGAACCTTACAATCTATGGTTTAGATAAATTAAGGAGAAGACTAAAGACTTCCACCAGAATGTAATGAACCAGTGGTCATAGTCGACGACATCTCATCAGATGATCAAGACACGAGCAAGAATAGGACCATAGTTGAGGAAGCACCTCTCCTTTTATGTTCAGACCCTCCATTCTTCCACCATTAGCTTTCAGCCTCAGTTACAAATTCACTATATATCAGCACTGTTGCAACTAGTGCATTAGTATCAGTGTTGCATTGGTGCACCTACACGAGAGGATGTTTCTTTATCAAATGGTCCATTTTATTTGCTACATTGAAAGTGTTCCAGCTGAGATGCATGACGTGGTCACTCTATACTCACATAAGATCATTGAGCTATCTCAGGCACATTTATGTGTGCCTCAAACCAGATCGACTCTCCATGCAATTGCCATAAGGCATAACACCCAACGCAAACAGCGTTGAGATCCACCCCCGACCCCCTGTGCGGCCGCCTGACAAATTGCGCGCGCGCATACTCATTCACAGTGCAGCAGCAGCTTCACGATTCACTGTTCAACTTCGAGTATCAATCATCCATCACCACTAAATGGTAGTGCTTACATCGCATCCAGATCTGCTGCATGACTGCCACATGTAACACGGCCAAAGCGAAAGTGAGCCGTGAAAATTGGTGTGATTGCCAGTAGGCGTCCAGTGGCTGGGGCGAGCCCAACCACAACCAGAAGCAAAGGAAGACGAAGACTTTTATTGGGGCTTGGAAGGAAGCGAAGAAAACTCACCACCGTTGCTCCTGCACCGGAACGAGAGGCAGTGGGGAGGAACGAGAAGAAGGAAAGGATGGCGTCAAATGGAGTAGCTGGCGAGGAGGATGCAGTGGAGGCGATGGAGACCGAAATGAGCCCCGAGCCAAACGGTATTAAAGTACCACCTACTGTGACCTGGGGCGTGTCAACAAAGATGTTGATTTGTCAGTACAAAGCCCGTTTTTGGCGTGTAACGTGTAGCTACAATATCTGTGGTGGGCTTTAATTAAAATACAGGTCCTATCTTGCTGTATCAGTGCTGTAGGCATAAGCTGTACAGATAACTTACTAGGTGTGTGCATAGCTGCAGGCAACCTCGAGCTCAGAAAATGTGGAACTTAGCTACTTATTCTGAACTTAGGTTGCTGTGCAGCTTCTTTTTCCATTACAGGTTCGTTTTCAACATCATGCTCAGAAATAGGTCAACTTTTAGGTCACAGTGTAGAATAAATTTCCCAAGAGTTTCTGAGCTGTGTGGTATAGTGCCAACAATTAGTTTTAGATGCATAATTTGCATGGTTTTTGCAAATGCTTGTCTCAGGCTGCAGCAAATTAAGCAGGTTGCATGTTTGGGGTTAACATATTGCATCATGCACCCCTACAGGCTAGTGAGTCTCATTAGAAAGCGTAAAAAAATGATTTTTAGTATCAGTCCACCAGTCCAGTCCAGTGATTGTAGACGGCCAGAACAAGGTGTCTTTACAAATCATGGTTATTTTTCAATTTACACTGGACTCTTCATTTCTGAGTTTATAAGTTGTCACTCAAAACAATCTTGGACACACCCATTTTGGTTTTGATTTGTCATTAATACAATAGTCTATGAGCAGATTCAGCAAAGGTTAAAGTTCATGGTGCATGCCCCTTGCTCTCATTCCATGCAGATGATACGACTCCCTCACCACAACCAGACAGCCCGGTGAAGCCTGGGAGTGGAGCTGAGGGTCCAGCAGAGACACAGGGAGACACAGCTGGAGGAAAACAAGAGGAGGAGGAAGATGATCCTTGTTGCTCTGAAAGGCTGCTGCAGTTTATGATCAGGAACTTCAGCCAGCTCAGTGACCAAGTTCTGAGTGATCCTGTCTTCATTAGGAATCTTCCATGGTATGAACATATGCTCAGCAAAAATCGACCTCTTGGCATACTTTGTCAAAAATGAGATTATTACACCGGCAGAGAGTGCATTTGTTGCTGATCACAGCGATACTTTTATCTTTTGAATCAGCTACACACGTCTAAATGCAATCAGTACGCAAGTTTTTTTCGATCGTACACGGCTCAAATGTGCGTAAATCCTGAACGCACATAACTTCTGGCCTGCTGCGTGAAATGGTGATACCTTATAAGTGTGCATTCTACCTTCTCAAGTTACAAAGTAGACGTCCTACACATTCAATCGCTCTAAGTGCTCAAGCATATCGGATCCATGCATAGCGTATTGAACTTTGAACTCACATAACGTAAATCCACTGTTTATGCCAAGTTGTCGATTTTCACAGAGAGGATCAAATATGTATAGATGTGTGTGTATGTAGTGTGTGTGTATCATATGATCCAGCACATTTTACAGTATGTGTGGCAGTCCCAGTTGGGTATTATTTTGTCGCATATTTTGACCACATCACCACATTCGAAGCACTGGATCACGGAACTTCCATAGGACAAGGCTCGTACATACTTCATACATGTAAATGCATGAATGTCCGGTGTATCTGTGAAGTGCATATAAGCCCCACCTTAATGAAGGTTAGTGATACAGCACTTCAAACACAGTGATGCAATCAAGATACGTGACAATTTCTATCCAGGACTGTCGCATGTGGTGGTTTTTATACCACTCCTGTTTGTCAACTTTTGACGATTTCCTTTTTGCATGGTCATTGAATGTGAAATCTGCTCATTCGGTGTTTAGACTGGTTGTTGTACCACTTGTTGCGGTACAAGGATGATTTGTCTGTCCACCGTTCTTTTCTCCAGGCGGCTGTTGGTGATGCCAAGAGAAGTGAACAGCCAAACGGAAGGGAAGATAAGAGGGCTTGGGGTGTTTGTGCAGTGCAACCCAAAGTCACCAGAATCAACGTGAGTGCTTGTTCCATAGAAGGGAAGGGGAGGGTGAAGGGAGGAGCCTAAATCCTCTATTGTTAGTGTGTCAGGTGTTTCATAGATCCATTAGTGATGAGATGGTTCTGCATGTTTGGTTCTATTCTTGAATTGTATCTGCTCCTCTCCCCTCCTCCTCAGGAGCTGGAATATCTCGGCCCATGCCGCCATCACCCTTGTACACCAGACCAACACACAGAATAGCTTCTCAAGAGGTCAGTTCTCTCTCTCTCTCCTTGTCCTAGCACTGCAATGGCCACAGTAAGTAAATTGTGAGGGGTTTTACACTAAACATAGTGCTAAAAATTAAGGTACTTTGCTTTCTGTACATGACATGGAGAACTTTTTCTGAGACAAATTCTAGTCCATCTAGTATTGTAAAAACTCTTTCTAATGTACTGATTTGTCGTTGACTCTCTGCTTTCACTGCAGACATCTACCACTGCTTCTGTGCCCGGGAGAATGACTGGGGGTACAGTAACTTCATGGCTCTCAAGGACATGGAGGAGAAGGGATTTATCGAGGATGATACCATAGTACTGCAGGCCCATGTTAAAGCTGATGCCCCACACGGGATCAAGTATGTGTACGCATGCTGATAGCCATGTATTCTGTAGGCCACGTGCACATCAACTGTGCATTCTATCCTCCCACTTGATTTCTTTTCCCTCCCTCCTCCCTCCTCCCTCCTCCCTCCTTCTCCTCTCTTGTTCTTTTCTCTCTCTCCTTCATGTAGCTGGGATTCACGGAAGCACACAGGCTACGTGGGTCTCAAGAACCAGGGAGCCACCTGCTACATGAACTCCCTGCTGCAGACGCTGTACTGCACTAATAAACTGAGAAAGGTCTGTGTCCACTTGGTAGTGTGGAATGTGATTTTGGTTGTACTTGGTGTAGTTGGTCGTTGGGCACTTTTAGAGTCAGGACTTTACCGAAGGTGTCTAATGATGTCATTAATGTCATTGTTTCAGGCAGTGTACCAGATGCCAACTGAGAATGATGATGCAGTGAAAAGCGTGCCACTTGCACTACAGAGACTATTCTATGAGCTTCAGCACAGGTGTGTGTGTGTGTGTGTGTGTGTGTGTGTGTGTGTGTGTGTGTGTGTGTGTGTGTGTGTGTGTGTGTGTGTGTGTTGTGTGTGTGTGTGTGTGTGTGTGTGAGTGTGTGTTGTGTGTGTTGTGTGTGTGTGTGTGTGTGTGTGTGTGTGAGTGAGTGAGGTGGGGAGACTACGCATGTACATGAACGGAAAGACTGCACTGCAACACATGTATAACCTTGAGCATGGGCAGGTATGTAATCTTAAAGTATTGTGCACAGCAAGCCTGGACCCAAATGCTAGATGCTAGCATTGATACTTGGAAACGTTGCCCTTTCGTCTGCAGTGACAAACCTGTTGGAACGAAGAAGCTCACCAAGTCCTTTGGCTGGGACACAATGGACATCTTCATGCAGCATGATGTTCAGGAGTTGTCCAGAGTGGTATGCCAGTTGTTTGTGTGCCATGTGTAAAGAATGTGGGACAGTGGGCATATGAAGGATGACATGACCAGGAAGTGGGGAAATATGGAGACGTTACTTCTAATTTATTATGTCGTCAGGATTGCCAAGTCAATTCTAAATTTGTACATGTATGTTTAAGTATAACTAACCTATGTGACGACAGTTGAGTGTTGTTACGATGGAACCTGTGTAATGGTCACTGAGTAGGGAGGCCTCCTGCTTATATGGACCTGCATGTACATTCTGCTCTCTATAAAGCACCTCCTTGCTTATAGTGGTCAAAATGTAAAGCTGAGGATAGCTACAATAGACATGTTCCACTATATCAGTACAAGGAACAATTATGTCAAGCACATGTAACTGGTCCTTCTGACCTTTGACCCTCTCTACTATGTGAGCAGTTGTTGGACAACATTGAGAGCAAGATGAAGGGGACTGTGGTGGAGGTGAGATTTAGTTCAGCTCTGTGCTACACTCATGCTCTGGTATAGCTCTGTCTAAGGCGTTTTAATCCCTTGTTGCTGCAGGGCACGATCGCACGGCTGTTTGAAGGCAAAATGGAGGTTGGTAGCTGCTGTCTGCATTTCTGCCTAATATGACTCTTCCAGAGACTGTTTTGTGTAGCAGGCCGTGGTTGGTACCTTTTCATACTTCTCGTTTGTTTTCTTTAGTCGTACATCAGATGTACTCATGTGGAGTATGAATCTACGAGGTTGGTGTGTCAGGGAAGGGATGTGGAATTATGTATGTGCACAAGGGTATTTTATGTGTGCAGTTTGGGCAAGGAGTGCTGAATGAAGGAGGTTTTAAAGTTTCGTCTTGCGTTTTAGGGTTGAGACATTTTTTGATATTCAGTTGAACATCAAAGGGAAGAAAAATGGTGAGAAACATACCTTTATTAGTGATCAACAGTGTTGACTGTTGGCGATGACTGCTGCTTCCCCTAACCTTCACACTATTAGTGTACGAGTCATTCAAGGACTATGTGGCAGTGGAGACACTGAAGGAGGAGAACAAGTACGATGCTGGAGACCTCGGAATGCAGGTCTGCTTGGGAATTGTTTTGTAGAAGAGCTTTGAGTTTGAGACACTTCTCTATTTCTCATCCCTCCTCCAGGAAGCAAAGAAGGGGGTGATCTTTGTCAGTTTTCCCCCGGTGCTACATCTCCACCTGATGCGGTTCCAGTATGACCCTGTCACTGACACTAATGTCAAGATCAATGACAGGTGCTACCACCCTGTCATAATGTAGTAATGGTTTCATGGAGAAGTAGAGGGTGGAGGGAGATTCAGTCTTGAAGGCCTCTGTTGCTCCCATATAGATACGAGTTTCCAGAGAAGCTTCATCTTGAAGAGTTTCTGAAAGAGCCCGAGGCCACCCCCGCTGACTACACACTTCATGCTGTCCTTGTACATAGCGGAGATAACTATGGTGGGCATTATGTTGCCTACCTCAACCCAAGAGGAGAAGGAAAAGTACGTGTGTGAAACAGTCATGGTTGCTTACTTGCTGGTGCATGTATGTGCCTTGATCTGTCTCGTCTTATGGAAATGAGTATACCTGCTTAGTATAGCCTCATTCCCATCATTAATTTTCTGGTGTATAAAACGAGGTTATCCTTTTCAGCAGAGAGATTCTGCATCATCCTGGGGCAAGCCTGAGTGTTAAGCAAATTTCATACTGTAAATGATTTGGGCAAACCTGAGCGAGCCCTACACTAGTGTGGTCTATGGGTGATCTGACCAACTGACTGGCCGACTGACAGACCGAGCAATGATGTCATACGGAGACTTAACACGAAACGATGCGCATGGTGAATTGTGTACGAGGGCAAGTACACATGCTATGTAATGCATCTCCAGACTAAATTTGCTACACATGTCCTGCGACCTTGTCAAAAAATGGGGTCTGGACACTTTCACTAGAAAAACTGGGGCCAAAGAACAGATGGCAGTCAGTAATTGTAGTTGTTAATTGCATTACCACTTACTACTAGCCTAAGCCTTTGTATGGAGTGTATCTTTTGTTGCAAACTGTTGTTGCTGAGCATAGTTGTAGTTGTTAATAGGACTTCACACAGCAGTGATAATTATCTCGTTATTACAACGTTTCAACCAGGCTGTGCTGGTCCTACTAACAACTAAGACTATCTTCTATACCTTCTGTACCATGGTGTCATGTCCTTCAAGCAATATGTGTTGCTGGGCATGCTACCATAAGTACTCATGTTTTTCTCATCTCTCTTCTCCTGTTTCGATCGACTGTTGCTGCTGAACATGCTGCTGTAAGTGGTTAAGATCTTTCCTTTGCTGTTTCAGTCAACCGTTTACCGTTGTTGTTGATGCTGTTTTAGATCCTGTGGTCTTTCTTGCTTGCAATATTAAAGAAGGAAATGGTGGTGAGTGTACACACACCTATCTGGTATACTCACATACGTATCAAGGCCATTCACAAAGTGCTGATTTAATATATTGCCAACCATGCAGTAGTGGGCCAAGGCTGCATCGAGCCACCGAAGCGATGCACTCTTGATGGGTTTAATATTTCACCCGTGTCTGTTAGATTCTCCCTGTATACAGCACTTCTTTCTCAGTCTAGCACGTTCTTTTTCCTTTGCTCTGCTCTCCCAATCGCCCTTTGCTTGTGCTTTCATACTCTACCATGATCACGTGAAGACAGCTCCAGTTTCAGTCGTACTCCTCACCAGTATTCTCAGTTGTTTATGCAACAACTTGTATACTACCTATTCCACGTGCCATCTGCCCATGCCAACTGACAACATTTCACAATTATAGCCGTTGTGTTAAGGTGCTCAGCGATAATTACAACACTATCACGTCAATGACATGCCACAAAAACTTTCGATTTCAATATTGCAACTGTGGATTTGACCTACATTAGCTAGTCATCACACAATGCTGTGACACAATTGAGGCTAACACTAGACCACTTGGCTAGTATACATTTACAATGAACCTATCCACTGTCAACACTATTAAATGGAAATGGCACCAGCTACATATAGTGAGACACAACATCGTCAGCACCAGGGCAATCACAGCCAGCTGCCGTAAAGCAGTATCTCCCCACGGTGCACTGGCGCTATGCTGCTACCTACATCTTAGTCTTCAACAAAGTCTAACCCACAGCCCACAAATTTATAGACTTGTAATTCTACAGAACTTCCATTAATCGGAGTATTGAAACACTTGCGGTGCTTTGATCAAACCATTCTCTGTAGTCCATGCAGTAATAGGACCCCTATATTTTGTATCTGCATCATGACTTGTGGTGTTCCCTTCCTCTGCAGTGGCTGAAGTTTGACGATGATGTGGTGTCCACTGTAAGTGTGCATCTCAAGACTCGGAAAGAAAATTCAAACATCTGATCTTTTCTCTTGTGTGTAGTGCTCTAGGAAGGATGCCATTGAAAGCAACTTTGGGGGGAACGATGTAAGTGAAGGTTCCCAGTTGCAAGACTAGTCATGCATGTAGTGTACCCTTTCTTCAGTGATCTCCCCACCACAACACACATGCACATACACATACCAGGACAGCATAGCCATCAGGAATGTCACCAATGCTTACATGCTGGTGTATATAAGGGACAGCTGCTTAGGTATGATGATAGGCCCATAGTGGAATCTGTGCTGCATGATTGTTGTGTGATAGTTTAAAATGTCAAGATTGTTGCATTTTTTTTTCACCAGCGGATGTGCTGCAGGAGGTGACAGACATGGACATCTCAAAGACTCTAGTGAAGAGAATAGCAGAAGAAAAGTGAGTCAAGATCTACATGAAGTGGAAATAGTACTGAAATGTTACAACATTAGAAACACAATGGCGCCTTCTGTGCAATGATTATTCAAGTATTTGAGAGTTAGGGAAGCAACTGTTCGAAGAGCGACTTCCGGCACTAAGTAGCATTTCCACACACACCCTCAATTCATACGTGCACTCACACATGATTAAAACAGACACCTGGAGTACCTTCGTCGAAAGGAGCGCAGTGAGGCCCACTTGTACCTGACTGTAGAGGTATACCTGGAAGATGATTTCCAACCCCATCAGGGATTTGACCTTGTGGACTTTGAAGATGTGAAACCAAGGTTATAGAAGGAGAGTAGTGGAGCGGGGAGAGGAGAGTGTATGAATGAGAGAGAGAAGAGAGAAGGAAGGGGATACAGTGGAACCCCTCTTAAAGGACATCCCTCAAATAAGGACACCTGGTTAATCAGGACACTTGACCGAGTCCCAACTTTATATTATTCTCCACCTGAAATAAGGACACCTCACTAATCAGGACAATTATTTTGGTCCCAAGGGTGTCCGTATTAGAGAGGTTCTGCTGTAGTTAATAGCAAGCTGGAACACTACTGTGTACAGTTGGTGATTACTGCACACTGACTTCTCTTTCTCCTTTCAGGTCCTTCAAGGTGTTGAAGACGAGCAGATATGCTGAACTGCACCAAGGACTGGCAGCAGCACTGGTAAGTATGTGAGTGGGTGGGGCAGCAACAAGGGGCTCACCTTGTGGTAGATACTTGATGCTTCAAGCACCATCAATGTTTCTGGTTGCAGCTACTAATTAATTGACTTGTATTTTGATTTGATACTGTGGTAAGTTTATCGTGCTCTCAGCAGTCTCCATCAGTCTTGGCATCCTCGACTGGTTTCAGCAATTCACCTCTGGTCTCTGCAATAGTTTCTGCAATTTCCAGTAGTCTCCAGTTGTAGCTACCATCTTCACCGGTCTCAGCAGTCCCCACTGGTCTTTGCAACTTCCACTGCTCTCTGCAGTCTCCACTGCTCTCTGCAGTCTCCACTACTCTCTGCAGTCTCCACTGCTCTCTGCAGTCTCCATTGCTCTCTGCAGTCTCCACTGCTCTCTGCAGTCTCCACTGCTCTCTGCAATCTCCACTGGTCTCTGCAGTCTCCACTGCTCTCTGCAGTCTCCACTGGTCTTGCAGTCTTCACTGCTCTCTGCAGTCTCCACTGGTCTCTACAGTCTCCAGTGCTCTCTGCAGTCTCCAGTAGTCTCTGCAGTCTCCAGTGGTCTTGGCAGTCTCCAGTGGTCTTGCCAGTCTGCAGTGGTTTTAGCCTCATATGCGGTACAAGACGACTGTGATCTCACTGGTCTCTGCAGTCTCCAGTTGTTTTTAAACTGTAGTAATTTGTAGAGTTCTACATTGCCTAGTCACTTACCGGGGTATTAGATCAGAGGGTGAGAATACCAAGACCAGAATAGTGCTTATTAAATACATTGTGACTCTTCTTTTTTGGTGCTTGCAACATATCTATCCACCATGTTTACTCTTGTCCAGTGAATCTTGCATGTGGTCTTCAGAACATGTGAATACTTTGCTGTAGGGATACCCAAAGAACCAAATTCGTGTTTGGCCATTTGAGAGGAGAACGAACCACACTACTCGACCCAGCTATCTTGACAAACCAGACGACCCAACAAAGACTGTGAGTTGCAATACAAGGGCAGCAGTGTACCAGAATGTGTATGTTACCAATCCTATACATATAGGTCTTCCAGCATGCCGAGATGTGGTCCCCCTGGAGGTTATATGTGGAGACCCTTCCTCCAGGTCTGTGATCACAGTAATACAAATGTGTATTAACAGTTGAACGGGCATGTGCGTTCTCCAACACTCAGATTCTGACCTGGAGTTCCTGGCACCATATGACTACAACTGTAAGAAATAACACTTGTACAGACCAAGCCCTCTGCCCTCCTCTTCTCCTTCCTTTCCTTCCTCCCTCCCTTCTTCCTTTCTCTGTCGCTTGTCTCTTCCCTCACCCATCTCTCCCCCTTTTCCCCCTCTTTTCCCCCCTCTAACACCTTCCTGTCTCTCTTTCTTCTTCTTTCCTTTACACTCAGCTCAAGTACTGCTCTTTTTCAAGTATTACAATCCAGCCACAAGGCTGATGAAATACATCGGCCATGTTGTTGAGTCCCTCTCCAGAAGACTGTGTAAGTATGCAAAAGCAAGTTAATAAGAGCTCTTAACTAGTGTCCCTGAGGATATATATCACAATCTTCTCACAGGTGATCTGTACCCATTCTTACGAGAAAGAGCCGGTCTTCCTCCAAACACTCCTCTGTTACTGTATGAGGTACTTTCCTACTTATACACATGTAGACATGGACATAGATCAATTCTCCAGCCAGTATGGCTTGGCATCTTATCAATGCTCCTAGAAACTTTTTTCTTGTCTCTTCCTCTTAGGAAGTGAAGCCCAACCTGGTTGAGCACATAGACCCCAAGGTGGTCCTTTCCCAGGTACATACATACATACTAGTTGTACATATTATGCATAGCGTATAATTTATGAGTTTGTTGCTTATGACATTTGTACTATTGCGCTATATTATATCCCACTGGATTCATCTGTATAGCACCCTTCATTCTTTACCTACTAGCCTTTGCCATGGAGCTTAGTTGAACTGCTTACAACTATGAAGGATGTAATCTTTAGTTGGATGGTGTTAAGCTGCATCCAACTACATAACCCTGCCTACCTTAGTCCTCCTCCTTCTCTACCAGTGAGCAGCCCCAACCTCCAGATTCCCTATCGAAACCTGAACCAATACCATAGACCTGCTTGTAAATCATTGTAGGCCTCTGTTAGTTGTTTACACACAACTGTGAGCTTGCTATGCACATTAGCCATAAATATCTAGATGTGTACTAGTACATGTAGACGTACACAACAGTGCTTGAGGGTGGAAATGAGACCAATTTTATTGTATTACCTACAGTGGTAGGATATAGATTCATTACTTGCCTTCTCTGGTCATGCTGCAGGTGGAGGAGCTGCGAGATGGAGACATCTTCTGCTTTCAGAGGTTGTTATAACAAGCTTTTCACATACTTGTGATCACACTTGCAGAAATTTTGATACAAATTCTAGTCACTTCCAACATCCCAGGACAGTGGTTGACAAATTTTAACCAGGGGTTACTGAGTTTGTAACTGCTGTATATATGCAGGTATAGTGAAGCAGGTTGAGTGTGTGTTGACTATCTCCCTTTGCAGGGAAGATTTACCGCTAGACAGATTTCCTGTCCCAACTGTGTTAGAGTACTTCAGGTATATCTGCTGTACATCTCTCTCTCTCTCTCTCTCCTTTTCCCCCTCTATCCCACCCTAGTCTGTTTCATCCTGAGGTTGTTGTGCAACTTTACCTGTCCGATTGTGTGGACACACATGCACACACACACACACACACACACACACACACACACACACACACACACACACACACACACACACACACACACACACACACACACACACACACACACACACACACACACACACACACACACACACACACACACAGGGACCTCTATAATCGTCTGGATGTGACATTCTACAACAAGAACATCCCAGGAGACCCAGGTTTCATACTCACGCTCAACCAGAGGATGAACTACCCCCAGGTGAGTTGAGCTTACTATGAACATCTTTGCTTTACAGTCCTTGGTTGCTCTAAGGAGTACTGGGTAGTGAGCCCCTCCCTAACAAGACTTCAGATGTGAGACTGCAAATTTAGTTTCTAGGTTTACCTTTTGTTCAAGGAGATGTGGTTCAGTGCATGCCAGTTTGTACATGTGGATACAATACCGCAAGGTGATTGGTGTTGTAATATTGTATGTTGTGAAAGACTTTGTATTCTTCCTAGATGGCAAGAAGTGTGGCTCTGCACCTGAGCACTGATCCAGCATTGCTGCAGTTCTTTAGGCCACAGCTGTAAGCTATACGCGTGTGTAACTCACTCCTGGCCACCTGCTACCACTGTTACATAGTACCGGGTATCAAATTACATTTTGAGTTTGCAGATCTATAGTACCTGTGTGCATCATGCTATACCAAGATAGGTGCAGAAGGAATCCCTTCTTCACAGTGCATCACTTCTTTAGACCATGATGGTTCTTTGCCACTGGTAGAAGGTCCCGTCTTAGTCCCAGATGGTGGATAATGTTGTGTGGTGGTGGCCTGGGAATGAGAATTTCTCATAATGAGAAAACAGGAACAGGACCAATGCCTGAGAATGATTTTAGGTTCATTTGCAATCACTACAAAGTTAAAGTTTTGAATTCTAGAGTAGAGCTTTTCTTTGAGCTTGATTGATTGTGCCACTGCAGGAATCATCGCCATTACTCTGACCAGCCCATTCGCTGCAGCAATGAGGGCTGTGTGCGGGACTTTGTGGGTCTGAGGCACCGCACTGATGCACCTCCCCTCCTGTTCTACCAGAAGGTACATGGACTGTGTGATACTTGATAGCCAGACAATCAGTACACATACGTCTCTTCTGTGATATGTTCCTGTCTGCACACATGCTTT
This sequence comes from Agelas oroides, assembly GCA_949130485.1. Classification (NCBI taxonomy): domain Eukaryota; kingdom Metazoa; phylum Porifera; class Demospongiae; order Agelasida; family Agelasidae; genus Agelas; species Agelas oroides. The sequence goes on from OX422195.1 coordinate 5,031,507, forward strand.
GCTAGAGAGCCACTGGCTAATGCAAGGAAGATACCACAGCGGTCTTCTTGTTTGCAAAAACATTGCTGCTATGAGTAATCATGTTGTAAATGCACTGTCATGTGTCGTCGGTACCGTGAGCATGAGGAAACATTGCCTAAAAAGACACATCAGGACTTAAGTGTGTGTGTGTGTGTATTTGCTACTTCGATTGTGTTTAAGGGTTGTATTTTCATTCTCTACAGTTGAGCATTCCAATCGATCAGTTTGAAAATAAGAAATGGTTCAAATGCATCTTTGTCAGTATGAGACTCAGAGAAGAGGTGAGAGTTTGTGGGTAAGGTGCCCACAATACTAGTATACATCTACCTTAGTGTCCCGGGCAAGCGCCCATGGGCGCTCACAGCTCAAACACCAAAAATTCGGGGTGGGCGGAGGAGGTGCTTGACTATCCCAGTGCAAGCGCCCACCCCAGATCTGAAGTTAACTGACAGGCGCTACTGAATTGACTTGCATCGTTGCTTCACCCGAGCTTCGTTTTTTAGGCAAGCGAGGCCAGTACGGCAGTACAGAAAGCTGTATCCTGCTAGAAAACGGACCAAGCCGAAGTCTCCTTGCCATGGCTTTGCAGCATTCGTCACTTGCAGTACGCGAATTTCGTACTGCAAACGAAGAACGCTGCGGATGAGGCTATGTGCAAACGTTGCTGCAGGATGTAGTGGCGCCTGAAACTCATTGATGAGCTCAAACTGTGAACTTTCGAGTCACCACGCAAGAACTTTGCATGGTGGGCGGTTACACAGAGAACCTTGAAAAACCACAGAACTGTCAAAATCAAGGGGTGGGCGCTTGCGCGAGAATGGGCGCTTGCCCAGGACAATACGGTATGTGTACAACTCTACCATAAACACTTTCACTGTGTGTAGGTATCACTGAAATTACCATAACGCGTTTGCTATGTCTACAACTATTGTCATAACACTTTTATGGTACTTGTGATTATCAAATTTCTGGTTCTTTACTCACAGAGAGACCTTACTTTGTATGTGGACAAGAATGGAACCGTGGAGGATTTGCTTCAGGAGGCTGCAAATGAGGTATATGTCATCTCCACATTAAAACGTTTGGTTGAATGTTCCATGATGCTTGCAGCCATCAGCAGTGGTGGAATACCAAGTGGAACAAGCAACTTCCTGCACTGTAAAATGAACCTGTGGATTTTATATACATATTATGTTGACAACTGCATGAAGGAGGAGGGAGCATTAGTATTGTCACTGTTGGCAAAAGTGTTCATCGGAGCTCTAAACAGTTGGCCACCTACTTGTAAATTCAGTGTGGTTGCAATTGCATATGTAATAGAAGCTTTGAAAAATACCCTTTCTATTTTTAAGTACTTTGTGGATTTAATTTGAATACTGAATTGTTGTATCAGTAAGCAAGTTTGCATATGCATTTATAACCAAATAATCCTTCTGTGTAAATGTTAGTACTGGAAAATAATGGTCACTGTAACAGTGCATGGATGCTTACTTGCCTTATTTGGCTTTGTCTCTGTTTCAGATTACTTTCAGTGAGGGAAGCACCAAACACCTGAGGTACACTGCAGTCTCATTCCCAGAATGGTCCCAGAATTATAGTTATCTGCAGCCTTCTTCCTTAGCCTGGGAGTGAGGCTAAGTTACAATGTAACATTGGTAGCAGCAGTTCTTTTTTCGGTGCAGATTACTGGAGGTGATGACCCATCGCATTGTGGACGTACACTCCACGGACAAGCCTGTGACTGACCTCTACCAACAGAAACTATACAGGATAGAGGTGAGCAGGCAGCTGTTGCAGTAGTGCTGTGAAACGAAGGCCTGCAGTGTAGCTGTTGACACTGCTCTCCTCGCCCCTGCCAGGAAGTACGGAGCGAGGAGTTGGTGCTCGATGAGAATGAAGCTCTGATCCCAGTAGCACATTTCCAAAAGGTGAGTCATCATATGTATTTATGTATGTATGTATGTATGTATGTATAGAAGAGACAGGTTGTCTTTTGCTTGATCCCCTCCTTCCCCATCTCCACTTCTGTCAGTCCTGTTCCCTCCCTCCCCTTTTCCATTCACTTCTCCTTTACTTCATCCTTTCCATTATCCAGGCTGCTCACAATGTGTTTGGTGTGCCTTTCTTGCTGAAAATCAGAGATGTAAGTTCACCTAACAAAGATTCAATCTCACTATATATGTGGCAGTCCTATGTAGAAATCAAAGATTATTCGTCACGTATTTCGATCACATCACTGCGTTCAAAGCGCTGTACTTGTGTATTGGTGAACCTCCTTTAAGGGCGGGCCTCATATGCGCTTCATAGACTCATTAGATATTCATGCATCTACGAAGCATGTATGAGCCCCGCCCTTAACTGCGCTTTGAACGCAGTGATACGATCGAAGTACACGATGGAATAATCTTCAATTTCTACACGCGACTGTCATGTATACATTGTATATATCTTTGTGACACTCCTATTTTGTTTTGTAGGGGGAGAAGTTGTCATCAGTCACAAACAGGATCAAAAACATCCTTGAAGTGCCTGAGAAAGAATTTGACAAGGTACACACTGAGTTACAATCATGCAAGCTACTGGACTCTTATATACCATTGAGTGAAACTAGAATCATTGATCTGAGGTGATTGGGACGAGCCTGAGCGAGCCCCACACTAGTGGGACTGCATTGCAGAAGTGTGTGTGTATGTATCTATGCTTGCGGCCATATACCGTAAATTTTAAATGCGCATTTAAATATTTCCCGAAAATTGAATATCCTCGTGCACTTAGTCAATAGGTGAAGGGCAACGCTGGGATACTGCCAGAGTGCAGCGTCGGCAACTGTAGCGGAGACGGCTCAAGTTGAAGCACGCACGGCACCTTACTTCTTGCTTGTCACAGCAGCTACAGACCGACCCGGCATCAACTAGTCTCGCAGGCCAGACTCTCCCCGTGTAAGAGTCTGGCCTGCGAGACTAGGCATCAACGGCAGGCTGCTCGCAGACTGTACAAAATGACACGCGGGGTTGAGATCGCTTCAGGTAAGGGTTGTGCATAAACGGCACTCATAAACACCAGCGATTTGGCTCATGATTTCAGCATGAAGCTTAGTCTATTCATGTGTAGCCATAGTAGCTGCTTGCTCAGGCTCGCCCCCACAATGTTCTACATTTTCTAGTATTGTGTATGTGCATGTGACTATGTACTGCTAAGTACATGCAGTGTTTCGTGCATCTCTCAAAATTGCTTTTATTTTCCATTTCAGTGGAAATTTGCCATTGTTCAGACAATCCAACCCTTCCATTACCTTTCAGAAGGTAAGTAGCACCATAATCATATGAGACTAAATCTTGAGGCCAGTATCATTAAGCATTAGCGTCTTTACTGCCTACTCAGCAATACATGAAGACTTAAATGCTGAAACTCATCACTATGAGCTATTTGTAAATGTGCTATGTACATGTGCCCAAAATTATGACTCTTGACATAAGCTCTCAGGTACACATAAGGCTACTAGTCTATGGCCACATGCTATTAATATGAAGCCACTAATTCTGTTCCCACACAGAAAATGACGATCCCCTTCACCTTAGTCAGTTTCTCATCAAACCCAGCAAAGGTAGGGTTCACTGTTTCTATGACTAGTGTAGACAAGCGTCTCCTCCCAGCCGTGTGCATGCTGGCAGAAGTCCTAGCAATGATGGCTAAACATCTCCTCCTAGGTATCCATTTCCCAAGGATGGGCATGCCATGGCTAGGACTGGATCACATCAACAAGAGCCCCAAACGTACCAGATACACCATGGAGAAAGCTATAAAAATACATAACTAGTCACTAGGCAATCTCGGTAGCTATTGCAATGTTGGTTGTACATACATGCTCAGTTTACACTATTATTCTTGCTTATGTACTTGTCAAACTCTTCCCTGTTTCATACAGCTATTACCTGTTGTCATCTTTTGCATAAAATATTGGTACATGCTACTACACATCTTGCTTCCTTCATAAAGTTAGACTTAGTAGTGACATACATGGAATTGCTATCCAATTTACTTCAAGATGTTGCTTCCTTCATAAAATTAGACTTAGTAGTGCCATACACTGAATTGCTATCCAATTTACTTCAAGATCTTGCTTCTTTCATAAAATTAGATTTAGCAGTGACATTATGTCAACACTGAATTGCTATCCAATTTACTTCAAGATCTTGCTTCCTTCATAAAATTAGACTTAGTAATGACATACACTGAATTGCTATCCAACTTACTTCAAGGTCTGAGTGTGAGAAATTAAAGAGTGTGATTGCTATATAGTAACAATGATGTTTGAACAGAGAACCAAAGTTATCTGCTGGTGATAGCATACAGTTGCATTGATGCATTTGCTAACAATTCAGGTCTAAACCACACCTCAGAGTTTAGCCCTGCACTTCTGCTAGCTAGAACACTTGAGAGATCAGTGCTATTCCAAGACCATTAAGCAAAGGACTGAGAGATAGAGTGGACTAACCCACAAGTATTTGAATTTACCCATCCTCCCCCCCTCCTTAACTTGAGGATATATACTTAATGTGTTTCAGGAGCTGCTGAAATTTACATTTTTGGCCTTATGTTCACAGCATAGGCTTATTGCATTGCTGTGCAAACACATGCAATTAATTAAAATTTTGGGTTGGTCCACTTTAATTTTACCTCGTGGCCCAGTGCAGATCTGAGAGGGATACGTGTATAGCACATTTTAAATTTTAATCTTGAAGAGTACAGGCTGTGTGCTGAGACAGTTCGGCTAAACACTACCACTACAATCATGATACAAAAATAATGGCAACTTATAAGATGAAGTATTTCGGTATGTATGCAGACAAAAGAAGTCTTGTGATAAGTACTGTGCATGTAATAATGAAAAACTAGAGTTCCGAATCATTCAATCGTCCTGAATTTGTCATCACCTCTCTTCTTCTCTGTATTGCATACAGAATCTTTTTTCGAGGTCCAAGAGGTAGCCCAATGCTAATCAAGTCTTTCTCGTCACAGAGTGCTAATGCCTCTAAATCTAGCATTTCTTTGTGCAGAAGTTGAACACAATCTAACAGGTCTAGAGATGTCAGGAATGTGGCTAGTGTGGAGTTATTTTCTATTTCCATTACCTGTGGTGAAAGTGGTTCTAAATCAGTTGTGCTTCTGCTTAGTATGCCTGTGCCATGGACACTGGTTTCTGAAGAGCTTGCACTGGAAGATCTTTCGTGTGACACTAAGCCTGGCTCGGATGATGTGTATGGGCTTTGTGACAGAGACTGTAATGTGTTCAGGAGTGGACCTGCATTCACCCTAGGTACTGGGCGAAAGGTGCTCCCTGCTGAGTGGGGGAATTCTACTTGGTCTACTTCTTCATTCTCCCCTTTCTGTGTGATGTGTTCAGTTGAATGTGAGGGGTGCAGTTCAAAGTTTTGCCTAAGAGCATCCTGCGTCGATAGCTTTTTCTTTCTTCCTCCAGCGGGTGGGTGTGCTATGCTGACAGATCTTTGCTTCCCACCCATAGCTGTAGCGGGACTTGCACCACTGGGAGCTGTTGAGTAGTCATAAGAAAGTTTCTTGGGTTTGGCCATCCCAGATTTTCCTTCCTCCTGCTCATTCAAAGCCTTTGATCTCTTCTTTAGCTCTTTCACAGCTTTAACTTTCATCTTGTCAACATATTCCTTGTTCTGCATCTCCCAGCGGACAGCGAGGGTGTCTAGATACCGACAACACTCAACCTTCTGGTAATATGCTGCCACTTTGGCTGCTGTTTGTCCAAAGTTATCCAAGGCAAAGAGGTTTGCTCCGTGACTGACCATATGCTCAGAGGCTTCAATGTGTCCATACTTAGCTGCAATATGCAGTGGTGTCATCCCTTTTTCATCCACCTTTTCAATGTCTCCACTGAAGAGGAAAGTAAACCCAAAACAAAATGCTGGCAGACAGGTTAAGGTTGTCGGTTCACAAACACAATGTATTGTCTTGAATACATAATTATAGCAGACCACAGTCATGGGTCAAGATTTGTATGCAAAAAAAAAAAAATTACCCTAAGCATAGCAGTTCGGACTACAACTCCCTCTACTGAATTAACAATAGTCCAGATGAAGCAATTAAGCCAGGCATTGTTGACTTCCCTCAAGTCTAGAATAGTTATACGTCTTTATAGTATATATACCCATTTGAAATTTTTAATGTGTAAGGGGCGTCTAATTTCAGTCTCGTAAAGTGTGGCTTGCAAACTACTGCTGTAGTGGTGTTTGCAAGACTATAATGTCACAGGGGTTACCCCCCCTCTCCTTCCTAATGTTTCAATGACCTCTAAGAAACTTCTCGTGGTGGTGTTATTAAGAAATGGGGGTGGGGCTGCTCTTACCCTTTTGAAATAATAGTTTTCAGAGCTTCCGTGTTGCCGCTCCACGCCGCCCAGTGCATTGCCGTCCATCCATCTTCGTCCTTCCTGTTCAGATCCTTCTTGGCCGATTTCTTTAGCACGCCAATGTTTCCCTCCTTGGCGGCCTGGTGCGTTGCAAATACGGTGGGCGTGTCTGACATCACTAGATCCCAATTCGATTGCAGCTGATCTTTGCAAGTGCTTTGCTGTAGTCAGACAAGCATCGGGCGAAAGACGGATTGCAATTCGTCTAGTTCAAATAGGTATTGCCAAAACTCCACTAACCGTAATTATCTATGGCCCAACCCCCTAAAGCTCCAGTGAACAATCGACAAACCCGCAAAAATCAAATTCCCGTCATACCTTATTTACCGTATATACAGAATCATGTATCCAATTCTAATTTTCAATATTTCTGGATTGATGGATTGACATGACACACCAAATCAAAGCTGCTTACAAAACAACACAATGCAAATACTCAGTAACGTAGTGATCAGTGTTCAGTATAAATAAGAATGTAACATATTCTACATTAAATCACCACAAGTCTTCTGAGAGCTAGGCCTTGAATGTGTATGACTGCTACGCTGTTACACAGAACATAGCCGGAGTTTCAGAACTTTTCAATGAATGCATGTATGATACTAAAACCCAAAATCATAATCGCATACGTTTTGCTGTCGGTGTATCCGACCCAAATTCAAATGGAATACTAGTACTACTACTTGGTCTTTTCCGCCCACTATCTCTGACTGCAAACAGTTCACTGTCACTCAAGATACAAGAGTCATCTCTAAATAGAGCCCGCCTTCTTGGACTGGGTAGGGGACTGGCGTAGCATGGCCCTTGAATACAGTTCAATCCTGATATGGATGTCGGTGGGAGGGATCTTTGATGGGAGACTGTTAGCTCAGCAAAGTCTTCTACTTGCTTGTCTGCACTGGAAGGATCAGGATAAGGTTTATCGAGGAGGAATGCCAGCAGTTCCTCTCGCTTAATGTGCCGTCTCTTTTTCTTGGCCCAGGCAACAAGCTCTCTTGTCTTCTTTCGTTGGCCATACTTCACTCCACACTCCATGCACTGTCTGCACACCTCTGATGAACCTACACATATATAAAATTAGCACAAAGGATGACAGCCATCACGGCACCTGGTATATGCTACCTTGGCTCAGCTATATGCATACTTCTTGTAGTAATGTTACTCATCAAAGACAAAACTGCCAAACTCATTTGTTGCTGTAGCTTTGTACTATCAATTAGTTTACTTTTGTGTTCAAATAAGAGCCAAAAATGTACACTGTTGAAGGATGATCAGGGGGTAGCTTGTGCACCCTCCTCATACTTATGCCATTTGTTGCTAGGACGCCCTGTACACCAACATTATATAGTGAGCCTTCCTTGGCATTGGCAAAGAGATCTTGCCACACATAACATAAACAAACTCATCTATGTAGCATTACCTTCATGCATTGGCAGGCACATTCTGATGGTTGGGCGTATACACAAGTATGCTTTGAACAGCTTTTGATAATGCATCCAACATGACTGATTCAGTTTGAAGTAGCCAAGAATGGGAAATAGATGTATTGTGAGTAGCTTTATTCCCAGGCTTCCCCCCCACCTTTAGTTTTGATTGCTTTCGGTAGCTTTATGGTCCATTTCATCAACGTCTACCTAGGAGGGACAGTACCCAACTAATGCAGAATTAACAGAGATCATTCGGGTTGTGCATGGTACCTACAGACAGTTTTCCTGTTGTTTACAGTAACTACAGACAGTTCACCTGTTGTGTATAAAACTACACAGTTAGCTGACTACATGCACATGTATATAGACAGTGAACTAGCTCCACAAGCAAGACATTAAAGGGCAAAGCCTTCACTGAGGTAAAAGTCTAGAGCTTGTCTGCAAACTGGTCCTTAGCAAACACATGCACCCCCTTTACCCAGCCTGTGCATGCACAGAGTGAGCCTCAACAATCAGTTCCGTTGATCTGTTTGTTTGTCAGTCAATCAGAAAACTACTCCAAACTAGGTAATTTTTAAGTCACTACCACGAGTCATCAAGCAAAATTTGTAGTCATCAACTTACATGTAGGTTAATGACTATGACTAACAGACTTGATGATGCTAATTTACTGTAGGCAACAGTAAGCACCTTGATTTTAGAAATCCCTCCCAAAACACCAATATGCAAGACCACCCACAAGAAGACCTGTTACCTGAGCAACATTCCTATACATTGCCTAGGCAACAAGTTATATTCATCAATAGACTAATTATCATATTTACATTATCAAACAGAATATGGGATAGTGTGTGGCACAACAACGTCTATTAGTATGTTGTTATATACACGACCTACCTTTATACAACTGGGTGACAGCGCTAGCACTCTCATGAAATGGCACCCAGGCTGAGAGTCCTGCTTGCTGCTGACAGTCTGGGGTAGAAGGAGTGGGAGGGGGAGGGGGGGAGGGAAGGGAGAGACAGATCAGACTGTTATAAGGTGCTTGCATACCCACATAGCTGGCTTCCACATGAAAAGTGAAGCTGCTAATAGTTTCTATCATCAGTTTCAAGGTAAAGAAATGTGTGGCTCTATGATCACAGAAACCTACAGGACAGTAATTCTTCATGCTGAACTTGTGTTCCCAAGACAAATGACCTCTCTGAATACCAATACAACCATCAACACCACTAACAATACACACTACTAGTACTGTATACACTTGAGACCACAACCAATTTTTGTACGCATCTATACTAGGAAGATGCTGCATCATCCTGGGGCAAGCCTGAGCAAGTAGCCAATTAAAATAGTGATCACAATCTGACAATGCAGCAGACTTGCCAGAGCAGCTACTGTGTTACACAGGTGGCATGAGCAAAGCTTCACACACAGTGAGCTAGCATGGGAATCTCTGCCGTATACCAATATGAGCGGTTTAGCTTGTTGCTCATACACGGCCCTTACCTGAATCAAACTCCACATTCTGCCGTTTGTTACTCGCAACCTGCCTTGTCACGCAGCTGTCAGACTAATAGCACAAACAGTACGTGGCCATGTATAGTGCAAACACATTCAACTTGAGCCATCTTCGCTCCCTGTCTGAGTCAACGCTCTCAAGCTGGAGTACACATGGACAGTCTTGGTGAAATGTTTGAATGTGCTCATTTAAAATTTACAGTAAGTGGTCGATCCAAACAAGCAAGCAAGCAAGCATACACACGTACGTGTGCAATGTAGTCGTGCTAGTGTGGGGCTCACTCAGGCTCGCCCCAATAACTGCACCTGACACCTGAAGAAGACCTCATAGGTTGAAGCATTGCATATTAAAAGTTTTGCCCCAAGATATCTGTGACAGTTCGGATTACAACTCGCTACTATGTTCTGTATAATTCAGTACATGCAAAAACATGCACACACGCGCACACACAGACACGCACATGTTCATGCAAGTGCACACACACACACACACACACACACACACAGGTTAGAAAACCTTCAATTACTCACTCTCTTCATCAGTGACGACCTTTCAATGACACACACATTTGCCCCTTCCCCAAAGATCGTAGTCAAATTGACCATACCTCTGAAGAGGTGTGCCACAGCAGTGGCAGAATCCTGAAATGCAAGCCACAGTCTCTGTGCTGCCAGCTCCCTCTCCCGTAGCAGCTGTTGGTCAAGGTCACCGTCTGCCTCAGCCTCCCGAATGTATTGCTCCTCCAGGGGGGAGAGGTAGCTGCTGTCTCGACCTTCTGCCATCTGTGACACACACCTACATGTAGTAGCTGACCCAGCTGGAAAGCAACAGTTCAAACACATTGGTACCTTACAAATCAGTTCTCAATTATAATAAGATGTACTCTACTGTTCCAGGCCTTCTTTTCTCACACTGGGATAGCAACAGTTTCACTGAGGAAGACCTGTTGGTAATACCACTGAAATATGAGCAACATTCTTGTACCTCAAAGTCAGCCCTCAAACATGAGATAGTTTTTATTGTTTCTAGGACTTCTTTTCTCACAAGGAGGATTGAAACCCGTCAGGCTGACATCTCCTTCCCTAGTCGCGCAAGCCACACCCTTCTTGCATGACTGCTCCTTCCTCCCCACCCAAAACAATTACTCTAATTACTGCCCATCACTTAAAACTCCACAAAGATAACTGCATTCGTGCAATTCTACTTAAACCGAGTGAAGGTTATTTAAATACAGGTACAATACTACCTGTAAATCTGTACAAATTTTAAACCTAGAACGTAAGCTACAACGAAGTATTAGACTAGTTCAGAGATAGAAGTAAAATTATCAACACTGATGCTACATCTCAAAATGGAACACCACACCAACCACCAACCTATTGTACCGCTACTTTACTATCGTTGTAGGCAGTGAACACAGAGCTTGTGGGTACGGGCCGACGCGACTCCCTGGCGTACCTAATCTCGCACGTGATCTTTACATGATTATCACGTGCTCAGAAGAGCGCATGGCATGGGTCATTGCAATGCTGTTGTGAAATCATAGCAAAAGTTTACCTTGTGTGCGAGGACTTTTTCGCTACTGGTACACTACATGGTTGTGATCGGTGTCTGACGGTGGGTCTCTGTCAAGAACAAGAAGAAGATACCGTGAACGACTTCCTATTTACTTGGAGTGTAGTTTATCTTCAGAGCTTCCTGTTGATTGAGGTTTATGCTGTAAACGATCTAGACTAGGAGAGTGTTTATCAACCGGAGCCTTTTTACCAAGTAAAGGTGTTTTGCTGTGTCCCCCATCATGTCTCAGGGTGGGGACATGAATGCCCGCTTCGCACGGATGAATGTCAATGCACAGCCATTCATTCCAAATGTTGGAGCTCAGCCGTTTGTACCTGGTGTGTACCCCCCATATGGCTATCCAGCACATGGTATGTAATTTTTTATTAACGTGTGGACTGTGTTGCTACAGAGGGAAGACAACCTCATCCTGTTTGAATATAGATTCTAGTCTCGCAAGCCACATCCCTCAAAGATGGATGAAAGGTCTCGTCATACTGCAACCAACCAAGGAACACAATCATGATACGAATAACAACATCTGTCAAACACAATGTGATGTGTTTACTACTTCACAACAACATGTGCAATCTACATAGAGTACAGATCTGATTGGTCATACCAACGTTACTTTTTGGCTGCAGTTTGACCAGAGCTTTCTGAAAAGGGTGTGGTTTTCTATAATCCTTGGTAGCCATCACCGTGGTAACAGGTTTTTCTTGTCTCTGGGAAGTCAAGGAGCTCATTACTCAGTTAATGAGGACAAGGAGGATGGCTATCCCATGTGTTTTGTTTTTGCACAAAGCTTCACTGCTTTGTACCATATGAGGAAAAGCAGGTTGTGGAATTTGCATGGCTAACATGTGGCCGAGGGAATTTGAAATTTCCAAGTGTTAGTTGAGGGGCTTTGCTTTGATGTGGTTTCTATTTGAAGTATTGCTACAAATCTCATTATGACCAAGTTCTTTCAGTTCTGTGTGTTAGCAATTGTACCTACTGTATGTGTAGGCCCCCCTCAGATGCATCCCAGTGCTATGTATGGACACCACCCACCTCCAGGGATGCACATGGGAATGCACCAGGCCGTGCCCCCTCATGGTAAGACAGTGCATGCAGAAGTGAACCAGATTATTTCTTACTTTTCTTATACATTAGAGAATGTGTGGCTCTAGTGGGTCTAATTTGTCCTTACCTACTCCCTCATAGTCCACCATGTATACATTTACAGTGTACGTTCATCTTGTTGGTTCACCTATAATCGATGTAATGTGGTTTGTGTTGTGTGGTGTTTTACCTTACATGACATACTGTTTTGGTGTCACTCCTGATGCACATGCACACACACACATGCACATGTACCCGCATACATGCATGCGCACACTCGTCACACACACACTTGTCACACACACACTTGTCACACACACACTCATCACACACACTCGTCACTCACACACTCGTCACTGACAAAACTATCCCTCTCCTCTTCACAGGGCACTACATGATGCCCCAGGGTATGGCCCCTCCTCAGAGTGTATCCATACCACAACAGCATGCAGTGGCACCACCCAAGGCTATCCCTGGTTAGTTAAGAGCGTCACTCTACATATGGCGCATCTGTGCATTGGTATGTAATTATATTGTGACAAATCGAGCATACGCAACTGGAGCGACTAGTAAAAGCAATTCCTCTCCTGTCCACATCAACTATTACGTGTAAGCGTATTCAGTGAGCATGTTTATGGGTACCACTCTGAAACTGGACAGTCCCCTTGTGAACTAGTAGTACTCTTTGTGTAGCCTCGTTCCCAGGCCCCGCCCAGCTTTCCGTCGCTTATTAGTACGGTAAAGCGGGAGAGGGCCTGGTATCTTTTCTCACGTGAGTGACGTCAGGATAGAAAGGATGGTAGAATGGGTTTAATTGTGCGTGGGCGCACCGAGCCCAGAACAGCGAAAAGAGCCAAGGTACCAGGTAACTTACCACACGTATTTAGCTAGCGGGAGGCGACTGTCTCACACACCAAGCGTTGAGCGTGTAGTCGGTTTAATATACGCGAAACACAGCCTGTTAGTTCTGCAAAATTTCGCCATTTTCCGATTACGTCATGCTCACGTGAGAAAAGATACCAGGCTCTCCACGGCTTTTCCGTACTGCAAGCGACGGAAATCTGTTCGGGGCCTGGGAACGAGGCTACTCTTTGTGAGTGTCAAGTCAGCTGTTGTAATGAATATGCTTAGTCAGCAATCAGCAACTTATGAATAATGATAAGTTTCCATTTTCCATTGTGTAACCCCTGCCACATGCCACATTTAAACTTACACTATCTGCCTCATTATCTGCTATTTGTGGCTTTTAATATTTATCCCTCATTCGCATAATGCCTACTTCATGCTATTACATTTACTTCCAGTGCCTGCTTCTGCTTGCACACACACATGCATATGCCAATCAACAGCAACTAGAGCTCTGTAGAGCACATACCCCGTGTACCACATAGCTATGCATGTGCATCCATGAGGATGCGAACAAACCGTCGTCTCACAAATGCATGCTGTATAGTGAACCTTAGGAACACCGAAACCGTCGTCTCACGAATGCATGCTGTATAGCAAACACTAGGAACACTAGGAACACTGAAACCGTCGTCTCACAAATGCACACTGCATAGTGAACACTAGGAACACTGAAACCATCCTCACACAAATGCATGCTGTATAGTGAACACTAGGAACACTGAAACCGTCGTCTCACAAATGCACACTGCATAGTGAACACTAGGAACACTGAAACCATCCTCACACAAATGCATGCTGTATAGTGAACCCTAGGAACACTGAAACTGTCGTCTCACAAATGTATACTGTATAGTGAACACTAGGAACACTGAAACCGTCCTCTCACGAATGCATGGGTGGCCAGGTATCTGGGTGTGGTCAATAGGCGTGCCCACAATGCCAACTCAAAATGCAGGATTTTAAGCGTTTGTAGAGTGTATCTACCAAAAAGAAGCACAGACAAGGCAGTTTTTCAACGTTTTGCACAGTATTTAACACTAATAGAACAGCCTGGATCTGGAGAACTGATGCTTATTGTGCAGACAGACAGACGGACAACGAGCACAACTGATCACTTTATACCTTGCACATGTGCGCGTGGCAATAGCCTTCAAAGGACAGCTGCATAAAAAGACTTTGCTTTCAAGGAGCTTCTATCGGATAAGGCCAGCCACCTGACTGCATTCTGTACATGAGATAGTAGTCCCCATCTCCCAGTAGGCCTGGTTGGCCGTCCCTAAAGGGTTTCCTGTGCAGTGGGTGATTTTGCATAACAAAACACAGTGAGCCATTTTTCACTTGAGGTAGCAGTTCTCCCTTCATATAACTTGGAAGCTGGCTTATAAGTCGGAGCTATAAATATCCTGTTGTAGAATTATAGCTTTACTTGGGTAGCGATAAGCCACTTAGATAAACTGGTCCAGCCTAGTTACACGCTATCTACATGAACAAAGCCACTGGCACTGCCCAGGGCTTGGTAGCATGCTTGTCAACTTCCACCTTCTGACATGACAAGGCTGATCATGGGCCATTTCCACGTGCAATGTGTTAAGTATTAACGTGCAGAAGAATTGACTGGTCTCATTCCTAGATTGTGTTTCGCAGCTTCTTTCCAGTCCAGTGCATGCGCAGGCCCGCTTTTTGACTTTGTGTGCACCAGACCTGTTTTAAATCCGGCTGATCATCTTATAATCCAGTTGAATGGCTTACAAACCAGTCAAAGGTTTGAAACCCAGCTGTAACATATACAAACCCTAGCTGAAATGTTGGCCTACACAGCAAGATTGATACCCGGCCTTGTGTCTTGATTAAAGTATATCCATGTACACAGCAATTCTCATTGAGAAGTTATTTATGTATCCTCTAAACTTCACTGACCTGTGACATCACCGACTATCTGTCTTATCCCAGTTTCAGCACTAGAAACCGAACACACAGCACAGGCCGCAACCCAGCAAAGGTCTCCATTTTATCACCAGTTACCTGACGACCTCCGACATTCTCAGCAGGTAGCACACCCGTGGGATGGTGCTACACAAGAAGGGACCAAACCCTCAGAGACTAGTCTCTTGACCTCAAGAGTAGAAAGCGACAACGATGGAGCAGAAAGAGTAACTCCTCCAAAGGCGGAGTTACGTGTATCATCAGTGGAAAACACCAGACTGTCACAGGATAACCCGGTAGACTCTTGGGAGGACATTGCAGACAGCACTAGTGGGGATCATCAGCCTTCGGCTACAGCAGTGCCTCCTGAAACTGGAAGTCAGCAGCATCAATTGAAAGGGTATTCATTTAGGAGTGTACAGGCAGCTAATAGTGAGCAAGCGGTAAGAAAGAACCCCTCACCAATTCTATCAAAGGGGAAGTCGTCCGGGGAAGGAGAGTCAGCGCAGGGGAAGGGAGTTGGGAAGGCAGCTACTGTCCCACCGCCAAAGAAGGAGGACGATAAAGAGAATGTGAACATTGTGTTCATTGGTCACGTGGGTGAGTTGATTAATGCTTCATCTGTGACCAGTATTGAGCTACTTAAATTGCATGTCAATTCGCATGTAGTTGCTTACACTTTGTCAGTTAAGCAGCAAGCAGCAACAGATTAACCCCCCTCATTTTTATTGTTGGGATATGTTTGTGTATACAACATTCTCCATTCATAATCATCTCAGTCCACATGTGCTAGTGGTCCTTATGGGCTGCAGTCTTACCCTGATGAGGTATTTTCTTCTACACGTATGCAGATGCTGGCAAATCAACCATTGGAGGACATGTAATGTAAGTTTATCTTGTATCTTAGAACAGAGGGTACATATTATGTATAGTCAGTGTTCAAGTAATATTGTACATGTATATATACACATATACTGTATACATGTACTTGGGTTGAGTTGTGTATGTACATCTAGTCTCTACCCTAAGAAGCCATGTATTCATGTATGTTAAGTCAATGTGGTATACACAATGAACCTCGGTAAACTATACAAGTATATGTGGCAGTCCCGGATAGAATTCGAATATTATTCCGTCGCGTATTTCGAGCGCATCACTGAGTTTGACGCGCTGTAGCACTAAGCTTCCGCTGAGGGCGGGGCTCATACGCGTTTCGTAGACGTATCGGATATTCATGCGTTTACATAGCGCGTATGAGTCCCACCCTTAGCGGAAGTTCAGCGCTATAGCATGTCAAACTCGGTGATGCGCTCGAAATACGCAAACGGAATAATCAGCGCTATAACACATCAAACTTGGTGATGCGCTCGAAATACGCGACGGAATAATATTCGATTTCTATTCGGGACTGCCACATATGTGTTCTGATTGGATTGTGACTGTACCACCCCCCACCCTTGTTGGTTCTATGTCATTCTGGGGCAAGCCTCAGTGAGTGCATTTGTGAAACACAAAGCAGCAGCCATTCTTCCCAAATCACAAGTCTTCTATGTCTGAAGCAGCTACTAAACTTTAACAGTAAAGCTATATTATGTCGTTTTTATCACCTACTGCTGTGAGCAGCCTCCTCCTTACCCCACTATTAGAGAATGTCCTAATCCTCAGTCAGTGGCTACCATCACTGTTCACATGCAAATGATGTGGCAAGCACCAGCTAGCAGCCACACCTGCTTGTAACAAACTAAACTTCTCCTTTGCTAGTAGCTCACTCCACGTACAGTCTCCAGGTCCCACTGTCACAGTTAGCAGCCGTCAGCTAGCTAACACTAGTTGCTTTGCTAGTAGCTCACTCCACGTACAGTCTCCAGGTCCCACTGTCACAGTTAGCAGCCGTCAGCTAGCTAACACTAGTTGCTTTGCTAGTAGCTCACTCCACGTACAGTCTCCAGGTCCCACTGTCACAGTTAGCAGCCGTCAGCAACTTAACACTAGTTGCTTGCACTTCTCAATACATACACATGTACATTCTCAGTTTTGTAAAAACATCTTCATTCAGCTAGTTTTTTCTGCTACACAGCGACCTCTATCCTGATGCTAAAGAACGTTACATGCATGTTTTTGCTGTTTTGAGATATCAGGCACTGGAACAACTTTTGTTTTGTAGGTATCTGACGGGTCAGGTGGACAAACGAACATTGGAAAAATATGAGAGAGAGGCTAAGGAGAAGAACAGAGAGACGTGGTACCTCTCGTGGGCCCTCGACACCAACCAGGAGGAAAGGGACAAGGTGAGCAAGAAGACCTGACTGCATGGGGATGATGCAGTCATTTGATGTGTACACATAGCCCTGGCCTAACCCGCATTCATCCCATTCTGTGTATGTAACACTAGTTGCATGATATGCAGGCCCTCTTGGTACAGGCTACTGAGTTGATTTTGGTATTACCCTGGATGTGGTGAGGGTGACGTTGATATCACCCAGGAAGTGTCTCTTTACACAGGAAATGAACAGCACAAAGTACATGTAATGTGTGCACAAAAACCTGAGACCCCACATGCACTCTTGATTACATGGTTTAGAAGTTGCCATGAATGACCACACACAAAAATACCAAACAGCAAGGCAAGCTGAACAGAATCTCTGCCACCCTCTGTTTTCTGAGTTGTCTGGCTTGTGTGCACCACTGCTAGTCCTCTTCACCATAAATGCTTACGCTCCAGCTTCCCCTCCTTATCGTCACACATAGCCGTCTTCACTCATGCAACCACGGACACTACCCTGAACAAATTTGCCATGTTGCCGTTAGAGTTCCTGTGAATAATAGCTAACTGTAACGTAGCTACCCACATAAAGAAGGTAGGTAAGTATGTTACACTGACTTTGAGTCTTTAATGACAATCCATGACTCAGGTATGTTTGACTGCTGCAGAAGCTGTCAGTGTAAGACAATGCCAATTCATTGTGCACAAAATGTGAGGTGGTCACCTGGTAATATAGAAGATGCTGCAGAGTTTGTATACACTATTATGGTAGTCGAGTTCATGAAACTGTGTTTGTTTGCAGGGTAAGACAGTGGAGGTAGGACGCGCTGCTTTTGAAACAGACAAGAAGCGTTTTACAATCCTGGATGCCCCTGGACATGCTGGGTTTGTTCCCAACATGATTAGTGGGACAGCACAGGCTGACGTTGGAGTTCTGGTAAGGGAGCAGTGGGGGGGAGGGGGAGAAACAGGGATATTAGTCTGTCAAGCTACATTTAGAACGTTTCTTACTCTGATAGTTGGTCTATACTGGTGGAGCAGTGAAGAGGGATGTGTTTTTATTTGTCCACACACACACACACACACACACACACACACACACACACACACACACACACACACACACTCTCTCACGCACACACACACACACACACACACATACATATGCATCACTCACGCATGTGCACACTCCTACTATATCATGCTACAGGTGATTTCAGCCAGAAGGGGAGAGTTTGAGACAGGCTTTGAGCGACGAGGACAGACCAGGTAATGCGGTACATGTACATTGTTCCCAGTTGATAAACCCATTAACTGTTTTTGACAGGTAAGACAGCTTGTTTTCCCTCCTTCTCTTTACCTATTTTCCACTCTCCTCTCTTCCCCCACTGCTCAGAGAACATGCCATGTTAGCAAAGACGGCAGGAGTAAAGCACCTAGTGGTCCTCATCAACAAGATGGACGACCCCACTGTCAACTGGTCTGAAGAAAGGTGTGTGTTGTGCTGTACACTCTTATAAACAAAGTTACTGGCAGATGGAGAGGTGATCAAAGTTCACCTACAGTACACACTTTGAGGGAAGCCTGCGTTGATTTAGTACTGAAAACTGGAGTGAGGAGGCTTGGTGAAGACCACTTTTCTTAGAAAACGTACTTATTTTTGTGTGGGTACTACTATTTAGGAAGTTGATAGGGAAGGTTTTGATAGGTACTTATATTCATAGGGTATTTGTGTACTTATACTACGGTGAAAATGGAATTGGATGAGGCTGTCTTGAAGCTGGGTACGAATGCTAACCACAGATTTGGCCAGTAAGTGGGCAGAGGACATGAAAAATACCCTGGTCATTGCTAATAAGGTTTGCTGTTGTAGAGCAAAGGCTTTTTCTATGGCTGGATCAAGCCATAGATAAGTGGGAACCCTCTCAGTAAAGTCTGAGAGGTTCATCTGTCAAGACACGATGATTAGTTATCAACGACTCCAGTTATCAACCATGTCCTGTCTCATCAGGTAAATTTGCTTGTGTTAACCACACCAGAGTCTATGGTCACAGGCAGCTTAGTCATGGTCACAGGCAGCTTAGTCAAGCTCACCCTGTGATGTTTAATGTATTAACCAAAGGTACCCATTTGTACATGCATGTACCCGACCCGTCCAGTGTATCTTAGGCTTTAGTGGTTGTGTATATAGCCAGACCTCTGATTATGTCTACAGGTACGAGGAGTGCAAGACTAAACTGACCCCTTTCCTGAAGAGAGTTGGCTTCAATCCTAAAACAGGTTCAGTGACCTTTGATCTTTGATCTTTGATTACTATCTATGAATAACTACATATCCTGTTTACATAGTCATCCATCCTACCACCATCTCTCTATATACATGTATCACACACACACACACACACACACACACACACACAGATATGTTTTTCATTCCAGTTTCTGGACTGACTGGTATCAACTTGAAGGATCCAGCTTTGAAGGACATCTGCCCTTGGTACAGGTAGGTTACCACTGGTCACTGACAGCTGTACTTGAAGGTTGCTTGGTTAATATAGTTCACCTAGTCAACAATCTCATCATCGTTTCACACGGCTTGGTTGTGGCTGACTCGCAGGTGGAGATTAGTGTAACAGAGAAAGTCATTGACAGTAGTATGCAATAACTCTGCGAATAATGGGGGCTTTCGCGCATGCGCAATCAGTGGATACCAGGCCACTTTTCCTCCTCTCACATAGTCTAGGTATAAGTCTACACCGAGTCATTGTGTTCAGGTCATCGATTGTTACCACTTCCTCAGAGTTTACATGTGTACATGCACTACACCCACGTATAGCTACATACTTAACAGTGTAAAATTATGTAAACTACGTTATACATGAAGAAGCTAAAGTATGTATATACATTTTACTATGCTGAAAACTGTTGCGGCACTCTTAGGATGTTCGAGTGAGTGTCTAATCTCATGCCCAGGCTCTCTCTCGAAAAGAGGAGGGCTTGTACCCAGGCTCATTTCAAGAAAGAGCCTGGGTACAAAGCTACTCCCCCCTTTTAGACTTAAAAGCAGGATTAGTATAAATATTTATGATACATGTGCAGGGCTTCATTAGTATAAATATTTATGATACATGTGCAGGGCTTCATTAGTATAAATATTTATGATACATGTGCAGGGCTTCATTAGTATTATATAATTATCACCATAGTACGAAGCTATACCGGAAAATATCACAAGTTTGTTGACGTCTGTATTGTTACGAGTGCGCAGCACGAGTAACAATGCCAACGGCAACAAACGAGTGATGTTTTTTTCCGGTATAGCTTGGTACTATGGTGATAATGATTTTATCATACGAACCTTCGATTTCATTGCACGTTCATACGCAGTGCACGTGACTTGTAGTACCTGATACGGATTCTCGCGTGACTTGTAGTACTGATATGGATTGTCGCGTGACTTGTAGTAAAAAATACGGCTTTTTATAAACTGCGTGCAGCTGCAAGGCTTCCCCATTGACTCCTATACATTAGTGTGAGTTAGACGTATAATAAAAATATTTATTATACATGTGCAGGGCTTCATTTAGAAATTTTGTTAAGAGGGGGTCAAAAATTGAGTATTGAAAATCTTTGGGTGGCGACAATCTGAGTTGGTGCAAGCACACCAACTTATAAAGTCCAAGTGGGGGCAAATGTCCCCCCCCCCCCCCCCCTCCCCAAATGAAGCCCTGATGTGTGTTTTGAAAGTGAAGCTTGATGTATACCTATGTCCTTGTTCTCCTGCAGTGGCCCTGCTTTCATCCCCTATCTGGAAGATTTACCCTCTATGTCAAGGGAGGACACAGGACCTTTCAGAATGCCCATTGCTGACAAGTACAAGGTACATTTTCTTCTCCGAGCTCAAATGTAACCACTGACTTTCACCTGTAGGCCTGAAATATTTGATCATGGAGCAGCGCATGCCCAGCTTTGAAACTGTGTGGTTATTACACTCCCGTAGTAAACATTTCACCAAGAGCAAACAACTCTTTACTACTGACTACTGTACATACTTATGTGGTACTCCCAGATCATTTAACTACCGTATCACTTAGTTACCTTTTTTTGGGGGGGATTAGGCACTGCAGCTACTATTTTTATTTTTCGCTGTTTGTTTTTGTGTGACGTCTATTTTTTGGGAAAGCCCATAATATTGACAATGGCTGAATAAGATACATACCAGTGATACAGCTAGGCCTATAAGGCTTCGGAACCATTTGCGCTGCTGGGCAGATGCTCGACTTCTCTGCAACAACAATGCAATGATTGAAAGGCACTGGCAGTAGTGTGCGCACCCTCTCAGTCACACTGTCAGATGTGGAAATTAGTTGTAGAATCAAACAACACTAGCCTCAGCTACTATTCTAGGGTGGCATTTATTTTGCTTAGAGCTTCTGATTGTGCGGCTACTATTTGAGGTTGGCGACTATTCAAGGGCAGTGTCTAATTAAGGTATATGTGGATCAGTTTCCTGTCCACATACACATAAGATGCATTTTTGTTGTGATTGTATGTAGCAGACTGATAAGTGAGCAGCATTTGATAAGTGAAAGTGATTATCATGTGATATCACCTTGTGTCTCATGATGTGTTTGGCAGGATATGGGTACAGTGGTGATGGGAAAGGTGGAATCTGGTGGAGTAATGAAAGGATCATCGCTGCTGCTTATGCCAAATAGGGTATGTTCAGTTGCCATGGTGATACATTGATTACTGGCTTGTGAAGTAGTGTGTGACTTTGTGCTAGATCATTTGTGAATCTGCTTGCATATGCTCCTGTAACCTTGTGTGTGTGCAATGATAGGTGGGTGTGGAGGTGCTATCAGTGATCCGGGTGGAGGAGGAGGTTGCAGCTGCCTACTCTGGAGACAATATCAAACTCAAACTGAAGGGAGTGGAGGAAGAAGTGAGTTGCATGTAGGGCTCCTACACATTTGTTTGTGTGCAATCTAATTACCAATCTACTACTTATAGCTCCTTTATCTACGTTCATTGATCACTTCGTCCCTCCCTCCCTCCCTTTCTCCCTCTCACCTAGGACATCTCTGCTGGCTTTGTGCTGTGTGATCCTGCAAGCCCCTGCCATGTGGGACATGTATTTGATGCGCAGATTGTTATCCTGGAGCACAAGTCCATAATCTGCGCTGGCTACAGTGCTGTTCTCCATATCCACTCAGTTGTGGAGGAAGTCCAAATCACGGTAACTCTCCTCCCATGTTTCTTCATGTTGGTTCCCCTCTTCCCTCCTCTATTCCTCTCTCGTGTCATGTTTTATTCATTTTTTCTTCGCCTGTTCACTTCTAATGAATGTGTAGCTAGGAGGAATGTTCATCTCTCTGCTCTCTCTCTCTCTGTATAGCAACTGATAGCATTGATTGACAGAAGAACTGGCAAGAAGACCACACAGAGACCAAGGTACGTATGCATGTATGAACAATCAATGAACCACATACCCCTGAAAAATGCCCATACCAACCTATGATGAAAGCTCTTATTATTTCAGGTTTGTAAAACAAGACCAGGTGGTGATTGCACGGTTGCAAACAGCAGGAATCATCTGCCTTGAGACTTTCCAGGCGTTTCCTCAGATGGCACGTTTCACCCTCCGAGATGAAGGTATATAGTTTTGTGTGAGTTTGTGTGCAATGTGCATGTGTTTGTACGTGCATTGAAGCGGAATTGTTTCAATTACATGCCGTTTTTTTTTTTTCCAGGCAAAACAATTGCAATTGGCAAAGTACTCAAGCTAGTGGAATAAACAGATTTTAGTCAACTATCCCACTCCTTTATTGGACACAATTATTTATAAATAGAGCAACTTTGGGGCTGCGTTTGTTTCCATGTCTCTGTCAAGCCTTTGTGATGAAATGATCAGTCGTCCATCTCATGTTATGTGTGTGTGGTTTGTATGTTATGGAGCGATGTGCACTGAAGACTTATAGCTTTGTACACACTTGGTAGGAGAGTTCTGTTTGCATAACATTCTGGGTACAAGAACTCACAGGTAATCATTGAAGGTGACAATCTTACTTAGGAAACCTGTCATGTGATTTTATGCCTCATTTATTCCAAGGCTCTTCCCCACACAAACTGCACAAGCAAACCTGCACATTTTGAGAGCTGCATGGTAGCCTGGAAACTAGGTACTGGGATTGCACAGCCTTCCTAGCTTATCTTATGACAGAACCTGAGATTGCAACACACACAAACCTTGCACCAAGGTTCTTGTGGCAAGTGATGAATGAAAAGCTGAGGAGGGTAAGATCCTGTATAGGATCATTGCTATGTCGTTCAATCTTGTAGAGTAGGTCTTGTTGAGCTAATTCGTAAGCACAGAACACAAACTTTAATAGCAGACATTTCGATCCACAGATCAGTGGAACCGACAACTTATACAGTTTGTCAGTTCCACTGAAGAAGATCTGAAGATCTGCAGATCAAAATATTTGGACTTTGCTATTAAAGTTTGTATCCTGTGCTACCAATTAGCTCAACAATACCTACCCTACAAGATCCTGTATAGTTGCACATTACATACACTCCATTCTGTGCTTCAGAGTTTTCAGCAGGAAATAAAATTAAACACACATCAGCAATCTTGCTTTTTACGTATAGCTATATACACTGCACTGTGCACAGGTGACTAACTGCAGTCTGTATTACAGTTAACAGTTGCTAGGGTAAAAATGGTCCCCAGAATCCACTATACCTGTGCAGAGCAGCATTGCAAGCTCCAGGCCACTCATTACCACGATCTGGCTCAAACTGAGTGCTTTGATACTCGGATAATTTCTCTCGCATTTCGGAAAGGAGATCAGGCATTCTGTCTGCGAGGTTGATGTATTCTCCTGGATCTGTCTTGATGTTGTACAGACATCCAGTGTTACCACAGTGCATTGTATTATCGATGCGTTGAGAACTGTTAGGATAGTGGGGTCCAGTCCAACCAGCATTTGATATATCACCTGTAAGGATTTTGTAATCATTGACAATCAGTGTATTCTTTGTCAGTGGAATATCTGTCCGAGGTGAAGTGGAGTTTTGTCCAGAGATGAGGGGCCACATGTTGAGACTGTCAATAGGAGGGAGGTTAGCTTTTGCTGCTCTCTCATCTGTTGGATCGACACCAGCCAGAGCACAGAATGTTGCATACCAGTCAGCTATGTGGATGTATCCTTCCGTCTTTTTACCTCTCATCTGTTCAGGAAGGTAACCTCCAGATACGAATGCGTTGACTCGAACACCACCCTGCCAATCACTTGCCTTACCACCTTTTAGCGGATAGTTATTGGCACCTTTTCCGGTAGACACAGGACCACCATTATCACTGCTCACTACAAGCAGCAAATCATCCCACAAACCTTTGTTTTTGAGTGCTTCAACCAGTGCACCAACTACATCATCCACATATGCAACCATGGCATGATAAATCTGACGATAGTAGTAGTCTATGAAGCTGTACATGTTCAAGTATTTCTTGGGAACTTCATAGGGATCATGTGGAGCATGAGTAGCATAGTAGAGGAATAAAGGTGCAGAAGGATCATGGTTGTTAATGATGTCAAGGAGTCGTTCTTTGAAAAGGCCCTCCTCGTAGTTGTCTGGACCAGTTCCATTCATGCTTGTCGCTGGCTTGTCTGTTCCCCACAAATCAACAATGTGGATGTCTTTATCACACGTGCCAGCTGTTTCATTATAGAAGTCATTGTCATGATGAAAATAGCACAAGGAGGAATTGAATCCTCTGCCTTTTGGAATGTGATCAGGTGTAGCCATTCCTGCATCCCATTTACCAACTTGATGAGCAACGTAACCAGCCTCCCTAAGCTTCTCAGCAATTACTGTCATATTACGAGGAATACCTTGGTATCCTGATATTGGATCATTTGGATTGTAAGAGGTAGGATTGACTTTGTTATCATCATTCACATGTATTGGAAGTCTTCCTGTTAGCAGTGAGCACCGAGATGGGGAGCACAGCTTGAAGACGTAATGTTGATCCAGTTCAAGACCTTCTTTCACTAGAGCATCGAAGTTTGGAGTGACAACTTCTTTAGTGGGTGGATCACGATGGTAGCCAACATTAGCCCACCCCCAGTCATCAACAAGTAAGAACATAATATGAGGCTTTTTGACAGCATTATGAGTACCTCGTGCTACACTTGTCCACTGTGTCAGCAACAACAATATAGAGACTCGAGCAAGCCTCTTAGCACAAGGATAGTTAGCCATGACTTGCATGCATGCTCACGTTTAGTACACTGCACTACTACTCACACCACTATAGCAATAGTCATGTGATTCATGAATAGCATATATATTTGGTAGCCATTACGTTTATTCATTTGCTAAAGGGTATAGCTAAATTTGTGACCTCCATGCATTTTTCTATATACATAGCTATTAATTGCACAAATTAATTTGCTTGCCATTCACATCACCATACATGGTTTGTAGTGAATGTATAATAAGGAGATTGGATATTTGTAGAAGCAGCAAGTACTTTCTCCAAAACCTACAAATGATTATACAAGCAGTAACTCTACCCCATGGGTGAAAATTTTTAGCAGCCAAATTGCATGTACAGAAGCCAGAGTAGAAGGCAGAGCAGTGGAGCCACTTGTTGGAGGTTGTGTAAACAGTATGGTTGCATCCTGAATTCTAGTTTCATAAGCCGGCCCCCCTTCTGCAAGAAGTGGATCTGCCTCGTGAGACTACATAGCTGAATGCCACTTGTCATTCACATGTACAATGAGCTTGTATTTCTTCCTCTTTCCACTTGTGGTGTAATGTAACATGACATTATAGCAAAGTCTTCAATTTCTCCTCACATAGAACTACGATCACAATACACATCTGCATATGCCAGAATAGTCTGGAGTATTCTAATTACAGGTAATAGGTAACTTATTGAAGAAATGGTCCCCAGTATCCTCCATATTTTTTGATCGCTGTACTGCAAGCTCCAGGCCAAGCTTTTCCACGGTCAGGGTTAAAACGACTAGCACTGTACTTTGCTAAACTCTTCTGCAACTTCTGAATGACATCAGGCATTTTGGATGCTAAGTTATCTCGTTCCTCCGGATCATCTTTGATGTTGTAGAGACAGCCTGCTTCTCCACAATGTTCTGTTGCATTGATTCCACTTGGCTTTGTGATGTTCGGGTACACTGGCCCAGTCCAACCAGCCTGATCAACATTGCCAACTAGAATCTTATAGTCTCCACTAATCAAAGTGGTGTTACTTATTGGAATATCTGTCCGAGGTGAGGTGGAGTTTTGTCCAGAGATGAGGGGCCACATGTTGAGACTGTCAATAGGAGGGAGATTGGCTTTTGCTGCTCTCTCATCTGTTGGATCAACACCAGCCAGAGCACAGAATGTTGCATACCAGTCCGCTATGTGGATGTACCCGTCAGTCTTTTTACCTCTCATTTGTTCAGGAAGATAGCCTCCCGATACAAATGCATTCACTCGAACACCACCTTGCCAATCAGTCCATTTCCCACCTTTTAGTGGATAGTTGTTACCTCCAAAGCCACTTCTCACTGGACCCCCATTATCACTGCTTGTAACAAAAAGAAGGTTGTCCCACAATCCCTTATCCTTGAGAGCACCCACCACTTCACCCACCACATCATCCAAGTAGTTCACCATTGCATGGTAAACTCTGCGGTAAGGTTCATCTATAAAATTAAACTTGTTTAAGTACTTGGCTGGTACTTCATATGGTCTGTGTACTATATGGGCTGCATAGTACAGAAAAAGTGCAGTAGAAGCATTATGGTTTTTGACTACCTTGAGAAGTTGCTCTTTGAAAAGCCCTTCTTCATACTTATCTGGGCCGGTCCCATTCAGTCCATAAGCTGGTTTGTCAGTTTCCCACAGATCTACAATATGCTCTTTACTACAGCTTCCTGCTTCTTCTGTGTAGTAGTCATTTGCATGATAGAAGTAGTTGAGAGATGAATCAAATCCTCGCCCCTTTGGTGTGTGGTCAGGTGTGGCCATACCTGCATCCCACTTTCCGACCATATGGGTAGCATAGCCACCTTCCTTCATCTTTGTTGCTATACCAGTCATGTTACGAGGTATACCGTCAAATCCAGACACAGGATCATTAGGATTGTAGCATGTTTCACTTGTGTTGACATCGTTAACATGGATTGGCAGTCTTCCACTCAACAATGCAGAACGTGAAGGTGAGCACCAATTGAATACATAGTGATGGTCAAGTTGTAGGCCTTCCTTTACAAGATTGTCGATGTTGGGAGTGACCACTTCTTTGGTTGGAGTCTCACGATGGTAACCAACATTTGCCCATCCCCAGTCATCCACCATCATGAAGACAATATGTGGCTTTTTCATCGGTACCAGAGGTTGATGATGAGAGCTGTTTGGCACAGCTGAAGCAAGAGGTGCTAGCAGTACTAAACACACTAAGATCAACATGATGCAGGCTAGCTGTCTAGTACCTATACAGTATATTCCATGCAACCCTCAAACTTGCTATAAAAATATTTCTTCAATGAATTGCATTCCCATAGGCACATGATCACAATGAATTCTTACATACCAAGCATATCCAGAAAAACATGTTCATTGATGCATAGCCATATGCCTTGATCTACATTATTGTACACAAACATTAATGATCTCAAACTCTAGTAGCTAGCTAAATGTACTGCTAGTTAATTAACTACATCCTTAAAATAGTCTAGGTACGGTTGTGATTTTACCACTTGTACGTATCGGTTACTTTTAACTAACAGTTTCATCCCTGAAACAGCTAATATTTGACCAAAGTAGACAAAATGGGTATCAAACAGTTCCATTTGTTGTGTACATTCATAATCTGATGTTTGTTTGCAGTTTAGAATGAGTGCTCTTAAAATAGTCTAGGTACGGTTGTGATTTTACCACTTGTACGTATCGGTTACTTTTAACTAACAATTTCATATCCCTGAAACAGCTAATACTTGACCAAACTAGACATAATGGGTATCAAACAGTTCCATTTAGTGTGTACATTCATAATCTGATGTTTGTTTTGATTTTGGAGCAAGTGCTCTTAAAAGAGTCTAGGCACGGTTGTGATTTTACCAATTGTAGCTACGTATCGGTTACTCGTAACTAACAATTTCATCCCTGAAACAGCTAATACTTGACCAAACTAGACATAATGGGTATCAAACAGTTCCATTTGTTGTGTACATTCATAATCTGATGTTTGTTTGCAATTTAGAATGAGTGCTCTTAAAATAGTCTAGGTACGGTTGTGATTTTACCACTTGTACGTATCGGTTTAATATCATACCATTACATGACAAGCATCAGATTATGATCGTGTACACAAACTATAACACAAGTGTGTGTCATACAGCTTTAGTGTAAGTGTGCTGATGAGGAACTAGCACACATGGTGTGTCATGCAGATTTAGTGTTAGTGTGCTGATAAAGAACTAGCACAAGTGTGTGTCATACAGCTTTAGTATAAGTGTGCTGATGAGGAACTAGCACACATGGTGTGTCATACAGATTTAGTGTTAGTGTGCTGATAAAGAACTAGCACACATGGTGTGTCATACAGCTGTTATGTCAGTGTGCTAATAGGTAAATTATCACTGGCATGTGCTAATTGGTTCAGTAGCACAGCAGAACATGCCAATTTTAGCACACTCCAGTGCAGAAATAGCACACTCTGTGCTTATTTGGCAGACCAGATTTACCCAAACAGCACACCAGTTTTATTCCGTGTACTTGACTCTACTTCACTCTACGATTTCTCTACTTGGCTCTACTTCTCTCTACTACACTCTACCATGGCTCTACTTGGCTCTCCTTCACTCTACTACACTCTACCATAGCTCTACTTGACTCAACTTCACTCTACGATGGATCTACCTTACTCTACTTCACTCTACTACTCTCTACCATGGCTCTACTTGACCGTACTTCACTCTACTACACTCTACCAAGGCTCTACTTGGCACTACTTCATTCTACTACCCTCTAACACGGCAGTACTTGCCTCTACTTCACTCTACTACGCTCTACCATCTCTCTACTTGAATCTACTTCACTCTACTACACTCTCCTATGGCTCTACTTGACTCTACCTCACTCTACTACTCTCTACCATGGCTCTACTTGACTCCACTACACACTACCATGACTCTACTTGACTCCACTACACTCTACAATGGATCTACCTTGTTGTCCTTCACTCTACTACACTCTACCATGACTCTACTAGACTCTACTTCACTATACTACACTCTACCATTTCTCTACTTGGCTCTACTTCACTCTACTACCCTCTACCACGGCTGTACTTGTCTCTACTTGACTCTACTACACTCTACCATCGCTCTACTTGACTCTACTTCACTCTACTACACACTACAATGTCTCTACCTTGCTCTACTTCACTCTACTACTCTCTACCATGGCTCTGCTTGACTCTACTACACACTACCATGGCTCTACTTGACTCTACTACACTCTACAATGGATCTACCTTGTTGTACTTCACTCTACTACACTCCTTCATGGCTCTATCTACTTGACTCTACTTCACTCTACAACGTATACCCTCTACCATTTCTCTACTTGGCTCTACATCACTCTACTACACTCTACCATGGCTCTACTTGGCTCTACTTCACTCTACTACACTCTACCATGGCTCTACTTGGGTCTACTGCTCTACTTCACTCTACTACTCTCTACCATGGCTCTACTTGACTCTACTACACACTACCATGGCTCTACCTGACTCTACTACACTCTACATTGGATCTACCTTGTTGTACTTCACTCTACTACACTCTATCATGGCTCTATTTGACTCTACTTCACTCTACCACACTCTACCATTTCTCTACTTGGCTCTACTTCAGTCTACTACACTCTACCATGGCTCTACTTGGCTGTACTTCAGTCTACTACACTCTACCATGGCTCTACTTGGCTCTACTTCAGTCTACTACACTCTGCCATGGCTCTACTTGGCTCTACTTCAGTCTACTACACTCTACCATGGCTCTACTTCACTCTACTACACTCTACCCTGGCTCTACTAGGCTCTACTTCACTCTAGTACACTCTACCATGGCTCTACTCGCATCAGATGATGATCGTGTACACAAACTATAGCACAAGTGTGTGTCATACAGCTTTAGTATAAGTGTGCTGATGAGGAACTAGCACACATGGTGTGTCATACAGATTTAGTGTTAGTGTGCTGATGAAGAACTAGCACACATGGTGTGTCATACAGCTGTTATGTCAGTGTGCTAATAGGTAAATTATCACTGGCATGTGCTAATTAGTTCAGTAGCACAGCAGAACATGCCAATTTTAGCACACTCCAGTGCAGAAATAGCACACTCTGTGCTTATTTGGCAGACCAGATTTACCCAAACAGCACACCAGTTTTTTTCCGTGTACTTGACTCTACTTCACTCTACGATTTCTCTACTTGGCTCTACTTCTCTCTACTACACTCTACCATGGCTCTACTTGGCTCTCCTTCACTCTACTACACTCTACCATAGCTCTACTTGACTCAACTTCACTCTACTATGGATCTACCTTACTCTACTTCACTCTACTACTCTCTACCATGGCTCTACTTGACCGTACTTCACTCTACAACACTGTACCATGGCTCTACTCGGCACTACTTCACTCTACTACAACCTACCATGGCTCTACTTGACTCTACTTCACTCTACCATTGCTCTACTTGGCTCTACTTCACTACACTCCTGCGTGGCTCTATACTCTACCATGGCTCTACTTGGGTCTACTGCTCTACTTCATTCTACTACTCTCTACCATGGCTCTACTTGACTCTACTACACACTACCATGGCTCTACCTGACTCTACTACACTCTACATTGGATCTACCTTGTTGTACTTCACTCTACTACACTCTATCAAGGCTCTATTTGATTCTACTTCACTCTACCACACTCTACCATTTCTCTACTTGGCTCTACTTCAGTCTACTACACTCTACCATGGCTCTACTTGGCTCTACTTCACTCTTCTACACTCTACCATGTCTCTACTTCACTCTACTACACTCTCCCCTTGCTCTACTTGGCTCTACTTCAGTCTACTACACTCTACCATGGCTCTACTTGGCTCTACTTCACTCTTCTACACTCTACCATATCTCTACTTCACTCTACTACACTCTCCCCTTGCTCTACTTGGCTCTACTTCACTCTAGTACACTCTACCAAGGCTCTACTCGGCTCTACTTCACTCTACTACAACCTACCATGGCTCTACTTCACTCTACTTCACTCTACCATGGCTCTACTTGGCTCTACTTCACTACACTCCTCCATGGCTCTATACTCTACCATGGCTCTACTTGGGTCTACTACTCTACTTCACTCTACTCTCTACCATGGCTCTACTTGACTCTAATACACACTACCAAGGCTCTACCTGACTCTACTACACTCTACATTGGATCTACCTTGTTGTACTTCACTCTACTACACTCTATCATGGCTCTATTTGACTCTACTTCACTCTACCACACTCTACCATTTCTCTACTTCGCTCTACTCCAGTCTACTACACTCTACCATGGCTCTACTTGGCTCTACTTCAGTCTACTACACTCTACCATGTCTCTACTTGGCTCTACTTCACTCTTCTACACTCTACCATGGCTCTACTTCACTCTATACTACACTCTACCCTGGCTCTACTTGCCTCTACTTCACTCTAGTACACTCTACCATGGCTCTACTTGGCTCTACTTCACTCTACTACAACCTACCCTGGCTCTACTTGACTCTACTTCACTCTACCATGTCTCTACTTGGCTCTACTTCACTCTTCTACACTCTACCATGGCTCTACTTCACTCTATACTACACTCTACCCTGGCTCTACTTGGCTCTACTTCACTCTAGTACACTCTACCATGGCTCTACTTGGCTCTACTTCACTCTACTACACTCTACCATGGCTCTACTCGGCTCTACTTCACTCTACTACAACCTACCCTGGCTCTACTTGACTCTACTTCACTCTACCATGGCTCTACTTTGCTCTACTTCACTACACTCCTCCATGCATGGCTCTATACCCTACCATGGCTCTACTTGGGTCTACTGCTCTACTTCACTCTACTACTCTCTACCATGGTTCTACTTGACTCTACTGCACACTACCATGGCTCTATACCTGACTCTACTACACTCTTCATTCGATCTACCTTGTTGTACTTCCCTCTACTACACTCTATCATGGCTCTATTTGACTCTATTTCACTCTACCACACTCTATCATTTCTTTACTTGGCTCTACTTCAGTCTACTACACCCTACCAAGGCTCTACTTGGCTCTACTTCACTCTTCTACACTCTACCATGGCTCTACTTCACTCTACTACACTCTACCCTGGCTCTACTTGACTCTACTTCACTCTAGTACACTCTACCATGGCTGTACTCGGCTCTCCTTCACTCTATACTACAACCTACCATTGCTCTACTTGACTCTACTTCACTCTACCATGGTTCTACTTGGCTCTACCTCACTACACTCCTCCATAGCTCTCTACTCTACCATGGCTCTACTTGGGTCTACTGCTGTACTTCACTCTACTACTCTCTACCATGGCTCTACTTGACTCTACTACACTCTACCATGGCTCTACTTGGCTCTACTTCACTCCACTACACTCTACCATGGCTCTACTTGGGTCGACTGCTCTACTTCACTCTACTACACTCTACCCTGGCTCTACTTGACTCTACTTCACTCTAGTACACTCTACCATGCCTGTACTCGGCTCTACTTCACTCTATACTACAACCTACCATTCCTCTACTTGACTCTACTTCACTCTACCATGGCTCTACTTGGCTCTACTTCACTACACTCCTCCATGGCTCTATACTCTACCGTGGCTTTACTTGACTCTACTATTCCACTTCACTCTACTACTCTCTACCATCGCTCTACTTCACTCTACTACACACTACCATGACTCTACCTGACTCTAATACGCTCTACATTGGATCTACCTTGTTGTACTTCACTCTACTACACTCTATCATGGCTCTATTTGACTCTACTTCATTCTACCACACTCTACCATTTCTCTACTTGGCTCTACTTCAGTCTACTACACTCTACCAAGGCTCTACTTAGCTCTACTTCACTCTTCTACAGTCTACAATGGCTCTACTTCACTCTACTACACTCTACCCCGGCTCTACTTGGCTCTACTTCACTCTAGTACACTCTACCATGTCTCTACTTGGCTCTACTTCAGTCTCCTACACTCTACCATGGCTCTACTTGGCTCTACTTCACTCTTCTACACTCTACCATGGCTCTACTTGACTCTACTACACTCTACCCTGGCTCTAATTGGCTCTACTTCACTCTAGTACACTCTACCATGGCTCTACTTGGCTCTACTTCACTCTACTACACTCTACCATGGCTCTACTCGGCTCTACTTCACTCTACTACAACCTACCATGGCTCTACTTTGCTCTACTTCACTACACTCCTCCATGCATGGCTCTATACTCTACCATGGCTCTACTTGGGTCTACTGCTCTACTTCACTCTACTACTCTCTACCATGGCTCTACTTGACTCTACTACACACTACCATGGCTCTACCTGACTCTACTACACTCTACATTGGATCTACCTTGTTCTACTTCACTCTACTACACTCTATCATGGCTCTATTTGACTCTACTTCAATCTACTACACTCTACCATTTGTCTACTTGGCTCTACTTCATTCTACTACACTCTACCATGGCTCTACTTGGCTCTACTTCAGTCTACTACACTCTACCATGGCTCTACTTGACTCTACTTCACTCTTCTACACTCTACTATGGCTCTACTTCACTCAACTACACTCTACCCTGGGTCTACTTGGCTCTACTTCACTCTAGTACACTCTACCATGGCTCTACTTGGCTCTACTTCACTCTACTACACTCTACCATGGATCTACTCGCCTCTACTTCACTCTACTACAACCTACCATTACTCTACTTGACTCTACTTCACTCTACCATGGCTCTAATTGGCTCTACTTCACTACACTCCTCCATGGCTCTATACTCTACCATGGCTCAACTTGGGTCTACTGCTCTACTTCACTCTACTACTCTCTACCATGGCTCTACTTCACTCTACTACACACTACCATGACTCTACCTGACTCTAATACACTCTACATTGGATGTACCTTGTTGTACTTCACTCTACTACACTCTATCATGGCTCTATTTGACTCTACTTCATTCTACCACACTCTACCATTTCTCTACTTGGCTCTACTTCACTCTTCTACTCTCTTCCATGGCTCTAATTGACTCTACTACACTCTACCCTGGCTCTACTTGGCTCTACTTCACTCTAGTACACTCAACCATGGCTCTACTTGGCTCTACTTCACTCTACTACACTCTACCATGGCTCTACTCGGCTCTACTTCACTCTACTAGAACCTACCATGACTCTACTTGACTCTACTTCACTCTACCATGGCTCTACTTGGCTATACTTAACTACACTCCTCCATGGCTCTATATTCTACCATGGCTCTACTTGGGTCTACTGCTCTACTTCACTCTACTTGTCTCTACCATGGCTCTACTTGACTCTACTACACACTACCATGGCTCTACCTGACTCTACTACACTCTACATTGGATCTACCTTGTTGTACTTCACTATACTACACTCTATCATGGCTCTATTTGACTCTACTTCACTCTACCACACTCTACCATATCTCTACTTTGCTCTACTTCAGTCTACTACACTCTACCATGTCTCTACTTGGCTCTACTTCACTCTAGTACACTCTACCATGGCACTACTAGGCTCTACTTCTCTCTACTACACTCTAACATGGCTATACTCGGCTCTACTTCACTCTACTACAACCTACCATTGCTCTACTTGACTCTACTTCACTCTACCATTGCTCTACTTGGCTCTACTTCACTACACTCCTCCATGGCTCTATACTCTACCGTGGCTCTACTTGGGTCTACTGCTCTACTTCACTCTACTACTCTCTACCATGGCTCTACTTGACTCTACTACACACTACCATGGCTCAACCTGACTCTACTACACTCTACATTGGATCTACCTTGTTGTACTTCACTCTACTACACTCTATCATGCCTCTATTTGACTCTACTTCACTCTACCACACTCTACCATTTCTCTACTTGGCTCTTCTTAAGTCTATATCTACACTCTTCCATGGCTCTACTTGGCTCTACTTCAGTCTACTACACTCTACCATGGCTCTACTTGGCTCTACTTCATTCTTCTACACTCTACCATGGCTCTACTTCACTCTACTACACTCTACCCTGGCTCTACTTGGCTCGACTTCACTCTAGTACACTCTACCATGGCTCTACTTGGCTCTGCTTCACTCTAGTACACTCTACCATGGCTCTACTCGGCTCTACTTCACTCTACTACAACCTACCCTGGCTCTACTTCACTCTACTTCACTCTACCTTGGCTCTACTTGGCTCTACTTCACTACACTCCTCCATGGCTCTATACTCTACCATCGCTCTACTTGGATGTACTACTCTACTTCACTCTACTCTCTACCATGGCTCTACTTGACTCTACTACACACTACCATGGCTGTACCTGACTCTACTACACTCTACATTGGATCTACCTTGTACTTAACTCTACTACACTCTATCATGGCTCTATTTGACTCTACTTCACTCTACCACACTCTACTACTTCTCTACTTGGCTCTACTTCTGTCTACTACACTCTACCATGGCTCTTCTTGGCTCTACTTCAGTCTACTACACTCTACCATGTCTCTACTTGGCTCTACTTCTCTCTTCTACTCTCTTCCATGGCTCTAATTGACTCTACTACACTCTACCCTGGCTCTACTTGGCTCTACTTCACTCTAGTACACTCTACCATGGCTGTACTTGGCTCTCCTTCACTCTAGTACACTCTACCATGGCTCTACTCGGCTCTACTTCACTCTACTAGAACCTACCATGACTCTACTTGACTCTACTTCACTCTACCATGGCTCTACTTGGCTCTACTTCACTACACTCCTCCATGGCTCTATATTCTACCATGGCTCTACTTGGGTCTACTGCTCTACTTGTCTCTACCATGGCTCTACTTGACTCTACTACACACTACCATGGCTCTACCTGACTCTACTACACTCTACATTGGATCTACCTTGTTGTACTTCAATCTACTACACTCTATCATGGCTCTATTTGACTCTACTTCACTCTACCATACTCTACCATTTCTCTACTTTGCTCTACTTCTGTCTAATACACTCTACCATGTCTCTACTTGGCTCTCCTTCAGTCTACTACACTCTACCGTGGCTCTACTTAGCTCTACTTCACTGTTCTACCCTCTACAATGGCTCTACTTCATTCTACTGCACTCTCCCCTGGCTCTCCTTGGATCTACTTCACTCTAGTACCCTCTATCATGGCTCTACTTGGCTCTACTTCTCTCTACTACACTCTACCATGGCTCTACTCGGCTCTACTTCACTCTACTACAACCTACCATTGCTCTACTTGACTCTACTTCACTCTACCATGGCTCTACTTGGCTCTACTTCACTACACTCCTCCATGGCTCTATACTCTACCGTGGCTCTACTTGGGTCTACTGTTCCACTTCACTCTACTACTCTCTACCATGGCTCTACTTGACTCTACTACACACTACCAAGGCTCTACCTGACTCTACTACACTCTACATTGAATCTACCTTGTTGTACTTCACTCTACTACACTCTATCATGGCTCTATTTGACTCTACTTTACTCTACCACACTCTACCATTTCTCTACTTGGCTCTATTTCAGTCTACTACACTCTACCATGGCTCTACTTGGCTCTACTTCAGTCTACTACACTCTACCATGGCTCTACTTGGCTCTACTTCACTCTTCTACACTCTCCCATCGCTCTACTTCACTCTACTACACTCTACCCTGGCTCTACTTGACTCTACTTCACTCTAGTACACTCTACCATGGCTCTACTCCGCTCTACTTCACTCTACTACAACCTACCATGGGTCTACTTGACTCTACTTCACTCTACCATATATGGCTCTACTTGACTCCACTTCACTCTACCATGGCTCTACTTGACTCTACTTCACTCTACCATGGCTCTACTTGGCTCTACTTCACTACACTCCTCCATGGCTCTATACTCTAACATGGCTCTACTTGGGTCTACTGCTCTACTTCACTCTACTCTCCACCATGGCTCTACTTGACTCTACTACACACTACCATGGCTCTACCTGACTCTACTACACTCTACATTGGATCTACCTTGTTGTACTTCACTCTACTACACTCTATCATGGCTCTATTTGTCTCTACTTCACTCTACCACACTCTACCATTTCTCTACTTGGCTCTACTTCAGTCTTCTACACTCTACCATGGCTCTACTTGGCTCTACTTCAGTCTACTACACTCTACCATGGCTCTACTTGGCTCTACTTCACTCTTCTACACTCTACCATGGCTCTACTTGACTCTACTACACTCTACCCTGTTTCTACTTGGCTCTACTTCACTCTAGTACACTCTACCATTCCTCTACTAGGCTCTACTTCACTCTACTTCACTCTACCATGGCTCTACTCGGCTATACTTCTCTCCACTACAACCTACCATGGCTCTACTTGGCTCTACTTCACTACACTCCTCCATGGCTCTATACTCTGCCATGGCTCTACTTGGGTCTACTGCTCTACTTCACTCTACTACTCTCTACCATGGCTCTACATGACTCTACTACACACTACCATGGCTCTACCTGACTCTACTACACTCTACATTGTATCTACCTTGTTGTACTTCACTCTACTACACTCTATCAAGGCTCTATTTCACTCTACTTCACTCTACCACATTCTACCATTTCTTTACTTGGCTCTACTTCAGTCTACTACACTCTACCATGGCTCTACTTGGCTCTACTTCACTCTTCTACACTCTACCATGGCTCTACTTGACTCTACTACACTCTACCCTGGCTCTAATTGGCTCTACTTCACTCTACTACACTCTACCATGGCTCTACTTGGCTCTACTTCACTCTACTACACTCTACCATGGCTCTACTCGGCTCTACTTCACTCTACTACAACCTACCATGGCTCTACTTTGCTCTACTTCACTACACTCCTCCATGCATGGCTCTATACTCTACCATGGCTCTACTTGGGTCTACTGCTCTACTTCACTCTACTACTCTCTACCATGGCTCTACTTGACTCTACTACACACTACCATGGCTCTACCTGACTCTACTACACTCTACATTGGATCTACCTTGTTCTACTTCACTCTACTACACTCTATCATGGCTCTATTTGACTCTACTTCAATCTACTACACTCTACCATTTGTCTACTTGGCTCTACTTCATTCTACTACACTCTACCATGGCTCTACTTGGCTCTACTTCAGTCTACTACACTCTACCATGGCTCTACTTGACTCTACTTCACTCTTCTACACTCTACTATGGCTCTACTTCACTCAACTACACTCTACCCTGGGTCTACTTGGCTCTACTTCACTCTAGTACACTCTACCATGGCTCTACTTGGCTCTACTTCACTCTACTACACTCTACCATGGATCTACTCGGCTCTACTTCACTCTACTACAACCTACCATTACTCTACTTGACTCTACTTCACTCTACCATGGCTCTAATTGGCTCTACTTCACTACACTCCTCCATGGCTCTATACTCTACCATGGCTCAACTTGGGTCTACTGCTCTACTTCACTCTACTACTCTCTACCATGGCTCTACTTCACTCTACTACACACTACCATGACTCTACCTGACTCTAATACACTCTACATTGGATGTACCTTGTTGTACTTCACTCTACTACACTCTATCATGGCTCTATTTGACTCTACTTCATTCTACCACACTCTACCATTTCTCTACTTGGCTCTACTTCACTCTTCTACTCTCTTCCATGGCTCTAATTGACTCTACTACACTCTACCCTGGCTCTACTTGGCTCTACTTCACTCTAGTACACTCAACCATGGCTCTACTTGGCTCTACTTCACTCTACTACACTCTACCATGGCTCTACTCGGCTCTACTTCACTCTACTAGAACCTACCATGACTCTACTTGACTCTACTTCACTCTACCATGGCTCTACTTGGCTATACTTAACTACACTCCTCCATGGCTCTATATTCTACCATGGCTCTACTTGGGTCTACTGCTCTACTTCACTCTACTTGTCTCTACCATGGCTCTACTTGACTCTACTACACACTACCATGGCTCTACCTGACTCTACTACACTCTACATTGGATCTACCTTGTTGTACTTCACTATACTACACTCTATCATGGCTCTATTTGACTCTACTTCACTCTACCACACTCTACCATATCTCTACTTTGCTCTACTTCAGTCTACTACACTCTACCATGTCTCTACTTGGCTCTACTTCACTCTAGTACACTCTACCATGGCACTACTAGGCTCTACTTCTCTCTACTACACTCTAACATGGCTATACTCGGCTCTACTTCACTCTACTACAACCTACCATTGCTCTACTTGACTCTACTTCACTCTACCATTGCTCTACTTGGCTCTACTTCACTACACTCCTCCATGGCTCTATACTCTACCGTGGCTCTACTTGGGTCTACTGCTCTACTTCACTCTACTACTCTCTACCATGGCTCTACTTGACTCTACTACACACTACCATGGCTCAACCTGACTCTACTACACTCTACATTGGATCTACCTTGTTGTACTTCACTCTACTACACTCTATCATGCCTCTATTTGACTCTACTTCACTCTACCACACTCTACCATTTCTCTACTTGGCTCTTCTTAAGTCTATATCTACACTCTTCCATGGCTCTACTTGGCTCTACTTCAGTCTACTACACTCTACCATGGCTCTACTTGGCTCTACTTCATTCTTCTACACTCTACCATGGCTCTACTTCACTCTACTACACTCTACCCTGGCTCTACTTGGCTCGACTTCACTCTAGTACACTCTACCATGGCTCTACTTGGCTCTGCTTCACTCTAGTACACTCTACCATGGCTCTACTCGGCTCTACTTCACTCTACTACAACCTACCCTGGCTCTACTTCACTCTACTTCACTCTACCTTGGCTCTACTTGGCTCTACTTCACTACACTCCTCCATGGCTCTATACTCTACCATCGCTCTACTTGGATGTACTACTCTACTTCACTCTACTCTCTACCATGGCTCTACTTGACTCTACTACACACTACCATGGCTGTACCTGACTCTACTACACTCTACATTGGATCTACCTTGTACTTAACTCTACTACACTCTATCATGGCTCTATTTGACTCTACTTCACTCTACCACACTCTACTACTTCTCTACTTGGCTCTACTTCTGTCTACTACACTCTACCATGGCTCTTCTTGGCTCTACTTCAGTCTACTACACTCTACCATGTCTCTACTTGGCTCTACTTCTCTCTTCTACTCTCTTCCATGGCTCTAATTGACTCTACTACACTCTACCCTGGCTCTACTTGGCTCTACTTCACTCTAGTACACTCTACCATGGCTGTACTTGGCTCTCCTTCACTCTAGTACACTCTACCATGGCTCTACTCGGCTCTACTTCACTCTACTAGAACCTACCATGACTCTACTTGACTCTACTTCACTCTACCATGGCTCTACTTGGCTCTACTTCACTACACTCCTCCATGGCTCTATATTCTACCATGGCTCTACTTGGGTCTACTGCTCTACTTGTCTCTACCATGGCTCTACTTGACTCTACTACACACTACCATGGCTCTACCTGACTCTACTACACTCTACATTGGATCTACCTTGTTGTACTTCAATCTACTACACTCTATCATGGCTCTATTTGACTCTACTTCACTCTACCATACTCTACCATTTCTCTACTTTGCTCTACTTCTGTCTAATACACTCTACCATGTCTCTACTTGGCTCTCCTTCAGTCTACTACACTCTACCGTGGCTCTACTTAGCTCTACTTCACTGTTCTACCCTCTACAATGGCTCTACTTCATTCTACTGCACTCTCCCCTGGCTCTCCTTGGATCTACTTCACTCTAGTACCCTCTATCATGGCTCTACTTGGCTCTACTTCTCTCTACTACACTCTACCATGGCTCTACTCGGCTCTACTTCACTCTACTACAACCTACCATTGCTCTACTTGACTCTACTTCACTCTACCATGGCTCTACTTGGCTCTACTTCACTACACTCCTCCATGGCTCTATACTCTACCGTGGCTCTACTTGGGTCTACTGTTCCACTTCACTCTACTACTCTCTACCATGGCTCTACTTGACTCTACTACACACTACCAAGGCTCTACCTGACTCTACTACACTCTACATTGAATCTACCTTGTTGTACTTCACTCTACTACACTCTATCATGGCTCTATTTGACTCTACTTTACTCTACCACACTCTACCATTTCTCTACTTGGCTCTATTTCAGTCTACTACACTCTACCATGGCTCTACTTGGCTCTACTTCAGTCTACTACACTCTACCATGGCTCTACTTGGCTCTACTTCACTCTTCTACACTCTCCCATCGCTCTACTTCACTCTACTACACTCTACCCTGGCTCTACTTGACTCTACTTCACTCTAGTACACTCTACCATGGCTCTACTCCGCTCTACTTCACTCTACTACAACCTACCATGGGTCTACTTGACTCTACTTCACTCTACCATATATGGCTCTACTTGACTCCACTTCACTCTACCATGGCTCTACTTGACTCTACTTCACTCTACCATGGCTCTACTTGGCTCTACTTCACTACACTCCTCCATGGCTCTATACTCTAACATGGCTCTACTTGGGTCTACTGCTCTACTTCACTCTACTCTCCACCATGGCTCTACTTGACTCTACTACACACTACCATGGCTCTACCTGACTCTACTACACTCTACATTGGATCTACCTTGTTGTACTTCACTCTACTACACTCTATCATGGCTCTATTTGTCTCTACTTCACTCTACCACACTCTACCATTTCTCTACTAGGCTCTACTTCAGTCTACTACACTCTACCATGGCTCTACATGGCTCTACTTCAGTCTACTACACTCTACCATGGCTCTACTTGGCTCTACTTCACTCTTCTACACTCTACCATGGCTCTACTTGACTCTACTACACTCTACCCTGTTTCTACTTGGCTCTACTTCACTCTAGTACACTCTACCATTCCTCTACTAGGCTCTACTTCACTCTACTTCACTCTACCATGGCTCTACTCGGCTATACTTCTCTCCACTACAACCTACCATGGCTCTACTTGGCTCTACTTCACTACACTCCTCCATGGCTCTATACTCTGCCATGGCTCTACTTGGGTCTACTGCTCTACTTCACTCTACTACTCTCTACCATGGCTCTACATGACTCTACTACACACTACCATGGCTCTACCTGACTCTACTACACTCTACATTGTATCTACCTTGTTGTACTTCACTCTACTACACTCTATCAAGGCTCTATTTCACTCTACTTCACTCTACCACATTCTACCATTTCTCTACTTGGCTCTACTTCAGTCTACTACACCCTACCATGGCTCTACTTGGCTCTACTTCAGTCTACTACACTCTAGCATGGCTGTACTTGGCTCTACTTCACTCTAGTACAATCTAGCATGGCTCTTCTTCACTCTACTACACTCTTCCCTGGCTCTACTTGGCTCTACTTCACTCTAGTACACTCTACCATGGCTCTACTTGGCTCTACTTCCCTCTACTACACTCTACCATTGCTCTATTCGGCTCTACTTCCCTCTACTATAACCTACCATGTTTCTACTTGACTCTACTTCGCTCTACCATGGCTCTACTTGGCTCTACTTCACTACACTCCTCCATAGCTCTATACTCTACCATGGCTCTACTTGACTCTACTACACATTACCATGGCTCAACCTGACTCTACTACACTCTACATTGGATCTACCTTGTTGTACTTCACTCTACTACACTCTATCATGCCTCTATTTGACTCTACTTCACTCTACCACACTCTACCATTTCTCTACTTGGCTCCACTTCAGTCTACTACACTCTTCCATGGCTCTACTTGGCTCTACTTCAGTCTACTACACTCTACCATGACTCTACTTGGCTCTACTTCATTCTTCTACACTCTACCATGCCTCTACTTCACTCTACTACAATCTACCCTGGCTCTACTTGGCTCGACTTCACTCTAGTACACTCTACCATGGCTCTACTTGGCTCTACTTCACTCTAGTACACCCTACCATGGCTCTACTCGGCTCTACGTCACTCTACTACAACCTATCCTGGCTCTACTTGACTCTACTTCACTCTACCTTGGCTCTACTTGGCTCTACTTCACTACACTCCTCCATGGCTCTATACTCTACCATCGCTCAACTTGGGTGTACTGCTCTACTTCACTCTACTCTCTACCATGGCTCTACTTGACTCTACTACACACTACCATGGCTCTACCTGACTCTACTACACTCTACATTGGATCTACCTTGTTGTACTTAACTCTACTACACTCTATCATGGCTCTATTTGACTCTACTTCACTCTACCACACTCTACCACTTCTCTACTTGGCTCTACTTCTGTCTACTACACTCTACCATGGCTCTTCTTGGCTCTACTTCAGTCTACTACACTCTACCATGTCTCTACTTGGCTCTACTTCTCTCTTCTACTCTCTTCCATGGCTCTAATTGACTCTACTACACTCTACCCTGGCTCTACTTGGCTCTACTTCACTCTAGTACACTCTACCATGGCTCTACTTGGCTCTCTTTCACTCTAGTACACTCTACCATGCTTCTACTCGGCTCTACTTCACTCTACTAGAACCTACCATGACTCTACTTGACTCTACTTCACTCTACCATGGCTCTACTTGGCTCTACTTCACTACACTCCTCCATGGCTCTATATTCTACCGTGGCTCTACTTGGGTCTACTGCTCTACTTGTCTCTACCATGGCTCTACTTGACTCTACTAC
Source organism: Agelas oroides (assembly GCA_949130485.1). Taxonomy (NCBI): domain Eukaryota; kingdom Metazoa; phylum Porifera; class Demospongiae; order Agelasida; family Agelasidae; genus Agelas; species Agelas oroides. Next base: position 5,075,900 of record OX422195.1, read on the forward strand.
ACACTACCATGGCTCTCCCTGACTCTACTACACTCTACATTGGATCTACCTTGTTGTACTTCCCTCTACTACACTCTATCATGGCTCTATTTGACTCTACTTCACTCTACCATACTCTACCATTTCTCTACTTTGCTCTACTTCAGTCTACTACACTCTACCATGGCTCTACATGGCTCTACTTCACTGTTCTACCCTCTACAATGGCTCTACTTCACTCTACTGCACTCTCCCTGGCTCTCCTTGGATCTACTTCACTCTAGTACACTCTATCATGGCTTTACTTGGCTCTACTTCTCTCTACTACACTCTACCATGGCTCTACTCGGCTCTACTTCACTCTACTACAACCTACCATTGCTCTACTTGACTCTACTTCACTCTACCATGGCTCTACTTGGCTCTACTTCACTACACTCCTCCATGGCTCTATACTCTACCGTGGCTCTACTTGGGTCTACTGTTCCACTTCACTCTACTACTCTCTACCATGGCTCTACTTGACTCTACTACACACTACCATGGCTCTACCTGACTCTACTACACTCTACATTGAATCTACCTTGTTGTACTTCACCCTACTACACTCTATCATGGCTCTATTTGACTCTACTTTACTCTACCACACTCTACCATTTTTCTACTTGGCTCTATTTCAGTCTACTACACTCTACCATGGCTCTACTTGGCTCTACTTCAGTCTACTACACTCTACCATGGCTCTACTTGGCTCTACTTCACTCTTCTACACTCTCCCATCGCTCTACTTCACTCTACTACACTCTACCCTGGCTCTACTTGGCTCTACTTCACTCTAGTACACTCTACCATGGCTCTACTCCGCTCTACTTCACTCTACTACAACCTATCATGGCTCTACTTGACTCTACTTCACTCTACCATGGCTCTACTGGACTTTACTTCACTCTACCATGGCTCTACTTGACTCTACTTCACTCTACCATGGCTCTACTTGGCTCTACTTCACTACACTCCTGCATGGCTCTATATTCTAACATGGCTTTACTTGTGTCTACTGCTCTACTTCACTCTACTCTCCACCATGGCTCTACTTGACTCTACTACACACTACCATGGTTCTACCTGACTCTACCACACTCTACATTGGATCTACCTTGTTGTACTTCACTCTACTACACTCTATCATGGCTCTATTTGACTCTACTTCCCTCTACCACACTCTACCATTTCTCTACTTGGCTCTACTTCAGTCTACTACACTCTACCATGGCTCTACTTGGCTCTACTTCATTCTACTACACTGTACCATGGCTCTACTTGGCTCTACTTCACTCTAGTATACCCTACCATGGCTCTACTTCACTCTATTACACTCTACCCTTTCTCTACTTGACTCTACTTCACTCTAGTACACTCTACCATGGCTCTACTTGGCTCTACTTCCCTCTACTACACTCTACCATGGCTCTACTCGGCTCTACTTTATGCACTCTACTATAACCTACCATAGCTATACTTGACTCTACTTCACTGTACCTTGGCTCTACTTGGCTCTACTTAACTACACTCCTCCATGGCTCTATACTCTACCATGGCTCTACTTGGGTCTACTGCTCTACTTCACTCTACTCTCTACCATGGCTCTACTTGACTCTACTACACACTACCATGGCTGTACCTGACTCTACTACACTCTACATTGGATCTACCTTGTTGTACTTCACTCTACTACACTCTATCGTGGCTCTATTTGTCTCTACTTCACTCTACCACACTCTACCATTTCTCTACTTGGCTCTACTTCAGTCTACTACACTCTACCATGGCTCTACTTGGCTCTACTTCAATCTACTACACTCTACCATGGCTCTACTTGGCTCTACTTCACTCTTCTACACTCTACCATGGCTCTACTTGACTCTACTACTCTCTACCCTGTCTCTACTTGGCTCTACTTCACTCTAGTACACTCTACCATTCCTCTACTAGGCTCTACTTCACTCTACTACACTCTACCATGGCTCTACTCGGCTATACTTCTCTCTACTACAACCTACCATGGCTCTACTTGACTCTACTTCACTACACTCCTCCATGGCTCTATACTCTGCCATGGCTCTACTTGGGTCTACTGCTCTACTTCACTCTACTACTCTCTACCATTGCTCTACTTGACTCTACTACACACTACCATGGTTCTACCTGACTCTACTACACTCTACATTGGATCTACCTTGTTGTACTTCGCTCTACTACTCTCTATCATGGCTCTATTTGACTCTACTTCACTCTACCACACTCTACCATTTATCTAGTTCGCTCTACTTCAGTCTACTACACTCTACCATGGTTCTACTTGGCTCTACTTCAGTCTACTACATTCTACCATGGCTCTCCTTGGCTCTACTTCACTCTTCTACACTCTACCATGGCTCTACTTCACTCTAATACACTCTACCCTGGCTCTACTTGGCTCTACTTCACTCTAGTACACTCTACCATGGCTCTACTCGGCTCTACTTGACTCTACTACACTCTACCATGGCTCTACTCGGCTCTACTTCACTCTACTACAACCTCCCATTACTCTACTTGTCTCTACTTCACTCTACCATGGCTCTACTTGCCTCTACTTCACTACACTCCTCCATGGCTCTATACTCTACCATGGCTCTACTTGGGTCCACTGCTCTACTTCACTCTCCTACTCTCTACCATGGCTCTACTTGCCTCTACTACACACTACCATGGCTCTACCTGACTCTACCACACTCTACATTGGATCTACCTTGTTGTACTTCCCTCTACTACACTCTATCATGTCTCTATTTAACTCTACTTCCCTCTACCACACTCTACCATTTCTCTACTTGGCTCTACTTCAGTCTACTATACTCTGCCATGGCTCTGCTTAGCTATACTTCAGTCTACTACACTCTACCATGGCTCTACTTGGCTCTACTTCACTCTAGTATACTCTACCATGGCTCTACTTCACTCTATTACACTCTACCCTTTCTCTACTTGACTCTACTTCACTCTAGTACACTCTACCATGGCTCTACTTGGCTCTACTTCCCTCTACTACACTCTACCATGGCTCTACTCGGCTCTACTTCACTCTACTATAACCTACCATAGCTCTACTTGACTCTACTTCACTGTACCTTGGCTCTACTTGGCTCTACTTCACTACACTCCTCCATGGCTCTATACTCTACCATGGCTCTACTTGGGTCTACTGCTCTACTTCACTCTACTACTCTCTAACATGGCTCTACTTGACTCTACTACACACTACCATTGCTCTACCTGACTCTACTACTCTGTACATTGGATCTACCTTGTTGTACTTCACTCTACTACACTCTATCATGGCTCTAAGTGACTCTACTTCACTCTACCACACTCTACCATTTTTCTACTTGGCTCTACTTTAGTCTACTACACTCTACCATGTCTCTGCTTGGGTCTACTTCAGTCTACTACACTCTACCATGGCTCTACTTGGCTCTACTTCACTCTACTACACTCTACCATGGCTCTACTTGGCTCTACTTCAGTCTACTACACTCTACCATGGCTCTACTTGGTTCTACTTCACTCTTCTACACTCTACCATGGCTCTACTTGACTCTACTACACTCTACCCTGGCTCTACTTGGCTCTACTTCACTATAGTACACTCTACCATGGCTCTACTTGGCTCTACTTCACTCTACTACACTCTACCATGGCTCTACTCGGCTCTACTTCACTCTACTACAACCTACCATGGCTCTACTTGACTCTATTTCGCTCTACCATGGCTCTACTTGGCTCTACTTCACTACACTCCTCCATGGCTCTATACTCTACCATGGCTCTACATTGGTCTACTGCTCTACTTCACTCTACTACTCTCTACCATGGCTCTACTTGACTCTACTACACACTACCATGGCTCTACCTGACTCTACTACACTCTACATTGGATCTTCCTTATTGTACTTCACTCTACTACACTCTATCATGGCTCTATTTGACTCTACTTCACTCTACCACACTCTACCATTTCTCTACTTGGCTCTACTTCAGTCTACTACACTCTACCATGGCTCTACTTGGCTCTACTTCAGTCTACTACACTCTACCATGGCTCTACTTGGCTCTCCTTCACTCTTCTACACTCTATCATGGCTCTACTTCACTCTACTTCACTCTAACCTGACTCTACTTCGCTGTACTTCACTCTAGTACACTCTACCATGGCTCTACTCGGCTCTACTTCACTCTATACTACAACCTACCATTGCTCTACTTGACTATTCTTCACTCTACCATGGCTCTACTTAGCTCTACTGCACTACACTCCTCCATGGCTCTATACTCTACCATTGCTCTACTTGGGTCTACTGCATGCTCTACTTCAATCTACTACTCTCTACCATGGCTCTACTTGACTCTACTACACACTACCATGGCTCTACCTGACTCTACTACACTCTACATTGGATCTACCTTGTTGTACTTCACTGTACTACACTCTATCATGGCTCTATTTGACTGTACTTCACTCTACCACACTCTACCATTTCTCTACTTGGCTCTACTTCAGTCTACTACACTCTACCATGGCTCTACTTGGCTCTACTTCAGTCTACTGCACTCTACCATGGCTCTACTTGGCTCTACTTCACTCTTCTACACTCTACCATGGCTCTACTTCACTCTACTACACTCTATCCTGGCTCTACTTGGCTCAACTTCACTCTAGTACACTCTACCATGGCTCTACTTGGCTCTACTTTACTCTACTACACACTACCGTGGCTCTACTCGGCTCTACTTGGCTCTACTTTACTCTACTACACTCTACCGTGGCTCTACTCGGCTCTACTTCACTCTACTACAACCTACCATGGCTCTACTTTACTCTACTTCACTCTACCATGGCTGTACTTGGCTCTACTTCCCTACACTCCTCCATCTCTCTATACACTACCATGGCTCTACTTGGGTCTACTGCTCAACTTCACTCTACTACTCTCTACCATGGCTCTACTTGACTCTACTACACACTGCCATGGCTCTACCTGACTCTACTACACTCTACATTGGATCTACCTTGTTGTAATTCACTCTACTTCACCCTATCATGGCTCTATTTTACTCTATTTTACTCCACCACACTCTACCATTTCTCTACTTGGCTCTACTTCAGTCTACTACACTCTGCCATGTCTCTGCTTGGGTCTACTTCAGTCTACTACACTCTACCATGGCTCTACTTGGCTCTACTTCACTCTACTACACTCTACCATGGCTCTACTTGGCTCTACTTCAGTCTACTACACTCTACCATGGCTCTACTTGGTTCCACTTCACTCTTCTACACTCTACCATGGCTCTACTTGACTCTACTACACTCTACCCTGGCTCTACTTGGCTCTACTTCACTATAGTACACTCTACCATGGCTCTACATGGCTCTACTTCACTCTACTACACTCTACCATGGCTCTACTCGGCTCTACTTCACTCTACTACAACCTACCATGGCTCTACTTGACTCTATTTCGCTCTACCATGGCTCTACTTGGCTCTACTTCACTACACTCCTCCATGGCTCTATACTCTACCATGGCTCTACATTGGTCTACTGCTCTACTTCACTCTACTACTCTCTACCATGGCTCTACTTGACTCTACTACACACTACCATGGCTCTACCTGACTCTACTACACTCTACATTGGATCTACCTTATTGTACTTCACTCTACTACATTCTATCATGGCTCTATTTGACTCTACTTCACTCTACCACACTCTACCATTTCTCTACTTGGCTCTACTTCAGTCTACTACACTCTACCATGGCTCTACTTGGCTCTACTTCAGTCTACTACACTCTACCATGGCTCTACTTGGCTCTCCTTCACTCTTCTACACTCTATCATGGCTCTACTTCACTCTACTTCACTCTAACCTGACTCTACTTCGCTGTACTTCACTCTAGTACACTCTACCATGGCTCTACTCGGCTCTACTTCACTCTATACTACAACCTACCATTGCTCTACTTAACTATTCTTCACTCTACCATGGCTCTACTTAGCTCTACTGCACTACACTCCTCCATGGCTCTATACTCTACCATTGCTCTACTTGGGTCTACTGCATGCTCTACTTCAATCTACTACTCTCTACCATGGCTCTACTTGACTCTACTACACACTACCATGGCTCTACCTGACCCTACTACACTCTACATTGGATCTACCTTGTTGTACTTCACTCTACTATACTCTATCATGGCTCTATTTGACTCTACTTCACTCTACCACACTCTACCATTTCTCTACTTGGCTCTACTTCAGTCTACTACACACTACCATGGCTCTACTTGGCTCTACTTCAGTCTACTACACTCTACCATGGCTCTACTTGGCTCTACTTCACTCTTCTACACTCTACCATGGCTCTACTTCACTCTACTACACTCTATCCTGGCTCTAGTTGGCTCAACTTCACTCTAGTACACTCTACCATGGCTCTACTTGGCTCTACTTTACTCTACTACACTCTACCGTGGCTCTACTCGGCTGTACTTCACTCTACTACAACCTACCATGGCTCTACTTTACTCTACTTCACTTTACCATGGCTGTACTTGGCTCTACTTCCCTGCACTCCTCCATGTCTCTATACACTACCATGGCTCTACTTGGGTCTACTGCTCAACTTCACTCTACTACTCTCTACCATGGCTCTACTTGACTCTACTACACACTGCCATGGCTCTCCCTGACTCTACTACACTCTACATTGGATCTACCTTGTTGTAGTTCACTCTACTTCACCCTATCATGGCTCTATTTGACTCTATTTTACTCCACCACACTCTACCATTTCTCTACTTGGCTCTACTTCAGTCTACTACACTCTACCTTGGCTCTACTTGGCTCTACTTCAGTCTACTACACTCTACCATGGCTCTACTCGACACTACTTCACTGTTCTACACTCTACCATGGCTCTACTTCACTCTACTACTCTCTACACTGGCTCTACATGGCTCTACTTCACTCTAGTACACTCTACCATGGCTCTACTTGGCTCTACTTCACTCTACTACACTCTACCATGACTCTACTCGGCTCTACTTCACTCTACTACAACCTACCATGTCTCTACTTGACTCTACTTCACTCTACCATGGCTATACTTGGCTCTACTTCACTACACTCCTCCATGGCTCTATACTCTTCCATGGCTCTACTTGGGTCTACTTCTCTACTTCAGTCTACTACACTCTACCATGGCTCTACTTTGCTCTACTTCCCTCTTCTACACTCTACCTTGGCTCAACTTCACTCTACTACACTCTACCCTGGGTCTACTTGGCTCTACTTCACTCTAGTACACTCTACCATGGCTCTACTTGGCTCTCCTTCACTCTACTACATACTACCATGGCTCTACTCGGCTCTACTTCACTCTACTACAACCTACCATGGCTCTACTTGACTCTACTTCACTCTAGTACGCTCTACCACGGCTCTACTCGTCTCTACTTCACTCTACTACAACCTACCATGGCTCTACTTGGCTCTACTTCACTCTACTACAACCTACCATGGCTCTACTTGACTCTACTTGGCTCTACTTCACTACACTCCTCCATGGCTCTATACTCTACCATGGCTCTACTTGGGTCCACTGCTTTACTTCAGTCTACTACTCTCTACCATGGCTCTACTTTACTTTACTACACACTACCATGGCTCTACCTGACTCTACTACACTCTACATTGGATCTACCTTGTTGTACTTCACTCTACTACACTCTATCATGGCTCTATTTGACTCTACTTCACTCTACCACACTCTATCATTTCTCTACTTGGCTCTACTTCAGTCTACTACACTCTACCATGGCTCTACTTGGCTCTACTTCAGTCTACTACACTCTACCATGACTCTACTTGACTCTACTTCACTCTAGTACACTCTACCATGGCTCTACTTCACTCTACTACACTCTACCCTGGCTCTACTTGGCTCTACTTCACTCTAGTACACTCTACCATGGCTCTACTTCACTATACTACACTCTACCATGGCTCTGCTCGGCTCTACTTCACTCTACTACAACCTACCATGGCTCTACTTGACTCTACTTCACTCTACCATGGCTCTACTTCTCTCTTCTACCCTCTACCATGGCTCTACTTGGCTCTACTTCACTCTACTACCCTCTACCATGGCTCTACTCGGATCCACTTCACTCTACTACAACCTACCATGGCTCTACTTGACTCTACTTCACTCTATACCATGGCTCTACTTGGCTCTGCTTCACTACACTCCTCCATGGCTCTATACTCTACCATGGCTCTACTTGGGTTTACTTCTCTACTTCACTCTTCTACTATCTACCATGGCTCTACTTGACTCTACTACACACTACCATCGCTCTACCTGACTCTACTACACTCTACATTGGATCTACCTTGTTGTACTTCACCCTACTACACTCTATCATGGCTCTATTTGACTCTACTTCACTCTACCACACTCTACCATTTCTCTACTTGGCTCTACTTCAGTCTACTACACTCTACCATGGTTCTACTTGGCTCTAGTTCAGTCTACTACACTCTACCTTGGCTCTACTTGACTCTACTTCACTCTTCTACACTCTACCATGGCTCTACTTCACTCTACTACACTCTACCCTGGCTCTACTTGGCTCTACTTTACTCTAGTACACTCTACCATGGCTCTACTTCACTATACTACACTCTACCATGGCTCTACTCGGCTCTACTTCACTCTACTATAACCTACCATGTCTCTACTTGACTCTACTTCGCTCTACCATGGCTCTACTTGACTCTACTTCACTACACACCTCCATGGCTCTATACTCTACCATGGCTCTACTTTGGTCTACTGCTCTACTTCACTCTACTACTCTCTACCATGGCTCTCCTTGACTCTACTACACACTATCATGGCTCTACCTGTCTGTACTGCACTCTACATTGGATCTACCTTGTTGTACTTCACTCTACTACACTCTATCATGGCTCTATTTGACTCTACTTCACTCTACCACACTCTACTATTTTTCTACTTGGCTCTACTTCAGTCTACTACACTCTACCATGGCTCTACTTAGCTCTACTTCAGTCTACTACACTCTACCATGGCTCTACTTGGCTCTACTTCACTCTTCTACACTCTACCATAGCTCTACTTCACTCTACTACACTCTACCCTGGCTCTACTTGGCTCTTCTTCACTCTAGTACACTCTTCCATGGCTCCACTCGGCTCTACTTCACTCTACTACAACCTCCCATGGCTCTACTTCACTCTACTTCACTCTACCTTGCCTCTACTTGGCTCTACTTCACTACACTCCTCCATGGCTCTATACTCTACCATGGCTGTACTTGGGTCTACTGCTCTACTTCACTCTACTCTGTACCATGGCTCTCCTTGACTCTACTACACGCTACAATGGCTCTACCTGACTCTACTACACTCTACATTGGATCTACCTTGTTGTACTTAACTCTACTACACTCTATCATGGCTCTATTTGACTCTACTTCACTCTACCACACTCTACCATTTCTCTACTTGGCTCTACTTCAGTCTACTACACTCTATCATGGATCTACTAGGCTCTACTTCAGTCTACTACACTCTACCATGTCTCTATTTGGCTCTACTACATTCTTCTACACTCTACCATGTCTCTAATTGCCTCTACTACACTCTACCCTGGCTCTACTTGGCTCTACTTCACTCTAGCACACTCTACCATGGCTCTACTTGGCTCTCCTTCACTCTACTACACTCTACCATGGCTCTACTCGGCTCTACTTGACTCTACTACAATCTACTAAGACTCTACTTGACTCTACTTCACTCTACCATGGCTCTACGTGGCTCTACTTCACTAATCTCCTCCATGGCTCTATACTCTACCATTGCTCTACTTGGGTCTACTGCTCTACTTCACTCTACTAGTCTCTACCATGACTCTACTTGACTCTACTACACACTACTATGGCTCTACCTGAATCTACTACACTCTACATTGGATCTACCTTGTTGTACTTCACTCTACTACACTCTATCATCGCTTAATTTGACTCTACTTCACTCTACCACACTCTACCATTTCTCTACTTGGCTCTACTTCAGTCTAATACACTGTACCGTGGCTGTACTTAGCTCTACTTCAGTCTACTGCACTCTACCATGGCTCTACTGGGCTCTACTTCTCTCTTCTACACTCTACAATGGCTCTACTTCACTCTACTACTCTCTACCCTGGATCTACTTCGCTCTACTTCACTCTAGTGCACTCTACCATGGATCTACTTGGCTCTACTTCACTCTACTACCCTCTACCATGGTTCTACTCGGATCTACTTCACTCTACTACAACCTACCATGGCTCTACTTGAATCTACTTCACTCTACCATGGCTCTACTTGGCTCTACTTCACTACACTCCTCCATGGCTCTATACTCTACCATGGCTCTATACTTGGGTCTACTTCTCTACTTCACTCTTCTACTCTCTACCATGGCTCTACTTGACTCTACTACACACTTCCATGGCTCTACCTGACTCTACTACACTCTACATTGGATCTACCTTGTTATACTTCTCTCTACTACACTCTATATTGGCTCTATTTGACTCTACTTCACTCTACCACACTCTACCATTTCTCTACTTGACTCTACTTCAGTCTACTGCACTCTACCATGTCTCTACTTGGCTCTACTTCAATCTTCTACAGTCTACCATGGCTCTACTTCACTCTACTACACTCTACCCTGGCTCTACTTGGCTCTACTTCACTCTACTACACTCTACCATGGCTCTACTAGGCTCTACTTCACTCCACTACAATCTACTATGGCTCTACTCGGCTCTACTTCACTCTACTACAACCTACCATTGCTATACTTGACTCTACTTCACTCTACCAATGATCTACTAGGCTCTACTTTACTACATTCCTCCATGGCTCTATACTCTACCATGGTTTTACTTGGGTCTACTGCTCTACTTGACTCTACTACTCTCTACCATTGCTCTACTTGACTCTACTACACACTACCATGGCTCTACCTGACTCTACTACACTCTACATTGGATCTACCTTGTTGTACTTCACTCTACTACACTCTATCATGGCTCTATGTGACTCTACTTCACTCTACTACACTCTACCATTTCTCTACTTGACTCTACTTCACTCTAGTACACTCTACCATGGCTCTACTTCACTCTCCTACACTCTACCCTGGCTCTACTTGGCTCTACTTCACTCTAGTACACTCTACCATGGCTCTACTTCACTATACTACACTCTACCATGGTTCTACTCGGCTCTACTTCACTCTACTATAACCTGCCATGTCTCTACTTGACTCTACTTCGCACTACCATGGCTCTACTTGGCTCTACTTCACTACTCACCTCCATGGCTCTATACTTTACCATGGCTCTACTTTGGTGTACTGCTCTACTTCACTCTACTACTCTCTACCATGGCTCTCCTTGACTCTACTACACACTACCATGGCTCTACCTGTCTTTACTACACTCTACATTGGATCTACCTTATTGTACTTCACTCTACTACACTCTATCATGGCTCTATTTGACTCTACTTCACTCTACCACACTCTACCATTTCTCTACTTGGCTCTACTTCAGTCTACTACACTCTACCATGGCTCTACTTGGCTCTAGTTCAGTCTACTACACTCTACAATGGCTCTAGTTGGCTCTACTTCACTCTTCTACACTCTACCATGGCTCTACTTTACTCTACTACTCTCTACCATGACTCTACTTGGCTCTTCATCACTCTAGTACACTCTATCATGGCTCTACTCGCCTCTACTTCACTCTACTACAACATACCATGTCTCTACTTGGCTTCACTTCACTCTTCTACACTCTACCATGGCTCTAATTGACTCTACTACACTCTACCCTGGTTCTACTTGTCTCTACTTCACTCTATTACACTCTACCATGGTTCTACTTGGCTCTCCTTCACTCTACTACACTCTACCATGGCTCTACTCGGCTCTACTTCACTCTACTAGAACCTACCATGACTCTACTTGACTCTACTTCACTCTACCATGGCTCTACTTGGCTCTACTTCACTACACTCCTCCATGGCTCTATATTCTACCATGGCTCTGCTTGGGTCTACTGCTCTACTTCACTCTACTAGTCTCTACCATGGCTCTACTTGACTCTACTACTCACTACCATGGCTCTACCTGACTCTACTACACTCTACATTGGATCTACCATGTTGTACTTCACTCTACTACACTCTATCATGGCTGTATTTGACTCTACTTCACTCTAACACACACTACCATTACTCTACTTGGCTCTACTTCAGTATACTACACTGTACCATGGTTCTACTTGGGTCTACTGCTCTACTTCACTCTACTACTTACTACCATGGCTCTACTTGACTCTACTACACACTACCATGGCTCTACCTGACTCTACTACACTCTACATTGAATCTACCTTGTTGTACTTCACTCTACTACACTCTATCATGGCTCTATGTGACTCTACTTCACTCTACTACACTCTACCATTTCTCTACTTGTCTCTACTTCAGTCTACTACACTCTACCATGGCTCTACTTTGCTCTACTTCAGTGTACTACACTCTACCATGGCTCTACTTTGCTCTACTTCCCTCTTCTACACTCTACCATGGCTCAACTTCACTCTACTACACTCTACCCTTGCTCTACTTGGCTCTACTTCACTCTAGTACACTCTACCATGGCTCTACTTTGCTCTACTTCAGTCTACTACACTCTACCATGGCTCTACTTTGCTCTACTTTCCTCTTCTACACTCTACCATGGCTCAACTTCACTCTACTACACTCTACCCTGGCTCTACTTGGCTCTACTTCACTCTAGTACACTCTACCATGGCTCTACTTGGGTCTCCTTCACTCTACTACATACTACCATGGCTCTACTCGACTCTACTTCACTCTAGTACAACCTACCATGGCTCTACTTGACTCTACTTCACTCTAGTACACTGAACCACGGCTCTACTCGTCTCTACTTCACTCTACTACAACCTACCATGGCTCTACTTGGCTCTACTTCACTCTACTACAACCTACCATGGCTCTACTTGACTCTACTTCACTCTACCATGGCTCTACTTGGCTCTACTTCACTACACTCCTCCATGGCTCTATACTCTACCATGGCTCTACTTGGGTCCACTGCTCTACTTCAGTCTACTACTCTCTACCATGGTTCTACTTGACTCTACTACACACTACCATGGCTCTACCTGACTCTACTACACTCTACATTGGATCTACCTTGTTGTACTTCACTCTACTACACCCTATCATGGCTCTATGTGACTCTACTTCACTCTACTACACTCTACCATTTCTCTACTTGGCTCTACTTCAGTCTACAACACTGTACCATGGCTCTACTTTGCTCTACTTCAGTCTACTACACTTTACCATGGCTCTACTTTGCTCTACTTCCCTCTTCTACACTCTACCATGGCTCAACTTCACTCTACTACACTCTACCCTGGCTCTACTTGGCTCTACTTCACTCTAGTACACTCTACCATGGCTCTACTTGGCTCTCCTTCACTCTACTACATACTACCATGGCTCTACTCGGCTCTACTTCTCTCTACTACAACCTACCATGGCTCTACTTGACTCTACTTCACTCTAGTACACTCTACCACGGCTTTACTCGTCTCTACTTCACTCTACTACAACCTACCATGGCTCTACTTGGCTCTACTTCACTCTACTACAACCTACCATGGCTCTACTTGACTCTACTTCACTCTACCATGGCTCTACTTGGCTCTACTTCACTACACTCCTCCATGGCTCTATACTCTACCATGGCTCTACTTGGGTCCACTGCTCTACTTCAGTCTACTACTGTCTACCATGGCTCTACTTGACTCTACTACACACTACCATGGCTCTACCTGACTCTACTACACTCTACATTGGATCTACCTTGTTGTACTTCACTCTACTACACTCTATCATGGCTCTATTTGACTCTACTTCACTCTACCACACTCTACCATTTCTTTACTTGGATCTACTTCAGTCTACTACACACTACCATGGCTCTACTTGGCTCTACTTCAGTCTACTACACTCTACCATGGCTCTACTTGGCTCTACTTCACTCTTCTACACTCTACCATGGCTCTACTTCACTCTACTACACTCTACCCTGGCTCTACTTGGCTCTACTTCACTCTAGTACACTCTACCATGGCTCTACTCCACTCTACCTTACTCTACTACAACCTACCATCGCTCTACTTGACTCTACTTCACTCTACCATTGCTCTACTTGACTCTACTTCACTCTACCATGGCTCTACTTGGCTCTACTTCACTGCCTTCCTCCATGGCTCTATTCTCTAACATGGCTCTACTTGGGTCTACTGCTCTACTTCACTCTACTCTCCACCATGGCTCTACTTGACTCTACTACACACTACCATGGCTCTACCTGACTCTACTACACTCTACATTGGATCTACCTTGTTGTACTTCACTCTACTACACTCTATCATGGCTCTATTTCACTCTACTTCACTCTACCACACTCTACCATTTCTTTACTTGGCTCTACTTCAGTCTACTACACTCTACCATGGCTCTACCATGGCTCTACTTCACTCTACTACACTCTACCCTGGCTCTACTTGGCTCTACTTCACTCTAGTACACTCTACCATGGCTCTACTTGGCTCTACTTCACTCTACTACCCTCTACCATGGCTCTACTCGGGTCTACTTCACTCTACTACAACCTACCATGGCTCTACTTGACTCTACTTCACTCTACCATGGCTCTACCTCACTCTACTACACTCTACCCTGGCTCTACTTGGCTCTACTTCACTCTAGTACACTCTACCATGGCTCTACTTGGCTCTACTTCACTCTACTACCCTCTACCATGGCTCTACTCGGGTCTACTTCACTCTACTACAACCTACCATGGCTCTACTTGACTCTACTTCACTCTACCATGGCTCTACTTGGCTCTACTTCACTACACTCCTCCATGGCTCTATACTCTACCATGGCTCTACTTGGGTCTACTTCTCTACTTCACTCTTCTACTCTCTACCATGGCTCTACTTGACTCTACTACACACTACCATGGCTCTACCTGACTCTACTACACTCTACATTGGATCTACCTTGTTGTACTTCATTCTACTACACTCTATCATGGCTCTATTTGACTCTACTTCACTCTAGAACACTGTACCATTTCTCTACTTGGCTCTACTTCAGTCTACTACACTCTACCATGGCTCTACATGGCTCTACTTCAGTCTACTGCACTCTACCATGTCTCTACTTGGCTCTACTTCAATCTTCTACAGTCTACCATGGCTCTACTTCACTCTACTACACTCTACCCTGGCTCTACTTGGCTCTACTTCACTCTACTACACTCTACTTGTATACTTCACTCTACTACACTCTACCATGGCTCTACTCGGCTCTACTTCACTCTACTACAACCTACCATTGCTCTACTTAACTCTAGTTCACTCTACCATGGCTCTACTTGGCTCTACTTCAGTCTACTACACTCTACCATGGCTCTACTTGGCTCTACTTCAGTCTACTACACTCTACCATGGCTCTACCTCACTCTACTACACTCTACCCTGGCTCTACTTGGCTCTACTTCACTCTAGTACACTCTACCATGGCTCTACGTGGCTCTACTTCACTCTACATCCCTCTACCATGGCTCTACTCGGATCTACTTCACTCTACTACAACCTACCATGGCTCTACTTGACTCTACTTCACTCTACCATGGCTCTACTGGGCTCTACTTCACTACACTCCTCCATGGCTCTATACTCTACCATGGCTCTACTTGGGTCTACTTCTCTACTTCACTCTTCTACTCTCTATCATGTCTCTACTTGCCTCTACTACACACTACCATGGCTCTACCTGACTGTACTACACTCTACATTGGATCTACCTTGTTGTACTTCACTCTACTACACTCTATCATGACTCTATTTGACTCTACTTCACTCTAGAACACTCTACCATTTCTCTACTTGGCTCTACTTCAGTCTACTACACTCTACCATGGCTCTACTTGGCTCTACTTCAGTCTACTGCACTCTACCATGTCTCTACTTTGCTCTACTTCCCTCTTCTACACTCTACCATGGCTCAACTTCACTCTACTACACTCTACCCTGGCTCTACTTGGCTCTACTTCACTCTAGTACACTCTACCATGGCTCTACTTGGCTCTCCTTCACTCTACTACAACATACCATGTCTCTACTTGGCTCTACTTCACTCTTCTACACTCTACCATGGTTCTAAATGACTCTACTACACTCTACCCTGGTTCTACTTCTCTCTACTTCACTCTATTTCACTCTACCATGGTTCTACTTGGCTCTCCTTCACTCTACTACACTCTACCATGGCTCTACTCGGCTCTACTTCACTCTACTAGAACCTACCATGACTCTACTTGACTCTACTTCACTCTACCATGGCTCTACTTGGCTCTACTTCACTACACTCCTCCATGGCTCTATATTCTACCATGGCTCTGCTTGGGTCTACTGATCTACTTCACTCTACTAGTCTCTACCATGGCTCTACTTGACTCTACTACTCACTACCATGGCTCTACCTGACTCTACTACACTCTACATTGGATCTACCTTGTTGTACTTCACTCTACTACACTCTATCATGGCTGTATTTGACTCTACTTCACTCTACCACACACTACCATTACTCTACTTGGCTATACTTCAGTCTACTACACTGTACCATGGCTCTACTTGGCTCTACTTCAGTCTACTACACTCTACCATGGCTCTACTTGTCTCTACTTCACCCTTCTACCCTCTACCATGGCTCTACTTCACTCTACTACACTCTACCCTGGCTCTACTTGGCTCTACTTCACTCTATTACACTCTGCCATGGCTCTGCTAGGCTCTACTTCTCTCTACTACACTCTGCCATGGCTATACTTGACTCTACTACACACTACCATGGCTCTACCTGACTCTACTACACTCTACATTGGATCTACCTTGTTGTACTTCACTCTACTACACTCTATCATGTCTCTGTTTGACTCTACTTCACTCTACCGCACTCTACCATTTCTCTACTTGGCTCTACTTCAGTCTACTAAACTCTACCATGGCTCTACATCGCTCTACTTCAGTCTACTACACTCTACCATGGCTCTACTTGGCTCTACTTCACTCTTCTACACTCTACCACTCTACTACACTCTACCCTGGCTCTACTTGGCTCTTCTTCACTCTAGTACACTCTACCATGGCTCTACTCGGCTCTACTTCACTCTACTACAACCTACCATAGCTCTACTTGACTCTACTTCACTCTACCTTGGCTCTACTTGGCTCTACTTCACTGCACTCCTCCATGGCTTTATATTCTACCATGGCTCTACTTGGGTCTACTGCTCTACTTCACTCTACTCTCTACCATGGCTCTACTTGACTCTACTACACACTACCATGGCTCTACCTGCCTCTACTACACTCTACATTTGATCTACCTTCTTGTACTTCACTCTACTGCACTCTATCATGGCTCTATTTGACTCTACTTCACTCTATCACACTCTACCATTTCTCTACTTGGCTCTACTTCAGTGTACTACACTCTACCATGGCTCTACTTGGCTCTACTTGGCTCTACTTCAGTCTACTACACTCTACCATGTCTCTACTTGGCTCTACTTCAATCTTCTACACTCTACCATGGGTCTAATTGACTCTACTTCACTCTAGCCTGGCTCTACTTGGCTCTACTTCACGCTAGTACACTCTACCATGGCTCTATTTGCCTCTCCTTCACTCTAGTACACTCTACCATGGCTCTACTCGGCTCTACTTCACTCTACTACAACCTACCATAGCTCTACTTGACTCTACTTCACTCTACCTTGGCTCTACTTGGCTCTACTTCACTACACTCCTCCATGGCTCTATACTCTACCGTGGCTCTACTTGGGTCTACTGCTCTACTTCACTCTACTCTCTACCATCGCTCTATTTGACTCTAGTACACACTACCATTCCTCTACCTGACTCTACTACACTCTATATTGGATCTACTTTCTTGTACTTCACTCTACTGCACTCTATCGTGGCTCTATTTGACTCTACTTCACTCTATCACACTCTACCATTTCTATACTTGGCTCTACTTCCGTGTACTACACTCTACCATGGCTCTACTTGGCTCTACTTCAGTCTACTACACTCTACCATGTCTCTACTTGGCTCTAATTCAATCTTCTACACTCTACCATTGCTCTAATTCACTCTACTTCACTCTACCCTGGCTCTACTTAATTCTACTTCACGCTATTACACTCTACCATGGCTCTACTTGGCTCTACTTCACTCTACTACACTCTACCATGGCTCTACTCGGCTCTACTTCACTCTACTACCCTCTACCATGGCTCTACTCGGATCTACTTCACTCTACTACAACCTACCATGGCTCTACTTGACTCTACTTCACTCTACCATGGCTCTACTTGGCTCTACTTCACTACACTCCTCCATGGCTCTATACTCTACCATGGCTCTACTTGGGTCTACTTCTCTACTTCACTCTTCTACTCTCTACCATGGCTCTACTTGACTCTACTACACACTACCATGGCTCTACCTGACTCTACTACACTCTACATTGGATCTACCTTGTTGTACTTCACTCTACTACACTCTATCATGGCTCTATTTGTCTCTACTTCACTCTAGAACACTCTACCATTTCTCTACTTGGCTCTACTTCAGTGTACTACCCTCTACCCTGGCTCTACTTGGCTCTACTTCACTCTACTACACTCTACCATGGCTCTACTTGGCTCTACTTCACTCTACTACAACCTACCATTGCTCTACGTAACTCTAGTTCACTCTACCATGGCTCTACTTGGCTCTACTTCAGTCTACTACACTCTACCATGGCTCTACTTGGCTCTACTTCTGTCTACTACACTCTACCATGGCTCTACCTCACTCTACTACACTCTACCCTGGCTCTACTTGGCTCTACTTTACTCTAGTACACTCTACCATGGCTCTACGTGGCTCTACTTCACTCTACAACCCTCTACCATGGCTCTACTCGGATCTACTTCACTCTACTACAACCTACCATGGCTCTACTTGACTCTACTTCACTCTACCATGGCTCTACTGGGCTCTACTTCACTACACTCCTCCATGGCTCTATACTCTACCATGGCTCTACTTGGGTCTACTTCTCTACTTCACTCTTCTACTCTCTACAATGTCTCTACTTGACTCTACTACACACTACCATGGCTCTACCTGACTGTACTACACTCTACATTGGATCTACCTTGTTGTACTT
This sequence comes from Agelas oroides, assembly GCA_949130485.1. Classification (NCBI taxonomy): domain Eukaryota; kingdom Metazoa; phylum Porifera; class Demospongiae; order Agelasida; family Agelasidae; genus Agelas; species Agelas oroides. The sequence goes on from OX422195.1 coordinate 5,095,420, forward strand.
CACTCTACTACACTCTATCATGACTCTATTTGACTCTACTTCACTCTAGAACACTCTACCATTTCTCTACTTGGCTCTACTTCAGTCTACTACACTCTACCATGGCTCTACTTGGCTCTACTTCAGTCTACTGCACTCTACCATGTCTCTACTTTGCTCTAATTCCCTCTTCTACACTCTACCATGGCTCAACTTCACTCTACTACACTCTACCCTGGCTCTACTTGGCTCTACTTCACTCTAGTACACTCTACCATGGCTCTACTTGGCTCTCCTTCACTCTACTACAACATACCATGTCTCTACTTGGCTCTACTTCACTCTTCTACACTCTACCATGGTTCTAATTGACTCTACTATACTCTACCCTGGTTCTACTTGTCTCTACTTCATTCTATTTCACTCTACCATGGTTCTACTTGGCTCTCCTTCACTCTACTACACTCTACCTTGGCTCTACTCGGCTCTACTTCACTCTACTAGAACCTACCATGACTCTACTTGACTCTACTTCACTCTACCATGGCTCTACTTGGCTCTACTTCACTACACTCCTCCATGGCTCTATATTCTACCATGGCTCTGCTTGGGTCTACTGATCTACTTCACTCTACTAGTCTCTACCATGGCTCTACTTGACTCTACTACTCACTACCATGGCTCTACCTGACTCTACTACACTCTACATTGGATCTACCTTGTTGTACTTCACTCTACTACACTCTATCATGGCTGTATTTGACTCTACTTCACTCTACCACACACTACCATTACTCTACTTGGCTATACTTCAGTCTACTACACTCTACCATGGCTCTACTTGTCTCTACTTCACCCTTCTACCCTCTACCATGGCTCTACTTCACTCTACTACACTCTACCCTGGCTCTACTTGGCTCTACTTCACTCTGTTACACTCTGCCATGGCTCTGCTAGGCTTTACTTCTCTCTACTACACTCTGCCATGGCTATACTTGACTCTACTACACACTACCATGGCTCTACCTGACTCTACTACACTCTACATTGGATCTACCTTGTTGTACTTCACTCTACTACACTCTATCATGTCTCTGTTTGACTCTACTTCACTCTACCGCACTCTACCATTTCTCTACTTGGCTCTACTTCAGTCTACTACACTCTACCATGGCTCTACATCGCTCTACTTCAGTCTACTACACTCTACCATGGCTCTACTTGGCTCTACTTCACTCTTCTACACTCTACCATGGCTCTACTTCACTCTACTACACTCTACCCTGGCTCTACTTGGCTCTTCTTCACTCTAGTACACTCTACCATGGCTCTACTCGGCTCTACTTCACTCTACTACAACCTACCATAGCTCTACTTGACTCTACTTCACTCTACCTTGGCTCTTCTTGGCTCTACTTCACTGCACTCCTCCATGGCTCTATACTCTACCATGGCTCTACTTGGGTCTACTGCTCTACTTCACTCTACTCTCTACCATGGCTCTACTTGACCCTACTACACACTACCATGGCTCTACCTGCCTCTACTACACTCTACATTTGATCTACCTTCTTGTACTTCACTCTACTGCACTCTATCATGGCTCTATTTGACTCTACTTCACTCTATCACACTCTACCATTTCTCTACTTGGCTCTACTTCAGTGTACTACACTCTACCATGGCTCTACTTGGCTCTACTTGGCTCTACTTCAGTCTACTACACTCTACCATGTCTCTACTTGGCTCTACTTCAATCTTCTACACTCTACCATGGGTCTAATTGACTCTACTTCACTCTAGCCTGGCTCTACTTGGCTCTACTTCACGCTAGTACACTCTACCATGGCTCTATTTGTCTCTCCTTCACTCTAGTACACTCTACCATGGCTCTACTCGGCTCTACTTCACTCTACTACAACCTACCACAGCTCTACTTGACTCTACTTCACTCTACCATGGCTCTACTTGCTTCTGCTTCACTACACTCCTCCATGGCTCTCTACTCTACCATGGCTCTACTTGGGTCTACTGCTCTACTTCACTCTACTACTCTCTACCATGGCTCTACTTGACTCTACTACACACTACCATGGCTCTACATGACTCTACTGCACTCTACATTGGATCTTCCTTGTTGTACTTCACTCTACTACACTTTACCATGGTTCTACTTGGCTCTACTTCACTCTTTTACACTCTACCATGGCTCTACTTCACTCTACCACACTCTACCCTGGCTCTACTTGGCTCTACTGCACTCAAGTACACTCCATCATGGCTCTACTCGGCTCTACTTCACTCTACTACAACCCACCATCGCTCTACTTGACTCTACTTCACTCTATCATGGCTCTACTTGGCTCTACTTCACTACACTCCTCCATGGCTCTATATTCTACCATGGCTCTACTTGGATCTACTACTCTACTTCACTCTACTCTCTACCATGGCTCTACTTGACTCTACTACACACTACCATGGCTCTACCTGACTCTACTACACTGTACATTGGATCTACCTTGTTGTACTTCACTCTACTACACTCTATCATGGCTCTATTTGATTCTACTTGACTCTACCACACTCTACCATTTCTCTACATGGCTCTACTTCAGTCTACTACACTCTACAATGGCTCTACTTGGTTCTACTTCAGTCTACTACACTCTACCATGTCTCTACTTGGCTCTACTTCACTCTTCTACACTCTACAATGGCTCTACTTGACTCTACCACACTCTACCCTGGCTCTACTTGGCTCTACTGCACTCTGGTAAACTCTAGCATGGCTCTACTCGGCTCTACTTCACTCTACTACAACCTACCATGGCTCTACTTGACTCTACTTCACTCTACCATGGCCCTACTTGGTTCTACTTCACTACACTCCTCCATGGCTCTATACTCTACCATGGCTCTACCTTGGTCTACTGCTTTACTTCACTTTACTACTCTCTACCATGGCTCTACTTGACTCTACTACACACTACCATGGCTCTATCTGACTCTACTACACTCTCCATTGGATCTACCTTGTTATACTTCACTCTACTACACTCTATCATGGCTCTATTTGACTCTACTTCACTCTACCACACTCTACCATTTCTCTACTTGGCTCTCCTTCAGTCTACTACACTCTACCATGGCTCTACTTGGCTCTACTTCAGTCTACTACACTCTACCATGGCTCTACTTAGCTCTATTTCAGTCTACTACACTCTACCATGTCTCTACTTGGCTCTACTTCACTCTTCTACACTCTACTATGCCTCTAATTGACTCTACTACATTCTACACTGGCTCTTCTTGGCTCTACTTCACTCTAGTACACTCTACCATGGCTCTAATTGGCTCTAGTTCACTCTACTCCACTCTACCATGGCTCTACTCGGCTCTACTTCACTCTACTACAACCTACCATGACTCTACTTGACTCTACTTCACTCTACCATGGCTCTATTTGGCTCAACTTCACTACACTCCTCCATGGCTCTATACTCTACCATGGCTCTACTTGGGTCTACTTCTCTACTTCACTCTTCTACTCTCTACAATGTCTCTACTTGACTCTACTACACACTACCATGGCTCTACCTGACTGTACTACACTCCACATTGGATCTACCTTGTTGTACTTCACTCTACTACACTCTATCATGACTCTATTTGACTCTACTTCACTCTAGAACACTCTACCATTTCTCTACTTGGCTCTACTTCAGTCTACTACACTCTACCATGGCTCTACTTGGCTCTACTTCAGTCTACTGCACTCTACCATGTCTCTACTTTGCTCTACTTCCCTCTTCTACACTCTACCATGGCTCAACTTCACTCTACTACACTCTACCCTGGCTCTACTTGGCTCTACTTCACTCTAGTACACTCTACCATGGCTCTACTTGGCTCTCCTTCACTCTACTACAACATACCATGTCTCTACTTGGCTCTACTTCACTCTTCTACACTCTACCATGGTTCTAATTGACTCTACTACACTCTACCCTGGTTCTACTTGTCTCTACTTCACTCTATTTCACTCTACCATGGTTCTACTTGGCTCTCCTTCACTCTACTACACTCTACCATGGCTCTACTCGGCTCTACTTCACTCTACTAGAACCTACCATGACTCTACTTGACTCTACTTCACTCTACCATGGCTCTACTTGGCTCTACTTCACTACACTCCTCCATGGCTCTATATTCTACCATGGCTCTGCTTGGGTCTACTGATCTACTTCACTCTACTAGTCTCTACCATGGCTCTACTTGACTCTACTACTCACTACCATGGCTCTACCTGACTCTACTACACTCTACATTGGATCTACCTTGTTGTACTTCACTCTACTACACTCTATCATGGCTGTATTTGACTCTACTTCACTCTACCACACACTACCATTACTCTACTTGGCTATACTTCAGTCTACTACACTGTACCATGGCTCTACTTGGCTCTACTTCAGTCTACTACACTCTACCATGGCTCTACTTGTCTCTACTTCACCCTTCTACCCTCTACCATGGCTCTACTTCACTCTACTACACTCTACCCTGGCTCTACTTGGCTCTACTTCACTCTATTACACTCTGCCATGGCTCTGCTAGGCTCTACTTCTCTCTACTACACTCTGCCATGGCTATACTTGACTCTACTACACACTACCATGGCTCTACCTGACTCTACTACACTCTACATTGGATCTACCTTGTTGTACTTCACTCTACTACACTCTATCATGTCTCTGTTTGACTCTACTTCACTCTACCGCACTCTACCATTTCTCTACTTGGCTCTACTTCAGTCTACTACACTCTACCATGGCTCTACATCGCTCTACTTCAGTCTACTACACTCTACCATGGCTCTACTTGGCTCTACTTCACTCTTCTACACTCTACCATGGCTCTACTTCACTCTACTACACTCTACCCTGGCTCTACTTGGCTCTTCTTCACTCTAGTACACTCTACCAATGCTCTACTCGGCTCTACTTCACTCTACTACAACCTACCATAGCTCTACTTGACTCTACTTCACTCTACCTTGGCTCTACTTGGCTCTACTTCACTGCACTCCTCCATGGCTCTATACTCTACCATGGCTCTACTTGGGTCTACTGCTCTACTTCACTCTACTCTCTAGCATGGCTCTACTTGACTCTACTACACACTACCATGGCTCTACCTGCCTCTACTACACTCTACATTTGATCTACCTTCTTGTACTTCACTCTACTGCACTCTATCATGGCTCTATTTGACTCTACTTCACTCTATCACACTCTACCATTTCTCTACTTGGCTCTACTTCAGTGTACTACACTCTACCATGGCTCTACTTGGCTCTACTTGGCTCTACTTCAGTCTACTACACTCTACCATGTCTCTACTTGGCTCTACTTCAATCTTCTACACTCTACCATGGGTCTAATTGACTCTACTTCACTCTAGCCTGGCTCTACTTGGCTCTACTTCACGCTAGTACACTCTACCATGGCTCTATTTGCCTCTCCTTCACTCTAGTACACTCTACCATGGCTCTACTCGGCTCTACCTCACTCTACTACAACCTACTACAGCTCTACTTGACTCTACTTCACTCTACCATGGCTCTACTTGCTTCTGCTTCACTACACTCCTCCATGGCTCTCTACTCTACCATGGCTCTACTTGGGTCTACTGCTCTACTTCACTCTACTACTCTCTACCATGGCTCTACTTGACTCTACTACACACTACCATGGCTCTACATGACTCTACTGCACTCTACATTGGATCTTCCTTGTTGTACTTCACTCTACTACACTCTACCATGGCTCTACTTGGCTCTAATTCACTCTTTTACACTCTACCATGGCTCTACTTCACTCTACCACACTCTACCCTGGCTCTACTTGGCTCTACTGCACTCAAGTACACTCCATTATGGCTCTACTCGGCTCTACTTCACTCTACTACAACCCACCATCGCTCTACTTGACTCTACTTCACTCTATCATGGCTCTACTTGGCTCTACTTCACTAACTCCTCCATGGCTCTATATTCTACCATGGCTCTACTTGGATCTACTACTCTACTTCACTCTACTCTCTACCATGGCTCTACTTAACTCTACTACACACTACCATGGCTCTACCTGACTCTACTACACTGTACATTGGATCTACCTTGTTGTACTTCACTCTACTACACTCTATCATGGCTCTATTTGACTCTACTTGACTCTACCACACTCTACCATTTCTCTACATGGCTCTACTTCAGTCTACTACACTCTACAATGGCTCTACTTGGTTCTACTTCAGTCTACTACACTCTACCATGTCTCTACTTGGCTCTACTTCACTCTTCTACACTCTACAATGGCTCTACTTGACTCTACCACACTCTACCCTGGCTCTACTTGGCTCTACTGCACTCTGGTAAACTCTAGCATGGCTCTACTCGGCTCTACTTCACTCTACTACAACCTACCATGGCTCTACTTGACTCTACTTCACTCTACCATGGCCCTACTTGGTTCTACTTCACTACACTCCTCCATGGCTCTATACTCTACCATGGCTCTACCTTGGTCTACTGCTTTACTTCACTTTACTACTCTCTACCATGGCTCTACTTGACTCTACTACACACTACCATGGCTCTATCTGACTCTACTACACTCTCCATTGGATCTACCTTGTTATACTTCACTCTACTACACTCTATCATGGCTCTATTTGACTCTACTTCACTCTACCACACTCTACCATTTCTCTACTTGGCTCTCCTTCAGTCTACTACACTCTACCATGGCTCTACTTGGCTCTACTTCAGTCTACTACACTCTACCATGGCTCTACTTAGCTCTATTTCAGTCTACTACACTCTACCATGTCTCTACTTGGCTCTACTTCACTCTTCTACACTCTACTATGCCTCTAATTGACTCTACTACATTCTACACTGGCTCTTCTTGGCTCTACTTCACTCTAGTACACTCTACCATGGCTCTAATTGGCTCTAGTTCACTCTACTCCACTCTACCATGGCTCTACTCGGCTCTACTTCACTCTACTACAACCTACCATGACTCTACTTGACTCTACTTCACTCTACCATGGCTCTATTTGGCTCAACTTCACTACACTCCTCAATGGATCTATACTCTACCATGGCTCTACTTGGGACTACTGCTCTACTTCACTCTACTGCTCTCTACCATGGCTCTACTTGACTCTACTACACACTACCATGACTCTACCTGACTCTACTACACTCTACATTGGATCTACCTTGTTGTACTTCACTCTACTACACTCTATCATGACTCTATTTGACTGTACTTCACTCTAGCACACTCTACCATTTCTCTACTTGGCTTTACTTCAGTCTACTACACTCTACCATGGCTCTACTTGGCTCTACTTCACTCTTCTACATTCTACCATCGCTCTACTTCACTCTACTACACTCTACCCTGGCTCTACTTGGCTCTACTTCACTCTAGTACACCCTACCATGGCTCTACTCCGCTCTACTTCACTCTACTACACTCTACCATGGCTCTACTTCACTCTACTACACTCTACCATGGCTCTACTTGGCTCTACTTCAGTCTACTGCACTCTACCATGGCCTTACTTGGCTCTACTTCACTCTTCTACACTCTACCATGGCTCTACTTCACTCTACTTCACTCTAGTACACTCTACCACGGCTTTACTCGTCTCTACTTCACTCTACTACAACCTACCATGGCTCTACTTGGCTCTACTTCACTCTACTACAACCTACCATGGCTCTACTTGACTCTACTTCACTCTACCATGGCTCTACTTGGCTCTACTTCACTACACTCCTCCATGGCTCTATACTCTACCATGGCTCTACTTGGGTCCACTGCTCTACTTCAGTCTACTACTGTCTACCATGGCTCTACTTGACTCTACTACACACTACCATGGCTCTACCTGACTCTACTACACTCTACATTGGATCTACCTTGTTGTACTTCACTCTACTACACTCTATCATGACTCTATTTGACTGTACTTCACTCTAGCACACTCTACCATTACTCTACTTGGCTTTACTTCAGTCTACTACACTCTACCATGGCTCTACTTGGCTCTACTTCACTCTTCTACATTCTACCATCGCTCTACTTCACTCTACTACACTCTACCCTGGCTCTACTTGGCTCTACTTCACTCTAGTACACCCTACCATGGCTCTACTCCGCTCTACTTCACTCTACTACACTCTACCATGGCTCTACTTCACTCTACTACACTCTACCATGGCTCTACTTGGCTCTACTTCAGTCTACTGCACTCTACCATGGCCTTACTTGGCTCTACTTCACTCTTCTACACTCTACCATGGCTCTACTTCACTCTACTTCACTCTAGTACACTCTACCACGGCTTTACTCGTCTCTACTTCACTCTACTACAACCTACCATGGCTCTACTTGGCTCTACTTCACTCTACTACAACCTACCATGGCTCTACTTGACTCTACTTCACTCTACCATGGCTCTACTTGGCTCTACTTCACTACACTCCTCCATGGCTCTATACTCTACCATGGCTCTACTTGGGTCCACTGCTCTACTTCAGTCTACTACTGTCTACCATGGCTCTACTTGACTCTACTACACACTACCATGGCTCTACCTGACTCTACTACACTCTACATTGGATCTACCTTGTTGTACTTCACTCTACTACACTCTATCATGGCTCTATTTGACTCTACTTCACTCTACCACACTCTACCATTTCTTTACTTGGATCTACTTCAGTCTACTACACACTACCATGGCTCTACTTGGCTCTACTTCAGTCTACTACACTCTACCATGGCTCTACTTGGCTCTACTTCACTCTTCTACACTCTACCATGGCTCTACTTCACTCTACTACACTCTACCCTGGCTCTACTTGGCTCTACTTCACTCTAGTACACTCTACCATGGCTCTACTCCACTCTACCTTACTCTACTACAACCTACCATCGCTCTACTTGACTCTACTTCACTCTACCATTGCTCTACTTGACTCTACTTCACTCTACCATGGCTCTACTTCGCTCTACTTCACTGCCTTCCTCCATGGCTCTATTCTCTAACATGGCTCTACTTGGGTCTACTGCTCTACTTCACTCTACTCTCCACCATGGCTCTACTTGACTCTACTACACACTACCATGGCTCTACCTGACTCTACTACACTCTACATTGGATCTACCTTGTTGTACTTCACTCTACTACACTCTATCATGGCTCTATTTCACTCTACTTCACTCTACCACACTCTACCATTTCTTTACTTGGCTCTACTTCAGTCTACTACACTCTACCATGGCTCTACCATGGCTCTACTTCACTCTACTACACTCTACCCTGGCTCTACTTGGCTCTACTTCACTCTAGTATACTCTACCATGGTTCTACTAGGCTCTACTTCTCTCTACCTCATTCTACCATGGCTCTACTAAGCTCTACTTCACTCTACTACAACCTACCATTGCTCTACTTAAATCTAGTTCACCCTACCATGGCTCTGCATGGCTCTACTTCAGTCTACTACACTCTACCATGGCTCTACTTGGCTCTACTTCAGTCTACTACACTCTACCATGGCTCTACCTCACTCTACTACACTCTACCCTGGCTCTACTTGGCTCTACTTCACTCTAGTACACTCTACCATGGCTCTACTTGGCTCTACTTCACTCTACTACCCTCTACCATGGCTCTACTCGGATCTACTTCACTCTACTACAACCTACCATGGCTCTACTTGACTCTACTTCACTCTACCATGGCTCTACTTGGCTCTACTTCACTACACTCCTCCATGGCTCTATACTCTACCATGGCTCTACTTGGGTCTACTTCTCTACTTCACTCTTCTACTCTCTACCATGGCTCTACTTGACTCTACTACACACTACCATGGCTCTACCTGACTCTACTACACTCTACATTGGATCTACCTTGTTGTACTTCACTCTACTACACTCTATCATGGCTCTATTTGACTCTACTTCACTCTAGAACACTGTACCATTTCTCTACTTGGCTCTACTTCAGTCTACTACACTCTACCATGGCTCTACATGGCTCTACTTCAGTCTACTGCACTCTACCATGTCTCTACTTGGCTCTACTTCAATCTTCTACAGTCTACCATGGCTCTACTTCACTCTACTACACTCTACCCTGGCTCTACTTGGCTCTACTTCACTCTACTACACTCTACCATGGCTCTACTAGTATACTTCACTCTACTACAATCTACCATGGCTCTACTCGGCTCTACTTCACTTTACTACAACCTACCATTGCTCTACTTAACTCTAGTTCACTCTACCATGGCTCTACTTGGCTCTACTTCAGTCTACTACACTCTACCATGGCTCTACTTGGCTCTACTTCAGTCTACTACACTCTACCATGGCTCTACCTCACTCTACTACACTCTACCCTGGCTCTACTTGGCTCTACTTCACTCTAGTACACTCTACCATGGCTCTACGTGGCTCTACTTCACTCTACAACCCTCTACCATGGCTCTACTCGGATCTACTTCACTCTACTACAACCTACCATGGCTCTACTTGGCTCTCCTTCACTCTACTACAACATACCATGTCTCTACTTGGCTCTACTTCACTCTTCTACACTCTACCATGGTTCTAATTGACTCTACTACACTCTACCCTGGTTCTACTTCTCTCTACTTCACTCTATTTCACTCTACCATGGTTCTACTTGGCTCTCCTTCACTCTACTACACTCTACCATGGCTCTACTCGGCTCTACTTCACTCTACTAGAACCTACCATGACTCTACTTGACTCTACTTCACTCTACCATGGCTCTACTTGGCTCTACTTCACTACACTCCTCCATGGCTCTATATTCTACCATGGCTCTGCTTGGGTCTACTGATCTACTTCACTCTACTAGTCTCTACCATGGCTCTACTTGACTCTACTACTCACTACCATCGCTCTACCTGACTCTACTACACTCTACATTGGATCTACCTTGTTGTACTTTACTCTACTACACTCTATCATGGCTGTATTTGACTCTACTTCACTCTACCACACACTACCATTACTCTACTTGGCTATACTTCAGTCTACTACACTGTACCATGGCTCTACTTGGCTCTACTTCAGTCTACTACACTCTACCATGGCTCTACTTGTCTCTACTTCACCCTTCTACCCTCTACCATGGCTCTACTTCACTCTACTACACTCTACCCTGGCTCTACTTGGCTCTACTTCACTCTATTACACTCTGCCATGGCTCTGCTAGGCTCTACTTCTCTCTACTACACTCTGCCATGGCTATACTTGACTCTACTACACACTACCATGGCTCTACCTGACTCTACTACACTCTACATTGGATCTACCTTGTTGTACTTCACTCTACTACACCCTATCATGTCTCTGTTTGACTCTACTTCACTCTACCGCACTCTACCATTTCTCTACTTGGCTCTACTTCAGTCTACTAAACTCTACCATGGCTCTACATCGCTCTACTTCAGTCTACTACACTCTACCATGGCTCTACTTGGCTCTACTTCACTCTTCTACACTCTACCACTCTACTACACTCTACCCTGGCTCTACTTGGCTCTTCTTCACTCTAGTACACTCTACCATGGCTCTACTCGGCTCTACTTCACTCTACTACAACCTACCATAGCTCTACTTGACTCTACTTCACTCTACCTTGGCTCTACTTGGCTCTACTTCACTGCACTCCTCCATGGCTTTATATTCTACCATGGCTCTACTTGGGTCTACTGCTCTACTTCACTCTACTCATTACCATGGCTCTACTTGACTCTACTACACACTACCATGGCTCTACCTGCCTCTACTACACTCTACATTTGATCTACCTTCTTGTACTTCACTCTACTGCACTCTATCATGGCTCTATTTGACTCTACTTCACTCTATCACACTCTACCATTTCTCTACTTGGCTCTACTTCAGTGTACTACACTCTACCATGGCTCTACTTGGCTCTACTTGGCTCTACTTCAGTCTACTACACTCTACCATGTCTCTACTTGGCTCTACTTCAATCTTCTACACTCTACCATGGGTCTAATTGACTCTACTTCACTCTAGCCTGGCTCTACTTGGCTCTACTTCACGCTAGTACACTCTACCATGGCTCTATTTGCCTCTCCTTCACTCTAGTACACTCTACCATGGCTCTACTCGGCTCTACTTCACTCTACTACAACCTACCATAGCTCTACTTGACTCTACTTCACTCTACCTTGGCTCTACTTGGCTCTACTTCACTACACTCCTCCATGGCTCTATACTCTACCGTGGCTCTACTTGGGTCTACTGCTCTACTTCACTCTACTCTTTACCATCGCTCTATTTGACTCTACTACACACTACCATTCCTCTACCTGACTCTACTACACTCTATATTGGATCTACTTTCTTGTACTTCACTCTACTGCACTCTATCATGGCTCTATTTGACTCTACTTCACTCTATCACACTCTACCATTTCTATACTTGGCTCTACTTCCGTGTACTACACTCTACCATGGCTCTACTTGGCTCTACTTCAGTCTACAACACTCTACCATGTCTCTACTTGGCTCTAATTCAATCTTCTACACTCTACCATTGCTCTAATTCACTCTACTTCACTCTACCCTGGCTCTACTTAACTCTACTTCACGCTATTACACTCTACCATGGCTCTACTTGGCTCTACTTCACTTTACTACACTCTACCATGGCTCTACTCGGCTCTACTTCACTCTACTACCCTCTACCATGGCTCTACTCGGATCTACTTCACTCTACTACAACCTACCATGGCTCTACTTGACTCTACTTCACTCTACCATGGCTCTACTTGGCTCTACTTCACTACACTCCTCCATGGCTCTATACTCTACCATGGCTCTACTTGGGTCTACTTCTCTACTTCACTCTTCTACTCTCTACCATGGCTCTACTTGACTCTACTACACACTACCATGGCTCTACCTGACTCTACTACACTCTACATTGGATCTACCTTGTTGTACTTCACTCTACTACACTCTATCATGGCTCTATTTGTCTCTACTTCACTCTAGAACACTCTACCATTTCTCTACTTGGCTCTACTTCAGTGTACTACACTTACCCTGGCTCTACTTGGCTCTACTTCACTCTACTACACTCTACCATGGCTCTACTTGGCTCTACTTCACTCTACTACAACCTACCATTGCTCTACGTAACTCTAGTTCACTCTACCATGGCTCTACTTGGCTCTACTTCAGTCTACTACACTCTACCATGGCTCTACTTGGCTCTACTTCTGTCTACTACACTCTACCATGGCTCTACCTCACTCTACTACACTCTACCCTGGCTCTACTTGGCTCTACTTCACTCTAGTACACTCTACCATGGCTCTACGTGGCTCTACTTCACTCTACAACCCTCTACCATGGCTCTACTCGGATCTACTTCACTCTACTACAACCTACCATGGCTCTACTTGACTCTACTTCACTCTACCATGGCTCTACTGGGCTCTACTTCACTACACTCCTCCATGGCTCTATACTCTACCATGGCTCTACTTGGGTCTACTTCTCTACTTCACTCTTCTACTCTCTACAATGTCTCTACTTGACTCTACTACACACTACCATGGCTCTACCTGACTGTACTACACTCTACATTGGATCTACCTTGTTGTACTTCACTCTACTACACTCTATCATGACTCTATTTGACTCTACTTCACTCTAGAACACTCTACCATTTCTCTACTTGGCTCTACTTCAGTCTACTACACTCTACCATGGCTCTACTTGGCTCTACTTCAGTCTACTGCACTCTACCATGTCTCTACTTTGCTCTACTTCCCTCTTCTACACTCTACCATGGCTCAACTTCACTCTACTACACTCTACCCTGGCTCTACTTGGCTCTACTTCACTCTAGTACACTCTACCATGGCTCTACTTGGCTCTCCTTCACTCTACTACAACATACCATGTCTCTACTTGGCTCTACTTCACTCTTCTACACTCTACCATGGTTCTAATTGACTCTACTACACTCTACCCTGGTTCTACTTGTCTCTACTTCACTCTATTTCACTCTACCATGGTTCTACTTGGCTCTCCTTCACTCTACTACACTCTACCTTGGCTCTACTCGGCTCTACTTCACTCTACTAGAACCTACCATGACTCTACTTGACTCTACTTCACTCTACCATGGCTCTACTTGGCTCTACTTCACTACACTCCTCCATGGCTCTATATTCTACCATGGCTCTGCTTGGATCTACTGATCTACTTCACTCTACTAGTCTCTACCATGGCTCTACTTGACTCTACTACTCACTACCATGGCTCTACCTGACTCTACTACACTCTACATTGGATCTACCTTGTTGTACTTCACTCTACTACACTCTATCATGGCTGTATTTGACTCTACTTCACTCTACCACACACTACCATTACTCTACTTGGCTATACTTCAGTCTACTACACTCTACCATGGCTCTACTTGTCTCTACTTCACCCTTCTACCCTCTACCATGGCTCTACTTCACTCTACTACACTCTACCCTGGCTCTACTTGGCTCTACTTCACTCTATTACACTCTGCCATGGCTCTGCTAGGCTCTACTTCTCTCTACTACACTCTGCCATGGCTATACTTGACTCTACTACACACTACCATGGCTCTACCTGACTCTACTACACTCTACATTGGATCTACCTTGTTGTACTTCACTCTACTACACTCTATCATGTCTCTGTTTGACTCTACTTCACTCTACCGCACTCTACCATTTCTCTACTTGGCTCTACTTCAGTCTACTACACTCTACCATGGCTCTACATCGCTCTACTTCAGTCTACTACACTCTACCATGGCTCTACTTGGCTCTACTTCACTCTTCTACACTCTACCATGGCTCTACTTCACTCTACTACACTCTACCCTGGCTCTACTTGGCTCTTCTTCACTCTAGTACACTCTACCATGGCTCTACTCGGCTCTACTTCACTCTACTACAACCTACCATAGCTCTACTTGACTCTACTTCACTCTACCTTGGCTCTTCTTGGCTCTACTTCTCTGCACTCCTCCATGGCTCTATACTCTACCATGGCTCTACTTGGGTCTACTGCTCTACTTCACTCTACTCTCTACCATGGCTCTACTTGACCCTACTACACACTACCATGGCTCTACCTGCCTCTACTACACTCTACATTTGATCTACCTTCTTGTACTTCACTCTACTGCACTCTATCATGGCTCTATTTGACTCTACTTCACTCTATCACACTCTACCATTTCTCTACTTGGCTCTACTTCAGTGTACTACACTCTACCATGGCTCTACTTGGCTCTACTTGGCTCTACTTCAGTCTACTACACTCTACCATGTCTCTACTTGGCTCTACTTCAATCTTCTACACTCTACCATGGGTCTAATTGACTCTACTTCACTCTAGCCTGGCTCTACTTGGCTCTACTTCACGCTAGTACACTCTACCATGGCTCTATTTGCCTCTCCTTCACTCTAGTACACTCTACCATGGCTCTACTCGGCTCTACTTCACTCTACTACAACCTACCACAGCTCTACTTGACTCTACTTCACTCTACCATGGCTCTACTTGCTTCTGCTTCACTACACTCCTCCATGGCTCTCTACTCTACCATGGCTCTACTTGGGTCTACTGCTCTACTTCACTCTACTACTCTCTACCATGGCTCTACTTGACTCTACTACACACTACCATGGCTCTACATGACTCTACTGCACTCTACATTGGATCTTCCTTGTTGTACTTCACTCTACTACACTCTACCATGGCTCTACTTGGCTCTACTTCACTCTTTTACACTCTACCATGGCTCTACTTCACTCTACCACACTCTACCCTGGCTCTACTTGGCTCTACTGCACTCAAGTACACTCCATCATGGCTCTACTCGGCTCTACTTCACTCTACTACAACCCACCATCGCTCTACTTGACTCTACTTCACTCTATCATGGCTCTACTTGGCTCTACTTCACTACACTCCTCCATGGCTCTATATTCTACCATGGCTCTACTTCGATCTACTACTCTACTTCACTCTACTCTCTACCATGGCTCTACTTGACTCTACTACACACTACCATGGCTCTACCTGACTCTACTACACTGTACATTGGATCTACCTTGTTGTACTTCACTCTACTACACTCTATCATGGCTCTATTTGACTCTACTTGACTCTACCACACTCTACCATTTCTCTACATGGCTCTACTTCAGTCTACTACACTCTACAATGGCTCTACTTGGTTCTACTTCAGTCTACTACACTCTACCATGTCTCTACTTGGCTCTACTTCACTCTTCTACACTCTACAATGGCTCTACTTGACTCTACTTCAGTCTACTACACTCTACCATTTCTCTACTTGGCTCTCCTTCAGTCTACTTCACTCTACCATGGCTCTACTTGGCTCTACTTCAGTCTACTACACTCTACCATGGCTCTACTTAGCTCTATTTCAGTCTACTACACTCTACCATGTCTCTACTTGGCTCTACTTCACTCTTCTACACTCTACTATGCCTCTAATTGACTCTACTACATTCTACACTGGCTCATCTTGGCTCTACTTCACTCTAGTACACTCTACTATGGCTCTAATTGGCTCTAGTTCACTCTACTCCACTCTACCATGGCTCTAGTCGGCTCTACTTCACTCTACTACAACCTACCATGACTCTACTTGACTCTACTTCACTCTACCATGGCTCTATTTGGCTCAACTTCACTACACTCCTCCATGGCTCTATACTCTACCATGGCTCTACTTGGGTCTACTTCTCTACTTCACTCTTCTACTCTCTACAATGTCTCTACTTGACTCTACTACACACTACCATGGCTCTACCTGACTGTACTACACTCCACATTGGATCTACCTTGTTGTACTTCACTCTACTACACTCTATCATGACTCTATTTGACTCTACTTCACTCTAGAACACTCTACCATTTCTCTACTTGGCTCTACTTCAGTCTACTACACTCTACCATGGCTCTACTTGGCTCTACTTCAGTCTACTGCACTCTACCATGTCTCTACTTTGCTCTACTTCCCTCTTCTACACTCTACCATGGCTCAACTTCACTCTACTACACTCTACCCTGGCTCTACTTGGCTCTACTTCACTCTAGTACACTCTACCATGGCTCTACTTGGCTCTCCTTCACTCTACTACAACATACCATGTCTCTACTTGGCTCTACTTCACTCTTCTATACTCTACCATGGTTCTAATTGACTCTACTACACTCTACCCTGGTTCTACTTGTCTCTACTTCACTCTATTTCACTCTACCATGGTTCTACTTGGCTCTCCTTCACTCTACTACACTCTACCATGGCTCTACTCGGCTCTACTTCACTCTACTAGAACCTACCATGACTCTACTTGACTCTACTTCACTCTACCATGGCTCTACTTGGCTCTACTTCACTACACTCCTCCATGGCTCTATATTCTACCATGGCTCTGCTTGGGTCTACTGATCTACTTCACTCTACTAGTCTCTACCATGGCTCTACTTGACTCTACTACTCACTACCATGGCTCTACCTGACTCTACTACACTCTACATTGGATATACCTTGTTGTACTTCACTCTACTACACTCTATCATGGCTGTATTTGACTCTACTTCACTCTACCACACACTACCATTACTCTACTTGGCTATACTTCAGTCTACTACACTGTACCATGGCTCTACTTGGCTCTACTTCAGTCTACTACACTCTACCATGGCTCTACTTGTCTCTACTTCACCCTTCTACCCTCTACCATGGCTCTACTTCACTCTACTACACTCTACCCTGGCTCTACTTGGCTCTACTTCACTCTATTACACTCTGCCATGGCTCTGCTAGGCTCTACTTCTCTCTACTACACTCTGCCATGGCTATACTTGACTCTACTACACACTACCATGGCTCTACCTGACTCTACTACACTCTACATTGGATCTACCTTGTTGTACTTCACTCTACTACACTCTATCATGTCTCTGTTTGACTCTACTTCACTCTACCGCACTCTACCATTTCTCTACTTGGCTCTACTTCAGTCTACTACACTCTACCATGGCTCTACATCGCTCTACTTCAGTCTACTACACTCTACCATGGCTCTACTTGGCTCTACTTCACTCTTCTACACTCTACCATGGCTCTACTTCACTCTACTACACTCTACCCTGGCTCTACTTGGCTCTTCTTCACTCTAGTACACTCTACCAATGCTCTACTCGGCTCTACTTCACTCTACTACAACCTACCATAGCTCTACTTGACTCTACTTCACTCTACCTTGGCTCTACTTGGCTCTACTTCACTGCACTCCTCCATGGCTCTATACTCTACCATGGCTCTACTTGGGTCTACTGCTCTACTTCACTCTACTCTCTAGCATGGCTCTACTTGACCCTACTACACACTACCATGGCTCTACCTGCCTCTACTACACTCTACATTTGATCTACCTTCTTGTACTTCACTCTACTGCACTCTATCATGGCTCTATTTGACTCTACTTCACTCTATCACACTCTACCATTTCTCTACTTGGCTCTACTTCAGTGTACTACACTCTACCATGGCTCTACTTGGCTCTACTTGGCTCTACTTCAGTCTACTACACTCTACCATGTCTCTACTTGGCTCTACTTCAATCTTCTACACTCTACCATGGGTCTAATTGACTCTACTTCACTCTAGCCTGGCTCTACTTGGCTCTACTTCACGCTAGTACACTCTACCATGGCTCTATTTGCCTCTCCTTCACTCTAGTACACTCTACCATGGCTCTACTCGGCTCTACTTCACTCTACTACAACCTACCACAGCTCTACTTGACTCTACTTCACTCTACCATGGCTCTACTTGCTTCTGCTTCACTACACTCCTCCATGGCTCTCTACTCTACCATGGCTCTACTTGGGTCTACTGCTCTACTTCACTCTACTACTCTCTACCATGGCTCTACTTGACTCTACTACACACTACCATGGCTCTACATGACTCTACTGCACTCTACATTGGATCTTCCTTGTTGTACTTCACTCTACTACACTCTACCATGGCTCTACTTGGCTCTACTTCACTCTTTTACACTCTACCATGGCTCTACTTCACTCTACCACACTCTACCCTGGCTCTACTTGGCTCTACTGCACTCAAGTACACTCCATTATGGCTCTACTCGGCTCTACTTCACTCTACTACAACCCACCATCGCTCTACTTGACTCTACTTCACTCTATCATGGCTCTACTTGGCTCTACTTCACTACACTCCTCCATGGCTCTATATTCTACCATGGCTCTACTTGGATCTACTACTCTACTTCACTCTACTCTCTACCATGGCTCTACTTGACTCTACTACACACTACCATGGCTCTACCTGACTCTACTACACTGTACATTGGATCTACCTTGTTGTACTTCACTCTACTACACTCTATCATGGCTCTATTTGACTCTACTTGACTCTACCACACTCTACCATTTCTCTACATGGCTCTACTTCAGTCTACTACACTCTACAATGGCTCTACTTGGTTCTACTTCAGTCTACTACACTCTACCATGTCTCTACTTGGCTCTACTTCACTCTTCTACACTCTACAATGGCTCTACTTGACTCTACCACACTCTACCCTGGCTCTACTTGGCTCTACTGCACTCTGGTAAACTCTAGCATGGCTCTACTCGGCTCTACTTCACTCTACTACAACCTACCATGGCTCTACTTGACTCTACTTCACTCTACCATGGCCCTACTTGGTTCTACTTCACTACACTCCTCCATGGCTCTATACTCTACCATGGCTCTACTTGGGTCTACTGCTCTACTTCATTCTAGTACTCTCTACCATGGCTCTACTTGACTCTACTACACACTACCATTGCTCTACCTGACTCTACTACACTCTACATTGGATCTACCTTGTTGTACTTCACTCTACTACACTCTATTATGGCTCTATTTGACTCTACTTCACTCTACCACACTCTACCATTTTTCTACTTGGCTCTACTTCAGTCTACTACACTCTACCATGGCTCTACTTGGCTCTACTTCAGTCTACTACACTCTACCATTGCTCTACTCGGCTCTACTTCACTCTACTACAACCTACCATGGCTCTATTTGACTCTACTTCACTCTACCATGGCTCTACTTGTCTCTACTTCACCCTTCTACCCTCTACCATGGCTCTACTTCACTCTACTACACTCTACCCTGGCTCTACTTGCCTCTACTTCACTCTATTACACTCTGCCATCGCTCTGCTAGGCTCTACTTCTCTCTACTACACTCTGCCATGGCTATACTTGACTCTACTACACACTACCATGGCTCTACCTGACTCTACTACACTCTACATTGGATCTACCTTGTTGTACTTCACTCTACTACACTCTATCATGTCTCTGTTTGACTCTACTTCACTCTACCGCACTCTACCATTTCTCTACTTGGCTCTACTTCAGTCTACTACACTCTACCATGGCTCTACATCGCTCTACTTCAGTCTACTACACTCTACCATGGCTCTACTTGGCTCTACTTCACTCTTCTACACTCTACCATGGCTCTACTTCACTCTACTACACTCTACCCTGGCTCTACTTGGCTCTTCTTCACTCTAGTACACTCTACCATGGCTCTACTCGGCTCTACTTCACTCTACTACAACCTACCATAGCTCTACTTGACTCTACTTCACTCTACCTTGGCTCTTCTTGGCTCTACTTCACTGCACTCCTCCATGGCTCTATACTCTACCATGGCTCTACTTGGGTCTACTGCTCTACTTCACTCTACTCTCTACCATGGCTCTACTTGACCCTACTACACACTACCATGGCTCTACCTGCCTCTACTACACTCTACATTTGATCTACCTTCTTGTACTTCACTCTACTGCACTCTATCATGGCTCTATTTGACTCTACTTCACTCTATCACACTCTACCATTTCTCTACTTGGCTCTACTTCAGTGTACTACACTCTACCATGGCTCTACTTGGCTCTACTTGGCTCTACTTCAGTCTACTACACTCTACCATGTCTCTACTTGGCTCTACTTCAATCTTCTACACTCTACCATGGGTCTAATTGACTCTACTTCACTCTAGCCTGGCTCTACTTGGCTCTACTTCACGCTAGTACACTCTACCATGGCTCTATTTGCCTCTCCTTCACTCTAGTACACTCTACCATGGCTCTACTCGGCTCTACTTCACTCTACTACAACCTACCACAGCTCTACTTGACTCTACTTCACTCTACCATGGCTCTACTTGCTTCTGCTTCACTACACTCCTCCATGGCTCTCTACTCTACCATGGCTCTACTTGGGTCTACTGCTCTACTTCACTCTACTACTCTCTACCATGGCTCTACTTGACTCTACTACACACTACCATGGCTCTACATGACTCTACTGCACTCTACATTGGATCTTCCTTGTTGTACTTCACTCTACTACACTCTACCATGGCTCTACTTGGCTCTACTTCACTCTTTTACACTCTACCATGGCTCTACTTCACTCTACCACACTCTACCCTGGCTCTACTTGGCTCTACTGCACTCAAGTACACTCCATCATGGCTCTACTCGGCTCTACTTCACTCTACTACAACCCACCATCGCTCTACTTGACTCTACTTCACTCTATCATGGCTCTACTTGGCTCTACTTCACTACACTCCTCCATGGCTCTATATTCTACCATGGCTCTACTTGGATCTACTACTCTACTTCACTCTACTCTCTACCATGGCTCTACTTGACTCTACTACACACTACCATGGCTCTACCTGACTCTACTACACTGTACATTGGATCTACCTTGTTGTACTTCACTCTACTACACTCCATCATGGCTCTATTTGACTCTACTTGACTCTACCACACTCTACCATTTCTCTACATGGCTCTACTTCAGTCTACTACACTCTACAATGGCTCTACTTGGTTCTACTTCAGTCTACTACACTCTACCATGTCTCTACTTGGCTCTACTTCACTCTTCTACACTCTACAATGGCTCTACTTGACTCTACCACACTCTACCCTGGCTCTACTTGGCTCTACTGCACTCTGGTAAACTCTAGCATGGCTCTACTCGGCTCTACTTCACTCTACTACAACCTACCATGGCTCTACTTGACTCTACTTCACTCTACCATGGCCCTACTTGGTTCTACTTCACTACACTCCTCCATGGCTCTATACTCTACCATGGCTCTACCTTGGTCTACTGCTTTACTTCACTTTACTACTCTCTACCATGGCTCTACTTGACTCTACTACACACTACCATGGCTCTATCTGACTCTACTACACTCTCCATTGGATCTACCTTGTTATACTTCACTCTACTACACTCTATCATGGCTCTATTTGACTCTACTTCACTCTACCACACTCTACCATTTCTCTACTTGGCTCTCCTTCAGTCTACTACACTCTACCATGGCTCTACTTGGCTCTACTTCAGTCTACTACACTCTACCATGGCTCTACTTAGCTCTATTTCAGTCTACTACACTCTACCATGTCTCTACTTGGCTCTACTTCACTCTTCTACACTCTACTATGCCTCTAATTGACTCTACTACATTCTACACTGGCTCTTCTTGGCTCTACTTCACTCTAGTACACTCTACCATGGCTCTAATTGGCTCTAGTTTACTCTACTCCACTCTACCATGGCTCTACTCGGCTCTACTTCACTCTACTACAACCTACCATGACTCTACTTGACTCTACTTCACTCTACCATGGCTCTATTTGGCTCAACTTCACTACACTCCTCCATGGCTCTATACTCTACCATGGCTCTACTTGGGTCTACTTCTTTACTTCACTCTTCTACTCTCTACAATGTCTCTACTTGACTCTACTACACACTACCATGGCTCTACCTGACTGTACTACACTCCACATTGGATCTACCTTGTTGTACTTCACTCTACTACACTCTATCATGACTCTATTTGACTCTACTTCACTCTAGAACACTCTACCATTTCTCTACTTGGCTCTACTTCAGTCTACTACACTCTACCATGGCTCTACTTGGCTCTACTTCAGTCTACTGCACTCTACCATGTCTCTACTTTGCTCTACTTCCCTCTTCTACACTCTACCATGGCTCAACTTCACTCTTCTACACTCTACCCTGGCTCTACTTGGCTCTACTTCACTCTAGTACACTCTACCATGGCTCTACTTGGCTCTCCTTCACTCTACTACAACATACCATGTCTCTACTTGGCTCTACTTCACTCTTCTACACTCTACCATGGTTCTAATTGACTCTACTACACTCTACCCTGGTTCTACTTGTCTCTACTTCACTCTATTTCACTCTACCATGGTTCTACTTGGCTCTCCTTCACTCTACTACACTCTACCATGGCTCTACTCGGCTCTACTTCACTCTACTAGAACCTACCATGACTCTACTTGACTCTACTTCACTCTACCATGGCTCTACTTGGCTCTACTTCACTACACTCCTCCATGGCTCTATATTCTACCATGGCTCTGCTTGGGTCTACTGATCTACTTCACTCTACTAGTCTCTACCATGGCTCTACTTGACTCTACTACTCACTACCATGGCTCTACCTGACTCTACTACACTCTACATTGGATCTACCTTGTTGTACTTCACTCTACTACACTCTATCATGGCTGTATTTGACTCTACTTCACTCTACCACACACTACCATTACTCTACTTGGCTATACTTCAGTCTACTACACTGTACCATGGCTCTACTTGGCTCTACTTCAGTCTACTACACTCTACCATGGCTCTACTTGTCTCTACTTCACCCTTCTACCCTCTACCATGGCTCTACTTCACTCTACTACACTCTACCCTGGCTCTACTTGGCTCTACTTCACTCTATTACACTCTGCCATGGCTCTGCTAGGCTCTACTTCTCTCTACTACACTCTGCCATGGCTATACTTGACTCTACTACACACTACCATGGCTCTACCTGACTCTACTATACTCTACATTGGATCTACCTTGTTGTACTTCACTCTACTACACTCTATCATGTCTCTGTTTGACTCTACTTCACTCTACCGCACTCTACCATTTCTCTACTTGGCTCTACTTCAGTCTACTACACTCTACCATGGCTCTACATCGCTCTACTTCAGTCTACTACACTCTACCATGGCTCTACTTGGCTCTACTTCACTCTTCTACACTCTACCATGGCTCTACTTCACTCTACTACACTCTAACCTGGCTCTACTTGGCTCTTCTTCACTCTAGTACATTCTACCAATGCTCTACTCGGCTCTACTTCACTCTACTACAACCTACCATAGCTCTACTTGACTCTACTTCACTCTACCTTGGCTCTACTTGGCTCTACTTCACTGCACTCCTCCATGGCTCTATACTCTACCATGGCTCTACTTGGGTCTACTGCTCTACTTCACTCTACTCTCTAGCATGGCTCTACTTGACCCTACTACACACTACCATGGCTCTACCTGCCTCTACTACACTCTACATTTGATCTACCTTCTTGTACTTCACTCTACTGCACTCTATCATGGCTCTATTTGACTCTACTTCACTCTATCACACTCTACCATTTCTCTACTTGGCTCTACTTCAGTGTACTACACTCTACCATGGCTCTACTTGGCTCTACTTGGCTCTACTTCAGTCTACTACACTCTACCATGTCTCTACTTGGCTCTACTTCAATCTTCTACACTCTACCATGGGTCTAATTGACTCTACTTCACTCTAGCCTGGCTCTACTTGGCTCTACTTCACGCTAGTACACTCTACCATGGCTCTATTTGCCTCTCCTTCACTCTAGTACACTCTACCATGGCTCTACTCGGCTCTACTTCACTCTACTACAACCTACCACAGCTCTACTTGACTCTACTTCATTCTACCATGGCTCTACTTGCTTCTGCTTCACTACACTCCTCCATGGCTCTCTACTCTACCATGGCTCTACTTGGGTCTACTGCTCTACTTCACTCTACTACTCTCTACCATGGCTCTACTTGACTCTACTACACACTACCATGGCTCTACATGACTCTACTGCACTCTACATTGGATCTTCCTTGTTGTACTTCACTCTACTACACTCTACCATGGCTCTACTTGGCTCTACTTCACTCTTTTACACTCTACCATGGCTCTACTTCACTCTACCACACTCTACCCTGGCTCTACTTGGCTCTACTGCACTCAAGTACACTCCATGATGGCTCTACTCGGCTCTACTTCACTCTACTACAACCCACCATCGCTCTACTTGACTCTACTTCACTCTATCATGGCTCTACTTGGCTCTACTTCACTACACTCCTCCATGGCTCTATATTCTACCATGGCTCTACTTGGATCTACTACTCTACTTCACTCTACTCTCTACCATGGCTCTACTTGACTCTACTACACACTACCATGGCTCTACCTGACTCTACTACACTGTACATTGGATCTACCTTGTTGTACTTCACTCTACTACACTCTATCATGGCTCTATTTGACTCTACTTGACTCTACCACACTCTACCATTTCTCTACATGGCTCTACTTCAGTCTACTACACTCTACAATGGCTCTACTTGGTTCTACTTCAGTCTACTACACTCTACCATGTCTCTACTTGGCTCTACTTCACTCTTCTACACTCTACAATGGCTCTACTTGACTCTACCACAGTCTACCCTGGCTCTACTTGGCTCTACTGCACTCTGGTAAACTCTAGCATGGCTCTACTCGGCTCTACTTCACTCTACTACAACCTACCATGGCTCTACTTGACTCTACTTCACTCTACCATGGCCCTACTTGGTTCTACTTCACTACACTCCTCCATGGCTCTATACTCTACCATGGCTCTACCTTGGTCTACTGCTTTACTTCACTTTACTACTCTCTACCATGGCTCTACTTGACTCTACTACACACTACCATGGCTCTATCTGACTCTACTACACTCTCCATTGGATCTACCTTGTTATACTTCACTCTACTACACTCTATCATGGCTCTATTTGACTCTACTTCACTCTACCACACTCTACCATTTCTCTACTTGGCTCTCCTTCAGTCTACTACACTCTACCATGGCTCTACTTGGCTCTACTTCAGTCTACTACACTCTACCATGGCTCTACCTGACTGTACTACACTCCACATTGGATCTACCTTGTTGTACTTCACTCTACTACACTCTATCATGACTCTATTTGACTGTACTTCACTCTAGCACACTCTACCATTTCTCTACTTGGCTTTACTTCAGTCTACTACACTCTACCATGGCTCTACTTGGCTCTACTTCACTCTTCTACATTCTACCATCGCTCTACTTCACTCTACTACACTCTACCCTGGCTCTACTTGGCTCTACTTCACTCTAGTACACCCTACCATGGCTCTACTCCGCTCTACTTCACTCTACTACACTCTACCATGGCTCTACTTCACTCTACTACACTCTACCATGGCTCTACTTGGCTCTACTTCAGTCTACTGCACTCTACCATGGCCTTACTTGGCTCTACTTCACTCTTCTACACTCTACCATGGCTCTACTTCACTCTACTACATTCCACCCTGGCTCTACTTGGCTCTACTTCACTCTAGTACACTCTACCATGTCTCTACTACACTCTACTTCACTCTACTACACTCTACAATGGCTCTACTCGGCTCTACTTCAATCTACTACAACCTACCATGGCTCTACTGGACTCTACTTCACTCTACCATGGATCTACTTGGCTCGATTTCACAACACTCCTACAAGGCTCTATACTCTACCTTGGCTCTAATTGGGTCTACTACTCTACTTCGCTCTACTCTCTACCATGGCTCTTCTTGACTCTACTATACACTACCATGGCTCTACCTGACTCTACTACACTCTACATTGGATCTACCTTGTTGTACTTCACTCTACTACAATTTGTCATGTCTCTATTTGACTCTACTTCACTCTACCACACTCTACCATTTCTCTACTTGGCTCTACTTCAGTCTACTACACTCTACCATGGCTCTACTTGGCTCGACTTCAGTCTACTGCACTCTACCATGTTTCTACTTGGCTCTACTTCACTCTTCTACTCTCTACCATGACTCTACTTCACTCTACTACACTCTCCCCTTGCTCTACTTGGCTCTACTTCACTCTAGAACACACTACCATGGCTATACTCGGCTCTACTTCACTCTACTACACTCTACCATGGCTCTACTCGGCTCTACTTCACTCTACTACAACCTACCATGGCTCTATTTGACTCTACTTCACTCTACCGTGGCTCTACTTGGCTCTACTTCACTACACTCCTCCATGGCTCTATACTCTACCATGGCTCTACTTGGGTCTACTGCTCTACTTCACTCTACTACTCTCTACTATGGCTCTACTTGACTCTACTACACACTACCATGGCTCTACCTGACTCTACTACACTCTACATTGGATCTACCTTGTTCTACTTCACTCTACTACACTCTATCATGGCTCTATTTGACTCTACTTCTCTCTACCACACTCTACCATTTCTCTACTTGGCTCTACTTCAGTCTACTACACTCTATCATGGATCTACTTTGTTCTACTTCAGTCTACTACAATCTACCATGGCTCTACTTCGCTCTACTTCACTCTTCTACACTCTACCATGGCTCTACTTCACTCTACTACACTTCACCATGGCTCTACTTGGTTCTACTTCACTCTACTTAACTCTACCATGACTCTGCTCGGCTATACTTCACTCTACTACCACCTACCATGGCTCTACTTGACTCTACTTCACTCTACCATGGATCTACTTGACTCTACTTCACTGCACTCCTCCATGGCTCTATACTCTACCATGGCTCTACTTCGATCTACTGATCTACTTCACTCTACTACTCTCTACCATGGCTCTACTTGACTCTACTTCACTCTACCATGGCTCTACTTTGCTCTACTTCACAACACTCCTCCATGGCTCTATACTCTACCATGGCTCTACTTAGGTCTACTGCTCTACTTCACTCTACTACTCTCTACGATGGCTTTACTTGACTCTACTACACTCTACCATGGTTCTACTTGACTCTACTACACCCTACCCTGGCTCTACTTGGCTCTACTTCACTCTACTTCACACTACCATGGCTCTACTTGGTTCTACTTCATTCTAGTTCACTCTACCATGGCTCTCTTCGGCTCTACTTCACTCTACTACAACCTACCATGGCTCTACTTGACTCTCCTTCACTCTACCATGGCTCTACTTGGCTCTACTTCACTACACTCCTCCATGGCTCTATACTCCACCAAGGCTGTACTTGGGTCTACTGCTCTACTTCACTCTACTACTCTCTACCATGGCTCTACTTGACTCTACTACACACTACCATGGCTCTACCTGACTCTACTACACTCTACATTGGATATACCTTGTTTTACTTTACTCTACTACACTCTATCATGGCTCTATTTGACTCTACTTCACTCTACCACACTCTACCATTTCTCTACTTGGCTCTACTTCAGTCTACTACACTCTACCATGGCTCTACTTTGCTCTACTTCAGTCTACTACACTCTACCATGGCTGTACTTGGCTCTACTTCACTCTTCTTCACTCTACCATGGCTCTACTGCACTCTTCTATACTCTACCCTGGCTCTACTTGGCTATACTTCACTCTAGTACACTCTACCATGGCTCTACTTGGCTCTTCTTCACTCTACTACACACTACCATGGATCTACTCGGATCTACTTCACTCTACTACACTCTACCATGGATCTACTCGGCTCTACTTCACTCTACTACAACCTACCATGGCTCTACTTCACTCTACTTCACTCTACCATGGCTCTACTTGGCTCTACTTCACTACACTGCTCCATGGCTCTTTACTCTACGATGGCTCTATTTGGGTCTACTGCTCTACTTCACTCTAGTACTCTCTACCATGGCTCTACTTGACTCTACTACACATTACCATTGCTCTACCTGACTCTACTACACTCTACATTGGATCTACCTTGTTGTACTTCACTCTACTACACTCTATTATGGCTCTATTTGACTCTACTTCACTCTACCACACTCTACCATTTCTCTACTTGGCTCTACTTCAGTCTACTACACTGTACCATGGCTCTACTTGACTCTACTTCAGTCTACTACACTCTACCATAGCTCTACTTGGCTCTACTTCACTCTTCTACACTCTACCCTGGCTCTACTTTACTCTCCTTCACTCTAGTACACTCTATCAAGGCTCTACTCAGCTCTACTTCACTCTACTACACTCTACCATTGCTCTACTCGGCTCTACTTCACTCTACTACAACCTACCATGGCTCTATTTGACTCTACTTCACTCTACCGTGGTTCTACTTGGCTCTACTTCACTACACTCCTCCATGGATCTATACTCTACCATGGCTCTACTTGGGTCTACTGCTCTCCTTCATTCTACTACTCTCTACCATGGCTCTACTTGACTCTACTACACACTACCATGGCTCTACCTGATTCTACTACACTCTACATTGGATCTACCTTGTTGTACTTCACGCTACTACACTCTATCATGGCTCTATTTCACTCTACTTCACTCTATCACACTCTACCATTTCTCTACTTGGCTCTACTTCAGTCTACTACACTCTACAATGGCTCTACTTGGCTCTACTTCACTCTTCAACTCCCTACCATGACTCTACTTGACTCGACTACACTCTACCCTGGCTCTACTTTGCTCTCCTTCACTCTAGTACACTCTCTCATGGCTCTACTCAGCTCTACTTCACTCTACTACACTCTACCAAGGCGCTACTCGGGTCTACTTCACTCTACTACAACCTACCATTGCTCTACTTCACACTACTTCACTCCACCATAGCTCTACTTGGCTCTACTTCACTACACTCCTCCATGGCTCTTTACTCTACCATGGCTCTATTTGGATCTACTGCTCTACTTCACACTACTACTCTCTACCATGGCTCTACTTGACTCTACTACACACTACCATGGCTCTAC
Organism: Agelas oroides; assembly: GCA_949130485.1. NCBI lineage: Eukaryota > Metazoa > Porifera > Demospongiae > Agelasida > Agelasidae > Agelas > Agelas oroides. The sequence goes on from OX422195.1 coordinate 5,125,651, forward strand.
CTGACTCTACTACACTCTACATTGGATCTACCTTGTTGTACTTCACGCTACTACACCCTATCATGGCTCTATTTGACTCTACTTCACTCTACCACACTCTACCATTTCTCTACTTGGCTCTACTTCTGTCTACTACACTCTCCCATGGTTCTACTTGGCTCTACTTCAGTCTACTACACTCTACCATGTCTCTACTTGGCTCTACTTCCCTCTTCTACACTCTACCATGGCTCAACTTCACTCTACTACACTCTACCCTTGCTCTACTTGGCTCTACTTCACTCTAGTACACTCTACCATGGCTCTACTTTGCTCTACTTCAGTCTACTACACTCTATCATGGCTCTACTTTGCTCTACTTTCCTCTTCTACACTCTACCATGGCTCAACTTCACTCTACTACACTCTACCCTGGCTCTACTTGGCTCTACTTCACTCTAGCAGTGGCGTAGGAACCGTAGCGGCCGTAGCGGCTTTGGCCGCTACACTTTTTAGGCCACAAATTAATATTCATAACCTGCTAAAGTTACTATATAAATAGTTAAAGCTAGCCTCGTTCCCTGGGAACGAGCCTAAGCTCAAGCAGCCTCTTCGTTGCACCAGTCTCATATGCAGTTACATGCGTACATTTCCGCTTAAAGTACACTACAAAGCAATCAAAATCTTGGCAGTGAGAGATGGCTTGGTACGAGGCTAGTGCACACCTACTACAAGCGACGAAAGCTTGGCGGTCTCCTTGGAACAACGACGAAGTCAGTACGTATAATCTTACTGTTTTTCAAATATTTTACTGGACGGTTGGGAAGGTCTGAAAGCTCATACCCTTGAAAAAAGGCTTTATTTTGCAGTCTAAAGGTGCACACTTTGAAAAATTCGCCGCCGCGCTACGCGCGGCGAAATTATTTTACATTTTCCCGCCGCGCTTCGCGCGGTACAACATGGCCTCTACACTTCAAATTTGCTTCCTACGCCTATGTCTAGTACACTCTACCATGGCTCTACTTGGGTCTCCTTCACTCTACTACATACTACCATAGCTCTACTCGGCTCTACTTCACTCTAGTACAACCTACCATGGCTCTACTTGACTCTACTTCACTCTAGTACACTCTACCATGGCTCTACTTGGCTCTACTTCACTCTACTACACTCTACAATGGCTCTACTCGGCTCTACTTCACTCTACTACCACCTACCATGACTCTACTTGACTCTACTTTACTCTACCATGGCTCTACTTGGCTCTACTTCACTACACTCCTCCATGGCTCTATACCCTACCATGGCTCTACATGGGTCTACTGCTCTACTTCAATCTACTACTCTCTACCATGGCTCTACTTGACTCTACTACACACTACCATGGCTCTACCGGACTCTACTACACTCTACATTGGATCTATCTTGTTGTACTGCACTCTACTACACTCTATCATCGCTCTATTTGACTCTACTTCACTCTATCACACTCTACCATTTCTCTACTTGGCTCTACTTCAGTCTACTACACTCTACCATTGCTCTACTTCCCTCTACTTCAGTCTACTACACTCTACCATATATGCACTTGGCTCTACTTCACTCTAGTACACTCTACCATGGCTCTACTCCGCTCTACTTCACTCAAATACAACCTACCATGGCTCTACTTGACTCTACTTCACTCTACCATGGCTCTACTTGGCTCTACTTCACTACACTCCTCCATGGCTCTATACTCTAACATGGCTCTACTTGGGTCTACTGCTCTACTTCACTCTACTCTCTACCATGGCTCTACTTGACTCTACTACACACTACCATGGCTCTACCTGACTCTACTACACTCTACATTGGATCTACCTTGTTGTACTTCACTCTACTACACTCTATCATGGCTCTATTTGACTCTACTTCACTCTACCACACTCTACCATTTCTCTACTTGGCTCTACTTCTGTCTACTACACTCTACCATGGCTCTACTTGGGTTTACTTCAGTCTACTGCACTCTACCATGTCTCTACTTGGCTCTTCTTCACTCTTCTACACTCTACCATGGCTCTACTTGACTCTACTACACTCTACCCTGGATCTACTTGACACTACTTCACTCTAGTACACTCTACCATCGCTCTACTTGGCTCTACTTCACTCTACTACACTCTACCATGGCTCTACTCGGCTCTACTTCTCTCTACTACAACCTACCATGGCTCTACTTGACTCTACTTCATTCTACCATGACTCTACTTGGCTCTACTTCACTACACTCCTCCATGACTCTATAGTCTACCATGGCTCTACTTGGGTCTACTGCTCTACTTCACTCTACTACTCTCTACCATGGCTCTACTTGACTCTACTAAACTCTATCATGGCTCTATTTGACTCTACTTCACTCTACCACAATCTACCATTTCTCTACTTGGTTCTACTTCAGTCTACTACGCTCTATCATTGCTCTACTTGGCTCTACTTCAGTCTACTACACTCTACCATGTCTCTACTTGGCTCTAATTCACTCTTCTACACTCTACCATGGCTCTACTTCACTCTACTACACTCTACCCTGGCTCTACTTGACTCTACTTCACTCTAGTACACTCTACCAAGGCTCTACTCTGCTCTACTTCACTCTACTACAACCTACCATGGCTCTACTTGACTCTACTTCACTCTTCCATGGCTCTACTTGGCTCTACTTCACTACACTCCTCCATGGCTCTATACTCTACCACGGCTCTACTTGGGTCTACTGCTCTCCTTATCTCTACTCTCTACCATGGCTCTACTTGAATCTACTACGCACTACCATGGCTTTACCTGACTCTATTTCACTCTACATTGGATCTACCTTGTAGTACTTCACTCTACTACACTCTATCATGGCTCTATTTGACTCTACTTCACTCTACCACACTCTACCATTTCTCTACTTCGCTCTACTTCAGTCTACTACACTCTACCATTGCTCTACTTGGCTCTACTTCAGTCTACTGCACTCTACCATGTCTCCACTTGGCTCTACTTCACTCTACTAAACTCTACCATGGCTCTACTTGACTCTACTACACTCTACCATGGCTCTACTTGGCTCTACTTCAATCTAGCGCACTCTACCATTGCTCTACTTGGCTCTACTTCACTCTACTACACTCTACCATGGCTCTGCTCGGCTCTACTTCACTCTACTACAACCTACAATGGCTCTACTTGACTCTACTTCACTCTACCATGACTCTACTTGGCTCTACTTCACTACACTCCTCCATGACTCTGTACTCTACCATGGCTCTACTTGGGTCTACTGCTCTACTTCACTCTACTACTCTCTACCATGGCTCTACTTGAGTCTACTAAACTCTATCATGGCTCTATTTGACTCTACTTCACTCTACCACACTCTACCATTTCTCTACTTGGTTCTACTTCAGTCTACTACGCTCTATCATTGCTCTACTTGGCTCTACTTCAGTCTACTACACTCTACCATGTCTCTACTTGGCTCTACTTCACTCTTCTACACTCTACCATGGCTCTACTTCACTCTACTACACTCTACCCTGGCTCTACTTGACTCTACTTCACTCTAGTACACTCTACCAAGGCTCTACTCTGCTCTACTTCACTCTACTACAACCTACCATGGCTCTACTTGACTCTACTTCACTCTTCCATGGCTCTACTTGGCTCTACTTCACTACACTCCTCCATGGCTCTATACTCTACCACGGCTCTACTTGGGTCTACTGCTCTCTTTATCTCTACTCTCTACCATGGCTCTACTTGAATCTACTACGCACTACCATGGCTCTACCTGACTCTATTTCACTCTACATTGGATCTACCTTGTAGTACTTCACTCTACTACACTCTATCATGGCTCTATTTGACTCTACTTCACTCTACCACACTCTACCATTTCTCTACTTGGCTCTACTTCTGTCTACTACACTCTCCCATGGTTCTACTTGGCTCTACTTTAGTCTACTACACTCTACCATGTCTCTACTTGGCTCTACTTCATTCTTCTACACTCTACCATGGCTCTAATTGACTCTACTACACTCTACCCTGGCTCTACGTGGCTCTACTTCACTCTAGTACACTCTACCATGGTTCTACTTGGCTCTACTTTACTCTACTACACTCTACAATGGCTCTACTCGGCTCTACTTCACTCTACTACCACCTACCATGACTCTACTTGACTCTACTTTACTCTACCGTGGCTCTACTTGGCTCTACTTCACTACACTTCTCCATGGCTCTATACCCTACCATGGCTCTACATGGGTCTACTGCTCTACTTCAATCTACTACTCTCTACCATGGCTCTACTTGACTCTACTACACACTACCATGGCTCTACCGGACTCTACTACACTCTACATAGGATCTATCTTGTTGTACTGCACTCTACTACACTCTATCATCGCTCTATTTGACTCTACTTCACTCTATCACACTCTACCATTTCTCTACTTCCCTCTACTTCAGTCTACTACACTCTACCATGTAAGCACTTGGCTCTACTTCACTCTAGTACACTCTACCATGGCTCTACTCCGCTCTACTTCACTCAAATACAACCTACCATGGCTCTACTTGACTCTACTTCACTCTACCATGGCTCTACTTGGCTCTACTTCACTACACTCCTCCATGGCTCTATACTCTAACATGGCTCTACTTGGGTCTACTGCTCTACTACACTCTACTCTCTACCATGGCTCTACTTGACTCTACTACACACTACCATGGCTCTACCTGACTCTACTACACTCTACATTGGATCTACCTTGTTGTACTTCACTCTACTACACTCTATCATGGCTCTATTTGACTCTACTTCACTCTACCACACTCTACCATTTCTCTACTTGGCTCTACTTCTGTCTACTACACTCTACCATGGCTCTACTTGGGTTTACTTCAGTCTACTGCACTCTACCATGTCTCTACTTGGCTCTTCTTCACTCTTCTACACTCTACCATGGCTCTACTTGACTCTACTACACTCTACCCTGGATCTACTTGACACTACTTCACTCTAGTACACTCTACCATCGCTCTACTTGGCTCTACTTCACTCTACTACACTCTACCATGGCTCTACTCGGCTCTACTTCTCTCTACTACAACCTACCATGGCTCTACTTGACTCTACTTCATTCTACCATGACTCTACTTGGCTCTACTTCACTACACTCCTCCATGACTCTATAGTCTACCATGGCTCTACTTGGGTCTACTGCTCTACTTCACTCTACTACTCTCTACCATGGCTCTACTTGACTCTACTAAACTCTATCATGGCTCTATTTGACTCTACTTCACTCTACCACAATCTACCATTTCTCTACTTGGTTCTACTTCAGTCTACTACGCTCTATCATTGCTCTACTTGGCTCTACTTCAGACTACTACACTCTACCATGTCTCTACTTGGCTCTAATTCACTCTTCTACACTCTACCATGGCTCTACTTCACTCTACTACACTCTACCCTGGCTCTACTTGACTCTACTTCACTCTAGTACACTCTACCAAGGCTCTACTCTGCTCTACTTCACTCTACTACAACCTACCATGGCTCTACTTGACTCTACTTCACTCTTCCATGGCTCTACTTGGCTCTACTTCACTACACTCCTCCATGGCTCTATACTCTACCACGGCTCTACTTGGGTCTACTGCTCTCCTTATCTCTACTCTCTACCATGGCTCTACTTGAATCTACTACGCACTACCATGGCTCTACCTGACTCTATTTCACTCTACATTGGATCTACCTTGTAGTACTTCACTCTACTACACTCTATCAATGCTCTATTTGACTCTACTTCACTCTACCACACTCTACCATTTCTCTACTTGGCTCTACTTCAGTCTACTACACTCTACCATTGCTCTACTTGGCTCTACTTCAGTCTACTACACTCTACCATGTCTCCACTTGGCTCTACTTCACTCTACTACACTCTACCATGGCTCTACTTGACTCTACTACACTCTACCATGGCTCTACTTGGCTCTACTTCAATCTAGCGCACTCTACCATTGCTCTACTTGGCTCTACTTCACTCTACTACACTCTACCATGGCTCTGCTCGGCTCTACTTCACTCTACTACACTCTACCATGGCTCTGCTCGGCTCTACTTCACTCTACTACAACCTACAAAGGCTCTACTTGTCTCTACTTCACTCTACCATGACTCTACTTGGCTCTACTTCACTACACTCCTCCATGACTCTGTACTCTACCATGGCTCTACTTGGGTCTACTGCTTTATTTCACTCTACTACTCTCTACCATGGCTCTACTTGACTCTACTACACACTGCGTACCGTGGCTCTACCTGACACTGCTACACTCTACATTGGATCTACCTTGTTGTACTTCACTCTACTACACTCTATCATGGCTCTATTTGACTCTACTTCACTCTACCGCATTCTAACATCTCTCTACTTGGCTCTACTTCAGTCTACTACACTCTACCATGGCTCTACTTGGGTCTACCTCAGTCTACTACACTCTACCATGTCTCTACTTGGCTCTACTTCACTCTTCTACACTCTACCGTGGCTCTACTTGACTCTACTACAATCTACCCTGGCTCTGCTTGGCTCTACTTCACTCTTGTACACTCTACCATTCCTCTACTTGCCTCTACTTCACTCTACTACACTCTATCATGGCTCTACTCGGCTCTACTTCACTCTACTACAACCTACCATGGCTCTACTTGACACTACTTCACTCTACCATGGCTCTACTTGGGTCTACTTCACTAGACTCCTCCATGACTCTATACTCTACCATGGCTCTACTTGGTTCTACTACTCTACTTCACTCTACTACTCTCTACAATGGCTCTACTTGACTCTACTACACACTACCATGGCTCTACCTGACTCTACTACACTCTACATTGGATCTACCTTGTTGTACTTCACTGTACTACACTCTATCAATGCTCTATTTGACTCTACTTCAATCTACCACACTCCACCGTTTCTCTACTTGGCTCTACTTCAGTCTACTACACTCTACCATGGCTCTACTTGGCTCTACTTCAGTCTACTACACTCTACCATGGCTCTACTTGGCTCTACTTCACTCTTCTGCACTCTACCATGGCTCTACTTCACTCTACTACACTCTACCATGGCTCTACTTGGCTCTACTTCACTCTACTACAACCTACCATGGCTCTACTTGACTCTACTTCACTCTTCCATGGCTCTACTTGGCTCTACTTCACTACACTCCTCCATGACTCTATACTCTACCACGGCTCTACTTGGGTCTATTGCTCTCCTTCACTCTACTCTCTACCATGGCTCTACTTTACTTTATTACGCACTACCATGGCTCTACCTGACTCTATTTCACTCTACATTGGATCTACCTTGTTGTACTTCACTCTACTACACTCTATCATGGCTCTATTTGACTCTACTTCACTCTACCACACTCTACCATTTCTCTACTTGGTTCTACTTCAGTCTACTACACTCTACCATGGCTCTACTTGGCTCTACTTCAGTCTAGTACACTCTACCATGTCTCTACTTAGCTCTACTTCACTCTTCTACACTCTACCATGGCTCTAATTGACTCTACTACACTCTACCCTGGCTCTACTTGGCTCTACTTCACTCTAGTACACTCTACCATGGCTCTACTTGGCTCTACTTTACTGTACTACACTCTACAATGGCTCTACTCGGCTCTACTTCACTCTACTACCACCTACCATGACTCTACTTGACTCTACTTTACTCTACCATGGCTCTACTTGGCTCTACTTCACTACACTCCTCCATGGCTCTATACCCTACCATGGCTCTACATGGGTCTACTGCTCTACTTCACTCTACTACTCTCTACAATGGCTCTACTTGACTCTACTACACACTACCATGGCTCTACCTGACTCTACTACACTCTACATTGGATCTATCGTGTTGTACTTCACTCTACTACACTCTATCATGGCTCTATTTGACTCTACTTCACTCTACCACACTCTACCATTTCTCTACTTGGCTCTACTTCAGTCTACTACGCTCTACCATTGCTCTCCTTGGCTATACTTCAGTCTACTACACTCTACTATCTCTATACTTGACTCTACTTCACTCTTCTACACTCTACCATGGCTCTACTTCACTCTACTACACTCTAACCTGGCTCTACTTGGCTCTACTTCACTCTAGTACACTCTACCAAGGCTCTACTCTGCTCTACTTCACTCTACTACAACCTACCATGGCTCTACTTGACTCTACTTCACTCTTCCATGGCTCTACTTGGCTCTACTTCACTACACTCCTCCATGGCTCTATACTCTACCACGGCTCTACTTGGGTCCATTGCTCTCCTTCACTCTACTCTCTACCATGGCTCTACCTGACTCTACTACGCACTACCATGGCTCTACCTTACTCTATTTCACTCTACATTGGATCTACCTTGTTGTACTTCACTCTACTACACTCTATCATGGCTCTATTTGACTCTACTTCACTCTACCACACTCTACCATTTCTCTACTTGGCTCTACTTCAGTCTACTACACTCTACCATTGCTCTACTTGGCTCTACTTCAGTCTACTACACTCTACCATGTCTCCACTTGGCTCTACTTCACTCTACTACATTCTACCATGGCTCTACTTGACTCTACTACACTCTACCATGGCTCTACTTGGCTCTACTTCAATCTAGCGCACTCTACCATTGCTCTACTTGGCTCTACTTCACTCTACTACACTCTACCATGGATCTGCTCTGCTCTACTTCAGTCTACCACACTCTACCTTTTCTCTACTTGGCTCTACTTCAGTCTACTACACTCTACCGTGGCTCTACTTGGCTCTACTTCAGTCTACTACACTCTACCATGTCCCTACTTGGCTCTACTTCACTCTTCTACACTATACCATTGCTCTACTTCACTCTACTACACTGTACCCTTGCTCTACTTGGCTCTACTTAACTCTAGTACACTCTACCATGGCTCTATTAGGCTCTACTTCTCTCTACTACACTCTACCATGGCTCTACTCGGCTCTACTTCACTCTACTACAACCTACCATTGCTCTACTTGACTCTACTTCACTCTACCATGTCACTTCTTGGCTCTACTTCACTACACTCCTCCATGGCGCTATACTCTACCATGGCTCTACTTGCGTCTACTGGTCTACTTCACTCTACTACTCTCTACCATGGCTCTACTTGACTCTACTACACACTACCATGGCTCTACCTGACTCTAGTACACTCTACATTGGATCTACCTTGTTGTACTTCACTCTACCACACTCTATCATTTCTCTATTTGACACTACGTCACTCTACCACACTCTACCATTTCTATACTTGGCTCTACTTCAGTCTACTACACTCTACCATGGCTCTACTTGGCTCTACTTCACTCAACTACAACCTACCATGGCTCTACTTGACTCTACTTCACTCTACCATGGCTCTACTTGGATCTACTTCACTACACTCCTCCATGGCTCTATACTCTAACATGGCTCTACTTGGGTCTACTGCTCTACTTCACTCTACTCTCTACCATGGCTCTACTTGACTCTACTACACACTACCATTGCTCTGCCTGACTCTACTACACTCTACATTGGATCTACCTTGTTGTACTTCACTCTACTACACTCTATCATGGCTCTATTTTACTCTACTTCACTCTACCACACTCTGCCATTTCTCTACTTGGCTATACTTCTGTCTACTACACTCTACCATGGCTCTACTTGGCTCCACTTCAGTCTACTGCACTCTACCATGTCTCTACTTGGCTCTTCTTCACTCTTCTACACTCTACCATGGCTCAACTTGACTCTACTACACTCTACCCTGAATCTACTTGACACTACTTCACTCTAGTACACTCTACCATCGCTCTACTTGGCTCTACTTCACTCTACTACACTCTACCATGGCTCTACTCGGCTCTACTTCTCTCTACTACAACCTACCATGGCTCTACTTGACTCTACTTCATTCTACCATGACTCTACTTGGCTCTACTTCACTACATTCCTCCATGACTCTATAGTCTACAATGGCTCTACTTGGGTCTACTGCTCTACTTCACTCTACTTCTCTCTACCATGGCTCTGCTTCACTCTACTACATACTACCATGGCTCTACCTGACTCTACTACACTCTAAATTGGATCTACCTTGTTGTACTTCACTCTACTACACTCTATCATGGCTCTATTTGACTCTACTTCACTCTACCACACTCTACCATTTCTCTACTTGGCTCTACTTCAGTCTACTACGCTCTACCATTGCTCTACTTGGCTCTACTTCAGTCTACTACACTCTACCATGGCTCTACTTGTCTCTACTTGACTCTTCTACACTCTACTCTGCCTCTAATTGACTCTACTACACTCTACACTGGCTCTTCTTGGCTCTACTTCACTCTAGTACACTCTACCATGGCTCTAATTGGCTCTAGTTCACTCCATTGCACTCTACCATGGCTCTACTCGGCTCTACTTCACTCTACTACAACCTACCATGACTCTACTTGACTCTACTTCACTCTACCATGGCTCTATTTGGCTCAACTTCACTACACTCCTCAATGGCTCTATACTCTACCATGGCTCTACTTGGGTCTACTGCTCTACTTCACTCTACTGCTCTCTACCATGGCTCAACGTGACTCTACTACACACTACCATGGCCTAACTGACTTTACTACACTCTACATTGGATCTACCTTGTTGTACTTCACTCTACTACACTCTATCATGGCTCTCTTTGACTCTACTTCACTCTACCACACTCTACCATTTCTCTACTTGGCTCTACTTCAGTCTACTACACTCTACCATGGCTCTACTTGGCTCTACTTCAGTCTACTACACTCTACCATGGCTCTACTTGGCTCTACTTCACCCTTCCACACTCTACCATGGCTCTACTTCACTCTACTACACTCTACCCTGTCTCTACTTGGCTCTACTTCACTCTAGTACACTCTACCATGGCTCTACTCCGCTATACTTCACTCAACTACAACCTACCATGGCTCTACTTGACTCTACTTCACTCTACCATGGCTCTACTTGTCTCTACTTCCCTACACTCCTCCATGGCTCTATACTATAACATGGCTCTACTTGGGTTTACTGCTCTACTTCACTCTACTCTCTACCATGGCTCTACTTGACTCTACTACACACTACTCATGGCTCTACCTGACTCTACTACACTCTACATTGGATCTACCTTGTTGTACTTCACTCTACTACACTCTACCATTTCTCTACTTGTCTCTACTTCTGTCTACTACACTCTACCATGTCTCTACTTGGCTCTACTTCACTCTTCTGCACTCTACCATGGCTCTACTTCACTCTACTACACTCTACCCTGGCTCTACTTGGCTCTACTTCACTCTAGTACACTCTACCATGGCTCTACTCGGCTCTACTTCTCTCTACTACAACCTACCATGGCTCTACTTGACTCTACTTCATTCTACCATGACTCTACTTGGCTCTACTTCACTACACTCCTCCATGACTCTATAGTCTACTATGGCTCTACTTGGGTCTACTGCTCTACTTCACTCTACTACTCTCTACCATGGCTCTACTTCACTCTACTACATACTACCATGGCTCTACCTGACTCTACTACACTCTAAATTGGATCTACCTTGTTGTACTTCACTCTACTACACTCTATCATGGCTCTATTTGACTCTACTTCACTCTACCACACTCTACCATTTCTCTACTTGGCTCTACTTCAGTCTACTACGCTCTACCATTGCTCTACTTGGCTATACTTCAGTCTACTACACTCTACTATCTCTATACTTGGTTCTACTTCACTCTTCTACACTCTACCATGGCTCTACTTCACTCTACTACACTCTAACCTGGCTCTACTTGGCTCTACTTCACTCTAGTACACTCTACCAAGGCTCTACTCTGCTCTACTTCACTCTACTACAACCTACCATGGCTCTACTTGACTCTACTTCACTCTTCCATGGCTCTACTTGGCTCTACTTCACTACACTCCTCCATGGCTCTATACTCTACCACGGCTCTACTTGGGTCCATTGCTCTCCTTCACTGTACTCTCTACCATGGCTCTACTTGACTCTACTACGCACTACCATGGCTCTACCTTACTCTATTTCACTCTACATTGGATCTACCTTGTTGTACTTCACTCTACTACACTCTATCATCGCTCTATTTGACTCTACTTCACTCTACCACACTCTACCATTTCTCTACTTGGCTCTACTTCAGTCTACTACACTCTACCATGTCTCCACTTGGCTCTACTTCACTCTACTACATTCTACCATGGCTCTACTTGACTCTACTACACTCTACCATGGCTCTACTTGGCTCTACTTCAATCTAGCGCACTCTACCATTGCTCTACTTGGCTCTACTTCACTCTACTACACTCTACCATGGATCTGCTCTGCTCTACTTCAGTCTACCACACTCTACCTTTTCTCTACTTGGTTCTACTTCAGTCCACTACACTCTACCGTGGCTCTACTTGGCTCTACTTCAGTCTACTACACTCTACCATGTCCCTACTTGGCTCTACTTCACTCTTCTACACTATACCATTGCTCTACTTCACTCTACTACACTGTACCCTGGCTCTACTTGGCTCTACTTAACTCTAGTACACCCTACCATGGCTCTATTAGGCTCTACTTCTCTCTACTACACTCTACCATGGCTCTACTCGGCTCTACTTCACTCTACTACAACCTACCATTGCTCTACTTGACTCTACTTCACTCTACCATGTCACTTCTTGGCTCTACTTCACTACACTCCTCCATGGCGCTATACTCTACCATGGCTCTACTTGCGTCTACTGGTCTACTTCACTCTACTACTCTCTACCATGGCTCTACTTGACTCTACTACACACTACCATGGCTCTACCTGACTCTAGTACACTCTACATTGGATCTACCTTGTTGTAATTCACTCTACCACACTCTATCATTTCTCTATTTGACACTACGTCACTCTACCACACTCTACCATTTCTATACTTGGCTCTACTTCAGTCTACTACACTCTACCATGGCTCTACTTGGCTCTACTTCAGTCTACTACACTCTACCATGGCTCTACTTGGCTCTACCTCACTCTTCTACACACTACCATCGCTCTACTTCACTCTACTACACTCTACCCTGTCTCTACTTGTCTCTACTTCACTCTAGTACACTCTACCATGGCTCTACTCCGCTCTACTTCACTCAACTACAACCTACCATGGCTCTACTTGACTCTACTTCACTCTACCATGGCTCTACTTGGATCTACTTCACTACACTCCTCCATGGCTCTATACTCTAACATGGCTCTACTTGGGTCTACTGCTCTACTTCACTCTACTCTCTACCATGGCTCTACTTGACTCTACTACACACTACCATGGCTCTGCCTGACTCTACTACACTCTACATTGGATCTACCTTGTTGTACTTCACTCTACTACACTCTATCATGGCTCTATTTTACTCTACTTCACTCTACCACACTCTGCCATTTCTCTACTTGGCTATACTTCTGTCTACTACACTCTACCATGGCTCTACTTGGCTCCACTTCAGTCTACTGCACTCTACCATGTCTCTACTTGGCTCTTCTTCACTCTTCTACACTCTACCATGGCTCAACTTGACTCTACTACACTCTACCCTGAATCTACTTGACACTACTTCACTCTAGTACACTCTACCATCGCTCTACTTGGCTCTACTTCACTCTACTACACTCTACCATGGCTCTACTCGGCTCTACTTCTCTCTACTACAACCTACCATGGCTCTACTTGGCTCTACTTCACTACACTCCTCCATGACTCTATAGTCTACAATGGCTCTACTTGGGTCTACTGCTCTACTTCACTCTACTACTCTCTACCATGGCTCTACTTCACTCTACTACATACTACCATGGCTCTACCTGACTCTACTACACTCTAAATTGGATCTACCTTGTTGTACTTCACTCTACTACACTCTATCATGGCTCTATTTGACTCTACTTCACTCTACCACACTCTACCATTTCTCTACTTGGCTCTACTTCAGTCTACTACGCTCTACCATTGCTCTACTTGGCTCTACTTCAGTCTACTACACTCTACCATGGCTCTACTTGTCTCTACTTGACTCTTCTACACTCTACTATGCCTCTAATTGACTCTACTACACTCTACACTGGCTCTTCTTGGCTCTACTTCACTCTAGTACACTCTACCATGGCTCTAATTGGCTCTAGTTCACTCTATTGCACTCTACCATGGCTCTACTCGGCTCTACTTCATTCTACTACAACCTACCATGACTCTACTTGACTCTACTTCACTCTACCATGGCTCTATTTGGCTCAACTTCACTACACTCCTCAATGGCTCTATACTCTACCATGGCTCTACTTGGGTCTACTGCTCTACTTCACTCTACTGCTCTCTACCATGGCTCAACGTGACTCTACTACACACTACCATGGCCTAACTGACTTTACTACACTCTACATTGGATCTACCTTGTTGTACTTCACTCTACTACACTCTATCATGGCTCTCTTTGACTCTACTTCACTCTACCACACTCTACCATTTCTCTACTTGGCTCTACTTCAGTCTACTACACTCTACCATGGCTCTACTTGGCTCTACTTCAGTCTACTACACTCTACCATGGCTCTACTTGGCTCTACTTCACCCTTCCACACTCTACCATGGCTCTACTTCACTCTACTACACTCTACCCTGTCTCTACTTGGCTCTACTTCACTCTAGTACACTCTACCATGGCTCTACTCCGCTATACTTCACTCAACTACAACCTACCATGGCTCTACTTGACTCTACTTCACTCTACCATGGCTCTACTTGTCTCTACTTCCCTACACTCCTCCATGGCTCTATACTATAACATGGCTCTACTTGGGTTTACTGCTCTACTTCACTCTACTCTCTACCATGGCTCTACTTGACTCTACTACACACTACTCATGGCTCTACCTGACTCTACTACACTCTAGATTGGATCTACCTTGTTGTACTTCACTCTACTACACTCTATTATGGCTCTATTTGACTCTACTTCACTCTACCACACTCTACCATTTCTGTACTTGGCTCTACTTCAGTCTACTACGCTCTACCATTACTCTACTTGTCTCTACTTCAGTCTACTACACTCTACCATGTCTCTACTTGGCTCTACTTCACTCTTCTGCACTCTACCATGGCTCTACTTCACTCTACTACACTCTACCCTGGCTCTACTTGGCTCTACTTCACTCTAGTACACTCTACCATGGCTCTACTCGGCTCTACTTCTCTCTACTACAACCTACCATGGCTCTACTTGACTCTACTTCATTCTACCATGACTCTACTTGGCTCTACTTCACTACACTCCTCCATGACTCTATAGTCTACTATGGCTCTACTTGGGTCTACTGCTCTACTTCACTCTACTACTCTCTACCATGGCTCTACTTCACTCTACTACATACTACCATGGCTCTACCTGACTCTACTACACTCTAAATTGGATCTACCTTGTTGTACTTCACTCTACTACACTCTATCATGGCTCTATTTGACTCTACTTCACTCTACCACACTCTACCATTTCTCTACTTGGCTCTACTTCAGTCTACTACGCTCTACCATTGCTCTACTTGGCTATACTTCAGTCTACTACACTGTACTATCTCTATACTTGGTTCTACTTCACTCTTCTACACTCTACCATGGCTCTACTTCACTCTACTACACTCTAACCTGGCTCTACTTGGCTCTACTTTACTCTAGTACACTCTACCAAGGCTCTACTCTGCTCTACTTCACTCTACTACAACCTACCATGGCTCTACTTGACTCTACTTCACTCTTCCATGGCTCTACTTGGCTCTACTTCACTACACTCCTCCATGGCTCTATACTCTACCACGGCTCTACTTGGGTCCATTGCTCTCCTTCACTGTACTCTCTACCATGGCTCTACTTGACTCTACTACGCACTACCATGGCTCTACCTTACTCTATTTCACTCTACATTGGATCTACCTTGTTGTACTTCACTCTACTACACTCTATCATCGCTCTATTTGACTCTACTTCACTCTACCACACTCTACCATTTCTCTACTTGGCTCTACTTCAGTCTACTACACTCTACCATGTCTCCACTTGGCTCTACTTCACTCTACTACATTCTACCATGGCTCTACTTGACTCTACTTCACTCTTCCATGGCTCTACTTGGCTCTACTTCACTACACTCCTCCATGGCTCTATACTCTACCACGGCTCTACTTGGGTCCATTGCTCTCCTTCACTCTACTCTCTACCATGGCTCTACTTGACTCTACTACGCACTACCATGGCTCTACCTTACTCTATTTCACTCTACATTGGATCTACCTTGTTGTACTTCACTCTACTACACTCTATCATGGCTCTATTTGACTCTACTTCACTCTACCACACTCTACCATTTCTCTACTTGGCTCTACTTCAGTCTACTACACTCTACCATTGCTCTACCTGGCTCTACTTCAGTCTACTACACTCTACCATGTCTCCACTTGGCTCTACTTCACTCTACTACATTCTACCATGGCTCTACTTGACTCTACTACACTCTACCATGGCTCTACTTGGCTCTACTTCAATCTAGCGCACTCTACCATTGCTCTACTTAGCTCTACTTCACTCTACTACACTCTACCATGGATCTGCTCTGCTCTACTTCAGTCTACCACACTCTACCTTTTCTCTACTTGGCTCTACTTCAGTCTACTACACTCTACCGTGGCTATACTTGGCTCTACTTCAGTCTACTACACTCTACCATGTCCCTACTTGGCTCTACGTCACTCTTCTACACTATACCATTCCTCTACTTCACTCTACTACACTGTACCCTGGCTCTACTTGGCTCTACTTAACTCTAGTACACTCTACCATGGCTCTATTAGGCTCCACTTCTCTCTACTACACTCTACCATGGCTCTACTCGGCTCTACTTCACTCAACTACAACCTACCATGGCTCTACTTGACTCTACTTCACTCTACCATGGCTCTACTTGTCTCTACTTCCCTACACTCCTCCATGGCTCTATACTATAACATGGCTCTACTTGGGTTTACTGCTCTACTTCACTCTACTCTCTACCATGGCTCTACTTGACTCTACTACACACTACTCATGGCTCTACCTGACTCTACTACACTCTACATTGGATCTACCTTGTTGTACTTCACTCTACTACACTCTACCATTTCTCTACTTGTCTCTACTTCTGTCTACTACACTCTACCATGTCTCTACTTGGCTCTACTTCACTCTTCTGCACTCTACCATGGCTCTACTTCACTCTACTACACTCTACCCTGGCTCTACTTGGCTCTACTTCACTCTAGTACACTCTACCATGGCTCTACTCGGCTCTACTTCTCTCTACTACAACCTACCATGGCTCTACTTGACTCTACTTCATTCTACCATGACTCTACTTGGCTCTACTTCACTACACTCCTCCATGACTCTATAGTCTACTATGGCTCTACTTGGGTCTACTGCTCTACTTCACTCTACTACTCTCTACCATGGCTCTACTTCACTCTACTACATACTACCATGGCTCTACCTGACTCTACTACACTCTAAATTGGATCTACCTTGTTGTACTTCACTCTACTACACTCTATCATGGCTCTATTTGACTCTACTTGACTCTACCACACTCTACCATTTCTCTACTTGGCTCTACTTCAGTCTACTACGCTCTACCATTGCTCTACTTGGCTATACTTCAGTCTACTACACTCTACTATCTCTATACTTGGCTCTACTTCACTCTTCTACACTCTACCATGGCTCTACTTCACTCTACTACACTCTAACCTGGCTCTACTTGGCTCTACTTCACTCTAGTACACTCTACCAAGGCTCTACTCTGCTCTACTTCACTCTACTACAACCTACCATGGCTCTACTTGACTCTACTTCACTCTTCCATGGCTCTACTTGGCTCTACTTCACTACACTCCTCCATGGCTCTATACTCTACCACGGCTCTACTTGGGTCCATTGCTCTCCTTCACTGTACTCTCTACCATGGCTCTACTTGACTCTACTACGCACTACCATGGCTCTACCTTACTCTATTTCACTCTACATTGGATCTACCTTGTTGTACTTCACTCTACTACACTCTATCATCGCTCTATTTGACTCTACTTCACTCTACCACACTCTACCATTTCTCTACTTGGCTCTACTTCAGTCTACTACACTCTACCATGTCTCCACTTGGCTCTACTTCACTCTACTACATTCTACCATGGCTCTACTTGACTCTACTACACTCTACCATGGCTCTACTTGGCTCTACTTCAATCTAGCGCACTCTACCATTGCTCTACTTGGCTCTACTTCACTCTACTACACTCTACCATGGATCTGCTCTGCTCTACTTCAGTCTACCACACTCTACCTTTTCTCTACTTGGTTCTACTTCAGTCCACTACACTCTACCGTGGCTCTACTTGGCTCTACTTCAGTCTACTACACTCTACCATGTCCCTACTTGGCTCTACTTCACTCTTCTACACTATACCATTGCTCTACTTCACTCTACTACACTGTACCCTGGCTCTACTTGGCTCTACTTAACTCTAGTACACCCTACCATGGCTCTATTAGGCTCTACTTCTCTCTACTACACTCTACCATGGCTCTACTCGGCTCTACTTCACTCTACTACAACCTACCATTGCTCTACTTGACTCTACTTTACTCTACCATGTCACTTCTTGGCTCTACTTCACTACACTCCTCCATGGCGCTATACTCTACCATGGCTCTACTTGCGTCTACTGGTCTACTTCACTCTACTACTCTCTACCATGGCTCTACTTGACTCTACTACACACTACCATGACTCTACCTGACTCTAGTACACTCTACATTGGATCTACCTTGTTGTACTTCACTCTACCACACTCTATCATTTCTCTATTTGACACTACGTCACTCTACCACACTCTACCATTTCTATACTTGGCTCTACTTCAGTCTACTACACTCTACCATGGCTCTACTTGGCTCTACTTCTGTCTACTACACTCTACCATGGCTCTACTTGGCTCTACCTCACTCTTCTACACACTACCATCGCTCTACTTCACTCTACTACACTCTACCCTGTCTCTACTTGTCTCTACTTCACTCTAGTACACTCTACCATGGCTCTACTCCGCTCTACTTCACTGAACTACAACCTACCATGGCTCTACTTGACTCTACTTCACTCTACCATGGCTCTACTTGGATCTACTTCACTACACTCCTCCATGGCTCTATACTCTAACATGGCTCTACTTGGGTCTACTGCTCTACTTCACTCTACTCTCTACCATGGCTCTACTTGACTCTACTACACACTACCATGGCTCTGCCTGACTCTACTACACTCTACATTGGATCTACCTTGTTGTACTTCACTCTACTACACTCTATCATGGCTCTATTTTACTCTACTTCACTCTACCACACTCTGCCATTTCTCTACTTGGCTATACTTCTGTCTACTACACTCTACCATGGCTCTACTTGGCTCCACTTCAGTCTACTGCACTCTACCATGTCTCTACTTGGCTCTTCTTCACTCTTCTACACTCTACCATGGCTCAACTTGACTCTACTACACTCTACCCTGAATCTACTTGACACTACTTCACTCTAGTACACTCTACCATCGCTCTACTTGGCTCTACTTCACTCTACTACACTCTACCATGGCTCTACTCGGCTCTACTTCTCTCTACTACAACCTAACATGGCTCTACTTGGCTCTACTTCACTACACTCCTCCATGACTCTATAGTCTACAATGGCTCTACTTGGGTCTACTGCTCTACTTCACTCTACTACTCTCTACCATGGCTCTACTTCACTCTACTACATACTACCATGGCTCTACCTGACTCTACTACACTCTAAATTGGATCTACCTTGTTGTACTTCACTCTACTACACTCTATCATGGCTCTATTTGACTCTACTTCACTCTACCACACTCTACCATTTCTCTACTTGGCTCTACTTCAGTCTACTACACTCTACCCTTGCTCTACCTGGCTCTACTTCAGTCTACTACACTCTACCATGTCTCCACTTGGCTCTACTTCACTCTACTACATTCTACCATGGCTCTACTTGACTCTACTACACTCTACCATGGCTCTACTTGGCTCTACTTCAATCTAGCGCACTCTACCATTGCTCTACTTGGCTCTACTTCACTCTACTACACTCTACCATGGATCTGCTCTGCTCTACTTCAGTCTACCACACTCTACCTTTTCTCTACTTGGCTCTACTTCAGTCTACTACACTCCACCGTGGCTATACTTGGCTCTACTTCAGTCTACTACACTCTACCATGTCCCTACTTGGCTCTACGTCACTCTTCTACACTATACCATTGCTCTACTTCACTCTACTACACTGTACCCTGGCTCTACTTGGCTCTACTTAACTCTAGTACACTCTACCATGGCTCTATTAGGCTCCACTTCTCTCTACTACACTCTACCATTGCTCTACTCGGCTCTACTTCACTCAACTACAACCTACCATGGCTCTACTTGACTCTACTTCACTCTACCATGGCTCTACTTGTCTCTACTTCCCTACACTCCTCCATGGCTCTATACTATAACATGGCTCTACTTGGGTTTACTGCTCTACTTCACTCTACTCTCTACCATGGCTCTACTTGACTCTACTACACACTACTCATGGCTCTACCTGACTCTACTACACTCTACATTGGATCTACCTTGTTGTACTTCACTCTACTACACTCTACCATTTCTCTACTTGTCTCTACTTCTGTCTACTACACTCTACCATGTCTCTACTTGGCTCTACTTCACTCTTCTGCACTCTACCATGGCTCTACTTGGCTCTACTTCACTCTACTACACTCTACCATGGATCTGCTCTGCTCTACTTCAGTCTACCACACTCTACCTTTTCTCTACTTGGCTCTACTTCAGTCTACTACACTCTACCGTGGCTATACTTGGCTCTACTTCAGTCTACTACACTCTACCATGTCCCTACTTGGCTCTACGTCACTCTTCTACACTATACCATTGCTCTACTTCACTCTACTACACTGTACCCTGGCTCTACTTGGCTCTACTTAACTCTAGTACACTCTACCATGGCTCTATTAGGCTCCACTTCTCTCTACTACACTCTACCATGGCTCTACTCGGCTCTACTTCACTCAACTACAACCTACCATGGCTCTACTTGACTCTACTTCACTCTACCATGGCTCTACTTGTCTCTACTTCCCTACACTCCTCCATGGCTCTATACTATAACATGGCTCTACTTGGGTTTACTGCTCTACTTCACTCTACTCTCTACCATGGCTCTACTTGACTCTACTACACACTACTCATGGCTCTACCTGACTCTACTACACTCTACATTGGATCTACCTTGTTGTACTTCACTCTACTACACTCTACCATTTCTCTACTTGTCTCTACTTCTGTCTACTACACTCTACCATGTCTCTACTTGGCTCTACTTCACTCTTCTGCACTCTACCATGGCTCTACTTCACTCTACTACACTCTACCCTGGCTCTACTTGGCTCTACTTCACTCTAGTACACTCTACCATGGCTCTACTCGGCTCTACTTCTCTCTACTACAACCTACCATGGCTCTACTTGACTCTACTTCATTCTACCATGACTCTACTTGGCTCTACTTCACTACACTCCTCCATGACTCTATAGTCTACTATGGCTCTACTTGGGTCTACTGCTCTACTTCACTCTACTACTCTCTACCATGGCTCTACTTCACTCTACTACATACTACCATGGCTCTACCTGACTCTACTACACTCTAAATTGGATCTACCTTGTTGTACTTCACTCTACTACACTCTATCATGGCTCTATTTGACTCTACTTCACTCTACCACACTCTACCATTTCTCTACTTGGCTCTACTTCAGTCTACTACGCTCTACCATTGCTCTACTTGGCTATACTTCAGTCTACTACACTCTACTATCTCTATACTTGGCTCTACTTCACTCTTCTACACTCTACCATGGCTCTACTTCACTCTACTACACTCTAACCTGGCTCTACTTGGCTCTACTTCACTCTAGTACACTCTACCAAGGCTCTACTCTGCTCTACTTCACTCTACTACAACCTACCATGGCTCTACTTGACTCTACTTCACTCTTCCATGGCTCTACTTGGCTCTACTTCACTACACTCCTCCATGGCTCTATACTCTACCACGGCTCTACTTGGGTCCATTGCTCTCCTTCACTGTACTCTCTACCATGGCTCTACTTGACTCTACTACGCACTACCATGGCTCTACCTTACTCTATTTCACTCTACATTGGATCTACCTTGTTGTACTTCACTCTACTACACTCTATCATGGCTCTATTTGACTCTACTTCACTCTACCACACTCTACCATTTCTCTACTTGGCTCTACTTCAGTCTACTACACTCTACCATGTCTCCACTTGGCTCTACTTCACTCTACTACATTCTACCATGGCTCTACTTGACTCTACTACACTCTACCATGGCTCTACTTGGCTCTACTTCAATCTAGCGCACTCTACCATTGCTCTACTTGGCTCTACTTCACTCTACTACACTCTACCATGGATCTGCTCTGCTCTACTTCAGTCTACCACACTCTACCTTTTCTCTACTTGGTTCTACTTCAGTCCACTACACTCTACCGTGGCTCTACTTGGCTCTACTTCAGTCTACTACACTCTACCATGTCCCTACTTGGCTCTACTTCACTCTTCTACACTATACCATTGCTCTACTTCACTCTACTACACTGTACCCTGGCTCTACTTGGCTCTACTTAACTCTAGTACACCCTACCATGGCTCTATTAGGCTCTACTTCTCTCTACTACACTCTACCATGGCTCTACTCGGCTCTACTTCACTCTACTACAACCTACCATTGCTCTACTTGACTCTACTTCACTCTACCATGTCACTTCTTGGCTCTACTTCACTACACTCCTCCATGGCGCTATACTCTACCATGGCTCTACTTGCGTCTACTGGTCTACTTCACTCTACTACTCTCTACCATGGCTCTACTTGACTCTACTACACACTACCATGGCTCTACCTGACTCTAGTACACTCTACATTGGATCTACCTTGTTGTACTTCACTCTAACACACTCTATCATTTCTCTATTTGACACTACGTCACTCTACCACACTCTACCATTTCTATACTTGGCTCTACTTCAGTCTACTACACTCTACCATGGCTCTACTTGGCTCTACTTCAGTCTACTACACTCTACCATGGCTCTACTTGGCTCTACCTCACTCTTCTACACACTACCATCGCTCTACTTCACTCTACTACACTCTACCCTGTCTCTACTTGTCTCTACTTCACTCTAGTACACTCTACCATGGCTCTACTCCGCTCTACTTCACTCAACTACAACCTACCATGGCTCTACTTGACTCTACTTCACTCTACCATGGCTCTACTTGGATCTACTTCACTACACTCCTCCATGGCTCTATACTCTAACATGGCTCTACTTGGGTCTACTGCTCTACTTCACTCTACTCTCTACCATGGCTCTACTTGACTCTACTACACACTACCATGGCTCTGCCTGACTCTACTACACTCTACATTGGATCTACCTTGTTGTACTTCACTCTACTACACTCTATCATGGCTCTATTTTACTCTACTTCACTCTACCACACTCTGCCATTTCTCTACTTGGCTATACTTCTGTCTACTACACTCTACCATGGCTCTACTTGGCTCCACTTCAGTCTACTGCACTCTACCATGTCTCTACTTGGCTCTTCTTCACTCTTCTACACTCTACCATGGCTCAACTTGACTCTACTACACTCTACCCTGAATCTACTTGACACTACTTCACTCTAGTACACTCTACCATCGCTCTACTTGGCTCTACTTCACTCTACTACACTCTACCATGGCTCTACTCGGCTCTACTTCTCTCTACTACAACCTACCATGGCTCTACTTGGCTCTACTTCACTACACTCCTCCATGACTCTATAGTCTACAATGGCTCTACTTGGGTCTACTGCTCTACTTCACTCTACTACTCTCTACCATGGCTCTACTTCACTCTACTACATACTACCATGGCTCTACCTGACTCTACTACACTCTAAATTGGATCTACCTTGTTGTACTTCACTCTACTACACTCTATCATGGCTCTATTTGACTCTACTTCACTCTACCACACTCTACCATTTCTCTACTTGGCTCTACTTCAGTCTACTACGCTCTACCATTGCTCTACTTGGCTCTACTTCAGTCTACTACACTCTACCATGGCTCTACTTGTCTCTACTTGACTCTTCTACACTCTACTATGCCTCTAATTGACTCTACTACACTCTACACTGGCTCTTCTTGGCTCTACTTCACTCTAGTACACTCTACCATGGCTCTAATTGGCTCTAGTTCACTCTATTGCACTCTACCATGGCTCTACTCGGCTCTACTTCACTCTACTACAACCTACCATGACTCTACTTGACTCTACTTCACTCTACCATGGCTCTATTTGGCTCAACTTCACTACACTTTTCAATGGCTCTATACTCTACCATGGCTCTACTTGGGTCTACTGCTCTACTTCACTCTACTGCTCTCTACCATGGCTTAACGTGACTCTACTACACACTACCATGGCCTAACTGACTTTACTACACTCTACATTGGATCTACCTTGTTGTACTTCACTCTACTACACTCTATCATGGCTCTCTTTGACTCTACTTCACTCTACCACACTCTACCATTTCTCTACTTGGCTCTACTTCAGTCTACTACACTCTACCATGGCTCTACTTGGCTCTACTTCAGTCTACTACACTCTACCATGGCTCTACTTGGCTCTACTTCACCCTTCCACACTCTACCATGGCTCTACTTCACTCTACTACACTCTACCCTGTCTCTACTTGGCTCTACTTCACTCTAGTACACTCTACCATGGCTCTACTCCGCTATACTTCACTCAACTACAACCTACCATGGCTCTACTTGACTCTACTTCACTCTACCATGGCTCTACTTGTCTCTACTTCCCTACACTCCTCCATGGCTCTATACCATAACATGGCTCTACTTGGGTTTACTGCTCTACTTCACTCTACTCTCTACCATGGCTCTACTTGACTCTACTACACACTACTCATGGCTCTACCTGACTCTACTACACTCTAGATTGGATCTACCTTGTTGTACTTCACTCTACTACACTCTATTATGGCTCTATTTGACTCTACTTCACTCTACCACACTCTACCATTTCTGTACTTGGCTCTACTTCAGTCTACTACGCTCTACCATTGCTCTACTTGTCTCTACTTCAGTCTACTACACTCTACCATGTCTCTACTTGGCTCTACTTCACTCTTCTGCACTCTACCATGGCTCTACTTCACTCTACTACACTCTACCCTGGCTCTACTTGGCTCTACTTCACTCTAGTACACTCTACCATGGCTCTACTCGGCTCTACTTCTCTCTACTACAACCTACCATGGCTCTACTTGACTCTACTTCATTCTACCATGACTCTACTTGGCTCTACTTCACTACACTCCTCCATGACTCTATAGTCTACTATGGCTCTACTTGGGTCTACTGCTCTACTTCACTCTACTACTCTCTACCATGGCTCTACTTCACTCTACTACATACTACCATGGCTCTACCTGACTCTACTACACTCTAAATTGGATCTACCTTGTTGTACTTCACTCTACTACACTCTATCATGGCTCTATTTGACTCTACTTCACTCTACCACACTCTACCATTTCTCTACTTGGCTCTACTTCAGTCTACTACGCTCTACCATTGCTCTACTTGGCTATACTTCAGTCTACTACACTCTACTATCTCTATACTTGGCTCTACTTCACTCTTCTACACTCTACCATGGCTCTACTTCACTCTACTACACTCTAACCTGGCTCTACTTGGCTCTACTTCACTCTAGTACACTCTACCAAGGCTCTACTCTGCTCTACTTCACTCTACTACAACCTACCATGGCTCTACTTGACTCTACTTCACTCTTCCATGGCTCTACTTGGCTCTACTTCACTACACTCCTCCATGGCTCTATACTCTACCACGGCTCTACTTGGGTCCATTGCTCTCCTTCACTCTACTCTCTACCATGGCTCTACTTGACTCTACTACGCACTACCATGGCTCTACCTTACTCTATTTCACTCTACATTGGATCTACCTTGTTGTACTTCACTCTACTACACTCTATCATGGCTCTATTTGACTCTACTTCACTCTACCACACTCTACCATTTCTCTACTTGGCTCTACTTCAGTCTACTACACTCTACCATTGCTCTACCTGGGTCTACTTCAGTCTACTACACTCTACCATGTCTCCACTTGGCTCTACTTCACTCTACTACATTCTACCATGGCTCTACTTGACTCTACTACACTCTACCATGGCTCTACTTGGCTCTACTTCAATCTAGCGCACTCTACCATTGCTCTACTTGGCTCTACTTCACTCTACTACACTCTACCATGGATCTGCTCTGCTCTACTTCAGTCTACCACACTCTACCTTTTCTCTACTTGGCTCTACTTCAGTCTACTACACTCTACCGTGGCTATACTTGGCTCTACTTCAGTCTACTACACTCTACCATGTCCCTACTTGGCTCTACGTCACTCTTCTACACTATACCATTGCTCTACTTCACTCTACTACACTGTACCCTGGCTCTACTTGGCTCTACTTAACTCTAGTACACTCTACCATGGCTCTATTAGGCTCTACTTCTCTCTACTACACTCTACCATGGCTCTACTCGGCTCTACTTCACTCTACTACAACCTACCATTGCTCTACTTGACTCTACTTCACTCTACCATGTCACTTCTTGGCTCTACTTCACTACACTCCTCCATGGCGCTATACTCTACCATGGCTCTACTTGCGTCTACTGGTCTACTTCACTCTACTACTCTCTACCATGGCTCTACTTGACTCTACTACACACTACCATGGCTCTACCTGACTCTAGTACACTCTACATTGGATTTACCTTGTTGTACTTCACTCTACCACACTCTATCATTTCTCTATTTGACACTACGTCACTCTACCACACTCTACCATTTCTATACTTGGCTCTACTTCAGTCTACTACACTCTACCATGGCTCTACTTGGCTCTACTTCAGTCTACTACACTCTACCATGGCTCTACTTGGCTCTACCTCACTCTTCTACACACTACCATCGCTCTACTTCACTCTACTACACTCTACCCTGTCTCTACTTGTCTCTACTTCACTCTAGTACACTCTACCATGGCTCTACTCCGCTCTACTTCACTCAACTACAACCTACCATGGCTCTACTTGACTCTACTTCACTCTACCATGGCTCTACTTGGATCTACTTCACTACACTCCTCCATGGCTCTATACTCTAACATGGCTCTACTTGTGTCTACTGCTCTACTTCACTCTACTCTCTACCATGGCTCTACTTGACTCTACTACACACTACCATGGCTCTGCCTGACTCTACTACACTCTACATTGGATCTACCTTGTTGTACTTCACTCTACTACACTCTATCATGGCTCTATTTGACTCTACTTCACTCTACCACACTCTGCCATTTCTCTACTTGGCTATACTTCTGTCTACTACACTCTACCATGGCTCTACTTGGCTCCACTTCAGTCTACTGCACTCTACCATGTCTCTACTTGGCTCTTCTTCACTCTTCTACACTCTACCATGGCTCAACTTGACTCTACTACACTCTACCCTGAATCTACTTGACACTACTTCACTCTAGTACACTCTACCATCGCTCTACTTGGCTCTACTTCACTCTACTACACTCTACCATGGCTCTACTCGGCTCTACTTCTCTCTACTACACTCTACCATGGCTCTACTTGGCTCTACTTCACCCTTCTACACTCTACCATGGCTCTACTTCACTCTATTACACTCTACCTTGTCTCTACTTGGCTCTACTTCACTCTAGTACACTCTACCATGGCTCTACTCCGCTATACTTCACTCAACTACAACCTACCATGGCTCTACTTGACTCTACTTCACTCTACCATGGCTCTACTTGTCTCTACTTCCCTACACTCCTCCATGGCTCTATACTATAACATGGCTCTACTTGGGTTTACTGCTCTACTTCACTCTACTCTCTACCATGGCTCTACTTGACTCTACTACACACTACTCATGGCTCTACCTGACTCTACTACACTCTAGATTGGATCTACCTTGTTGTACTTCACTCTACTACACTCTATTATGGCTCTATTTGACTCTACTTCACTCTACCACATTCTACCATTTCTGTACTTGGCTCTACTTCAGTCTACTACGCTCTACCGTTGCTCTACTTGGCTCTACTTCACTCTTCTGCAC
Organism: Agelas oroides; assembly: GCA_949130485.1. Taxonomy (NCBI): domain Eukaryota; kingdom Metazoa; phylum Porifera; class Demospongiae; order Agelasida; family Agelasidae; genus Agelas; species Agelas oroides. The sequence goes on from OX422195.1 coordinate 5,154,309, forward strand.
TCTACCATGGCTCTACTTCACTCTACTACACTCTACCCTGGCTCTACTTGGCTCTACTTCACTCTAGTACACTCTACCATGGCTCTACTTGGCTCTACTTCACTCTACTACAACCTACCATGGCTTTACTTGACTCTACTTCACTCTTCCATGGCTCTACTTGGCTCTACTTCACTACACTCCTCTATGGCTCTATACTCTACCACGGCTCTACTTGGGTCTACTGCTCTCCTTCACTCTACTCTCTACCATGGCTCTACTTGACTCTACTAAGCACTACCATGGCTCTACCTGACTCTATTTCACTCTACATTGGATCTACCTTGTTGTACTTCACTCTACTACACTCTATCATGGCTCTATTTGACTCTACTTCACTCTACCACACTCTACCATTTCTCTACTTTGCTCTACTTCAGTCTACTACACTCTACCATGGCTCTACTTGGTTCTACTTCACTCTTCTACACTCTACCATGTCTCTAATTAACTCTACTACACTCTACCCTGGCTCTACTTGGCTCTACTTCACTCTAGTACACTCTACCATGGCTCTACTTGGCTCTACTTTACTCTACTACACTCTACCATGGCTCTACTTGGCTCTACTTCACTCTATTACCACCTACCATGACTCTACTTGACTCTACTTCACTACACTCCTCCATGGCTCTATACCCTACCATGGCTCTACATGGGTCTAGTGCTCTACTTCACTCTACTACTCTCTACCATGGCTCTACTTGACTCTACTACACACTACCATGGCTCTACCTGACTCTACTACACTCTACATTGGATCTATCTTGTTGTACTTTACTCTACTACACTCTATCATCGCTCTATTTGACTCTTCTTCACTCTACCACAGTCTACCATTTCACTACTTTGCTCTACTTCAGTCTACTACACTCTACCATGGTTCTACTTGGCTCTCCTTCACTCTACTACACTCTACCATGGCTCTACTCGGCTCTACTTCTCTCTACTACTACCTACCATGGCTGTACTTGACTCTACTTCATTCTACCATGACTCTACTTGGCTCTACTTCACTACACTCCTCCATGACTCTATAGTCTACCATGGTTCTACTTGGGTCTACTGCTCTACTTCACTCTACTATTCTCTACCATGGCTCTACTTGACTCTACTACACACTACCATTGCTCTACCTGACTCTACTACACTCTACATTGGATCTACCTTGTTGTACTTCACTCTACTACATTCTATGATGGCTCTATTTGACTCTACTTCACTCTACCGCATTCTAACATTTCTCTACTTGGCTCTACTTCAGTCTACTACACTCTACCATGGTTGTACTTGGGTCTACTTCAGTCTACTACACTCTACCATGGCTCTACTTGGCTCTACTTCACCCTTCTACACTCTACGATGGCTCTACTTCACTCTACTACACTCTACCCTGTCTCTACTTGACTCTACTTCACTCTAGTACACTCTACCATGGCTCTACTCAGCTATACTTCATTCAACTACTACCTACCATGGCTCTACTTGACTCTACTTCCCTCTACCATGGCTCTACTTGTCTCTACTTCCCTACACTCCTCCATGGCTCTATACTATAACATGGCTCTACTTGGGTTTACTGCTCTACTTCACTTTACTCTCTACCATGGCTCTACTTGACTCTACTACACACTACTCATGGCTCTACCTGACTCTACTACACTCTACATTGGATCTACCTTGTTGTACTTCACTCTACTACACTCTACCATTTCTCTACTTGTCTCTACTTCTGTCTACTACACTCTACCATGGCTCTACTTGGCTCTAATTCAGTCTACTGCACTCTACCATGTCTCTACTTGGCTCTTCTTCACTCTTCTACACTCTACCATGGCTCTACTTGACTCTACTACACTCTACCCTGGATCTACTCGGCTTTACTTCTCTCTACTACAACCTACCATGGCTCTATTTGACTCTACTTCATTCTACCATGACTCTATTTGGCTCTACTTCACTACACTCCTCCATGACTCTATAGTCTACCATGGCTCTACTTGGGTCTACTGCTCTACTTCACTCTACTACTCTCTACCATGGCTCTACTTGACTCTACTACACACTACCATGGCTCTACCTGACTCTACTACACTCTAAATTGGATCTACCTTGTTGTACTTCACTCTACTACACTCTATCATGGCTCTATTTGACTCTACTTCACTCTACCACACTCTACCATTTCTCTACTTGGCTCTACTTCAGTCTACTACGCTCTACCATTGCTCTACTTGGCTCTACTTTAGTCTACTACACTCTACCATGTCTCTACTTGGCTCTACTTCACTCTTCTGCACTCTACCATGGCTCTACTTCACTCTACTACACTCTACCCTGGCTCTACTTGGCTCTACTTCACTCTAGTACACTCTACCATGGCTCTACTTGGCTCTACTTCACTCTACTACAACCTACCATGGCTTTACTTGACTCTACTTCACTCTTCCATGGCTCTACTTGGCTCCACTTCACTACACCCCTCCATGGCTCTATACTCTACCACGGCTCTACTTGGGTCTACTGCTCTCCTTCACTCTACTCTCTACCATGGCTCTACTTGACTCTACTACGCACTACCATGGCTCTACCTGACTCTATTTCACTCTACATTGGATCTACCTTGTTGTACTTCACTCTACTACACTCTATCATGGCTCTATTTGACTCTACTTCACTCTACCACACTCTACCATTTCTCTACTTTGCTCTACTTCAGTCTACTACACTCTACCATGGCTCTACTTGGTTCTACTTCACTCTTCTACACTCTACCATGTCTCTAATTGACTCTACTACACTCTACCCTGGCTCTACTTGGCTCTACTTCACTCTAGTACACTCTACCATGGCTCTACTTGGCTCTACTTTACTCTACTACACTCTACCATGGCTCTACTCGGCTCTACTTCACTCTACTACCACCTACCATGACTCTACTTGACTCTACTTCACTACACTCCTCCATGGCTCTATACCCTACCATGGCTCTACATGGGTCTACTGCTCTACTTCACTCTACTACTCTCAACCATGGCTCTACTTGACTCTACTACACACTACCATGGCTCTACCTGACTCTACTACACTCTATGTGAGGGATTACCTCACTGTGACAGCTATTGCCCTTATTTATTAATTTGTGTATATTTCTGCATGTAGGTTAAGTCATGGTTCCTAATTTCCTGCTTGTATATTTTGTGGTTTGGGTTCTGTATCAAGGTCAGTTATATTTACCACATTTGTGGAATGTTTCCTGTTGCATCATTTTGTCACCTAGGTCATTTCTTTTGGTTGAATACTTAATGTTTCTGTACCTGATTTCCTGGCTTTTCAGTTGCTCCCTAATATTTTATATTGTGGTTTCCTGTACTTTCCATATAGGATGTTGTATCATCCTGATTGCTGCTAGATCATGTTAGTTTTGTACCTATTTAAGTCAGCTGGGTTTTGCTGTTTGATGTTGAACTAGAAATTGAGTCTCTCCAATTGACATCTCGAGTTGCGCCGCGGCTTAATCCTTCACACTCTACATTGGATCTATCTTGTTGTACTTTACTCTACTACACTCTATCATCGCTCTATTTGACTCTACTTCACTCTACCACAGTCTACCATTTCACTACTTTGCTCTACTTCAGTCTACTACACTCTACCATGGTTCTACTTGGCTCTCCATCACTCTACTACACTCTACCATGGCTCTACTTGTCTCTACTTGACTCTTCTACACTCTACCATGGCTCTACTTGACTCTACTACACTCTACCATGGCTCTACTTGGCTCTACTTCTCTCTACTACAATCTACAATGGCTGTACTTGACTCTACTTCATTCTACCATGACTCTACTTGGCTCTACTTCACTACACTCCTCCATGACTCTATAGTCTACCATGGTTCTACTTGGGTCTACTGCTCTACTTCACTCTACTATTCTCTACCATGGCTCTACTTGACTCTACTACACACTACCATGGCTCTACCGGACTCTACTACACTCTACATTGGATCTACCTTCTACTTCACTCTACTACACTCTATGATGGCTCTATTTGACTCTACTTCACTCTACCGCATTCTAACATTTCTCTACTTGGCTCTACTTCAGTCTACTACACTCTACCATGGTTGTACTTGGGTCTACTTCAGTCTACTACACTCTACCATGTCTCTACTTGGCTCTACTTCACTCTTCTGCACTCTACCATGGCTCTACTTCACTCTACTACACTCTACACTGGCTCTACTTGGCTCTACTTCACTCTAGTACACTCTACCATGGCTCTACTTGGCTCTACTTCACTCTACTACAACCTACCATGGCTCTACTTGACTCTACTTCACTCTTCCATGGCTCTACTTGGCTCTACTTCACTACACTCCTCCATGGCTCTATACTCTACCACGGCTCTACTTGGGTCTACTGCTCTCCTTCACTCTACTCTCAACCATGGCTCTACTTGACTCTACTACGCACTACCATGGCTCTACCTGACTCTACTACACTCTAGATTGGATCTATCTTGTTGTACTTTACTCTACTACACTCTATCATCGCTCTATTTGACTCTACTTCACTCTACCACAGTCTACCATTTCACTACTTGGCTCTACTTTAGTCTACTACACTCTACCATTGCTCTACTTGGCTCTACTTCAGTCTACTACACTCTACCATGTCTCCACTTGGCTCTACTTCACTCTAGTGCACTCTTCCATGGCTCTACTCCGCTCTACTTCACTCAACTACAACCTACCCTGGCTCTACCTGACTCTACTTCACTCTACCATGGCTCTACTTGGCTCTACTTCACTACACTCCTCCATGGCTCTATACTCTAACATAGCTCTACTTGGGTCTACTTCTCTACTTCACTCTACTCTCTACCATGGCTGTACTTGACTCTACTACACACTACCATGGCTCTACCTGACTCTACTACACTCTACATTGGATCTACCTTGTTGTACTTCACTCTACTACACTCTATCATGGCTCTATTTGATTCTACTTCTCTCTACCACACTCTACCATTTCTCTACTTGGCTCTCCTTCAGTCTACTACACTCTACCATGGCTCTACATGGCTCTACTTCAGTCTACTGCACTCTACCATGTCTCTCCTTGGCTCTTCTTCACTCTTCTACACTCTACCATGGCTCTACATGACTCTACTACACTCTACCCTGGATCTACTTGACACTACTTCACTCTAGTACACTCTACCATCGCTCTACTTGGCTCTACTTCACTCTACTACACTCTACCATGGCTCTACTCGGCTCTACTTCTCTCTACTACAACCTACCATGGCTCTACTTGACTCTACTTCATTCTACCATGACTCTACTTGGCTCTACTTCACTACACTCCTCCATGACTCTATAGTCTACCATGGTTCTACTTGGGTCTACTGCTCTACTTCACTCTACTATTCTCTACCATGGCTCTACTTGACTCTACTACACACTACCATTGCTCTACCTGACTCTACTACACTCTACATTGGATCTACCTTGTTGTACTTCACTCTACTACACTCCATCATGGCTCTATTTGTCTCTACTTCTCTCTACCACACTCTACCATTTCTCTACTTGGCTCTACTTCAGTCTACTACACTCTACCATTGCTCTACTTGGCTCTACTTCAGTCTACTACACTCTACCATGTCTCCACTTGGCTCTACTTCACTCTTCTACACTCTACCATGGCTCTACTTGACTCTACTACACTCTACCATGGCTCTACTTGGCTCTACTTCAATCTAGCACACTCTACCATTGCTCTACTTGGCTCTACTTCACTACACTCCTCCATACCTCTATACTCTACCATGGCTCTTCTTGGGTCTACTGTTCTACTTCACTCTACTCCTCTCTACCATGGCTCTACTTCACTCTACTACACACTACGTACCATGGCTCTATCTGACTCTACTACACTCTACATTGGATCTACCTTGTTGTACTTTATTCTACTACACTCTATCATGGCTTTATTTGACTCTACTTCACTCTACCGCATTCTAACATTTCTCTACTTGCCTCCACTTCAGTCTACTACACTCTACCATGGCTCTACTTGGGTCTACTTCAGTCTACTACACTCTAAAATGTCTCTACTTGGCTCTACTTCACTCTTCTACACTCTACCATGGCTCTAGTTGACTCTACTGCAATCTACCCTGGCTCTGCTTGGCTCTACTTAACTCTTGTACACTCTACCGTTCCTCTACTTGCTTCTACTTCACTCTACTACACTCTACCATGGCTCTACTCGGCTCTACTTCACTCTACTACAACCTACCATGGCTCTACTTGACTCTACTTCACTCTACCATGGCTCTACTTGGGTCTACTTCACTGCACTCCTCCATGACTCTATACTGTACCATGGCTCTACTTGGTTCTACTACTCTACTTCACTCTACTACTCTCTACCATGGCTCTACTTGACTCTACTACACACTACCATGGCTCTACCTGACTCTACTACACTCTACATTGGATCTACCTTGTTGTACTTCACTCTACTACACTCTATCAATGCTCTATTTGACTCTACTTCACTCTACCACACTCTACCATTTCTCTACTTCGCTCTACTTCAGTCTACTACACTCTACCATGGCTCTACTTGGCTCTACTTCAGTCTACTGCACTCTACCATGGCTCTACTTGGCTCTACTTCACTCTTCTACACTCTACCATGGCTCTACTTCACTCTACTACACTCTACCCTGGCTCTACATGGCTCTACTTCACTCTAGTACACTCTACCGTGGCTCTACTTTGCTCTACTTCACACTACTACACTCTACCATGGCTCTACTTGGTTCTACTTCACTCTACTACAACCTACCATGGCTCTACTTGACTCTACTTCACTCTTCCATGGCTCTACTTGGCTCTACTTCACTACACTCCTCCATGGCTCTATACTCTACCACGGCTCTACTTGGGTCTACTGCTCTCCTTCACTCTACTCTCAACCATGGCTCTACTTGACTCTACTACGCACTACCATGGCTCTACCTGACTCTACTACACTCTAGATTGGATCTATCTTGTTGTACTTTACTCTACTACACTCTATCATTGCTCTATTTGACTCTACTTCACTCTACCACAGTCTACCATTTCACTACTTGGCTCTACTTTAGTCTACTACACTCTACCATTGCTCTACTTGGCTCTACTTCAGTCTACTACACTCTACCATGTCTCCACTTGGCTCTACTTCACTCTAGTGCACTCTTCCATGGCTCTACTCCGCTCTACTTCACTCAACTACAACCTACCCTGGCTCTACCTGACTCTACTTCACTCTACCATGGCTCTACTTGGCTCTACTTCACTACACTCCTCCATGGCTCTATACTCTAACATAGCTCTACTTGGGTCTACTTCTCTACTTCACTCTACTCTCTACCATGGCTGTACTTGACTCTACTACACACTACCATGGCTCTACCTGACTCTACTACACTCTACATTGGATCTACCTTGTTGTACTTCACTCTACTACACTCTATCATGGCTCTATTTGATTCTACTTCTCTCTACCACACTCTACCATTTCTCTACTTGGCTCTCCTTCAGTCTACTACACTCTACCATGGCTCTACATGGCTCTACTTCAGTCTACTGCACTCTACCATGTCTCTCCTTGGCTCTTCTTCACTCTTCTACACTCTACCATGGCTCTACATGACTCTACTACACTCTACCCTGGATCTACTTGACACTACTTCACTCTAGTACACTCTACCATCGCTCTACTTGGCTGTACTTCACTCTACTACACTCTACCATGGCTCTACTCGGCTCTACTTCTCTCTACTACAACCTACCATGGCTCTACTTGACTCTACTTCATTCTACCATGACTCTACTTGGCTCTACTTCACTACACTCCTCCATGACTCTATAGTCTACCATGGTTCTACTTGGGTCTACTGCTCTACTTCACTCTACTATTCTCTACTATGGCTCTACTTGACTCTACTACACACTACCATTGCTCTACCTGACTCTACTACACTCTACATTGGATCTACCTTGTTGTACTTCACTCTACTACACTCCATCATGGCTCTATTTGTCTCTACTTCTCTCTACCACACTCTACCATTTCTCTACTTGGCTCTACTTCAGTCTACTACACTCTACCATTGCTCTACTTGGCTCTACTTCAGTCTACTACACTCTACCATGTCTCCACTTGGCTCTACTTCACTCTTCTACACTCTACCATGGCTCTACTTGACTCTACTACACTCTACCATGGCTCTACTTGGCTCTACTTCAATCTAGCACACTCTACCATTGCTCTACTTGGCTCTACTTCACTCTACTACACTCTACCATGGCTCTGCTCGGCTCTACTTCACTCTACTACAACCTACAATGGCTCTACTTGTCTCTACTTCACTCTACCATGACTCTACTTGGCTCTACTTCACTACACTCCTCCATACCTCTATACTCTACCATGGCTCTTCTTGGGTCTACTGTTCTACTTCACTCTACTCCTCTCTACCATGGCTCTACTTCACTCTACTACACACTACGTACCATGGCTCTATCTGACTCTACTACACTCTACATTGGATCTACCTTGTTGTACTTTATTCTACTACACTCTATCATGGCTTTATTTGACTCTACTTCACTCTACCGCATTCTAACATTTCTCTACTTGCCTCCACTTCAGTCTACTACACTCTACCATGGCTCTACTTGGGTCTACTTCAGTCTACTACACTCTAAAATGTCTCTACTTGGCTCTACTTCACTCTTCTACACTCTACCATGGCTCTAGTTGACTCTACTACAATCTACCCTGGCTCTACTTGGCTCTACTTAACTCTTGTACACTCTACCGTTCCTCTACTTGCTTCTACTTCACTCTACTACACTCTACCATGGCTCTACTCGGCTCTACTTCACTCTACTACAACCTACCATGGCTCTACTTGACTCTACTTCACTCTACCATGGCTCTACTTGGGTCTACTTCAATGCACTCCTCCATGACTCTATACTGTACCATGGCTCTACTTGGTTCTACTACTCTACTTCACTCTACTACTCTCTACCATGGCTCTACTTGACTCTACTACACACTACCATGGCTCTACCTGACTCTACTACACTCTACATTGGATCTACCTTGTTGTACTTCACTCTACTACACTCTATCAATGCTCTATTTGACTCTACTTCACTCTACCACACTCTACCATTTCTCTAATTGGCTCTACTTCAGTCTACTACACTCTACGATGGCTCTACTTGGCTCTACTTCAGTCTACTACACTCTACCATGGCTCTACTTGGCTCTACTTCACTCTTCTACACTCTACCATGGCTCTACTTCACTCTACTACATTCCACCCTGGCTGTACTTGGCTCTACTTCACTCTAGTAAACACTACCATGTCTCTACTACACTCTACTTCACTCTACTACACTCTACCATTGCTCTACTCGGCTCTACTTCACTCTACTACAGCCTACCATGGCTCTACTTGACTCTACTTCCCTCTACCATGGACCTACTTGGCTCTATTTCACAACACTCCTCCAAGGCTCTATACTCTACCTTGGCTCTAATTGGGTCTACTACTCTACTTCACTCTACTCTCTACCATGGCTCTTCTTGACTCTACTACACACTACCATGGCTCTACCTGACTCTACTACACTCTACATTGGATCTACCTTGTTGTACTTCACTCTACTACACTCTGTCATGTCTCTATTTGACTCTACTTCACTCTACCACACTCTACCATTTCTCTACTTGGCTCTATTTTAGTGTACTACACTCTACCATGGCTCTACTTGGCTCTACTTCAGTCTACTACACTCTACCATGTCTCTACTTGGCTCTACTTCACTCTTCTACACTCTACCATGGCTCTACTTTACTCTACTACATTGCACCCTGGCTCTACTTGGCTCTACTTCACTCTAGTAAACTCTACCATGTCTCTACTACACTCTACTTCACTCTACTACACTCTACCATGGCTCTACTCGGCTCTACTTCACTCTACTGCAGCCTACCATGGCTCTACTTGACTCTACTTCACTCTACCATGGATCTACTTGGCTCTACTTCACAACACTCCTCCAAGGCTCTATACTCTTCCTTGGCTCTAATTGGGTCTACTACTCTACTTCACTCTACTCTCTACCATGGCTCTTCTTGACTCTACTACACACTACCATGGCTCTACCTGACTCTACTACACTCTACATTGGATCTACCTTGTTGTACTTCACTCTACTACACTCTGTCATGTCTCTATTTGACTCTACTTCACTCTACCACACTCTACCATTTCTCTACTTGGCTCTACTTCAGTGTACTACACTCTACCATGGCTGTACTTGGCTCTACTTCAGTCTACTACACTCTACCATGTCTCTACTTGGCTCTACTTCACTCTTCTACTCTCTACCATGACTCTACTTCACTCTACTACACTCTACCTTGGCTCTACTTGGCTCTACTTCACTCTAGTACACACTACCATGGCTATACTCGGCTCTACTTCACTCTACTACACTCAACCATGGCTATACTCGGCTCTACTTCACTCTACTCCCACCTACCATGGCTCTACTTGATTCTACTTCACTCTACCATGATTCTACTTGGCTCTACTTCACTGCACTCCTCCATGGCTCTATACTCTACCATGGCTCTACTTTGGTCTACTGATCTACTTCACTCTACTACTCTCTACCATGGCTCTACTTGACTCTACTACACACTACCATCGCTCAATCTGACTCTACTACACTCTACATTGGGTCTACCTTGTTGTACTTCACTATACTACACTCTATCATGGCTCTATTTCACTGTACTTCACTCTACCACACTCTACCATTTCTCTACTTGGTTCTACTTCAGTCTACTACACTCTACCATGGCTCTACTTGGCTCTACTTCAGTCTACTACACTCTACTTTGGCTCTACTTGGCTCTACTTGACTCTACTACACTCTACCATGGCTCTACTCGGCTCTACTTCACTCTATACTACAACCTACCATGGCTCTACTTGACTCTACTTCACTCTACCATGGCTTTACTTGGCTCTATTTCACTACACTCCTCAATGGCTCTATACTCTACCATGACTCTACTTGGGTTTACTGCTCTACTTCACTGTACTACTCTCTACCATTGCTCTACTTGACTCTACTACGCACTACCATGGCTCTACCTGACTCTATTTCACTCTACATTGGATCTACCTTGTTGTACTTCACTCTACTGTACTCTATCATGGCTCTATTTGACACTACTTCACTCTACCACACTCTACCATTTCTCTACTTGGCTCTACTTCAGTCTACTACACTCTACCATTGCTCAACTTGGCTCTACTTCAGTCTACTACACTCTACCGTGTCTCTACTTGGCTCTACTTCACTCTTCTACACCCTACCATGGCTCTAATTGACTCTACTTCACTCTACCTTGGCTCTACTTGGCTCTACTTCATTCTAGTACACTCTACCATGGCTCTACTTGGCTCTACTTTACTCTACTACACTCTACCATGGCTCTACTCGGCTCTATTTCACTCTACTACCACCAACCATGACTCTACTTGACTCTACTTTACTCTACCATGGCTCTACTTGGCTCTAGTTCACTACACACCTCCATGGCTCTATACTCTACCATGGCTCTACTTGGGTCTACTGCTCTACTTCACTCTACTACTCTCTACCATGGCTCTACTTGACTCTACTACACACTACCATGGCTCTACCTGACTCTACTACACTCTACATTGGATCTATCTTGTTGTACTTCACTCTACTACACTCTATCTTGGCTCTATTTGACTCTACTTCACTCTACCACACTCTACCATTTCTCTACTTGGCTCTACTTCAGTCTACTACACTCTACCATTGCTCTACTTGGCTCTACTTCAGTCTACTACACTCTACCATGCCTCCACTTTGCTCTACTTCACTCTAGTACACTCTACCATGGGTCTACTCCGCTCTACTTCACTCAACTACAACCTACCATGGCTCTACTAGACTCTACTTCACTCTACCATGGCTCTACTTGGCTCTACTTCACTACACTCCTCCATGGCTTTATACTCTAACATGGCTCTACTTGGGTCTACTGCTCTACTTCACTCTACTCTCTACCATGGCTCTACTTGACTCTACTACACACTACCATGTCTCTACTTGACTCTACTACACTCTACCCTGGATCTACTTGACACGACTTCACTCTAGTACACTCTACCATCGCTCTACTTGGCTCTACTTCACTCTACTACACTCTACCATGGCTCTACTCGGCTCTACTTCTCTCTACTACAACCTACCATGGCTCTACTTGACTCTACTTCATTCTACAATGACTCTACTTGGCTCTACTTCACTACACTCCTCCATGACTCTATAGTCTACCATGGCTCTACTTGGGTCTACTGCTCTACTTCACTCTACTGCTCTCTACCATGGCTCTACTTGACTCTACTACACACTACCATGGCTCTACCTGACTCTACTACACTCTAAATTGGATCTACCTTGTTGTCCTTCACTCTACTACACTCTATCATGGCTCTGTTTGACTCTACTTCACTCTACCACACTCTACCATTTCTCTACTTGGCTCTACTTCAGTCTACTACGCTCTACCATTGCTCTACTTGGCTCTACTTCAGTCTACTACACTCTACCATGTCTCTACTTGGCTCTTCTTCACTCTTCTACACTCTACCATGGCTCTACTTCACTCTACTACACTCTACCCTCGCTCTACTTGGCTCTACTTCACTCTAGTACACTCTACCAAGGCTCTACTCTGCTCTACTTCACTCTACTACAACCTACCATGGCTCTACTTGACTCTACTTCACTCTTCCATCGCTCTACTTGGCTCTACTTCACTATACTCCTCCATGGCTCTATACTCTACCACGGCTCTACATGGGTCTACTGCTCTCCTTCACTCTACTCTCTACCATGGCTCTACTTGACTCTACTACACACTACCATGGCTCTACCTGACTCTATTTCACTCTACATTGCATCTACCTTGTTGTACTTCACTCTACTACACTCTATCATGGCTCTATTTGACTCTACTTCACTCTACCACACTCTACCATTTCTCTACTTAGCTCTACTTCAGTCTACTACACTCTACCATGGCTCAACTTGGCTCTACTTCAGTCTACTACACTCTACCGTTTCTCTACTTTGCTCTACTTCACTCTTCTACACTCTACCATGGCTCTATTTGACTCTACTACACTCTAGCCTGGCTCTACTTGGCTCTACTTCACTCTAGTACACTCTACCATGACTCAACTTGGCTCTACTTTACTCTACTACACTCTACCATTGCTCTACTCGGCTCTACTTCACTCTACTGCAACCTACCATGACTCTACTTGACTCTACTTTACTCTACCATGGCTCTACTTGGCTCTACTTCACTACACTCCTCCGTGGCTCTATACCTTACCATGGCTCTACTTGGGTCTACTGCTCTTCTTCACTCTACTACTCTCTACCATGACTCTACTTGACTCTACTACACACTACCATTGCTCTACCTGACTCTACTACACTCTAAATTGGATCTACCTTGTTGTACTTCACTCTACTACACTCTATCATGCCTCTATTTGACTCTACTTCACTCTACCACACTCTACCATTTCTTTACTTGGCTCTACTTCAGTCTGCTACACTCTACCATTGCTCTACTTGGCTCTACTTCAGTCTACTACACTCTACCATGTCTCCACTTGGCTCTACTTCACTCTACTACACTCTACCATGGCTCTACTTGACTCTACTTCACTCTACTACAACATACAATGGCTCTACTTGACTCTACTTCACTCTACCATGACTCTACTTGGCTCTACTTCACTACACTCCTCCATGACTCTATACTCTACCATGGCTCTACTTGGGTCTACTGCTCTACTTCACTCTACTACTCTCTACCATGGCTCTACTTGACTCTACTACACACTACGTACCATGGCTCTACCAGACTCTACTACACTCTACATTGGATCTACCTTGTTGTACTTCACTCTACTACACTCTATCATGGCTCTATTTGACTTTACGTCACTCTTCCGCAATCTAACATTTCTCTACTTGGCTCTACTTCAGTCTACTACACTCTACCATGGCTCTACTTGGGTCTACTTCAGTCTACTACACTCTACCATGTCTCTACTTGGCTCTACATCACTCTTCTTCACTCTACCATGGCTCTACTTCACTCTACTACACTCTACCCTGGCTCTATGCTTGGCTCTATTCACTCTAGTACACTCTACCATGGCTCTACTTGGCTCTACTTCACACTACTACACTCTACTATGGCTCTACTTGGTTCTACTTCACTCTACTACACCCTACCATGGCTCTACTTGACTCTACTTCACTCTACCATGGCTCTACCTGGCTCTACTTCACTACACTCCTCCATGGCTCTTTACTCTACGATGGCTCTACTTGGATCTACAGCTCTACTTCACTCTACCACTCTGTACCATGGCTCTACTTGACTCTACTACACACTACCATGGCTCTACCTGACTCTACTACACTCTACATTTGATCTACCTTGTTGTACTTCACTCTACTACACTCTATCATGGTCTACGTGACTCTACTTCCCTCTACCACACTCTACCATTTCTCTAATTAGCTCTACTTCAGCCTACTACACTCTACCATGGCTCTACTTGGCTCTACTTCAGTCTACTACACTCTACAAATGCTCTACTTGGCTCTACTTCACTCTTCTACACTCTACCATGGCTCTACTTCACTCTACTACATTCCACCCCGGCTCTACTTGGCTCTACTTCACTCTAGTACACTCAACCATGTCTCAACTACACTCTACTTCACTCTACTACACTCTACCATGGCTCTACTCGGCTCTACTTCACTCTACTACAACCTACCATGGCTCTACTTGACTCTACTTCACTCTACCATGGCTCTACTTGGCTCTACTTCACTCTACCATGGCTCTACTTGGCTCTACTTCACTCTACCATGACTCTACTTGGCTCTATTTCACTGCACTCCTCCATGGCTCTATACTCTACCATAGCTCTACGTCGGTCTACTGATCTACTTGACTCTACTACTCTCTACCATGGCTCTACTTTACTCTAATACACACTACCATCGCTCAATCTGACTCTACTACACTCTACATTGGATCTACCTTGTTGTACTTCACTATACTACACTCTATCATGGCTCTATTTCATTCTAGTTCACTCTACCACACTCTACCATTTCTCTACTTGGCTCTACTTCAGTGTACTACACTCTACCATGGCTGTACTTGGCTCTACTTCAGTCTACTACACTCTACCATGTCTCTACTTGGCTCTACTTCACTCTTCTACTCTCTACCATGACTCTACTTCACTCTACTACACTCTACCATGGCTCTACTTGGCTCTACTTCACTCTTCTACACTCTACCATGGCTCTACTTCACTCTACTACATTCCACCCTGGCTCTACTTGGCTCTACTTCACTCTAGTACACTCTACCAAGTCTCTACTACACTCTACTTCACTCTACTACACTCTACCATGGCTCTACTAGGCTCTACTTCACTCTACTACAACGTACCATGGCTCTACTTGACTCTACTTCACTCTACCATGGATCTACCTGGCTCTATTTCACAACACTCCTCCAAAGCTCTATACTCTACCTTGGCTCTAATTGGGTCTACAACTCTACTTCACTCTACTCTCTACCATGGCTCTTCTTGACTCTACTACACACTACCATGGCTCTACCTGACTCTACTACACTCTACATTGGATCTACCTTGTTGTACTTCACTCTACTACACTCTGTCGTGTCTCTATTTGACTCTACTTCACTCTACCACACTCTACCATTTCTCTACTAGGCTCTACTTCAGTGTACTACACTCTACCATGGCTCTACTTGGCTCTACTTCACTCTTCTACTCTCTACCATGACTCTACTTCACTCTACTACACTCTACCCTGGCTCTACTTGGCTCTACTTCACTCTAGTACACACTACCATGGCTATACTCAGCTCTACTTCACTCTACTACACTCTACCATGGCTCTACTCGGCTCTACTTCACTCTACTACAACCTACCATGGCTCTATTTGACTCTACTTCACTCTACCGTGGCTCTACCTGGCTCTACTTCACTCTAGTACACTCTACCATGGCTCTACTTGGCTCTACTACACTCTACTTCACTCTACGATGGCACTACTCGGCTCTACTTCACTCTACTACCACCTACAATGGCTCTACTTGACTCTACTTCACTCTACCATGACTCTACTTGGCTCTACTTCACTGCACTCCTCCATGGCTCTATACTCTACCATGGCTCTACTCGGCTCTCCTTCACTCTACTACAACCTACCATGGCTCTACTTTACACTACTTCACCCTACCATGTCTATACTTGGCTCTACTTCACTACACTCCTCCATGGCTCTATACTCTACCATGGCTCTACTTAGGTCTACTGCTCTACTTAGCTCTAGTACTCTCTACCATCGCTCTACTTGACTCTACTACACACTACCATGGCTCTACCTGACTCTACTGCACTCTACATTGGATCTTCCTTGTTGTACTTCACTCTACTACACTCTATCATGGCTCTATTTGAATTTACGTCACTCTTCCACACTCTACCATTTCTCTACTTGGCTCTACTTCAGTCTACTACAATCTACCATGGCTCTACTTGGCTCTCCTTCACTATTCTACACTCTACCATGGCTCTACTTCACTCTACTACACTCTACGCTGGCTCTACTTGGCTCTACTTCACTCTAGTACTCTCTACCATGGCTCTAATTGGCTCTACTTCACTCTAATACGCTCTACAATGGCTCTACTCGGCTCTACTTCACTCTACTACAATCTACGATGGCTCTACTTGGCTGTACTTCACTCTACCATGGCTGTACTTGGCTCTACTTCACTACACACCTCCATGGATCTATACCGTACCATGTTTGTACTTGGGTCTACTGCTCTACTTCACTCTACTACTCTCTACCATGGCTCTACTTGACTCTACTACACACTACCATGGCTCTACCTGACTCTACTGCACTCTACATTGGATCTACCTTGTTGTGCTTCACTCTACTACACTCTATCATGGTTCTATTTGACTGTACTTCACTCTACCACACTCTACCATTTCTCTTCTTGGCTCTACTTCAGTCTACTACAATCTACCATGGCTCTACTTGGCTCTACTTCAGTTTACTACACTCTATCATAGCTATACTTGGCTCTACTTCACTCTTCTACACTCTACCATGGCTCTACGTCACTCTACTACACTCTATCCTAGCTCTACTTGGCTCTTCTTCACTCTAGTACACTCTACCATTTCTCTACTTGGCTCTACTTCAGTCTTCTACACTCTACCATGGCTCTACTTGGCTCTACTTCAGTCTACTACACTCTACCATGTCTCTACTTGGCTCTACTTCACTCTTCTACACTCTACCCTGGCTCTACTTGGCTCTACTCCACTCTAGTACACTCTAACATGGCTCTACTTGGCTCTACTTCACTCTACAACACTCTACCATGGCTCTACTCGGCTCTACTTCACTCTACTACAACCTACCATGGCTCTACTTGACTCTACTTCACTCTACAATGGCTCTACTTGGCTCTACTTCACTACACTCCTCCATGGCTCTATACTCTACCATGGCTCTACTTGGATCTACTGCTCTACTTCACTCTACTTCTCTCTACCATGGCGTTACTTGACTCTACTACAAACTACCACGGCTCTACCTGACTCTACTACCTTCTACGTTGGATCTACCTTGTTGTACTTCACTCTACTACACTCTATCATGGCTCTATTTGACTCTACTTCACTCTACCACACTCTACCATTTCTCTTCTTGGCTCTACTTCAGTCTACTACAATCTACCATGGCTCTACTTGGCTCTTCTTCAGTTTACTACACTCTATCATAGCTATACTCGGCTCTACTTCACTCTTCTACAATCTACCATGTCTCTACTTGGCTCTTCTTCAGTTTACTACACTCTATCATAGCTATACTTGGCTCTACGTCACTCTTCTACCCTCTACCATGGCTCTACTTCACTCTACTACACTCTATCCTAGCTCTACTTGGCTCTTATTCACTCTAGTACATTCTACCATTTCTCTACTTGGCTCTACTTCAGTCTACTACACTCTAGCATGGATCTACTTGGCTCTACTTCAGTCTACTACACTCTACCATGTCTCTACTTGGCTCTACTTCACTCTTCTACACTCTACCCTGGCTCTACTTGGCTCTACTCCACTCTAGTACACTCTACCATGGCTCTACTTGGCTCTACTTCACTCTACTACACTCTACCATCGCTCTACTCGGCTCTACTTCACTCTACTACAACTTACCATGGCTCTACTTGACTCTACTTCACTCTACCATGGCTCTACTTGGCTCTACTTCACTACACTCCTCCATGGCTCTATACTCTACCATGGCTCTACTTGGATCTACTGCTCTACTTCACTCTACTTCTCTCTACCATGGCTTTACTTGACTCTACTACAAACTACCACGGCTCTACCTGACTCTACTACACTCTACGTTGGATCTACCTTGTTGTATTTCACTCTACTACACTCTATCATGGCTCTATTTGACTCTACTTCACTCTACCACACTCTACCATTTCTCTACTTGGCTCTACTTCTGTCCACTACACTCTAACATGGCTCTACTTGGCTCTTCTTCACTGTACTTCACTCTACCATGCCTCTACTTGGCTCTACTTCACTCTTCTACACTCTACCATGGCTCTACTTCACTCTACTACACTCTACCCTGGCTCTAATTGGCTCTACTTCACTCTAGTACACTCTACTACACTCTACCCTGGCTCTAATTGGCTCTACTTCACTCTAGTACACTCTACTATAGCTCTACTTGGCTCTACTTGACTCTACTACACTCTACCTTGGCTCTACTCGGCTCTATTTCACCTTACTACAGCCTACCATGGCTCTACTTGACTCTACTTCACTCTACCATGGCTCTACTTGGCTGTACTTCACTACACTCCTCCATCGCTCTATACTCTACCATGGCTCTACTTGGGTTTACTGCTCTACTTCACTCGACTACTCTCTACCATGGCTCTACTTGACTCTACTACACACAACCATGGCTCTACCTGACTCTACTACACTCTACATTGGATCTACCTTGTTGTACTTCACTCTACTACACTCTATCATGGCTCTATTTGACTCTACTTCACTCTACCACACTCTACAATTTCTCTACTTGGCTCTTCTTCAGTCTACTACGCTCTACCATTGCTCTACTTGGCTCTACTTCAGTTTACTACACTCTATCATAGCTAAACTTGGCTCTACTTCACTCTTCTACACTCTACCATGGCTCTACTTCACTCTAGTACAGTCTACCCTGGCTCTACTTGGCTCTACTTCACTCTAGTACACTCTACCATGGCTCTACTCGGCTCTACTTCACTCTAGTACAACCTACCATGGCTCTCCTTGACTCTACTTCACTCTACCATGGCTCTACTTGGCTCTACTTCACTACACTCCTCCATGGCTCTATACTCTACCATGGCTCTACTTGGATCTACTGCTGTACTTAACTCTACTTCTCTCTACCATGGCTTTACTTGACTCTTCTACAAACTACCACGGCTCTACCTGACTCTACTACACTCTACGTTGGATCTACCTTGTTGTACTTCACTCTACTACACTCTATCATGGCTCTATTTGACTCTACTTCACTGTACCACACTCTACCATTTCTCTACTTGGCTCTACTTCAGTCTACTACACTCTACCATGGCTATACTTGGCTCTTCTTCAGTGTACTACACTCTACCATGCCTCTACTTGGCTCTACTTCACTCTTCTACACTCTACCATGGCTCTACGTCACTCTACTACACTCTACCCTGGCTCTAATTGGCTCTACTTCACTCTAGTACACTCTACTACACTCTACCCTGGTTCTAAATGGCTCTACTTCACTCTAGTACACTCTACCATAGCTCTACATGGCTCTACTTGACTCTACTACACTCTACCATGGCTCTACTCGGCTCTATTTCACCTTACTACAACCTACCATGGCTCTACTTGACTCTACTTCACTCTACCATGGCTCTACTTGGCTCTACTTCACTACACTCCTCCAACGCTCTATACTCTACCATGGCTCTACTTGGGTTTACTGCTCTACTTCACTCGACTACTCTCTACCATGGCTCTACTTGACTCTACTACACACAACCATGGCTCTACCTGACTCTACTACACTCTACATTGGATCTACCTTGTTGTACTTCACTCTAGTACACTCTATCATGGCTCTATTTGACTCTACTTCACTCTACCACATTCTACCACTTCTCTACTTGGCTCTACTTCAGTCTACTGCAATCTAACATGGCTTTACTTGGCTCTACTTCAGTCTACTACACTCTACCATGGCTCTACTTGGTTCTACTTCACTCTTCTACACTCTACCATGGCTCTACTTCACTCTACTACACTCTACCCTGGCTCTACTTAGCTCTACTTCACTCTAGTACGCTCTACCATGGCTCTACTGGGCTCTACTTCACTCTACTACACTATACCATGGCTCTACTCGGCTCTACTTCACTCTACTGGAACCTACCATGGCTCTACTTTACTCTACTTCCCTCTACCATGGCTCTACTTGGCTCTACTTCACTACACTCCTCCATCGCTCGATACTCTACCATGACTCTACTTGGGTCTACTGCTCTACTTCATTCTATTACTCTGTACCATAGCTCTACTTGACTCTACTACACACTACCATTCCTCTACCTGACACTTCTACACTCTACATTGGATCTACCTTGTTGTACTTCACTCTACTACACTCTATCATGGCTCTATTTGACTCTACTTCACTCTACCACATTCTACCATTTCTCTACTTGGCTCAACTTCAGACTACTACACTCTACCATGGCTCTACTTGGCTATACTTCAGTCTACTACACTCTACCATGGCTCTAGTTGGCTCTACTTCACTCTTCTACACTCTACCATGGCTCTCCTTCACTCTACTACACTCTACCCTGGCTCTACTTGGCTGTACTTGCCTCTAGTTCACTCTATCATGGCTCTACCCGGCTCTACTCCACTCTACTACAACCTACCATGGATCTACTTAACTCTACTTCACTCTACCATGGCTTTACTTGGCTCTATTTCACTACACTCCTCCATGGCTCTATACTCTACCAAGACTCTACTTGGGTTTACTGCTCTACTTTACTCTACTACTCTCTACCATTGCTCTACTTCTCTCTACTACACACTACCATGGCTCTACCTGACTCTACTACACTCTACATTGGATCTACGTTGTTGTACTTCACTCTACTACACTCTATCATGGCTCTATTTGACTCTACTTCACTCTACCACACTCTACCATTTCTCTACTTGGCTCTACTTCAATCTACTACACTCTACCATGGCTCTACTTCGCTCTACTTCAGTCTACTACACCCTACCATGTCTCTAATTGGCTCTACTTCACTCTTCTACACTCTACCATGGCTCTACTTCACTCTACTACACTCTACACTGGCTCTACTTGGCTCTACTTCACTCTACTACACTCTATCATGGCTCTATTTGACTCTACTTCACTCTTCCACACTCTACCATTTCTCTACTTGGCTCTACTTCAGTCTACTACACTCTACCATGACTCTACTTGGCTCTACTTCGGTCTACTACACTCTACCATGTCTCTACTTGGCTCTACTTCACTCTTCTACACTCTACCATGACCCTACTTGACTCTACTACACTCTACCCTGGCTCTACTTTGCTCTACTTCACTCTAGTACTCTCTACCATGGCTCTACTTGGCTCTACTTCACTCTACTACACTCTACCATGGCTCTACTCGGCTCTATTTCACCTTACTACAACCTACCATGGCTCTACTTGACTCTACTTCACTCTACCATGGCTCTACTTGGCTCTACTTCACTACACTCCTCCATCGCTCTATACTCTACCATGGCTCTACTTGGGTCTACTGCTCTACTTCACTCTACTCTCTACCATGGCTCTACTTGACTCTACTACACACAACCATGGCTCTACCTGACTCTACTACACTCTACATTGGATCTACCTTGTTGTACTTCACTCTACTACACTCTATCATGGCTCTATTTGACTCTACTTCACTCTACCACATTCTACCATTTCTCTACTTGGCTCTACTTCAGTCTACTGCAATCTAACATGGCTTTACTTGGCTCTACTTCAGTCTACTACACTCTACCATGGCTCTACTTGGTTCTACTTCACTCTTCTACACTCTACCATTGCTCTACTTCACTCTACTACACTCTACCTTGGCTCTACTTAGCTCTACTTCACTACACTCCTCCATGGCTCTATACTCTACCATGACTCTACTTGGGTCTACTGCTCTACTTCATTCTATTACTCTGTACCATAGCTCTACTTGACTCTACTACACACTACCATTCCTCTACCTGACTCTTCTACACTCTACATTGGATCTACCTTGTTGTACTTCACTCTACTACACTCTATCATGGCTCTATTTGACTCTACTTCACTCTACCACATTCTACCATTTCTCTACTTGGCTCCACTTCAGACTACTACACTCTACCATGGCTCTACTTGGCTATACTTCAGTCTACTAAACTCTACCATGGCTCTAGTTGGCTCTACTTCACTCTTCTACACTCTACCATGGCTCTCCTTCACTCTACTACACTCTACCCAGGCTCTACTTGGCTGTACTTGCCTCTAGTTCACTCTATCATGGCTCTACGCGGCTCTACTCCACTCTACTACAACCTACCATGGATCTACTTAACTCTACTTCACTCTACCATGGCTTTACTTGGCTCTATTTCACTACACTCCTCCATGGCTCTATACTCTACCATGACTCTACTTGGGTTTACTGCTCTACTTCACTCTACTACTCTCTACCATTGCTCTACTTCTCTCTACTACACACTACCATGGCTCTACCTGACTCTACTACACTCTACATTGGATCTACGTTGTTGTACTTCACTCTACTACACTCTATCATGGCTCTATTTGACTCTACTTCACTCTACCACACTCTACCATTTCTCTACTTGGCTCTACTTCAATCTACTACACTCTACCATGGCTCTACTTCGCTCTACTTCAGTCTACTACACCCTACCATGTCTCTACTTGGCTCTACTTCACTCTTCTACACTCTACCATGGCTCTACTTCACTCTACTACACTCTACACTGGCTCTACTTGGCTCTACTTCACTCTACTACACTCTATCATGGCTCTATTTGACTCTACTTCACTCTTCCACACTCTTCCATTTCTCTACTTGGCTCTACTTCAGTCTACTACACTCTACCATGACTCTACTTGGCTCTACTTCGGTATACTACACTCTACCATGTCTCTACTTGGCTCTACTTCACTCTTCTACACTCTACCATGACCCTACTTGACTCTACTACACTCTACCCTGGCTCTACTTTGCTCTACTTCACTCTAGTACTCTCTACCATGTCTCTACTTGGCTCTACTTCACTCTACTACACTCTACCATGGCTCTACTCGGCTCTATTTCACCTTACTACAACCTACCATGGCTCTACTTGACTCTACTTCACTCTACCATGGCTCTACTTGGCTCTACTTCACTACACTCCTCCATCGCTCTATACTCTACCATGGCTCTACTTGGGTCTACTGCTCTACTTCACTCTACTCTCTACCATGGCTCTACTTGACTCTACTACACGCAACCATGGCTCTACCTGACTCTACTACACTCTACATTGGATCTACCTTGTTGTACTTCACTCTACTACACTCTATCATGGCTCTATTTGACTCTACTTCACTCTACCACATTCTACCATTTCTCTACTTGGCTCTACTTCAGTCTACTGCAATCTAACATGGCTTTACTTGGCTCTAGTTCAGTCTACTACACTCTACCATGGCTCTACTTGGTTCTACTTCACTCTTCTACACTCTACCATTGCTCTACTTCACTCTACTACACTCTACCCTGGCTCTACTTAGCTCTACTTCACTCTAGTACACTCTACCATGGCTCTACTGGGCTCTACTTCACTCTACTACACTATACCATGGCTCTACTCGGCTCTACTTCACTCTACTGCAACCTACCATGGCTCTACTTTACTCTACTTCCCTCTACCATGTCTCTACTTGGCTCTACTTCACTACACTCCTCCATGGCTCTATACTCTACCATGACTCTACTTGGGTCTACTGCTCTGCTTCATTCTATTACTCTGTACCATAGCTCTACTTGACTCTACTACACACTACCATTCCTCTACCTGACTCTTCTACACTCTACATTGGATCTACCTTGTTGTACTTCACTCTACTACACTTTATCATGGCTCTATTTGACTCTACTTCACTCTACCACATTCTACCATTTCACTACTTGGCTCCACTTCAGACTACTACACTCTACCATGGCTCTACTTGGCTATACTTCAGTCTACTACACTCTACCATGGCTCTAGTTGACTCTACTTCACTCTTCTACACTCTACCATGGCTCTACTTCACTCTACTACACTCTACCCTGGCTCTACTTGGCTGTACTTGCCTCTAGTTCACTCTATCATGGCTCTATGCGGCTCTACTTCACTCTACTACAACCTACCATGGCTCTACTTGACTCTACTTCACTCAACCATGGCTCTAGTTGGCTCTACTTCACTACACACCTCCATGGCTCTTTACTCTACCATGGCTCTACTTGGGTCTACTGCTCTACTTCAATCTACTACTCTCTACCATGACTCTACTTGACTTTACTACACACTACCATAGCTCTACCTGACTCTACTACACTCTACATTGGATCTACCTTGTTGTACTTCACTCTACTACACTCTATCATGGCTCTATTTGACTCTACTTCACTCTACCACACTCTACCATTTCTCTACTTTGCTCTACTGCAGTCTACTACACTCTACCATGGCTCTACTTGGCTCTACTTCAGTCTACTACACTCTACCATGGCTCTACTTTGGCTCTACTTCACTCTTCTACACTCTACCATCGCTCTACTTCACTCTACTTCACTCCACCCTGGCTCTACTTGGTTCTACTTCACTCTAGTACACTCTACCATGTCTCTAATAGGCTCTACTTCACTCTACTATACTCTACCATGGCTCTACTCAGCTCTCCTTCACTCTACTACAACCTACCATTCCTCTACTTGACTCTACTTCACTCTACCATGGCTCTACTTGGCTCTACTTCACTACACTCCTCCATGGCTCTCTACTCTACCATGGCTCTACTTGGGTCTACTGCTCTACTTCACTCTACTACTCTCTACCATGGCTCTACTTGACTCAACTACACACTACCATGGTTCTACCTGACTCTACTACACTCTACATTGGATCTACCTTGTTGTACTTCACTCTACTACACTCTATCATGGCTCTATTTGACTCTAGTTCACTCTACCACACTCTACCTTTTCTCTACTTGGCTCTACTTCAGTCTACTACACTCTACCATGGCTCTACTTGGCTCTACATCAGTCTACTACACTCTACCATGGCTGTACTCGGCTCTACTTCACTCTTCTGCACTCTTCCATGGCTCTACTTCACTCTACTACACTCTACACTGGCTCTACTTGGCTCTACTTCACTCTAGTACACTCTACCATGGCTCTACTCGACTCTACTTCACTCTACTACAGCCTACCATGGCTCTACTTCACTCTACTTCTCTCTACCATGGCTCTACTTGGCTCTACTTCACTACACTCCTCCATGCCTCTATACTCTACCATGGCTCTATTTGGCTCTACTTCAGTCTACTACACTCTACCGTAGCTCTACTTGGCTCTACTACTCTACTTCCCTCTACTCTCTACCATGGCTCTACTTGACTCTACTACACACTGCCATGGCTCTACCTGACTCTACTACACTCTACATTGGATCTACCATGTTGCACTTCACTCTACTACACTCTATCATGGCTCTATTTGACTCTACTTGACTCTACCACACTCTACCATTTCTCTACTTGGCACTACTTCAGTCTATACTACACTCTACCATGGCTCTACTTGGCTCTACTTCACTCTTCTACACTATACCATGGCTATACTTCACTCTACTACTCTCTACCCTGTCTCTACTTGGCTCTACTTCGCTCTAGTACCCTCTACCATGGCTCTACTCGGCTCTACTTCACTCTACTACAACCTACCATGACTCTACTTGACTCTACTTCACTCTACCATGGCTCTACTTTACTCTACTTCAGTATACTCCTCCATGGCTCTATACTCTACCATGGCTCTACTTGGGTCTACTGCTCTACTTCACTCTACTACTCTCTACCATGTCTCTACTTGACTCAACTACACACTTCCATGGCTCTACCTGACTCTACTACACTCTACATTGGATCTACCTTGTTGTACTTCACTCTACTACACTCTATCATGGCTCTATTTGACTCTTCTTCACTTTACCACACTCTACCATTTCTCTACTTGGCTCTACTTCAGTCTACTACACTCTACCATGGCTCTACTCGGCTCTACTTCACTCTTCTACACTCTACCATGGCTCTACTTCACTCTACTGCACTCTACCCTGGCTCTACGTGATTCTACTTCACTCTACTACACTCTACCATGGCTCCACTTGGCTCTACTTCACTCTACTACAACCTACGATGGCTCTACTTGACTCTACTTCACTCTACCATGGCTCTACTGGGCTCTACTTCACTATACTCCTCCATGGCTCTATACTCTACCATGGCTCTAATTGGGTGTACTGCTCTACTTCACTCTACTACTCTCTACCTTTGCTCTACTTGATTCTACTACACACTACCATGGCTCTACCTGACTCTTCTACACTCTGCATTGGATCCACCTTGTTGTACTTAACTCTACTGCACTCTATCAAGGCTCTATTTGACTCTACTTCACTCTACCACACTCTACCATTTCTCTACTTGGCTCTTCTTCAGTCTACTACACTCTATCATGGCTCTTCTTGGCTCTACTTCAGTCTACTACACTCTACCATTGCTCTACTTGGCTCTTCTTCACTCTTCTACACTCTACCACGGCTCTACTTCACTCTACTACACTCTACCCTGGCTCTACTTCACTCTAGTACACTCTACCATGGCTATACTCGACTCTACTTCACTCTACTACACTCTACCATGGCTCTACTTGACACTACTTCACTCTATCATTGCTCTACTTGGCTCTACTTCACTACACTCCTCCATTGCTCTATACTCTACCATGGCTCTTCTTGGGTCTACTTCTATACTTCACTCTACTACTCTCTACCATGGCTCTACTTGACTCTACTACACACTACCATGGCTCTACCTGACTCTACTACACTCTACTTTGAATCTACCTTGTTGTAGTTCACTCTACTACACTCTATCATGGCTCTACTTGGCTCTACTTCACTCTTTTACACTCTACCATGGCTCTACTTCGCTCTACTACACTCTACCCTGGCTCTACTTAGCTCTACTTCACTCTAGTACATTCTACCATGGCTCTACTTGGTTCTACTTCACTCCACTACACTCTACCATGGCTCTACTCGGCTCTACTTCACTCTACTACAACCTACCATTGCTCTACTTGACTCTACTTCACTCTACCATGGCTCTACTTGGCTCTACTTTACTACACTCCTCCATGGCTCTATACTCTACGATGGCTCTACTTGGGTCTACTGCTCTACTTCACTCTTCTACTCTCTACCATGGCTCTACTTGACTCTACTATACACTACCATGACTCTACCTGACTCTACTACACTCTACATTGGATCGACCTTGTTGTACTTCACACTACTACACTCTATCATGGCTCTATTTGACTCTTCTTCACTCTACCACACTCTACCATTTCTCTACTTGGCTCTACCTCACTCTACCATTTCCCTACTTGGCTCTACCTCACTCTACTACACTGTACCATGGCTCTACTTGGCTCTACTTCAGTCTACTACACTCTACCATGGCTCTACTTTGCTCTCCTTCACTCTTCTACACTCTACCATGGCTCTACTTCACTCTACTACACTCTACCCTGGCTCTACTTGACTCTACTTCACTCTAGTTCTCTCTACCTTGGCTCTATTCGGCTCTACTTCACTCTACTACAACCTACCATGGCTCTACTTGACTCTACTTCACTCTGCCATGGCTGTACTTCGCTCTACTTCATTAGACTCCTCCATGGCTCTATGCTCTACCATGGCTCCACTTGGGTCTACTGCTCTACTTCACTCTACTACTCTCTACCATTGCTCTACTTGACTCTACTACACACTGCCATGGCTCTACCTGACTCTACTACACTGTACTTTGGATCTACCTTGTTGTACCTCACTCTACTACACTCTACCATCGCTCTACTTGGCTCTACTTCACTCTTCTACACTCTACCATGGCTCTACTTCACTCTACTACACTCTACCCTGGCTCTACTTGGCTCTACTTCACTCTAGTACACTCTACCATGGCTCTACTCGGCTCTACTTCATTCTACTACACTCTACCATGACTCCACTCGGCTCTACTTCACTCTACTACAACCTACCATGGCTCTTCTTGACTCTCCTTCACTCTACCATGGCTCTACTTGGCTCTTCTTCACTACACTCCTCCATGGTTCCATACTCTACCTTGGCTCTACTTGGGTCTACTGCTCTACTTCCCTCTACTACTCTCTACCATGGCTCTACTTGACTCTACTACACACTACCATGGCTCTACCAGACACTACTACATTCTACATTGGATCTACCTTGTTGTACTTCACTCTACTACACTCTATCATGTCTCTATTTGACTCTACTTCACTCTACCACACTCTACCATTTCTCTACTTGGCTCTACTTCAGTCAACTACACTCTACCATGGCTCTACTTGGCTCTACTTCAGTCTACTACACTCTACCATGGCTCTACTTTGCTCCACTTCACTCTTCTACACTCTACCATGGCTCTACCTTACTCTACTACACTCTACATTGGATCTACCTTGTTGTACTTCACTCTACTACACTCTATCATGGCTCTATTTGACTCTACTTCACTCTACCACACTCAACCATTTCTCTACTTGGCTGTACTTCAGTCTACTACACTCTACCATGGCTCTACTTGGCTCTACTTCAGACTACTACAATCTACCATGTCTCTACTTAGCTCTACTTCACTCTTCTACACTCTACCATGGCTCTACTTCACAGTACTACACTCTACCATGGATCTACTCGGCTCTACTTCACTCTACTACAACCTACCATGGCTCTACTTGACTCTACTTGACTCTACCATGGCTCTACTTGGCTCTAACTCACTACACTCCTCCATGACTCTATACTCTACCATGGCTCTACTTGGGTCTACTGCTCTACTTTACTCTACTACTCTCTACCATGGCTCTAATTGGCTATACTTCACTCTAGTACACTCTACCATGGCTCTACTTGGCTCTACTTCACTCTAATACGCTCTACAATTGCTCTACTCGGCTCTACTTCACTCTACTACAATCTACGATGGCTCTACTTGACTGTACTTCACTCTACCATGGCTGTACTTGGCTCTACTTCACTACACACCTCCATGGCTCTATACCCTACCATGTTTGTACTTGGGTCTACTGCTCTACTTCACTCTACTACTCTCTACCATGGCTCTACTTGACTCTACTACACACTACCATGGCTCTACCTGACTCTACTACACTCTACATTGGATCTACCTTGTACTTCACTCTACTACACTCTATCATGGCTCTATTTGACTCTACTTCACTCTACCACACTCTACCATTTCTCTACTTGGCTCTACTTCAATCTACTACACTCTACCATGGCTCTACTTCGCTCTACTTCAGTCTACTACACCCTACCATGTCTCTACTTGGCTCTACTTCACTCTTCTACACTCTACCATGGCTCTACTTCACTCTACTACACTCTACACTGGCTCTACTTGGCTCTACTTCACTCTACTACACTCTATCATGGCTCTATTTGACTCTACTTCACTCTTCCACACTCTTCCATTTCTCTACTTGGCTCTACTTCAGTCTACTACACTCTACCATGACTCTACTTGGCTCTACTTCGGTCTACTACACTCTACCATGTCTCTACTTGGCTCTACTTCACTCTTCTACACTCTACCATGACCCTACTTGGCTCTACTACACTCTACCCTGGCTCTACTTTGCTCTACTTCACTCTAGTACTCTCTACCATGGCTCTACTTGGCTCTACTTCACTCTACTACACTCTACCATGGCTCTACTCGGCTCTATTTCACCTTACTACAACCTACCATGGCTCTACTTGACTCTACTTCACTCTACCATGGCTCTACTTGGCTCTACTTCACTACACACCTCCATCACTCTATACTCTACCATGGCTCTACTTGGGTCTACTGCTCTACTTCACTCTACTCTCTACCATGGCTCTACTTGACTCTACTACACGCAACCATGGCTCTACCTGACTCTACTACACTCTACATTGGATCTACCTTGTTGTACTTCACTCTACTACACTCTATCATGGCTCTATTTGACTCTACTTCACTCTACCACATTCTACCATTTCTCTACTTGGCTCTACTTCAGTCTACTGCAATCTAACATGGCTTTACTTGGCTCTAGTTCAGTCTACTACACTCTACCATGGCTCTACTTGGTTCTACTTCACTCTTCTACACTCTACCATTGCTCTACTTCACTCTACTACACTCTACCCTGGCTCTACTTAGCTCTACTTCACTCTAGTACACTCTACCATGGCTCTACTGGGCTCTACTTCACTCTACTACACTATACCATGGCTCTACTCGGCTCTACTTCACTCTACTGCAACCTACCATGGCTCTACTTTACTCTACTTCCCTCTACCATGTCTCTACTTGGCTCTACTTCACTACACTCCTCCATGGCTCTATACTCTACCATGACTCTACTTGGGTCTACTGCTCTGCTTCATTCTATTACTCTGTACCATAGCTCTACTTGACTCTACTACACACTACCATTCCTCTACCTGACTCTTCTACACTCTACATTGGATCTACCTTGTTGTACTTCACTCTACTACACTTTATCATGGCTCTATTTGACTCTACTTCACTCTACCACATTCTACCATTTCACTACGTGGCTCCACTTCAGACTACTACACTCTACCATGGCTCTACTTGGCTATACTTCAGTCTACTACACTCTACCATGGCTCTAGTTGACTCTACTTCACTCTTCTACACTCTACCATGGCTCTACTTCACTCTACTACACTCTACCCTGGCTCTACTTGGCTGTACTTGCCTCTAGTTCACTCTATCATGGCTCTATGCGGCTCTACTTCACTCTACTACAACCTACCATGGCTCTACTTGACTCTACTTCACTCAACCATGGCTCTAGTTGGCTCTACTTCACTACACACCTCCATGGCTCTTTACTCTACCATGGCTCTACTTGGGTCTACTGCTCTACTTCAATCTACTACTCTCTACCATGACTCTACTTGACTTTACTACACACTACCATAGCTCTACCTGACTCTACTACACTCTACATTGGATCTACCTTGTTGTACTTCACTCTACTACACTCTATCATGGCTCTATTTGACTCTACTTCACTCTACCACACTCTACCATTTCTCTACTTTGCTCTACTGCAGTCTACTACACTCTACCATGGCTCTACTTGGCTCTACTTCAGTCTACTACACTCTACCATGGCTCTACTTTGGCTCTACTTCACTCTTCTACACTCTACCATCGCTCTACTTCACTCTACTACACTCCACCCTGGCTCTACTTGGTTCTACTTCACTCTAGTACACTCTACCATGTCTCTAATAGGCTCTACTTCACTCTACTATACTCTACCATGGCTCTACTCAGCTCTCCTTCACTCTACTACAACCTACCATTCCTCTACTTGACTCTACTTCACTCTACCATGGCTCTACTTGGCTCTACTTCACTACACTCCTCCATGGCTCTCTACTCTACCATGGCTCTACTTGGCTCTACTTCACTACACTCCTCCATGGCTCTCTACTCTACCATGGCTCTACTTGGGTCTACTGCTCTACTTCACTCTACTACTCTCTACCATGGCTCTACTTGACTCAACTACACACTACCATGGTTCTACCTGACTCTACTACACTCTACATTGGATCTACCTTGTTGTACTTCACTCTACTACACTCTATCATGGCTCTATTTGACTCTAGTTCACTCTACCACACTCTACCTTTTCTCTACTTGGCTCTACTTCAGTCTACTACACTCTACCATGGCTCTACTTGGCTCTACATCAGTCTACTACACTCTACCATGGCTGTACTCGGCTCTACTTCACTCTTCTGCACTCTTCCATGGCTCTACTTCACTCTACTACACTCTACACTGGCTCTACTTGGCTCTACTTCACTCTAGTACACTCTACCATGGCTCTACTCGACTCTACTTCACTCTACTACAGCCTACCATGGCTCTACTTCACTCTACTTCTCTCTACCATGGCTCTACTTGGCTCTACTTCACTACACTCCTCCATGCCTCTATACTCTACCATGGCTCTATTTGGCTCTACTTCAGTCTACTACACTCTACCGTAGCTCTACT
This sequence comes from Agelas oroides, assembly GCA_949130485.1. Classification (NCBI taxonomy): domain Eukaryota; kingdom Metazoa; phylum Porifera; class Demospongiae; order Agelasida; family Agelasidae; genus Agelas; species Agelas oroides. Next base: position 5,187,279 of record OX422195.1, read on the forward strand.
TGGCTCTACTACTCTACTTCCCTCTACTCTCTACCATGGCTCTACTTGACTCTACTACACACTGCCATGGCTCTACCTGACTCTACTACACTCTACATTGGATCTACCATGTTGCACTTCACTCTACTACACTCTATCATGGCTCTATTTGACTCTACTTGACTCTACCACACTCTACCATTTCTCTACTTGGAACTACTTCAGTCTATACTACACTCTACCATGGCTCTACTTGGCTCTACTTCACTCTTCTACACTATACCATGGCTATACTTCACTCTACTACTCTCTACCCTGTCTCTACTTGGCTCTACTTCGCTCTAGTACCCTCTACCATGGCTCTACTCGGCTCTACTTCACTCTACTACAACCTACCATGACTCTACTTGACTCTACTTCACTCTACCATGGCTCTACTTTACTCTACTTCAGTATACTCCTCCATGGCTCTATACTCTACCATGGCTCTACTTGGGTCTACTGCTCTACTTCACTCTACTACTCTCTACCATGTCTCTACTTGACTCAACTACACACTACCATGGCTCTACCTGACTCTACTACACTCTACATTGGATCTACCTTGTTGTACTTCACTCTACTACACTCTATCATGGCTCTATTTGACTCTTCTTCACTCTACCACACTCTACCATTTCTCTACTTGGCTCTACTTCAGTCTACTACACTCTACCATGGCTCTACTCGGCTCTACTTCACTCTTCTACACTCTACCATGGCTCTACTTCACTCTACTGCACTCTACCCTGGCTCTACGTGATTCTACTTCACTCTACTACACTCTACCATGGCTCCACTTGGCTCTACTTCACTCTACTACAACCTACGATGGCTCTACTTGACTCTACTTCACTCTACCATGGCTCTACTGGGCTCTACTTCACTATACTCCTCCATGGCTCTATACTCTACCATGGCTCTAATTGGGTGTACTGCTCTACTTCACTCTACTACTCTCTACCTTTGCTCTACTTGATTCTACTACACACTACCATGGCTCTACCTGACTCTTCTACACTCTGCATTGGATCCACCTTGTTGTACTTAACTCTACTGCACTCTATCAAGGCTCTATTTGACTCTACTTCACTCTACCACACTCTACCATTTCTCTACTTGGCTCTTCTTCAGTCTACTACACTCTATCATGGCTCTTCTTGGCTCTACTTCAGTCTACTACACTCTACCATTGCTCTACTTGGCTCTTCTTCACTCTTCTACACTCTACCACGGCTCTACTTCACTCTACTACACTCTACCCTGGCTCTACTTCACTCTAGTACACTCTACCATGGCTATACTCGACTCTACTTCACTCTACTACACTCTACCATGGCTCTACTTGACACTACTTCACTCTATCATTGCTCTACTTGGCTCTACTTCACTACACTCCTCCATTGCTCTATACTCTACCATGGCTCTTCTTGGGTCTACTTCTATACTTCACTCTACTACTCTCTACCATGGCTCTACTTGACTCTACTACACACTACCATGGCTCTACCTGACTCTACTACACTCTACTTTGAATCTACCTTGTTGTAGTTCACTCTACTACACTCTATCATGGCTCTACTTGGCTCTACTTCACTCTTTTACACTCTACCATGGCTCTACTTCGCTCTACTACACTCTACCCTGGCTCTACTTAGCTCTACTTCTCTCTAGTACATTCTACCATGGCTCTACTTGGTTCTACTTCACTCCACTACACTCTACCATGGCTCTACTCGGCTCTACTTCACTCTACTACAACCTACCATTGCTCTACTTGACTCTACTTCACTCTACCATTGCTCTACTTGGCTCTACTTCACTACACTCCTCCATGGCTCTATACTCTACGATGGCTCTACTTGGGTCTACTGCTCTACTTCACTCTTCTACTCTCTACCATGGCTCTACTTGACTCTACTATTCACTACCATGACTCTACCTGACTCTACTACACTCTACATTGGATCGACCTTGTTGTACTTCACACTACTACACTCTATCATGGCTCTATTTGACTCTTCTTCACTCTACCACACTCTACCATTTCTCTACTTTGCTCTACCTCACTCTACCATTTCCCTACTTGGCTCTACCTCACTCTACTACACTGTACCATGGCTCTACTTGGCTCTACTTCAGTCTACTACACTCTACCATGGCTCTACTTTGCTCTCCTTCACTCTTCTACACTCTACCATGGCTCTACTTCACTCTACTACACTCTACCCTGGCTCTACTTGACTCTACTTCACTCTAGTTCTCTCTACCTTGGCTCTATTCGGCTCTACTTCACTCTACTACAACCTACCATGGCTCTACTTGACTCTACTTCACTCTGCCATGGCTGTACTTCGCTCTACTTCATTAGACTCCTCCATGGCTCTATGCTCTACCATGGCTCCACTTGGGTCTACTGCTCTACTTCACTCTACTACTCTCTACCATTGCTCTACTTGACTCTACTACACACTGCCATGGCTCTACCTGACTCTACTACACTGTACTTTGGATCTACATTGTTGTACCTCACTCTACTACACTCTACCATCGCTCTACTTGGCTCTACTTCACTCTTCTACACTCTACCATGGCTCTACTTCACTCTACTACACTCTACCCTGGCTCTACTTGGCTCTACTTCACTCTAGTACACTCTACCATGGCTCTACTCGGCTCTACTTCATTCTACTACACTCTACCATGACTCCACTCGGCTCTACTTCACTCTACTACAACCTACCATGGCTCTTCTTGACTCTCCTTCACTCTACCATGGCTCTACTTGGCTCTTCTTCACTACACTCCTCCATGGTTCCATACTCTACCTTGGCTCTACTTGGGTCTACTGCTCTACTTCCCTCTACTACTCTCTACCATGGCTCTACTTGACTCTACTACACACTACCATGGCTCTACCAGACTCTACTACATTCTACATTGGATCTACCTTGTTGTACTTCACTCTACTACACTCTATCATGTCTCTATTTGACTCTACTTCACTCTACCACACTCTACCATTTCTCTACTTGGCTCTACTTCAGTCAACTACACTCTACCATGGCTCTACTTGGCTCTACTTCAGTCTACTACACTCTACCATGGCTCTACTTTGCTCCACTTCACTCTTCTACACTCTACCATGGCTCTACCTTACTCTACTACACTCTACATTGGATCTACCTTGTTGTACTTCACTCTACTACACTCTATCATGGCTCTATTTGACTCTACTTCACTCCACCACACTCAACCATTTCTCTACTTGGCTGTACTTCAGTCTACTACACTCTACCATGGCTCTACTTGGCTCTACTTCAGACTACTACAATCTACCATGTCTCTACTTTGCTCTACTTCACTCTTCTACACTCTACCATGGCTCTACTTCACATTACTACACTCTACCATGGATCTACTCGGCTCTACTTCACTCTACTACAACCTACCATGGCTCTACTTGACTCTACTTGACTCTACCATGGCTCTACTTGGCTCTAACTCACTACACTCCTCCATGACTCTATACTCTACCATGGCTCTACTTGGGTCTACTGCTCTACTTTACTCTACTACTCTCTACCATGGCTCTAATTGGCTATACTTCACTCTAGTACACTCTACCATGGCTCTACTTGGCTCTACTTCACTCTAATACGCTCTACAATTGCTCTACTCGGCTCTACTTCACTCTACTACAATCTACGATGGCTCTACTTGACTGTACTTCACTCTACCATGGCTGTACTTGGCTCTACTTCACTACACACCTCCATGGCTCTATACCCTACCATGTTTGTACTTGGGTCTACTGCTCTACTTCACTCTACTACTCTCTACCATGGCTCTACTTGACTCTACTACACACTACCATGGCTCTACCTGACTCTACTGCACTCTACATTTGATCTACCTTGTTGTACTTCACTCTACTACACTCTGTCATGGCTCTATTTGACTCTACTTCACTCTACCACACTCTACCATTTCTCTCCTTGGCTCTACTTCAGTCTACTACAATCTACCATGGCTCTACTTGGCTCTACTTCAGTTTACTACACTCTCTCACAGCTATACTTGGCTCTACTTCACTCTTCTACACTCTACCATGGCTCTACTTCACACTGCTACACCCTACCCTGGCTCTACTTGGCTCTACTTCACTCTAGTACAGTCTACCATGGCTCTACTTGGCTCTACTTCACTCTTCTACACTCTACCATGGCTCTAGTTCACTCAACTACACTCTACCCTGGCTCTACTTGCCTCTACTTCACTCTAGTAAACTCTACCATGGTTCTACTCGGCTCTACTTCACTATACTACAACCTACCATGGCTCTACTTGACTCTACTTCACTCTATCATGGCTCTACTTGGCTCTACTTCACTACACTCCTCCATGGCTCTATACTCTACAATCAATCTACTTGGGTCTACTGCTCTACTTCACTCTACTACTCTCTTCCATGGCTCTACTTGACTCTACTACACACTACCATGGCTCTACCTGACTCTACTACACTCTACATTGGATCTACCTTGTTGTACTTCACTCTACTACACTCTATCATGGCTCTATTTGACTCTTCTTCACTCTACCACACTCTACCATTTCTCTACTTGGCTCTACTTCAGTCTTCTACACTCTACCATGGCTCTACTTGGCTCTGCTTCAGTCTACTACACTCTACCATGGCTCTACTTGTCTCTACTTAACTCTTCTACACTCTACCATGGCTCTAATTCACTCTAGTACACTCTACCCTGGCTCTACTTGGCTCTACTTCACTTTACTACACTCTACCCTCGCTCTACTTGACTCTACTTCACTCAACTACACTCTACCATGGCTCTACATGGCTCTACTTGACTCTTCTACACTCTACCATGGCTCTACTTCACTGTACTCCACTCTACCCTGGCTCTACTTGGCTCTACTTCACTCTACTACACTCTACTATGGCTCTACTTGGCTCTACTTCACACTACTACACTCTACCATGGCTCTACTCGGCTCTACTTCAGTCTACTACAACCTACCATGGCTCTACTTGACTCTACTTCACTCTACCATGGCTCTACTGGGCTCTACTTCACTATACTCCTTCATGGCTCTATACTCTACCATGGCTCTAATTGGGTCTACTGCTCTACTTCACTCTATTACTCACTACCTTTGCTCTACTTGATTCTACTACACACTACCATGGCTCTACCTGACTCATCTTCACTCTGCATTGGATCCACCTTGTTGTACTTCACTCTACTACACGCTATCAAGGCTCTATTTGACTCTACTACACTCTACCACACTCTACCAATTCTCTACTTGGCTCTTCTTCAGTCTACTACACTCTACCATGGCTCTTCTTGACTCTACTTCAGTCTACTACACTCTACCATTTCTCTACTTGTCTCTTCTTGACTCTTCTACACTCTACCACGGCTCTACTTCACTCTACTACACTCTACCCTGGCTCTACTTGGCTCTCCTTCACTCTAGTACACTCTACCATGGCTCTACTCGACTCTACTTCATTCTGCTACACTCTACCATGGCTCTACTCGGCTCTACTTCACTCTACTACAACCTACCATGGTTCTACTTGACACTACTTCACTCTACCAATGCTTTACTTGGCTCTACTTTACTACACTCCTCCAATGCTCTATACTCTACCATGGCTCTTCTTGGGTGTACTGCTCTACTTCACTCTACTACTCTCTACCATGGCTCTACTTGACTCTACTACACACTACCATGGCTCTACCTGACTCTACTACGCTCTACATTGGATCTACCTTTGTTGTACTTCACTCTACTACACTCTATCATGGCTCTATTTGACTCTTCTTCACTCTACCCCACTCTACCATTTCTCTACTTGGCTCTACCTCACTCTACTACACTCTACCATGGCTCTAGTTGGCTGTACTTCAGTCTACTACACTGTACCATGGCTTTACTTGGCTCTACTTCACTCTTCTACACTCTAACATGGCTCTACTTCACTCTACTACACTCTACCCTCGCTCTACTTGGCTCTACTTCACTCTAGTACACTCTACCATGGCTATACTCGGCTCTACTTCACTCTACTGCAACCTACCATGGCTCTACTTGACTCTACTTCACTCTACCATGGCTCTACTTGACTCTACTACACACTACCAAGTCTCTACCTGACTCTACTACACTCTCCATTGGTTCTACCTTGTTGTACTTCACTCTACTACACTCTATCATGGCTCTATTTGACTCTACTTCACTCTACCACACCCTACCATTTCTCTACTTAGCTCGTCTTCAGTCTACTACACTCTACCATGTATCTACTTGGCTCTACTTCAGTCTACTACACTCTACCATGGCTCTACTTGGCTCTACTTCACTCTTCTACACTCTACCATGGCTCTACTTCACTCTACTACACTCTACCCTGGCTGTACTTGACTCTACTTCACTCTAGTTCTCTTTACCATGGCTCTACTCGGCTCTACTTCACTCTACTACAACCTACCATGGCTCTACTTGACTCTACTTCACTCTAACATGGCTCTACTTTGCTCTACTTCATTACATACCTACATGGCTCTATGCTCTACCATGGCTCTACTTGGGTCTACTGCTCTACTTCACTCTACTACTCTCTACCATGGCTCTACTTGACTCTACTACACACTACCATGGCTCTACCTGACTCTACTACAATCTACATTGAATCTACCTTGTTGTACTTCACTCTACTATACTCTATCATGGCTCTATTTGACTCTACTTCACTCTACCACACTCTACCACTTCTCTACTTGGCTCTACTTCAGTCTACTACACCCTATCATGGCTCTACTTGGCTCTACTTCAGTCTACTACACCCTACCATGGCTCTACTCGGCTCTACTTCACTCTTCTACACTCTACCATGGCTCTACTTCACTCTACTGCACTCTACCCTGGCTCTACTTGATTCTACTTCACTCTACTACACTCTACCATGGCTCTACTTGACTCTACTTCACTCTACCATGGCTCTACTGGGCTCTACTTCACTATACTCCTCCATGGCTCTATCCTCTACCATGGCTCTAATTGGGTGTACTGCTCTATTTCACTCTACTACTCTACCTTTGCTCTACTTGATTCTACTACACACTACCATGGCTCTACCTGACTCTTCTACACTCTGCATTGGATCCACCTTGTTGTACTTAACTCTACTGCACTCTATCAAGGCTCTATTTGACTCTACTTCACTCTACCACACTCTACCATTTCTCTACTTGGCTCTTCTTCAGTCTACTACACTCTATCATGGCTCTTCTTGGCTCTACTTCAGTCTACTACACTCTACCATTGCTCTACTTGGCTCTTCTTCACTCTTCTACACTCTACCACGGCTCTACTTCACTCTACTACACTCTACCCTGGCTCTAGTTCACTCTAGTGCACTCTACCATGGCTATACTCGACTCTACTTCACTCTACTACAAACTACCATGGCTCTACTTGACACTACTTCACTCTATCATTGCTCTACTTGGCTCTACTTCACTACACTCCTCCATTGCTCTATACTCTACCATGGCTCTTCTTGGGTCTACTTCTATCCTTCACTCTACTACTCTCTACCATGGCTCTACTTGACTCTACTACACACTCCATGGCTCTACCTGACTCTACTACACTCTACTTTGAATCTACCTTGTTGTACTTCACTCTACTGTATACACTCTATCATGGCTCTACTTGGCTCTACTTCACTCTTCTACACTCTACCATGGCTCTACTTCGCTCTACTACACTCTACCCTGGCTCTACTTAGCTCTACTTCACTCTAGTACATTCTACCATGGCTCTACTTGGTTCTACTTCACTCCACTACACTCTACCATGGCTCTACTCGGCTCTACTTCACTCTACTACAACCTACCATTGCTCTACTTGACTCTAGTTCACTCTACCATGGCCCTACATGGCTCTACTTCACTACACTCCTCCATGGCTCTATACTCTACGATGGCTCTACTTGGGTCTACTGCTCTACTTCACTCTTGTACTCTCTACCATGGCTCTACTTGACTCTACTATACACTACCATGACTGTACCTGACTCTACTACACTCTACATTGGATCGACCTTGTTGTACTTCACACTACTACACTCTACCATCGCTCTACTTGGCTCTACTTCACTCTTCTACACTCTACCATGGCTCTACTTCACTCTACTACACTCTACCCTGGCTCTACTTGGCTCTACTTCACTCTAGTACACTCTACCATGGCTCTACTCGGCTCTACTTCATTCTACTACACTCTACCATGACTCCACTCGGCTCTACTTCACTCTACTACAACCACCCATGGCTCTACTTGACTCTCCTTCACTCTACCATGGCTCTACTTGGCTCTTCTTCACTACACTCCTCCATGGTTCCATACTCTACCATGGCTCTACTTGGGTCTACTGCTCTACTTCCCTCTACTACTCTCTACCATGGCTCTACTTGACTCTACTACACACTACCATGGCTCTACCAGACTCTACTACATTCTACATTGGATCTACCTTGTTGTACTTCACTCTACTACACTCTATCATGTCTCTATTTGACTCTACTTCACTCTACCACACTCTACCATTTCTCTACTTGGCTCTACTTCAGTCAACTACACTCTACCATGGCTCTACTTGGCTCTACTTCAGTCTACTACACTCTACCATGGCTCTACTTTGCTCCACTTCACTCTTCTACACTCTACCATGGGTCCACCTGACTCTACTACACTCTACATTGGATCTACCATGTTGTACTTCACTCTACTACACTCTATCATGGCTCTATTTGACTCTACTTCACTCTACCACACTCAACCATTTCTCTACTTGGATCTACTTCAGTCTACTACACTCTACCATAGCTCTACTAGACTCTACTTCACTCTACCATGGCTCTACTTGGCTCTACTTCACTATACTCCTCCATGGCTCTATACTCTACCTTGGCTCTACTTGTGTCTACTGCTCTACTTCACTCTAGTACTCTCTACCATGGCTCTACTTGACTCTACTACACACTACCATGGCTCTACCTGACTCTACTACACTCTACATTGGATCTACCTTGTTGTACTTCACTCTACTACACTCTATCATGGCTCTATTTGAATCTACGTCACTCTTCCACACTCTACCATTTCTCTACTTGGCTCTACTTCAGTCTACTACAATCTACCATGGCTCTACTTGGCTCTACTTCAGTCTACTACACTCTACCATGGCTCTACTTGGCTCTACTTCACTCTTCTACACTCTACCATGGCTCTACTTCACTCTACTACACTCTACGCTGGCTCTACTTGGCTCTACTTCACTCTAGTACCCTCTACCATGGCTCTACTTGGCTGTACTTCACTCTAATACGCTCTACAATTGCTCTACTCGGCTCTACTTCACTCTACTACAATCTACGATGGCTCTACTTGACTGTACTTCACTCTACCATGGCTGTACTTGGCTCTACTTCACTATACTCCTCCATGGCTCTATACTCTACCATGGCTCTACTTGGGTCTACTGTTCTACTTCACTCTACTACTCTCTACCATAATTTGCTCTACTTGATTCTACTACACACTACCATGGCTCTACCTGACTCTTCTACACTCTGCATTGGATCCACCTTGTTGTACTTAACTCTACTGCACTCTATCAATGCTCTATTTGATTCTACTTCACTCTACCACACTCTACCATTTCTCTACTTGGCTCTTCTTCAGTCTACTACACTCTATCATGGCTCTTCTTGGCTCTACTTCAGTCTACTACACTCTACCATTGCTCTACTTGGCTCTTCTTCACTCTTCTACACTCTACCACGGCTCTACTTCACTCTACTACACTCTACCCTGGCTCTACTTCACTCTAGTACACTCTACCATGGCTATACTCGACTCTACTTCACTCTACTACACTCTACCATGGCTCTACTTGACACTACTTCACTCTATCATTGCTCTACTTGGCTCTTCTTCACTACACTCCTCCATTGCTCTATACTCTACCATGGCTCTTCTTGGGTCTACTTCTATACTTCACTCTACTACTCTCTACCATGGCTCTACTTGACTCTACTACACACTACCATGGCTCTACCTGACTCTACTACCCTCTACTTTGAATCTACCTTGTTGTACGTCACTCTACTACACTCTATCATGGCTCCACTTGGCTCTACTTCACTCTTTTACACTCTACCATGGCTCTACTTCGCTCTACAACACTCTACCCTGGCTCTACTTAGCTCTACTTCACTCTAGTACATTCTACCATGGCTCTACTTGGTTCTACTTCACTCCACTACACTCTACCATGGCTCTACTCGGCTCTACTTTACTCTACTACAACCTACCATTGCTCTACTTGACTCTACTTCACTCTATCATTGCTCTACTTGGCTCTACTTCACTACACTCCTCCATTGCACTATACTCTACCATGGCTCTTCTTGGGTCTACTTCTATACTTCACTCTACTACTCTCTACCATGGCTCTACTTGACTCTACTACACACTACCATGGCTCTACCTGACTCTACTACACTCTACATTGAATCTACCTTGTTGTACTTCACTCTACTACACTCTATCATGGCTCTATTTGACTCTACTTCACTCTACCACACTCTACCATTTCTCTACTTGGCTCTACTTCAGTCTACTACACTCTACCATGGCTCTACTTGGCTCTACTTCAGTCTCCTACACTCTACCATGTCTCTACTTGGCTCTACTTCACTCTTCTACACTCTACCATGGCTCTACTTGACTCTACTACACACTACCATGGCTCTACCTTACTCTACCTCACTCTACATTGGATCTACCTTGTTGTACTTCACTTTACTACACTCTATCATGGCTCTATTTGACTCTACTTCACTGTACCACACTCAACCATTTCTCTACTTGGCTGTACTTCAGTCTACTACACTCTACCATGGCTCTACTTGGCTCTACTTCAGTCTACTACAATCTACCATGGCTCTACTTGGCTCTACTTCACTCTTCTACCCTCTACCATGGCTCTACTTCACAGTACTACACTCTACCATGGATCTACTCGGCTCTACTTCACTCTACTACACTCTACCATGGCTCTACTTGACACTACTTCACTCTATCATTGCTCTACTTGGCTCTACTTCACTACACTCCTCCATTGCACTATACTCTACCATGGCTCTTCTTGGGTCTACTTCTATACTTCACTCTACTACTCTCTACCATGGCTCTACTTGACTCTACTACACACTACCATGGCTCTACCTGACTCTACTACACTCTACATTGAATGTACCTTGTTGTACTTCACTCTACTACACTCTATCATGGCTCTATTTGACTCTACTTCACTCTACCACACTCTACCATTTCTCTACTTAGCTCTTCGTCAGTTTACTACACTCTACCATGGCTCTTCTTGCCTCTACTTCAGTCTCCTACACTCTACCATGGCTATACTTGGCTCTACTTCACTCTTCTTCACTCTACCATGGCTCTACTTCGCTCTACTACACTCTACCCTGGCTCTACTTAGCTCTACTTCACTCTAGTACATTCTACCATGGCTCTACTTGGTTCTACTTAACTCTACTACACTCTACCATGGCTCTACTCGGCTCTACTTCACTCTACTACAACCTACCATTGCTCTACTTGACTCTACTTCACTCTACCATGGCTCTACTTGGCTCTACTTCAGTCTACTACACTCTACCATGGCTCTACTTGGCTCTACTTCACTCTTCTACACTCTACCATGGCTCTACTTCACTCTACTACACTCTACCCTGGCTCTACTTGACTCTACTTCACTCTAGTTCTCTCTACCATGGCTCTATTCGGCTCTATTTCACTCTACTACAACCTACCATGGCTCTACTTGACTCTACTTCACTCTGCCATGGCTCTACTTCGCTCTACTTCATTAGACTCCTCCATGGCTCTATGCTCTACCATGGCTCTACTTGGGTCTACTGCTCTACTTCACTCTACTACTCTCTACCATTGCTCTAGTTAACTCTACTACACACTGCCATGGTTCTACCTGACTCTACTACACTGTACATTGGATCTACCTTGTTGTACTTCACTCTACTACACTCTACCATCGCTCTACTTGGCTCTACTTCACTCTTCTACACTCTACCATGGCTCTACTTCACTCTACTACACTCTACCCTGGCTCTACTTGGCTCTACTTCACTCTAGTACACTCTACCATGGCTCTACTCGGCTCTACTTCATTCTACTACACTCTACCATGACTCTACTCGGCTCTACTTCACTCTACTACCACCTACCATGGCTCTACTTGACCCTCCTTCACTCTACCATGGCTCTACTTGGCTCTTCTTCACTACACTCCTCCATGGTTCCATACTCTACCAAGGCTCTACTTGGGTCTACTGCTCTACTTCCCTCTACTACTCTCTACCATGGCTCTACTTGACTCTACTACACACTACCATGGCTCTACCAGACTCTACTACATTCTACATTGGATCTACCTTGTTGTACTTCACTCTACTACACTCTATCATGTCTCTATTTGACTCTACTTCACTCTACCACACTCTACCATTTCTCTACTTGGCTCTACTTCAGTCAACTACACTCTACCATGGCTCTACTTGGCTCTACTTCAGTCTACTACACTCTACCATGGCTCTACTTTGCTCCACTTCACTCTTCTACACTCTACCATGGCTCTACTTCACTCTACTACACTCTACCCTGGCTTTAATTGGCTCTACTTCACTCTAGTACACTCTACCATGGCTCTAATTGGCTGTACTTCACTCTACTACACTCTACCATGGCTCTACTCGTCTCTACTTCACTGTACTACAACCTACCATGGCTCTACTTGACTCTACTTCACTCTACCATGGCTCTACTTGGCTGTACTTCATTACACTCCTCCATGGCTCTATACTCTACCATGGCCCTACTTGGGTCTACTGCTCTACTTCACTCTACTACTCTCTACCATGGCTCTACTTGACTCTACTACACACTACCATGGCTCTACCTTACTCTACTACACTCTACATTGGATCTACCTTGTTGTACTTCACTCTACTACACTCTATCATGGCTCTATTTGACTCTACTTCACTCTACCACACTCAACCATTTCTCTACTTGGCTGTACTTCAGTCTACTACACTCTACCATGGCTCTACTTGGCTCTACTTCAGTCTACTACAATCTACCATGGCTCTACTTTTCTCTACTTCACTCTTCTACACTCTACCATGGCTCTACTTCACAGTACTACACTCTACCATGGATCTACTCGGCTCTACTTCACTCTACTACAACCTACCATGGCTCTACTTGACTCTACTTGACTCTACCATGGCTCTACTTGGCTCTAACTCACTACACTCCTCCATGACTCTATACTCTACCATGGCTCTTCTTGGGTTTACTGCTCTACTTTACTCTACTACTCTCTACCATGGCTCTAGTTGGCTATACTTCACTCTAGTACACTCTACCATGGCTCTACTTGGCTCTACTTCACTCTAATACGCTCTACAATTGCTCTACAATTGCTCTACTCGGCTCTACTTCACTCTACTACAATCTACGATGGCTCTACTTGACTGTACTTCACTCTACCATGGCTGTACTTGGCTCTACTTCACTACACACCTCCATGGCTCTATACCCTACCATGTTTGTACTTGGGTCTACTGCTCTACTTCACTCTACTACTCTCTACCATGGCTCTACTTGACTCTACTACACACTACCATGGCTCTACCTGACTCTACTGCACTCTACATTTGATCTACCTTGTTGTACTTCACTCTACTACACTCTATCATGGCTCTATTTGACTCTACTTCACTCTACCACACTCTACCATTTCTCTCCTTGGCTCTACTTCAGTCTACTACAATCTACCATGGCTCTACTTGGCTCTACTTCAGTTTACTACACTCTCTCATAGCTATACTTGGCTCTACTTCAGTCTACTACAATCTACCATGGCTCTACTTGGCTCTACTTCAGTTTACTACACTCTCTCATAGCTATACTTGGCTCTACTTCACTCTTCTACACTCTACCATGGCTCTACTTCACTCTGCTACACTCTACCCTGGCTCTACTTGGCTCTACTTCACTCTAGTACACTCTACCATGGCTCTACTTGGCTCTACTTCACTCTTCTACACTCTACCATGGCTCTAGTTCACTCAACTACACTCTACCCTGGATCTACTTGCCTCTACTTCACTCTAGTAAACTCTACCATGGTTCTACTCGGCTCTACTTCACTATACTACAACCTACCATGGCTCTACTTGACTCTACTTCACTCTATCATGGCTCTACTTGGCTCTACTTCACTACACTCCTCCATGGCTCTATACTCTACAATCAATCTACTTGGGTCTACTGCTCTACTTCATTCTACTACTCTCTTCCATGGCTCTACTTGACTCTACTACACACTACCATGGCTCTACCTGACTCTACTACACTCTACATTGGATCTACCTTGTTGTACTTCAATCTACTACACTCTATCATGGCTCTATTTGACTCTTCTTCACTCTACCACACTCTACCATTTCTCTACTTGGCTCTACTTCAGTCTTCTACACTCTACCATGGCTCTACTTGGCTCTGCTTCAGTCTACTACACTCTACCATGGCTCTACTTGTCTCTACTTAACTCTTCTACACTCTACCATGGCTCTAATTCACTCTAGTACACTCTACCCTGGCTCTACTTGGCTCTACTTCACTTTACTACACTCTACCCTCGCTCTACTTGACTCTACTTCACTCAACTATACTCTACCATGGCTCTACATGGCTCTACTTGACTCTTCTACACTCTACCATGGCTCTACTTCACTGTACTGCACTCTACCCTGGCTCTACTTGGCTCTACTTCACTCTACTACACTCTACTATGGCTCTACTTGGCTCTACTTCACACTACTACACTCTACCATGGCTCTACTCGGCTCTACTTCAGTCTACTACAACCTACCATGGCTCTACTTGACTCCACTTCACTCTACCATGGCTCTACTGGGCTCTACTTCACTATACTCCTTCATGGCTCTATACTCTACCATGGCTCTAATTGGGTCTACTGCTCTACTTCACTCTGTTACTAACTACCTTTGCTCTACTTGATTCTACTACACACTACCATGGCTCTACCTGACTCTTCTACACTCTGCATTGGATCCACCTTGTTGTACTTCAATCTACTACACTCTATCATGGCTCTATTTGACTCTACTTCACTCTACCACACCCTACCATTTCTCTACTTAGCTCGTCTTCAGTCTACTACACTCTACCATGTATCTACTTGGCTGTACTTCAGTCTACTACACTCTACCATGGCTCTACTTGGCTCTACTTCACTCTTCTACACTCTACCATGGCTCTACTTCACTATACTACACTCTACCCTGGCTGTATACTTGACTCTACTTCACTCTAGTTCTCTTTACCATGGCTCTACTCGACTCTACTTCACTCTACTACAACCTACCATGGCTCTACTTGACTCCACTTCACTCTAACATGGCTCTACTTTGCTCTACTTCATTACATACCTACATGGCTCTATGCTCTACCATGGCTCTACTTGGGTCTACTGCTCTACTTCACTCTACTACTCTCTACCATGGCTCTACTTGACTCTACTACACACTACCATGGCTCTACCTGACTCTACTACAATCTACATTGAATCTACCTTGTTGTACTTCACTCTACTACACTCTATCATGGCTCTATTTGACTCTACTTCACTCTACCACACTCTACCACTTCTCTACTTGGCTCTACTTTAGTCTACTACACCCTAGCATGGCTCTACTTAGCTCTACTTCAGTCTACTACACTCTACCATGGCTCTACTCGGCTCTACTTCACTCTTCTACACTCTACCATGGCTCTACTTCACTCTACTGCACTCTACCCTGGCTCTACTTGATTCTACTTCACTCTACTACACTCTACCAAGGCTCTACTTGACTCTACTTCACTCTACCATGGCTCTACTGGGCTCTACTTCACTATACTCCTCCATGGCTCTATCCTCTACCATGGCTCTAATTGGGTGTACTGCTCTACTTCACTCTACTACTCTCTACCTTTGCTCTACTTGATTCTACTACACACTACCATGGCTCTACCTGACTCTTCTACACTCTGCATTGGATCCACCTTGTTGTACTTAACTCTACTGCACTCTATCAAGGCTCTATTTGACTCTACTTCACTCTACCACACTACCATTTCTCTACTTGGCTCTTCTTCAGTCTACTACACTCTATCATGGCTCTTCTTGGCTCTACTTCAGTCTACTACACTCTACCATTGCTCTACTTGGCTCTTCTTCACTCTTCTACACTCTACCACGGCTCTACTTCACTCTACTACACTCTACCCTGGCTCTAGTTCACTCTAGTACACTCTACCATGGCTATACTCGACTCTACTTCACTCTACTACAAACTACCATGGCTCTACTTGACACTACTTCACTCCATCATTGCTCTACTTGGCTCTACTTCACTACACTCCTCCATTGCTCTATACTCTACCATGGCTCTTCTTGGGTCTACTTCTATACTTCACTCTACTACTCTCTACCATGGCTCTACTTGACTCTACTACACACTACCATGGCTCTACCTGACTCTACTACACTCTACTTTGAATCTACCTTGTTGTACTTCACTCTACTACACTCTATCATGGCTCTACTTGGCTCTACTTCACTCTTTTACACTCTACCATGGCTCTACTTCGCTCTACTACACTCTACCCTGGCTCTACTTAGCTCTACTTCACTCTAGTACATTCTACCATGGCTCTACTTGGTTCTACTTCACTCCACTACACTCTACCATGGCTCTACTCTGCTCTACTTCACTCTACTACAACCTACCATTGCTCTACTTGACTCTACTTCACTCTACCATGGCTCTACTTGGCTCTACTTCACTACACTCCTCCATGGCTCTATACTCTACGATGGCTCTACTTGGGTCTACTGCTCTACTTCACTCTTGTACTCTCTACCATGACTCTACTTGACTCTACTATACACTACCATGACTCTACCTGACTCTACTACACTCTACATTGGATCGACCTTGTTGTACTTCACACTACTACACTCTATCATGGCTCTATTTGACTCTTCTTCACTCTACCACACTCTACCATTTCTCTACTTGGCTCTACCTCACTCTACCATTTCCCTACTTGGCTCTACCTCACTCTACTACAACCTACCATGGCTCTACATGACTCTATTACACACTGCCATGGCTCTACCTGACTCTACTACACTGTACATTGGATCTACCTTGTTGTACTTCACTCTACTACACTCTACCATCGCTCTACTTGGCTCTACTTCACTCTTCTACACTCTACCATGGCTCTACTTCACTCTACTACACTCTACCCTGGCTCTACTTGGCTCTACTTCACTCTAGTACACTCTTCCATGGCTCTACTCGGCTCTACTTCATTCTACTACACTCTACCATGACTCCACTCGGCTCTACTTCACTCTACTACAACCTACCATGGCTCTACTTGACTCTCCTTCACTCTACCATGGCTCTACTTGGCTCTTCTTCACTACACTCCTCCATGGTTCCATATTCTACCATGGCTCTACTTGGGTCTACTGCTCTAATTCCCTCTACTACTCTCTACCATGGCTCTACTTGACTCTACTACACACTACCATGACTCTACCAGACTCTACTACATTCTACATTGGATCTACCTTGTTGTACTTCACTCTACTACACTCTATCATGTCTCTATTTGACTCTACTTCACTCTACCACACTCTACCATTTCTCTACTTGGCTCTACTTCAGTCAACTACACTCTACCATGGCTCTACTTGGCTCTACTTCAGTCTACTACACTCTACCATGGCTCTACTTTGCTCCACTTCACTCTTCTACACTCTACCATGGGTCCACCTGACTCTACTACACTCTACATTGGATCTACCATGTTGTACTTCACTCTACTACACTCTATCATGGCTCTATTTGACTCTACTTCACTCTACCACACTCAACCATTTCTCTACTTGGATCTACTTCAGTCTACTACACTCTACCATAGCTCTACTAGACTCTACTTCACTCTACCATGGCTCTACTTGGCTCTACTTCACTATACTCCTCCATGGCTCTATACTCTACCTTGGCTCTACTTGTGTCTACTGCTCTACTTCACTCTAGTACTCTCTACCATGGCTCTACTTGACTCTACTACACACTACCATGGCTCTACCTGACTCTACTACACTCTACATTGGATCTACCTTGTTGTACTTCACTCTACTACACTCTATCATGGCTCTATTTGAATCTACGTAACTCTTCCACACTCTACCATTTCTCTACTTGGCTCTACTTCAGTCTACTACAATCTACCATGGCTCTACTTGGCTCTACTTCAGTCTACTACACTCTACCATGGCTCTACTTGGCTCTACTTTACTCTTCTACACTCTACCATGGCTCTACTTCACTCTACTACACTCTACGCTGGCTCTACTTGGCTCTACTTCACTCTAGTACCCTCTACCATGGCTCTACTTGGCTGTACTTCACTCTAATACGCTCTACAATTGCTCTACTCGGCTCTACTTCACTCTACTACAATCTACGATGGCTCTACTTGACTGTACTTCACTCTACCATGGCTGTACTTGGCTCTACTTCACTATACTCCTCCATGGATCTATACTCTACCATGGCTCTACTTGGGTCTACTGTTCTACTTCACTCTACTACTCTCTACCTTAATTTGCTCTACTTGATTCTACTACACACTACCATGGCTCTACCTGAGTCTTCTACACTCTGCATTGGATCCACCTTGTTGTACTTAACTCTACTGCACTCTATCAAGGCTCTATTTGACTCTACTTCACTCTACCACACTCTACCATTTCTCTACTTGGCTCTTCTTCAGTCTACTACACTCTATCATGGCTCTTCTTGGCTCTACTTCAGTCTACTACACTCTACCATTGCTCTACTTGGCTCTTCTTCACTCTTCTACACTCTACCACGGCTCTACTTCACTCTACTACACTCTACCCTGGCTCTACTTCACTCTAGTACACTCTACCATGGCTATACTCGACTCTACTTCACTCTACTACACTCTACCATGGCTCTACTTGACACTACTTCACTCTATTATTGCTCTACTTGGCTCTACTTCACTACACTCCTCCATTGCTCTATACTCTACCACGGCTCTTCTTGGGTCTACTTCTATACTTCACTCTACTACTCTCTACCATGGCTCTACTTGACTCTACTACACACTACCATGGCTCTACTTGACTCTACTACACTCTACTTTGAATCTACCTTGTTGTACTTCACTCTACTACACTCTATCATGGCTCCACTTGGCTCTACTTCACTCTTTTACACTCTACCATGGCTCTACTTCGCTCTACTACACTCCATCCTGGCTCTACTTAGCTCTACTTCACTCTAGTACATTCTACCATGGCTCTACTTGGTTGTACTTCACTCCACTACACTCTACCATGGCTCTACTCGGCTCTACTTCACTCTACTACAACCTACCATTGCTCTACTTGACTCTACTTCACTCTATCATTGCTCTACTTGGCTCTACTTCACTACACTCCTCCATTGCACTATACTCTACCATGGCTCTTCTTGGGTCTACTTCTATACTTCACTCTACTACTCTCTACCGTGGCTCTACTTGACTCTACTACACACTACCATGGCTCTACCTGACTCTACTACACTCTACATTGAATCTACCTTGTTGTACTTCACTCTACTACACTCTATCATGGCTCTATTTGACTCTACTTCACTCTACCACACTCTACCATTTCTCTACTTAGCTCTTCGTCAGTTTACTACACTCTACCATGGCTCTTCTTGCCTCTACTTCAGTCTCCTACACTCTACCATGGCTCTACTTGGCTCTACTTCACTCTTCTACACTCTACCATGGCTCTACTTCGCTCTACTACTCTCTACCCTGGCTCTACTTAGCTCTACTTCACTCTAGTACATTCTACCATGGCTCTACTTGGTTCTACTTCACTCTACTACACTCTACCATGGCTCTACTCGGCTCTACTTCACTCTACTACAACCTACCATTGCTCTACTTGACTCTACTTCACTCTACCATGGCTCTACTTGGGTCTACTGCTCTACTTTACTCTACTACTCTCTACTATGGCTCTAATTGGCTATACTTCACTCTAGTACACTCTACCATGGCTCTACTTGGCTCTACTTTACTCTTCTACACTCTACCATGGCTCTAGTTCACTCAACTACACTCTACCCTGGCTCTACTTGACTCTACTTCACTCTACTACACTCTACCATGGCTCCACTTGGCTCTACTTCACTCTACTACACTCTACCATGGCTCTACTCGGCTCTACTTCACTCTACTACAACCTACCATGGCTCTACTTGACTCTACTTCACTCTACCATGGCTCTACTGGGCTCTACTTCACTATACTCCTCCATGGCTCTATACTCTACCATGGCTCTAATTGGGTGTACTGCTCTACTTCACTCTACTACTCTCTACCTTTGCTCTACTTGATTCTACTACACACTACCATGGCTCTACCTGACTCTTCTACACTCTGCATTGGATCCACCTTGTTGTACTTAACTCTACTGCACTCTATCAAGGCTCTATTTGACTCTACTTCACTCTACCACACTCTACCATTTCTCTACTTGGCTCTTCTTCAGTCTACTACAATCTATCATGGCTCTACTTGGCTCTACTTCAGTCTACTACACTCTACCATTGCTCTAATTGGCTCTTCTTCACTCTTCTACACTCTACCACGGCTCTACTTCACTCTACTACACATTACCCTGGCTCTACTTCACTCTACTACACTCTACCATGGCTCTACTCCGCTCTACTTCACTCTACTACAAACTACCATGGCTCTACTTGACACTACTTCACTCTATCATTGCTCTACTTGGCTCTACTTCACTACACTCCTCCATTGCACTATACTCTACCATGGCTCTTCTAGGGTCTACTTCTATACTTCACTCTACTACTCTCTACCATGGCTCTACTTGACTCTACTACACACTACCATGGCCCTACCTGACTCTACTACACTCTACATTGAATCTACCTTGTTGTACTTCACTCTACTACACTCTATCATGACTCTATTTGACTCTACTTCACTCTACCACACTCTACCATTTCTCTACTTAGCTCTTCGTCAGTTTACTACACTCTACCATTGCTCTTCTTGCCTCTACTTCAGTCTCCTACACTCTACCATGGCTCTACTTGGCTCTACACTCTTCTACACTCTACCATGGCTCTACTTCGCTCTACTACACTCTACCCTGGCTCTACTTAGCTGTACTTCACTCTAATACGCTCTACAATTGCTCTACTCGGCTCTACTTCACTCTACTACAATCTACGATGGCTCTACTTGACTGTACTTCACTCTACCATGGCTGTACTTGGCTCTACTTCACTATACTCCTCCATGGATCTATACTCTACCATGGCTCTACTTGGGTCTACTGTTCTACTTCACTCTACTACTCTCTACCTTAATTTGCTCTACTTGATTCTACTACACACTACCATGGCTCTACCTGAGTCTTCTACACTCTGCATTGGATCCACCTTGTTGTACTTAACTCTACTGCACTCTATCAAGGCTCTATTTGACTCTACTTCACTCTACCACACTCTACCATTTCTCTACTTGGCTCTTCTTCAGTCTACTACACTCTATCATGGCTCTTCTTGGCTCTACTTCAGTCTACTACACTCTACCATTGCTCTACTTGGCTCTTCTTCACTCTTCTACACTCTACCACGGCTCTACTTCACTCTACTACACTCTACCCTGGCTCTACTTCACTCTAGTACACTCTACCATGGCTATACTCGACTCTACTTCACTCTACTACACTCTACCATGGCTCTACTTGACACTACTTCACTCTATTATTGCTCTACTTGGCTCTACTTCACTACACTCCTCCATTGCTCTATACTCTACCACGGCTCTTCTTGGGTCTACTTCTATACTTCACTCTACTACTCTCTACCATGGCTCTACTTGACTCTACTACACACTACCATGGCTCTACTTGACTCTACTACACTCTACTTTGAATCTACCTTGTTGTACTTCACTCTACTACACTCTATCATGGCTCCACTTGGCTCTACTTCACTCTTTTACACTCTACCATGGCTCTACTTCGCTCTACTACACTCCATCCTGGCTCTACTTAGCTCTACTTCACTCTAGTACATTCTACCATGGCTCTACTTGGTTGTACTTCACTCCACTACACTCTACCATGGCTCTACTCGGCTCTACTTCACTCTACTACAACCTACCATTGCTCTACTTGACTCTACTTCACTCTATCATTGCTCTACTTGGCTCTACTTCACTACACTCCTCCATTGCACTATACTCTACCATGGCTCTTCTTGGGTCTACTTCTATACTTCACTCTACTACTCTCTACCGTGGCTCTACTTGACTCTACTACACACTACCATGGCTCTACCTGACTCTACTACACTCTACATTGAATCTACCTTGTTGTACTTCACTCTACTACACTCTATCATGGCTCTATTTGACTCTACTTCACTCTACCACACTCTACCATTTCTCTACTTAGCTCTTCGTCAGTTTACTACACTCTACCATGGCTCTTCTTGCCTCTACTTCAGTCTCCTACACTCTACCATGGCTCTACTTGGCTCTACTTCACTCTTCTACACTCTACCATGGCTCTACTTCGCTCTACTACTCTCTACCCTGGCTCTACTTAGCTCTACTTCACTCTAGTACATTCTACCATGGCTCTACTTGGTTCTACTTCACTCTACTACACTCTACCATGGCTCTACTCGGCTCTACTTCACTCTACTACAACCTACCATTGCTCTACTTGACTCTACTTCACTCTACCATGGCTCTACTTGGGTCTACTGCTCTACTTTACTCTACTACTCTCTACTATGGCTCTAATTGGCTATACTTCACTCTAGTACACTCTACCATGGCTCTACTTGGCTCTACTTTACTCTTCTACACTCTACCATGGCTCTAGTTCACTCAACTACACTCTACCCTGGCTCTACTTGACTCTACTTCACTCTACTACACTCTACCATGGCTCCACTTGGCTCTACTTCACTCTACTACACTCTACCATGGCTCTACTCGGCTCTACTTCACTCTACTACAACCTACCATGGCTCTACTTGACTCTACTTCACTCTACCATGGCTCTACTGGGCTCTACTTCACTATACTCCTCCATGGCTCTATACTCTACCATGGCTCTAATTGGGTGTACTGCTCTACTTCACTCTACTACTCTCTACCTTTGCTCTACTTGATTCTACTACACACTACCATGGCTCTACCTGACTCTTCTACACTCTGCATTGGATCCACCTTGTTGTACTTAACTCTACTGCACTCTATCAAGGCTCTATTTGACTCTACTTCACTCTACCACACTCTACCATTTCTCTACTTGGCTCTTCTTCAGTCTACTACAATCTATCATGGCTCTACTTGGCTCTACTTCAGTCTACTACACTCTACCATTGCTCTAATTGGCTCTTCTTCACTCTTCTACACTCTACCACGGCTCTACTTCACTCTACTACACATTACCCTGGCTCTACTTCACTCTACTACACTCTACCATGGCTCTACTCCGCTCTACTTCACTCTACTACAAACTACCATGGCTCTACTTGACACTACTTCACTCTATCATTGCTCTACTTGGCTCTACTTCACTACACTCCTCCATTGCACTATACTCTACCATGGCTCTTCTAGGGTCTACTTCTATACTTCACTCTACTACTCTCTACCATGGCTCTACTTGACTCTACTACACACTACCATGGCCCTACCTGACTCTACTACACTCTACATTGAATCTACCTTGTTGTACTTCACTCTACTACACTCTATCATGACTCTATTTGACTCTACTTCACTCTACCACACTCTACCATTTCTCTACTTAGCTCTTCGTCAGTTCACTACACTCTACCATTGCTCTTCTTGCCTCTACTTCAGTCTCCTACACTCTACCATGGCTCTACTTGGCTCTACACTCTTCTACACTCTACCATGGCTCTACTTCGCTCTACTACACTCTACCCTGGCTCTACTTAGCTCTACTTCACTCTAGTACATTCTACCATGGCTCTACTTGGTTCTACTTCACTCTACTACACTCTACCATGGCTCTACTCGGCTCTACTTCACTCTACTACAACCTACCATTGCTCTACTTGACTCTACTTCACTCTACCATGGCTCTACTTGGCTCTACTTCACTACACTCCTCCATGGCTCTATACTCTACGATGGCTCTACTTGGGTCTACTGCTCTACTTCACTCTTCTACTCTCTACCATGGCTCTACTTGACTCTACTATACACTACCATGACTCTACCTGACTCTACTACACTCTACTTTGGATCGACCTTGTTGTACTTCACACTACTACACTCTATCATGGCTCTATTTGACTCTTCTTCACTCTACCACACTCTACCATTTCTCTACTTGGCTCTACCTCACTCTACCATTTCTCTACTTGGCTCTACCTCACTCTACTACACTCTACCATGGCTCTACTTGGCTCTACTTCAGTCTACTACACTCTACCATGGCTCTACTTGGCTCTCCTTCACTCTTCTACACTCTACCATGGCTCTACTTCACTCTACTACACTCTACCCTGGCTCTACTTGACTCTACTTCACTCTAGTTCTCTCTACCATGGCTCTATTCGGCTCTACTTCACTCTACTACAACCTACCATGGCTCTACTTGACTCTACTTCACTCTGCCATGGCTCTACTTCGCTCTACTTCATTAGACTCCTCCATTGCTCTATCCTCTACCATGGCTCTACTTGGGTCTACTGCTCTACTTCAATCTACTACTCTCTACCATTGCTCTACTTGACTCTACTACACACTGCCATGGCTCTACCTGACTCTACTACACTGTACATTGGATCTACCTTGTTGTACTTCACTCTACTACACTCTACCATCGCTCTACTTGGCTCTACTTCACTCTTCTACACTCTACCCTGGCTCTACTTGGCTCTACTTCACTCTACTACAACCTACCATGGCTCTACTTGACTCTACTTGACTCTACCATGGCTCTACTTGGCTCTAACTCACTACACTCCTCCATGACTCTATACTCTACCATGGCTCTACTTGGGTCTACTGCTCTACTTTACTCTACTACTCTCTACCATGGCTCTAATTGGCTATACTTCACTCTAGTACACCCTACCATGGCTCTACTTGGCTCTACTTCACTCTTCTACACTCTACCATGGCTCTAGTTCACTCAACTACACTCTACCCTGGCTCTACTTGACTCTACTTCACTCTACTACACTCTACCATGGCTCCACTTGGCTCTACTTCACTCTACTACACTCTACCATGGCTCTACTCGGCTCTACTTCACTCTACTACAACCTACCATGGCTCTACTTGACTCTACTTCACTCTACCATGGCTCTACTGGGCTCTACTTCACTACACGCCTCCATGGCTCTATACTCTACCATGGCTATAATTGGGTGTACTGCTCTACTTCACTCTACTACTCTCTACCTTTGCTCTACTTGATTCTACTACACACTACCATGGCTCTACCTGACTCTTCTACACTCTGCATTGGATCCACCTTGTTGTACTTAACTGTACTGCACTGTATCAAGGCTCTATTTGACTCTACTTCACTCTACCACACTCTACCATTTCTCTACTTGGCTCTTCTTCAGTCTACTACACTCTATCATGGCTCTTCTTGGCTCTACTTCAGTCTACTACACTCTACCATTGCTCTACTTGGCTCTTCTTCACTCTTCTACACTCTACCACGGCTCTACTTCAGTCTACTACACTCTACCCTGGCTCTACTTCACTCTACTACACTCTACCATGGCTCTACTCCGCTCTACTTCACTCTACTACAAACTACCATGGCTCTACTTGACACTACTTCACTCTATCATTGCTCTACTTGGCTCTACTTCACTACACTCCTCCATTGCACTATACTCTACCATGGCTCTTCTTGGGTCTACTTCTATACTTCACTCTACTACTCTCTACCATGTCTCTACTTGACTCTACTACACACTACCATGGCTCTACCTGACTCTACTACACTCTACATTGAATCTACCTTGTTGTACTTCACTCTACTACACTCTATCATGGCTCTATTTGACTCTACTTCACTCTACCACACTCTACCATTTCTCTACTTAGCTCTTCGTCAGTTTACTACACTCTACCATGGCTCTTCTTGCCTCTACTTCAGTCTCCTACACTCTACCATGGCTCTACTTGGCTCTACTTCACTCTTCTACACTCTACCATGGCTCTACTTCGCTCTACTACACTCTACCCTGGCTCTACTTAGCTCTACTTCACTCTAGTACATTCTACCATGGCTCTACTTGGTTCTACTTCACTCTACTACACTCTACCATGGCTCTACTCGGCTCTACTTCACTCTACTACAACCTACCATTGCTCTACTTGACTCTACTTCACTCTACCATGGCTCTACTTGGCTCTACTTCACTACACTCCTCCATGGCTCTATACTCTACGATGGCTCTACTTGGGTCTACTGCTCTACTTCACTCTTCTACTCTCTACCATGGCTCTACTTGACTCTACTATACACTACCATGACTCTACCTGACTCTACTACACTCTACATTGGATCGACCTTGTTGTACTTCACACTACTACACTCTATCATGGCTCTATTTGACTCTTCTTCACTCTACCACACTCTACCATTTCTCTACTTGGGTCTACCTCACTCTACCATTTCTCTACTTGGCTCTACCTCACTCTACTACACTCTACCATGGCTCTACTTGGCTCTACTTCAGTCTACTACACTCTACCATGGCTCTACTTGGCTCTCCTTCACTCTTCTACACTCTAACATGGCTCTACTTCACTCTACTACACTCTACCCTGGCTCTACTTGACTCTACTTCACTCTAGTTCTCTCTACCATGGATCTACTCGGCTCTACTTCACTCTACTACAACCTACCATGGCTCTACTTGACTCTACTTGACTCTACCATGGCTCTAATTGGCTCTAACTCACTACACTCCTCCATGACTCTATACTCTACCATGGCTCTACTTGGGTCTACTGCTCTACTTTACTCTACTACTCTCTACCATGGCTCTAATTGGCTATACTTCACTCTAGTACACTCTACCATGGCTCTACTTGGCTCTACTTCACTCTTCTACACTCTACCATGGCTCTAGTTCACTCAATTACACTCTACCCTGGCTCTACTTGACTCTACTTCACTCTACTACACTCTACCATGGCTCCACTTGGCTCTACTTCACTCTACTACACTCTACCATGGCTCTACTCGGCTCTACTTCACTCTACTACAACCTACCATGGCTCTACTTGACTCTACTTCACTCTACCATGGCTCTACTGGGCTCTACTTCACTATACTCCTCCATGGCTCTATACTCTACCATGGCTCTAATTGGGTGTACTGCTCTACTTCACTCTACTACTAGTGAAGTACAACAAGGTAGATTCAATGTAGAGTGTAGTAGAGTCAGGTAGAGCCATGGTAGTGTGTAGTAGAGTCAAGTAGAGCCATGGTAGAGAGTGGTAGAGTGAAGTATAGAAGTAGACCCAAGAAGAGCCATGGTAGAGTATAGTGCAATGGAGGAGTGTAGTGAAGTAGAGCCAAGTAGAGCAATGATAGAGTGAAGTAGTGTCAAGTAGAGCCATGGTAGTTTGTAGTAGAGTGAAGTAGAGCGGAGTAGAGCAATGGTAGAGTGTAGTAGAGTGAAGTAGAGCCAGGGTAGAGTGTAGTAGGATGAAGTAGAGCCGTGGTAGAGTGTAGAAGAGTGAAGAAGAGCCAAGTAGAGCAATGGTAGAGTGTAGTAGACTGAAGTAGAGCCAAGAAGAGCCATGATAGAGTGTAGTAGACTGAAGAAGAGCCAAGTAGAGAAATGGTAGAGTGTGGTAGAGTGAAGTAGAGTCAAATAGAGCCTTGATAGAGTGCAGTAGAGTTAAGTACAACAAGGTGGATCCAATGCAGAGTGTAGAAGAGTCAGGTAGAGCCATGGTAGTGTGTAGTAGAATCAAGTAGACCAAAGGTCTACTTGGCTCTACTTCACTACACTCCTCCATTGCACTATACTCTACCATGGCTCTTCTTGGGTCTACTTCTATACTTCACTCTACTACTCTCTACCATGGCTCTACTTGACTCTACTACACACTACCATGGCTCTACCTGACTCTACTACACTCTACATTGAATCTACCTTGTTGTACTTCACTCTACTACACTCTATCATGGCTCTATTTGACTCTACTTCTCTCTACCACACTCTACCATTTCTCTACTTAGCTCTTCGTCAGTTTACTACACTCTACCATGGCTTTTCTTGCCTCTACTTCAGTCTCCTACACTCTACCATGGCTCTACTTGGCTCTACTTCACTCTTCCACACTCTACCATGGCTCTACTTCGCTCTACTACACTCTACCCTGGCTCTACTTAGCTCTACTTCACTCTAGTACATTCTACCATTGCTCTACTTGGTTCTACTTCACTCTACTACACTCTACCATGGCTCTACTCGGCTCTACTTCACTCTACTACAACCTACCATTGCTCTACTTGACTCTACTTCACTCTACCATGGCTCTACTTGGCTCTACTTCACTACACTCCTCCATGGCTCTATACTCTACGATGGCTCTACTTGGGTCTACTGCTCTACTTCACTCTTCTACTCTCTACCATGGCTCTACTTGACTCTACTATACACTACCATGACTCTACCTGACTCTACTACACTCTACATTGGATCGACCTTGTTGTACTTCACACTATTACACTCTATCATGGCTCTATTTGACTCTTCTTCACTCTACCACACTCTACCATTTCTCTATTTGGCTCCACCTCACTCTACCATTTCTCTACTTGGCTCTACCTCACTCTACTACACTCTACCATGGCTCTACTTGGCTCTACTTCAGTCTACTACACTCTACCATGGCTCTACTTGGCTCTCCTTCACTCTTCTACACTCTACCATGGCTCTACTTCACTCTACTACAACCTACCATGGCTCTACTTGACTCTACTTCACTCTGCCATGGCTCTACTTCGCTCTACTTCATTAGACTCCTCCATGGCTCTATGCTCTACCATGGCTCTACTTGGGTCTGCTGCTCTACTTCACTCTACTACTTTCTACCATTGCTCTAGTTGACTCTACTACACACTGCCATGGTTCTACCTGACTCTACTACACTGTACATTGGATCTACCTTGTTGTACTTCACTCTACTACACTCTACCATCGCTCTACTTGGCTCTACTTCACTCTTCTACACTCTACCATGGCTCTACTTCACTCTACTACACTCTACCCTGGCACTACTTGGCTCTACTTCACTCTAGTACACTCTACCATGGCTCTACTCGGCTCTACTTCATTCTACTACACTCTACCATGACTCTACTCGGCTCTACTTCACTCTACTACAACCTACCATGGCTCTACTTGACTGTCCTTCACTCTACCATGGCTCTACTTGGCTCTTCTTCACTATACTCCTCCATGGCTCTATACTCTACCATGGCTCTAATTGGGTGTACTGCTCTACTTCACTCTACTACTCTCTACCTTTGCTCTACTTGATTCTACTACACACTACCATGGCTCTACCTGACTCTTCTACACTCTGCATTGGATCCACCTTGTTGTACTTAACTCTACTGCACTCTATCAAGGCTCTATTTGGCTCTACTTCACTCTACCACACTCTACCATTTCTCTACTTGGCTCTTCTTCAGTCTACTACACTCTATCATGGCTCTTCTTGGCTCTACTTCAGTCTACTACACTCTACCATTGCTCTAATTGGCTCTTCTTCACTCTTCTACACTCTACCACGGCTCTACTTCACTCTACTACACATTACCCTGGCTCTACTTCACTCTACTACACTCTACCATGGCTCTACTCCGCTCTACTTCACTCTACTACAAACTACCATGGCTCTACTTGACACTACTTCACTCTATCATTGCTCTACTTGGCTCTACTTCACTACACTCCTCCATTGCACTATACTCTACCATGGCTCTTCTTGGGTCTACTTCTATACTTCACTCTACTACTCTCTACCATGGCTCTACTTGACTCTACTACACACTACCATGGCTCTACCTGACTCTACTACACTCTACATTGAATGTACCTTGTTGTACTTCACTCTACTACACTCTATCATGGCTCTATTTGACTCTACTTCACTCTACCACACTCTACCATTTCTCTACTTAGCTCTTCGTCAGTTTACTACACTCTACCATGGCTCTTCTTGCCTCTACTTCAGTCTTTTACACTCTACCATGGCTCTACTTGGCTCTACTTCACTCTTCTACACTCTACCATGGCTCTACTTCGCTCTACTACACTCTACCCTGGCTCTACTTAGCTCTACTTCACTCTAGTACATTCTACCATGGCTCTACTTGGTTCTACTTCACTCTACTACACTCTACCATGGCTCTACTCGGCTCTACTTCACTCTACTACAACCTACCATTGCTCTACTTGACTCTACTTCACTCTACCATGGCTCTACTTGGCTCTACTTCACTACACTCCTCCATGGCTCTATACTCTACGATGGCTCTACTTGGGTCTACTGCTCTACTTCACTCTTCTACTCTCTACCATGGCTCTACTTGACTCTACTATACACTACCATGACTCTACCTGACTCTACTACACTCTACATTGGATCGACCTTGTTGTACTTCACACTACTACACTCTATCATGGCTCTATTTGACTCTTCTTCACTCTACCACACTCTACAATTTCTCGACTTGGCTCTACCTCACTCTACCATTTCTCTACTTGGCTCTACCTCACTCTACTACACTCTACCATGGCTCTACTTGGCTCTACTTCACTCTTCTACACTCTACCATGGCTCTACTTCACTCTACTACACTCTATCCTGGCTCTAGTTGGCTCAACTTCACTCTACTACACTCTACCATGGCTCTACTTGGCTCTACTTCAGTCTACTACACTCTACCATGGCTCTACTTTGCTCCACTTCACTCTTCTACACTCTACCATGGGTCCACCTGACTCTACTACACTCTACATTGGATCTACCATGTTGTACTTCACTCTACTACACTCTATCATGGCTCTATTTGACTCTACTTCACTCTACCACACTCAACCATTTCTCTACTTGGATCTACTTCAGTCTACTACACTCTACCATAGCTCTACTAGACTCTACTTCACTCTACCATGGCTCTACTTGGCTCTACTTCACTATACTCCTCCATGGCTCTATACTCTACCTTGGCTCTACTTGTGTCTACTGCTCTACTTCACTCTAGTACTCTCTACCATGGCTCTACTTGACTCTACTACACACTACCATGGCTCTACCTGACTCTACTACACTCTACATTGGATCTACCTTGTTGTACTTCACTCTACTACACTCTATCATGGCTCTATTTGAATCTACGTAACTCTTCCACACTCTACCATTTCTCTACTTGGCTCTACTTCAGTCTACTACAATCTACCATGGCTCTACTTGGCTCTACTTCAGTCTACTACACTCTACCATGGCTCTACTTAGCTCTACTTCACTCTTCTACACTCTACCATGGCTCTACTTCACTCTACTACACTCTACGCTGGCTCTACTTGGCTCTACTTCACTCTAGTACCCTCTACCATGGCTCTACTTGGCTGTACTTCACTCTAATACGCTCTGCAATTGCTCTACTCGGCTCTACTTCACTCTACTACAATCTACGATGGCTCTACTTGACTGTACTTCACTCTACCATGGCTGTACTTGGCTCTACTTCACTATACTCCTCCATGGATCTATACTCTACCATGGCTCTACTTGGGTCTACTGTTCTACTTCACTCTACTACTCTCTACCTTAATTTGCTCTACTTGATTCTACTACACACTACCATGGCTCTACCTGACTCTTCTACACTCTGCATTGGATCCACCTTGTTGTACTTAACTCTACTGCACTCTATCAAGGCTCTATTTGACTCTACTTCACTCTACCACACACTCTACCATTTCTCTACTTGGCTCTTCTTCAGTCTACTACACTCTATCATGGCTCTTCTTGGCTCTACTTCAGTCTACTACACTCTACCATTGCTCTACTTGGCTCTTCTTCACTCTTCTACACTCTACCACGGCTCTACTTCTCTCTACTACACTCTACCCTGGCTCTACTTCACTCTAGTACACTCTACCATGGCTATACTCGACTCTACTTCACTCTACTACACTCTATCATGGCTCTACTTGACACTACTTCACTCTATCATTGCTCTACTTGGCTCTACTTCACTACACTCCTCCATTGCTCTATACTCTACCATGGCTCTTCTTGGGTCTACTTCTATACTTCACTCTACTACTCTCTACCATGGCTCTACTTGACTCTACTACACACTACCATGGCTCTACCTGACTCTACTACACTCTACTTTGAATCTACCTTGTTGTACTTCACTCTACTACACTCTATCATGGCTCCACTTGGCTCTACTTCACTCTTTTACACTGTACCATGGCTCTACTTCGCTCTACTACACTCTATCCTGGCTCTACTTAGCTCTACTTCACTCTAGTACATTCTACCATGGCTCTACTTGGTTCTACTTCACTCCACTACACTCTACCATGGCTCTACTCGGCTTTACTTCACTCTACTACAACCTACCATTGCTCTACTTGACTCTACTTCACTCTATCATTGCTCTACTTGGCTCTACTTCACTACACTCCTCCATTGCACTATACTCTACCATGGCTCTTCTTGGGTCTACTTCTATACTTCACTCTACTACTCTCTACCATGGCTCTACTTGACTCTACTACACACTACCATGGCTCTACCTGACTCTACTACACTCTACATTGAATCTACCTTGTTGTACTTCACTCTACTACACTCTATCATGGCTCTATTTGACTCTACTTCACTCTACCACACTCTACCATTTCTCTACTTAGCTCTTCGTCAGTTTACTACACTCTACCATGGCTCTTCTTGCCTCTACTTCAGTCTCCTACACTCTACCATGGCTCTACTTGGCTCTACTTCACTCTTCTACACTCTACCATGGCTCTACTTCGCTCTACTACACTCTACCCTGGCTCTACTTAGCTCTACTTCACTCTAGTACATTCTACCATGGCTCTACTTGGTTCTACTTCACTCTACTACACTCTACCATGGCTCTACTCGGCTCTACTTCACTCTACTACAACCTACCATTGCTCTACTTGACTCTACTTCACTCTACCATGGCTCTACTTGGGTCTACTGCTCTACTTTACTCTACATTTCTCTACTATGGCTCTAATTGGCTATACTTCACTCTAGTACACTCTACCATGGCTCTACTTGGCTCTACTTCACTCTTCTACACTCTACCATGGCTCTAGTTCACTCAACTACACTCTACCCTGGCTCTACTTGAATCTACTTCACTCTACTACACTCTACCATGGCTCCACTTGGCCCTACTTCACTCTACTACACTCTACCATGGCTCTACTCGGCTCTACTTCACTCTACTACAACCTACCATGGCTCTACTTGACTCTACTTCACTCTACCATGGCTCTACTGGGCTCTACTTCACTATACTCCTCCATGGCTCTATACTCTACCATGGCTCTAATTGGGTGTACTGCTCTACTTCACTCTACTACTCTCTACCTTTGCTCTACTTGATTCTACTACACACTACCATGGCTCTACCTGACTCTTCTACACTCTGCATTGGATCCACCTTGTTGTACTTAACTCTACTGCACTCTATCAAGGCTCTATTTGACTCTACTTCACTCTACCACACTCTACCATTTCTCTACTTGGCTCTTCTTCAGTCTACTACACTCTATCATGGCTCTTCTTGGCTCTACTTCAGTCTACTACACTCTACCATTGCTCTACTTGGCTCTTCTTCACTCTTCTACACTCTACCACGGCTCTACTTCACTCTACTACACATTACCCTGGCTCTACTTCACTCTACTACACTCTACCATGGCTCTACTCCGCTCTACTTCACTCTACTACAAACTACCATGGCTCTACTTGACACTACTTCACTCTATCATTGCTCTACTTGGCTCTACTTCACACCACTCCTCCATTGCACTATACTCTACCATGGCTCTTCTTGGGTCTACTTCTATACTTCACTCTACTACTCTCTACCATGGCTCTACTTGACTCTACTACACACTACCATGGCTCTTCCTGACTCTACTACACTCTACTTTGAATCTACCTTGTTGTACTTCACTCTACTACACTCTATCATGGCTGTATTTGACTCTACTTCACTCTACCACACTCTACCATTTCTCTACTTAGCTCTTCGTCAGTTTACTACACTCTACCATTGCTCTTCTTGCCTCTACTTCAGTCTCCTACACTCTACCATGGCTCTACTTGGCTCTACTTCACTCTTCTACACTCTACCATGGCTCTACTTCGCTCTACTACACTCTACCCTGGCTCTACTTAGCTCTACTTCACTCTAGTACATTCTACCATGGCTCTACTTGGTTCTACTTCACTCTACTACACTCTACCATGGCTCTACTCGGCTCTACTTCACTCTACTACAACCTACCATTGCTCTACTTGACTCTACTTCACTCTACCATGGCTCTACTTGGCTCTACTTCACTACACTCCTCCATGGCTCTATACTCTACGATGGCTCTACTTGGGTCTACTGCTCTACTTTACTCTTCTACTCTCTACCATGGCTCTACTTGACTCTACTATACACTACCATGACTCTACCTGACTCTACTACACTCTACATTGGATCGACCTTGTTGTACTTCACACTACTACACTCTATCATGGCTCTATTTGACTCTTCTTCACTCTACCACACTCTACCATTTCTCTACTTGGCTCTACCTCACTCTACCATTTCTCTACTTGGCTCTACCTCACTCTACTACACTCTACCATGGCTCTACTTGGCTCTACTTCAGTCTACTACACTCTACCATGGCTCTACTTGGCTCTCCTTCACTCTTCTACACTCTACCATGGCTCTACTTCACTCTACTACACTCTACCCTGGCTCTACTTGACTCTACTTCACTCTAGTTCTCTCTACCATGGCTCTATTCGGCTCTACTTCACTCTACTACAACCTACCATGTCTCTACTTGACTCTACTTCACTCTGCCATGGCTCTACTTCGCTCTACTTCATTAGACTCCTCCATTACTCTATCCTCTACCATGGTTCTACTTGGGTCTACTGCTCTACTTCACTCTACTACTCTCTACCATTGCTCTACTTGACTCTACTACACACTGCCATGGCTCTACCTGACTCTACTACACTGTACATTGGATCTACCTTGTTGTACTTCACTCTACTACACTCTACCATCGCTCTACTTGGCTCTACTTCACTCTTCTACACTCTACCCTGGCTCTACTTGGCTCTACTTCACTCTACTACAACCTACCATGGCTCTACTTGACTCTACTTGACTCTACCATGGCTCTACTTGGCTCTAACTCACTACACTCCTCCATGACTCTATACTCTACCATGGCTCTACTTGGGTCTACTGCTCTACTTTACTCTACTACTCTCTACCATGGCTCTAATTGGCTATACTTCACTCTAGTACACCCTACCATGGCTCTACTTGGCTCTACTTCACTCTTCTACACTCTACCATGGCTCTAGTTCACTCAACTACACTCTACCCTGGCTCTACTTGACTCTACTTCACTCTACTACACTCTACCATGGCTCCACTTGGCTCTACTTCACTCTACTACACTCTACCATGGCTCTACTCGGCTCTACTTCACTCTACTACAACCTACCATGGCTCTACTTGACTCTACTTCACTCTACCATGGCTCTACTGGGCTCTACTTCACTATACTCCTCCATGGCTCTATACTCTACCATGGCTATAATTGGGTGTACTGCTCTACTTCACTCTACTACTCTCTACCTTTGCTCTACTTGATTCTACTACACACTACCATGGCTCTACCTGACTCTTCTACACTCTGCATTGGATCCACCTTGTTGTACTTAACTGTACTGCACTCTATCAAGGGTCTATTTGACTCTACTTCACTCTACCACACTCTACCATTTCTCTACTTGGCTCTTCTTCAGTCTACTACACTCTATCATGGCTCTTCTTGGCTCTACTTCAGTCTACTACACTCTACCATTGCTCTACTTGGCTCTTCTTCACTCTTCTACACTCTACCACGGCTCTACTTCAGTCTACTACACTCTACCCTGGCTCTACTTCACTCTACTACACTCTACTATGGCTCTACTCCGCTCTACTTCACTCTACTACAAACTACCATGGCTCTACTTGACACTACTTCACTCTATCATTGCTCTACTTGGCTCTACTTCACTACACTCCTCCATTGCACTATACTCTACCATGGCTCTTCTTGGGTCTACTTCTATACTTCACTCTACTACTCTCTACCATGTCTCTACTTGACTCTACTACACACTACCATGGCTCTACCTGACTCTACTACACTCTACATTGAATCTACCTTGTTGTACTTCACTCTACTACACTCTATCATGGCTCTATTTGACTCTACTTCACTCTACCACACTCTACCATTTCTCTACTTAGCTCTTCGTCAGTTTACTACACTCTACCATGGCTCTTCTTGCCTCTACTTCAGTCTCCTACACCTTACCATGGCTCTACTTGCCTCTACTTCACTCTTCTACACTCTACCATGGCTCTACTTCGCTCTACTACACTCTACCCTGGCTCTACTTAGCTCTACTTCACTCTAGTACATTCTACCATGGCTCTACTTGGTTCTACTTCACTCTACTACACTCTACCATGGCTCTACTCGGCTCTACTTCACTCTACTACAACCTACCATTGCTCTACTTGACTCTACTTCACTCTACCATGGCTCTACTTGGCTCTACTTCACTACACTCCTCCATGGCTCTATACTCTACGATGGCTCTACTTGGGTCTACTGCTCTACTTCACTCTTCTACTCTCTACCATGGCTCTACTTGACTCTACTATACACTACCATGACTCTACCTGACTCTACTACACTCTACATTGGATCGACCTTGTTGTACTTCACACTACTACACTCTATCATGGCTCTATTTGACTCTTCTTCACTCTACCACACTCTACCATTTCTCTACTTGGCTCTACCTCACTCTACCATTTCTCTACTTGGCTCTACCTCACTCTACTACACTCTACCATGGCTCTACTTGGCTCTACTTCAGTCTACTACACTCTACCATGGCTCTACTTGGCTCTCCTTCACTCTTCTACACTCTACCATGGCTCTACTTCACTCTACTACAACCTACCCTGGCTCTACTTGACTCTACTTCACTCTAGTTCTCTCTACCATGGATCTACTCGGCTCTACTTCACTCTACTACAACCTACCATGGCTCTACTTGACTCTACTTGACTCTACCATGGCTCTACTTGGCTCTAACTCACTACACTCCTCCATGACTCTATACTCTACCATGGCTCTACTTGGGTCTACTGCTCTACTTTACTCTACTACTCTCTACCATGGCTCTAATTGGCTATACTTCACTCTAGTACACTCTACCATGGCTCTACTTGGCTCTACTTCACTCTTCTACACTCTACCATGGCTCTAGTTCACTCAATTACACTCTACCCTGGCTCTACTTGACTCTACTTCACTCTACTACACTCTACCATGGCTCCACTTGGCTCTACTTCACTCTACTACACTCTACCATGGCTCTACTCGGCTCTACTTCACTCTACTACAACCTACCATGGCTCTACTTGACTCTACTTCACTCTACCATGGCTCTACTGGGCTCTACTTCACTATACTCCTCCATGGCTCTATACTCTACCATGGCTCTAATTGGGTGTACTGCTCTACTTCACTCTACTACTCTCTACCTTTGCTCTACTTGATTCTACTACACACTACCATGGCTCTACCTGACTCTTCTACACTCTGCATTGGATCCACCTTGTTGTACTTAACTGTACTGCACTCTATCAAGGCTCTATTTGACTCTACTTCACTCTACCACACTCTACCATTTCTCTACTTGGCTCTTCTTCAGTCTACTACACTCTATCATGGCTCTTCTTGGCTCTACTTCAGTCTACTACACTCTACCATTGCTCTACTTGGCTCTTCTTCACTCTTCTACACTCTACCACGGCTCTACTTCACTCTACTACACTCTACCCTGGCTCTACTTCACTCTACTACACTCTACCATGGCTCTACTCCGCTCTACTTCACTCTACTACAAACTACCATGGCTCTACTTGACACTACTTCACTCTATCATTGCTCTACTTGGCTCTACTTCACTACACTCCTCCATTGCACTATACTCTACCATGGCTCTTCTTGGGTCTACTTCTATACTTCACTCTACTACTCTCTACCATGGCTCTACTTGACTCTACTACACACTACCATGGCTCTACCTGACTCTACTACACTCTACATTGAATGTACCTTGTTGTACTTCACTCTACTACACTCTATCATGGCTCTATTTGACTCTACTTTACTCTACCACACTCTACCATTTCTCTACTTAGCTCTTCGTCAGTTTACTACACTCTACCATGGCTCTTCTTGCCTCTACTTCAGTCTCCTACACTCTACCATGGCTCTACTTGGCTCTACTTCACTCTTCTACACTCTACCATGGCTCTACTTCGCTCTACTACACTCTACCCTGGCTCTCCTTAGCTCTACTTCACTCTAGTACATTCTACCATTGCTCTACTTGGTTCTACTTCACTCTACTACACTCTACCATGGCTCTACTCGGCTCTACTTCACTCTACTACAACCTACCATTGCTCTACTTGACTCTACTTCACTCTACCATGGCTCTACTTGGCTCTACTTCACTACACTCCTCCATGGCTCTATACTCTACGATGGCTCTACTTGGGTCTACTGCTCTACTTCACTCTTCTACTCTCTACCATGGCTCTACTTGACTCTACTATACACTACCATGACTCTACCTGACTCTACTACACTCTACATTGGATCGACCTTGTTGTACTTCACACTATTACACTCTATCATGGCTCTATTTGACTCTTCTTCACTCTACCACACTCTACCATTTCTCTACTTGGCTCCACCTCACTCTACCATTTCTCTACTTGGCTCTACCTCACTCTACTACACTCTACCATGGCTCTACTTGGCTCTACTTCAGTCTACTACACTCTACCATGGCTCTACTTGGCTCTCCTTCACTCTTCTACACTCTACCATGGCTCTACTTCACTCTACTACAACCTACCATGGCTCTACTTGACTCTACTTCACTCTGCCATGGCTCTACTTCGCTCTACTTCATTAGACTCCTCCATGGCTCTATGCTCTACCATGGCTCTACTTGGGTCTACTGCTCTACTTCACTCTACTACTTTCTACCATTGCTCTAGTTGACTCTACTACACACTGCCATGGTTCTACCTGACTCTACTACACTGTACATTGGATCTACCTTGTTGTACTTCACTCTACTACACTCTACCATCGCTCTACTTGGCTCTACTTCACTCTTCTACACTCTACCATGGCTCTACTTCACTCTACTACACTCTACCCTGGCACTACTTGGCTCTACTTCACTCTAGTACACTCTACCATGGCTCTACTCGGCTCTACTTCATTCTACTACACTCTACCATGACTCTACTCGGCTCTACTTCACTCTACTACAACCTACCATGGCTCTACTTGACTGTCCTTCACTCTACCATGGCTCTACTTGGCTCTTCTTCACTATACTCCTCCATGGCTCTATACTCTACCATGGCTCTAATTGGGTGTACTGCTCTACTTCACTCTACTACTCTCTACCTTTGCTCTAGTTGATTCTACTACACACTACCATGGCTCTACCTGACTCTTCTACACTCTGCACTGGATCCACCTTGTTGTACTTAACTCTACTGCACTCTATCAAGGCTCTATTTGGCTCTACTTCACTCTACCACACTCTACCATTTCTCTACTTGGCTCTTCTTCAGTCTACTACACTCTATCATGGCTCTTCTTGGCTCTACTTCAGTCTACTACACTCTACCATTGCTCAAATTGGCTCTTCTTCACTCTTCTACACTCTACCACGGCTCTACTTCACTTTACTACACATTACCCGGGCTCTACTTCACTCTACTACACTCTACCATGGCTCTACTCCGCTCTACTTCACTCTACTACAAACTACCATGGCTCTACTTGACACTACTTCACTCTATCATTGCTCTACTTGGCTCTACTTCACTACACTCCTCCATTGCACTATACTCTACCATGGCTCTTCTTGGGTCTACTTCTATACTTCACTCTACTACTCGCTACCATGGCTCTACTTGACTCTACTACACACTACCATGGCTCTACCTGACTCTACTACACTCTACATTGAATCTACCTTGTTGTACTTCACTCTACTACACTCTATCATGGCTCTATTTGACTCTACTTCACTCTACCACACTCTACCATTTCTCTACTTAGCTCTTCGTCAGTTTACTACACTCTACCATTGCTCTTCTTGCCTCTACTTCAGTCTCCTACACTCTACCATGGCTCTACTTGGCTCTACTTCACTCTTCTACACTCTACCATGGCTCTACTTCGCTCTACTACACTCTACCCTGGCTCTACTTAGCTCTACTTCACTCTAGTACATTCTACCATGGCTCTACTTGGTTCTACTTCACTCTACTACACTCTACCATGGCTCTACTCGGCTCTACTTCACTCTACTACAACCTACCATTGCTCTACTTGACTCTACTTCACTCTACCATGGCTCTACTTGGCTCTACTTCACTACACTCCTCCATGGCTCTATACTCTACGATGGCTCTACTTGGGTCTACTGCTCTACTTCACTCTTCTACTCTCTACCATGGCTCTACTTGACTCTACTATACACTACCATGACTCTACCTGACTCTACTACACTCTACATTGGATCGACCTTGTTGTACTTCACACTACTACACTCTATCATGGCTCTATTTGACTCTTCTTCACTCTACCACACTCTACCATTTCTCTACTTGGCTCTACCTCACTCTACCATTTCTCTACTTGGCTCTACCTCACTCTACTACACTCTACCATGGCTCTACTTGGCTCTACTTCAGTCTACTACACTCTACCATGGCTCTACTTGGCTCTCCTTCACTCTTCTACACTCTACCATGGCTCTACTTCACTCTACTACACTCTACCCTGGCTCTACTTGACTCTACTTCACTCTAGTTCTCTCTACCATGGCTCTATTTGGCTCTACTTCACTCTACTACAACCTACCATGGCTCTACTTGACTCTACTTCACTCTGCCATGGCTCTACTTCGCTCTACTTCATTAGACTCCTCCATTGCTCTATCCTCTACCATGGCTCTACTTGGGTCTACTGCTCTACTTCACTCTACTACTCTCTACCATTGCTCTACTTGACTCTACTACACACTGCCATGGCTCTACCTTACTCTACTACACTGTACATTGGATCTACCTTGTTGTACTTCACTCTACTACACTCTACCATCGCTCTACTTGGCTCTACTTCACTCTTCTACACTCTACCCTGGCTCTACTTGGCTCTACTTCACTCTACTACAACCTACCATGGCTCTACTTGACTCTACTTGACTCTACCATGGCTCTACTTGGCTCTAACTCACTACACTCCTCCATGACTCTATACTCTACCATGGCTCTACTTGGGTCTACTGCTCTACTTTACTCTACTACTCTCTACCATGGCTCTAATTGGCTATACTTCACTCTAGTACACCTTACCATGGCTCTACTTGGCTCTACTTCACTCTTCTACATTCTACCATGGCTCTAGTTCACTCAACTACACTCTACCCTGGCTCTACTTGACTCTACTTCACTCTACTACACTCTACCATGGCTCCACTTGGCTCTACGTCACTCTACTACACTCTACCATGGCTCTACTCGGCTCTACTTCACTCTACTACAACCTACCATGGCTCTACTTGACTCTACTTCACTCTACCATGGCTCTACTGGGCTCTACTTCACTATACTCCTCCATGGCTCTATACTCTACCATGGCTCTAATTGGGTGTACTGCTCTACTTCACTCTACTACTCTCTACCTTTGCTCTACTTGATTCTACTACACACTACCATGGCTCTACCTGACTCTTCTACACTCTGCATTGGATCCACCTTGTTGTACTTAACTGTACTGCACTCTATCAAGGCTCTATTTGA
This sequence comes from Agelas oroides, assembly GCA_949130485.1. Taxonomy (NCBI): domain Eukaryota; kingdom Metazoa; phylum Porifera; class Demospongiae; order Agelasida; family Agelasidae; genus Agelas; species Agelas oroides. Next base: position 5,229,991 of record OX422195.1, read on the forward strand.
CTCTACTTCACTCTACCACACTCTACCATTTCTCTACTTGGCTCTTCTTCAGTCTACTACACTCTACCACGGCTCTACTTCAGTCTACTACACTCTACCATTGCTCTACTTGGCTCTTCTTCACTCTTCTACACTCTACCACGGCTCTACTTCAGTCTACTACACTCTACCCTGGCTCTACTTCACTCTACTACACTCTACCATGGCTCTACTCCGCTCTACTTCACTCTACTACAAACTACCATGGCTCTACTTGACACTACTTCACTCTATCATTGCTCTACTTGGCTCTACTTCACTACACTCCTCCATTGCACTATACTCTACCATGGCTCTTCTTGGGTCTACTTCTATACTTCACTCTACTACTCTCTACCATGTCTCTACTTGACTCTACTACACACTACCATGGCTCTACCTGACTCTACTACACTCTACATTGAATCTACCTTGTTGTACTTCACTCAACTACACTCTATCATGGCTCTATTTGACTCTACTTCACTCTACCACACTCTACCATTTCTCTACTTAGCTCTTCGTCAGTTTACTACACTCTACCATGGCTCTTCTTGCCTCTACTTCAGTCTCCTACACTCTACCATGGCTCTACTTGGCTCTACTTCACTCTTCTACACTCTACCATGGCTCTACTTCGCTCTACTACACTCTACCCTGGCTCTACTTAGCTCTACTTCACTCTAGTACATTCTACCATGGCTCTACTTGGTTCTACTTCAGTCTACTACACTCTACCATGGCTCTACTCGGCTCTACTTCACTCTACTACAACCTACCATTGCTCTACTTGACTCTACTTCACTCTACCATGGCTCTACTTGGCTCTACTTCACTACACTCCTCCATGGCTCTATACTCTACGATGGCTCTACTTGGGTCTACTGCTCTACTTCACTCTTCTACTCTCTACCATGGCTCTACTTGACTCTACTATACACTACCATGACTCTACCTGACTCTACTACACTCTACATTGGATCGACCTTGTTGTACTTCACACTACTACACTCTATCATGGCTCTATTTGACTCTTCTTCACTCTACCACACTCTACCATTTCTCTACTTGGCTCTACCTCACTCTACCATTTCTCTACTTGGCTCTACCTCACTCTACTACACTCTACCATGGCTCTACTTGGCTCTACTTCAGTCTACTACACTCTACCATGGCTCTACTTGGCTCTCCTTCACTCTTCTACACTCTACCATGGCTCTACTTCACTCTACTACACTCTACCCTGGCTCTACTTGACTCTACTTCACTCTAGTTCTCTCTACCAGGGATCTACTCGGCTCTACTTCACTTTACTACAACCTACCATGGCTCTACTTGACTCTACTTGACTCTACCATGGCTCTACTTGGCTCTAACTCACTACACTCCTCCATGACTCTATACTCTACCATGGCTCTACTTGGGTCTACTGCTCTACTTTACTCTACTACTCTCTACCATGGCTCTAATTGGCTATACTTCACTCTAGTACACTCTACCATGGCTCTACTTGGCTCTACTTCACTCTTCTACACTCTACCATGGCTCTAGTTCACTCAACTACACTCTACCCTGGCTCTACTTGACTCTACTTCACTCTACTACACTCTACCATGGCTCCACTTGGCTCTACTTCACTCTACTACACTCTACCATGGCTCTACTCGGCTCTACTTCACTCTACTACAACCTACCATGGCTCTACTTGACTCTACTTCACTCTACCATGGCTCTACTGGGCTCTACTTCACTATACTCCTCCATGGCTCTATACTCTACCATGGCTCTAATTGGGTGTACTGCTCTACTTCACTCTACTACTCTCTACCTTTGCTCTACTTGATTCTACTACACACTACCATGGCTCTACCTGACTCTTCTACACTCTGCATTGGATCCACCTTGTTGTACTTAACTCTACTGCACTCTATCAAGGCTCTATTTGACTCTACTTCACTCTACCACACTCTACCATTTCTCTACTTGGCTCTTCTTCAGTCTACTACACTCTATCATGGCTCTTCTTGGCTCTACTTCAGTCTACTACACTCTACCATTGCTCTACTTGGCTCTTCTTCACTCTTCTACACTCTACCACGGCTCTACTTCACTCTACTACACTCTACCCTGGCTCTACTTCACTCTACTACACTCTACCATGGCTCTACTCCGCTCTACTTCACTCTACTACAAACTACCATGGCTCTACTTGACACTACTTCACTCTATCATTGCTCTACTTGGCTCTACTTCACTACACTCCTCCATTGCACTATACTCTACCATGGCTCTTCTTGGGTCTACTTCTATACTTCACTCTACTACTCTCTACCATGTCTCTACTTGACTCTACTACACACTACCATGGCTCTACCTGACTCTACTACACTCTACATTGAATCTACCTTGTTGTACTTCACTCTACTACACTCTATCATGGCTCTATTTGACTCTACTTAACTCTACCACACTCTACCATTTCTCTACTTAGCTCTTCGTCAGTTTACTACACTCTACCATGGCTCTTCTTGCCTCTACTTCAGTCTCCTACACTCTACCATGGCTCTACTTGGCTCTACTTCACTCTTCTACACTCTACCATGGCTCTACTTCGCTCTACTACACTCTACCCTGGCTCTACTTAGCTCTACTTCACTCTAGTACATTCTACCATTGCTCTACTTGGTTCTACTTCACTCTACTACACTCTACCATGGCTCTACTCGGCTCTACTTCACTCTACTACAACCTACCATTGCTCTACTTGACTCTACTTCACTCTACCATGGCTCTACTTGGCTCTACTTCACTACACTCCTCCATGGCTCTATACTCTACGACGGCTCTACTTGGGTCTACTGCTCTACTTCACTCTTCTACTCTCTACCATGGCTCTACTTGACTCTACTATACACTACCATGACTCTACCTGACTCTACTACACTCTACATTGGATCGACCTTGTTGTACTTCACACTATTACACTCTATCATGGCTCTATTTGACTCTTCTTCACTCTACCACACTCTACCATTTCTCTACTTGGCTCCACTTCACTCTACCATTTCTCTACTTGGCTCTACCTCACTCTACTACACTCTACCATGGCTCTACTTGGCTCTACTTCAGTCTACTACACTCTACCATGGCTCTACTTGGCTCTCCTTCACTCTTCTACACTCTACCATGGCTCTACTTCACTCTACTACAACCTACCATGGCTCTACTTGACTCTACTTCACTCTGCCATGGCTCTACTTCGCTCTACTTCATTAGACTCCTCCATGGCTCTATGCTCTACCATGGCTCTACTTGGGTCTACTGCTCTACTTCACTCTACTACTTTCTACCATTGCTCTAGTTGACTCTACTACACACTGCCATGGTTCTACCTGACTCTACTACACTGTACATTGGATCTACCTTGTTGTACTTCACTCTACTACACTCTACCATCGCTCTACTTGGCTCTACTTCACTCTTCTACACTCTACCATGGCTCTACTTCACTCTACTACACTCTACCCTGGCACTACTTGGCTCTACTTCACTCTAGTACACTCTACCATGGCTCTACTCGGCTCTACTTCATTCTACTACACTCTACCATGACTCTACTCGGCTCTACTTCACTCTACTACAACCTACCATGGCTCTACTTGACTGTCCTTCACTCTACCATGGCTCTACTTGGCTCTTCTTCACTACACTCCTCCATGGTTCCATACTCTACCAAGGCTCTACTTGGGTCTACTGCTCTACTTCCCTCTACTACTCTCTACCATGGCTCTACTTGACTCTACTACACACTACCATGGCTCTACCAGACTCTACTACATTCTACATTGGATCTACCTTGTTGTACTTCACTCTACTACACTCTATCATGTCTCTATTTGACTCTACTTCACTCTACCACACTCTACCATTTCTCTACTTGGCTCTACTTCAGTCAACTACACTCTACCATGGCTCTACTTGGCTCTACTTCAGTCTACTACACTCTACCATGTCTCTACTTTGCTCCACCTCACTCTTTTACACTCTACCATGGCTCTACTTCACTCTACTACACTCTACCCTGGCTCTAATTGGCTCTACTTCACTATAGTACACTCTACCATGGCTCTAATTGGCTCTACTTCACTCTACTACTCTCTACCATGGCTCTACTCGTCTCTACTTCACTGTACTGCAACCTACCATGGCTCTACTTGACTCTACTTCACTATACCATGGCTCTACTTGGCTCTACATCATTACACTCCTCCATGGCTCTATACTCTACCATGGCCCTACTTGGGTCTACTGCTCTACTTCACTCTATTACTCTCTACCATGGCTCTACTTGACTCTACTACACACTACCATGGCTCTACCTTACTCTACTACACTCTACATTGGATCTACCTTGTTGTTCTTCACTCTACTACACTCTATCATGGCTCTATTTGACTCTACTTCACTCTACCACACTCAACCATTTCTCTACTTGGCTGTACTTCAGTCTACTACACTCTACCATGGCTCTACTTGGCTCTACTTCAGTCTACTACAATCTACCATGGCTCTACTTTGCTCTACTTCACTCTTCTACACTCTACCATGGCTCTACTTCACAGTACTACACTCTACCATGGATCTACTCGGCTCTACTTCACTCTACTACAAACTACCATGGCTCTACTTGACTCTACTTGACTGTACCATGGCTCTACTTGGCTGTAACTCACTACACTCCTCCATGGCTTTATACTCTACCATAGCTCTACTTGTGTCTACTGCTCTACTTCCCTCTACTACTCTCTACCATGGCTCTACTTGACTCTACTACACACTACTATGGCTCTACCTGACTCTACTACAATCTACATTGAATCTACCTTGTTGTACTTCACTCTACTACACTCTATCATGGCTCTATTTGACTCTTCTTCACTCTACCACACTCTACCATTTCTCTACTTGGCTCTACTTCAGTCTTCTACACTCTACCATGGCTCTACTTGGCTCTGCTTCAGTCTACTACACTCTACCATGGCTCTACTTGTCTCTACTTAACTCTTCTACACTCTACCATGGCTCTAATTCACTCTAGTACACTCTACCCTGGCTCTACTTGGCTCTACTTCACTTTACTACACTCTACCCTCGCTCTACTTGACTCTACTTCACTCAACTACACTCTACCATGGCTCTACTTGGCTCTACTTGACTCTTCTACACTCTACCATGGCTCTACTTCACTGTACTGCACTCTACCCTGGCTCTACTTGGCTCTACTTCACTCTACTACACTCTACTATGGCTCTACTTGGCTCTACTTCACACTACTACACTCTAACATGGCTCTACTTCACTCTACTACACTCTACCCTCGCTCTACTTGGCTCTACTTCACTCTAGTACACTCTACCATGGCTATACTCGGCTCTGCTTCACTCTACTGCAACCAACCATGGCTCTACTTGACTCTACTTCACTCTACCATGGCTCTACTTGACTCTACTACACACTACCAAGGCTCTACCTGACTCTACTACACTCTCCATCGGTTGTACCTTGTTGTACTTCACTCTACTACACTCTATCATGGCTCTATTTGACTCTACTTCACTCTACCACACCCTACCATTTCTCTACTTAGCTCGTCTTCAGTCTACTACACTCTACCATGTATCTACTTGGCTCTACTTCAGTCTACTACACTCTACCATGGCTCTACTTGGCTCTACTTCACTCTTCTACACTCTACCATGGCTCTACTTCACTCTACTACACTCTACCCTGGCTGTACTTGACTCTACTTCACTCTAGTTCTCTTTACCATGGCTCTACTCGGCTCTACTTCACTCTACTACAACCTACCATGGCTCTACTTGACTCTACTTCACTCTAACATGGCTCTACTTTGCTCTACTTCATTACACACCTCCATGGCTCTATGCTCTACCATGGCTCTACTTGGGTCTACTGCTCTACTTCACTCTACTACTCTCTACCATGGCTCTACTTGACTCTACTACACACTACCATGGCTCTACCTGACTCTACTACAATCTACATTGAATCTACCTTGTTGTACTTCACTCTACTACACTCTATCATGGCTCTATTTGACTCTACTTCACTCTACCACACTCTACCATTTCTCTACTTAGCTCTTCGTCAGTTTACTACACTCTACCATGGCTCTTCTTGCCTCTACTTCAGTCTCCTACACTCTACCATGGCTCTACCAGACTCTACTGCACTCTACATTTGATCTACCTTGTTGTACTTCACTCTACTGCACTCTATCATGGCTCTATTTGACTCTACTTCACTCTACCACACTCTACCATTTCTCTCCTTGGCTCTACTTCAGTCTACTACAATCTACCATGGCTCTACTTGGCTCTACTTCAGTTTACTACACTCTATCATAGCTATACTTGGCTCTACTTCACTCTTCTACACTCTACCATGGCTCTACTTCACTCTGCTACACTCTACCCTGGCTCTACTTGGCTCTACTTCACTCTAGTACACTCTACCATGGCTCTACTTGGCTCTACTTCACTCTTCTACACTCTACCATGGCTCTAGTTCACTCAACTACACTCTACCCTGGCTCTACTTGCCTCTACTTCACTCTAGTAAACTCTACCATGGTTCTACTCGGCTCTACTTCACTATACTACAACCTACCATGGCTCTACTGGACTCTACTTCTCTCTATCATGGCTCTACTTGGCTCTACTTCACTACACTCCTCCATGGCTCTATACTCTACAATCAATCTACTTGGGTCTACTGCTCTACTTCACTCTACTACTCTCTTCCATGGCTCTACTTGACTCTACTACACACTACCATGGCTCTACCTGACTCTACTACACTCTACATTGGATCTACCTTGTTGTACTTCACTCTACTACACTCTATCATGGCTCTATTTGACTCTTCTTCACTCTACCACACTCTACCATTTCTCTACTTGGCTCTACTTCAGTCTTCTACACTCTACCATGGCTCTACTTGGCTCTGCTTCAGTCTACTACACTCTACCATGGCTCTACTTGTCTCTACTTAACTCTTCTACACTCTACCATGGCTCTAATTCACTCTAGTACACTCTACCCTGGCTCTACTTGGCTCTACTTCACTTTACTACACTCTACCCTCGCTCTACTTGACTCTACTTCAGTCAACTACACTCTACCATGGCTCTACTTGGCTCTACTTGACTCTTCTACACTCTACAATGGCTCTACTTCACTGTACTGCACTCTACCCTGGCTCTACTTGGCTCTACTTCACTCTACTACACTCTACTATGGCTCTACTTGGCTCTACTTCACACTACTACACTCTACCATGGCTCTACTCGGCTCTACTTCAGTCTACTACAACCTACCATGGCTCTACTTGACTCTACTTCACTCTACAATTGCTGTACTGGGCTCTACTTCACTATACTCCTTCATGGCTCTATACTCTACCATGGCTCTAATTGGGTCTACTGCTCTACTTCACTCTATTACTCACTACCTTTGCTCTACTTGATTCTACTACACACTACCATGGCTCTACCTGACTCATCTTCACTCTGCATTGGATCCACCTTGTTGTACTTCACTCTACTACACGCTATCAAGGCTCTATTTGACTCTACTACACTCTACCACACTCTACCAATTCTCTACTTGGCTCTTCTTCAGTCTACTACACTCTACCATGGCTCTTCTTGACTCTACTTCAGTCTACTACACTCTACCATTTCTCTACTTGTCTCTTCTTGACTCTTCTACACTCTACCACGGCTCTACTTCACTCTACTACACTCTACCCTGGCTCTACTTGGCTCTACTTCACTCTAGTACACTCTACCATGGCTCTACTCGACTCTACTTCACTCTACTACACTCTACCATGGCTCTACTCGGCTCTACTTCTCTCTACTACAACCTACCATGGTTCTACTTGACACTACTTCACTCTACCAATGCTTTACTTGGCTCTACTTTACTACACTCCTCCAATGCTCTATACTCTACCATGGCTCTTCTTGGGTCTACTGCTCTACTTCACTCTACTACTCTCTACCATGGCTCTACTTGACTCTACTACACACTACCATGGTTCTACCTGACTCTACTACGCTCTACATTGGATCTACCTTTGTTGTACTTCACTCTACTACACTCTATCATGGCTCTATTTGACTCTTCTTCACTCTACCCCACTCTACCATTTCTCTACTTGGCTCTACCTCACTCTACTACACTCTACCATGGCTCTAGTTGGCTGTACTTCAGTCTACTACACTCTACCATGGCTCTACTTGGCTCTACTTCACTCTTCTACACTCTAACATGGCTCTACTTCACTCTACTACACTCTACCCTCGCTCTACTTGGCTCTACTTCACTCTAGTACACTCTACCATGGCTATACTCGGCTCTACTTCACTCTACTGAAACCTACCATGGCTCTACTTGACTCTACTTCACTCTACCATGGCTCTACTTGGCTCTACTTCACTACACTCCTCCATGGCTCTATACTCTACCGTGGCTCTACTTGGGTCTACTGTTCCACTTCACTCTACTACTCTCTACCATGGCTCTACTTGACTCTACTACACACTACCATGGCTCTACCTGACTCTACTACACTCTACATTGAATCTACCTTGTTGTACTTCACCCTACTACACTCTATCATGGCTCTATTTGACTCTACTTTACTCTACCACACTCTACCATTTCTCTACTTGGCTCTATTTCAGTCTACTACACTCTACCATGGCTCTACTTGGCTCTACTTCAGTCTACTACACTCTACCATGGCTCTACTTGGCTCTACTTCACTCTTCTACATTCTACCATGGCTCTACTTCACTCTACTACACTCTACCCTGGTTGTACTTGACTCTACTTCACTCTAGTTCTCTTTACCATGGCTCTACTCGGCTCTACTTCACTCTACTACAACCTACCATGGCTCTACTTGACTCTACTTCACTCTAACATGGCTCTACTTTGCTCTACTTCATTACACACCTCCATGGCTCTATGCTCTACCATGGCTCTACTTGGGTCTACTGCTCTACTTCACTCTTCTACTCTCTACCATGGCTCTACTTGACTCTACTATACACTACCATGACTCTACCTGACTCTACTACACTCTTCATTGGATCGACCTTGTTGTACTTCACACTACTACACTCTAACATGGCTCTATTTGACTCTTCTTCACTCTACCACACTCTACCATTTCTGTACTTGACTCTACCTGACTCTATCATTTCTCTACTTGGCTCTACCTCACTCTACTACACTCTACCATGGCTCTACTTGGCTCTACTTCAGTCTACTACACTCTACCATGGCTCTACTTGGCTCTCCTTCACTCTTCTACACTCTACCATGGCTCTACTTCACTCTACTACACTCTACCCTGGCTCTACTTGACTCTACTTCACTCTAGTTCTCTCTACCATGGCTCTATTCGGCTCTACTTCACTCTACTACAACCTACCATGGCTCTACTTGACTCTACTTCACTCTGCCATGGCTCTACTTCGCTCTACTTCATTAGACTCCTCCATGGCTCTATGCTCTACCATGGCTCTACTTGGGTCTACTGCTCTACTTCACTCTACTACTCTCTACCATTTCTCTACTTGATTCTACTACACACTGCCATGGCTCTACCTGACTCTACTACACTGTACATTGGATCTACCTTGTTGTACTTCACTCTACTACACTCTACCATCGCTCTACTTGGCTCTACTTCACTCTTCTACACTCTACCATGGTTCTAGTTCACTCTACTACACTCTACCCTGGCTCTACTTGGCTCTACTTCACTCTAGTACACTCTACCGTGGCTCTACTCGGCTCTACTTCATTCTGCTACACTCTACCATGACTCTACTCGGCTCTACTTCACTCTACTACAACCTACCATGGCTCTACTTGACTCTCCTTCACTCTACCATGGCTCTACTTGGCTCTTCTTCACTACACTCCTCCATGGTTCCATACTCTACCATGGCTTTACTTGTGTCTACTGCTCTACTTCCCTCTACTACTCTCTACCATGGCTCTACTTGACTCTACTACACACTACCATGGCTCTACCAGACTCTACTACATTCTACATTGGATCTACCTTGTTGTACTTCACTCTACTACACTCCATCATGACTCTATGTGACTCTACTTCACTCTACCACACTCTACCATTTCTCTACTTGGCTCTACTTCAGTAAACTACACTCTACCATGGCTCTACTTTGCTCCACTTCACTCTACTACACTCTACCCTGGCTCTAATTGGTTCTACTTCACTCTAGTACACTCTACCATTGCTCTAATTGGCTCTACTTCACAGTACTACACTCTACCATGGATCTACTCGGCTCTACTTCACTCTACTACAACCTACCATGGCTCTACTTGACTCTACTTCACTCTACCATGGCTCTACTTGGCTCTAACTCACTACACTCCTCCATGACTCTATACTCTACCATGGCTCTACTTGGGTCTACTGCTCTACTTTACTCTACTACTCTCTACCATGGCTCTAATTGGCTATACTTCACTCTAGTACACTCTACCATGGTTCTACTTGGCTCTACTTCAGTCTACTACACTCTACCATGGCTTTACTCGGCTCTACTTCACTCTACTACAACCTACCATGGCTCTACTTGACTCTACTTCACTCTACCATGGCTATACTTGGCTCTACTTCACAACACTCCTCCATGGCTCTATACTCTACCATGGCTCTACTTGGGTCTACTGCTTTACTTCACTCTAGTACTCTCTACAATGGCTCTACTTGACTCTACTACACACTACCATGGCTCTACCTGACTCTACTACACTCTACATTGGATCTACCTTGTTGTACTTCACTCTACTACACTCTGTCATGGCTCTATTTGAATCTACGTCACTCTTCCACACTCTACCATTTCTCTACTTGGCTCTACTTCAGTCTACTACAATCTTCCATGGCTCTACTTGGCTCTGCTTCAGTCTACTGCACTCTACCATGGCTCTACTTGGCTGTACTTCACTCTTCTACACCCTACCATGGCTCTACTTCACTCTACTACACTCTACGGTGGCTCTACTTGGCTCTACTTCACTCTAGTACCCTCTACCATGGCTCTACTTGGCTCTACTTCACTCTAATACGCTCTACAATTGCTCTACTCGGCTCTACTTCACTCTACTACAATCTACGATGGCTCTACTTGACTGTACTTCACTCTACCATGGCTGTACTTGGCTCTACTTCACTACACACCTCCATGGCTCTATACCCTACCATGTTTGTACTTTGGTCTACTGCTCTACTTCACTCTACTACTCTCTACCATGGCTCTACTTGACTCTACTACACACTACCATGGCTCTACCTGACTCTACTGCACTCTACATTTGATCTACCTTGTTGTACTTCACTCTACTACACTCTATCATGGCTCTATTTGACTCTACTTCACTCTACCACACTCTACCATTTCTCTACTTGGCTCTACTTCAGTCTACTACAATCTACCATGGCTCTACTTGGCTCTACTTCAGTTTACTACACTCTCTCATAGCTATACTTGGCTCTACTTCACTCTTCTACACTCTACCATGGCTCTACTTCACTCTGCTACACTCTACCCTGGCTCTACTTGGCTCTACTTCACTCTAGTACACTCTACCATGGCTCTACTTGGCTCTACTTCACTCTTCTACACTCTACCATGGCTCTAGTTCACTCAACTACACTCTACCCTGGCTCTACTTGCCTCTACTTCACTCTAGTGCATTCTACCATGTTTCTACTCGGCTCTACTTCACTATACTACAACCTACCATGGCTCTACTTGACTCTACTTCACTCTATCATGGCTCTACTTGGCTCTACTTCACTAAACTCCTCCATGGCTCGATACTCTACCATGGCTCTACTTGGGTCTACTGCTCTACTTCACTCTTCTACTCTCTACCATGGCTCTACCTGGCTCTACTTGACCCTTCCCCACTCTACCATAGCTCTACTTCACTCTACTACACACTACCATGGCTCTACCTGACTCTACTACTCTCTACATTGGATCTACCTTGTTGTACTTCGCTCTATTACACTCTATCATGGCTCTATTTGACTCTACTTCACTCTACCACACTTTACCATTTCTCTACTTGCCTCTACTTCAGTCTACTACAATCTTCCATGGCTCTACTTGGCTCTGCTTCAGTCTACTGCACTCTACCATGGCTCTACTTGGCTGTACTTCACTCTTCTACACCCTACCATGGCTCTACTTCACTCTACTACACTCTACGGTGGCTCTACTTGGCTCTACTTCACTCTAGTACCCTCTACCATGGCTCTACTTGGCTCTACTTCACTCTAATACGCTCTACAATTGCTCTACTCGGCTCTACTTCATTCTACTACAATCTACGATGGCTCTACTTGACTGTACTTCACTCTACCATGGCTGTACTTGGCTCTACTTCACTACACACCTCCATGGCTCTATACCCTACCATGTTTGTACTTTGGTCTACTGCTCTACTTCACTCTACTACTCTCTACCATGGCTCTACTTGACTCTACTACACACTACCATGGCTCTATCTGACTGTACTACACTCTCCATTGGATCTACCTTGTTATACTTCACTCTACTACACTCTATCATGGCTCTATTTGACTCTACTTCACTCTACCGCACTCTACCATTTCTCTACTTGCCTCTACTTCAGTCCACTTCACTCTACCATGGCTCTAGTTGGCTCTACTTCAGTCTACTACACTCTACCATGGCTCAACTTGGCTCTACTTCACTCTTCTACACTCTACCATGGCTCTATTTGACTCTACTTCACTCTACCACACTCTACCATTTCTCTACTTGGCTCTACTTCAGTCTACTACAATCTACCATGGCTCTACTTGGCTCTACTTCAGTTTACTACACTCTCTCATAGCTATACTTGGCTCTACTTCACTCTTCTACACTCTACCATGGCTCTACTTCACTCTGCTACACTCTACCCTGGCTCTACTTGGCTCTACTTCACTCTAGTACACTCTACCATGGCTCTACTTGGCTCTACTTCACTCTTCTACACTCTACCATGGCTCTAGTTCACTCAACTACACTCTACCCTGGCTCTACTTGCCTCTACTTCACTCTAGTGCACTCTACCATGGCTCTACCCGGCTCTACTTCACTATACTACAACCTACCATGGCTCTACTTGACTCTACTTCACTCTATCATGGCTCTACTTGGCTCTACTTCACTAAACTCCTCCATGGCTCAATACTCTACCATGGCTCTACTTGGGTCTACTGCTCTACTTCACTCTTCTACTCTCTACCATGGCTCTACCTGGCTCTACTTGACTCTTCTACACTCTACCATAGCTCTACTTCACTCTACTACACACTACCATGGCTCTACCTGACTCTACTACTCTCTACATTGGATCTACCTTGTTGTACTTCGCTCTATTACACTCTATCATGGCTGTATTTGACTCTACTTCACTCTACCACACTCTACCATTTCTCTACTTGGCTCTACTTCAGTCTACTACAATCTACCATGGCTCTACTTGGCTCTACTTCAGTTTACTACACTCTCTCATAGCTATACTTGGCTCTACTTCACTCTTCTACACTCTACCATGGCTCTACTTCACTCTACTACACTCTACCCTGGCTCTACTTGGCTCTACTTCACTCTAGTACACTCTACCATGGCTCTACTTGGCTCTACTTCACTCTTCTACACTCCAACATGGCTCTACTTCACTCTACTACACTCTACCCTCGCTCTACTTGGCTCTACTTCACTCTAGTACACACTACCATGGCTATACTCGGCTCTGCTTCACTCTACTGCAACCAACCATGGCTCTACTTGACTCTACTTCACTCTACCATGGCTCTACTTGACTCTACTACACACTACCAAGGCTCTACCTGACTCTACTACACTCTCCATCGGTTGTACCTTGTTGTACTTCACTCTACTACACTCTATCATGGCTCTATTTGACTCTACTTCACTCTACCACACCCTACCATTTCTCTACTTAGCTCGTCTTCAGTCTACTACACTCTACCATGTATCTACTTGGCTCTACTTCAGTCTACTACACTCTACCATGGCTCTACTTGGCTCTACTTCACTCTTCTACACTCTACCATGGCTCTACTTGACTCTACTACACTCTACCCTGGCTGTACTTGACTCTACTTCACTCTAGTTCTCTTTACCATGGCTCTACTCGGCTCTACTTCACTCTACTACAACCTACCATGGCTCTACTTGACTCTACTTCACTCTAACATGGCTCTACTTTGCTCTACTTCATTACACACCTCCATGGCTCTATGCTCTACCATGGCTCTACTTGGGTCTACTGCTCTACTTCACTCTACTACTCTCTACCATGGCTCTACTTGACTCTACTACACACTACCATGGCTCTACCTGACTCTACTACAATCTACATTGAATCTACCTTGTTGTACTTCACTCTACTACACTCTATCATGGCTCTATTTGACTCTACTTCACTCTACCACACTCTACCATTTCTCTACTTAGCTCTTCGTCAGTTTACTACACTCTACCATGGCTCTTCTTGCCTCTACTTCAGTCTCCCACACTCTACCATGGCTCTACCAGACTCTACTGCACTCTACATTTGATCTACCTTGTTGTACTTCACTCTACTGCACTCTATCATGGCTCTATTTGACTCTACTTCACTCTACCACACTCTACCATTTCTCTCCTTGGCTCTACTTCAGTCTACTACAATCTACCATGGCTCTACTTGGCTCTACTTCAGTTTACTACACTCTATCATAGCTATACTTGGCTCTACTTCACTCTTCTACACTCTACCATGGCTCTACTTCACTCTGCTACACTCTACCCTGGCTCTACTTGGCTCTACTTCACTCTAGTACACTCTACCATGGCTCTACTTGGCTCTACTTCACTCTTCTACACTCTACCATGGCTCTAGTTCACTCAACTACACTCTACCCTGGCTCTACTTGCCTCTACTTCACTCTAGTAAACTCTACCATGGTTCTACTCGGCTCTACTTCACTATACTACAACCTACCATGGCTCTACTTGACTCTACTTCTCTCTATCATGGCTCTACTTGGCTCTACTTCACTACACTCCTCCATGGCTCTATACTCTACAATCAATCTACTTGGGTCTACTGCTCTACTTCACTCTACTACTCTCTTCCATGGCTCTACTTGACTCTACTACACACTACCATGGCTCTACCTGACTCTACTACACTCTACATTGGATCTACCTTGTTGTACTTCACTCTACTACACTCTATCATGGCTCTATTTGACTCTTCTTCACTCTACCACACTCTACCATTTCTCTACTTGGCTCTACTTCAGTCTTCTACACTCTACCATGGCTCTACTTGGCTCTGCTTCAGTCTACTACACTCTACCATGGCTCTACTTGTCTCTACTTAACTCTTCTACACTCTACCATGGCTCTAATTCACTCTAGTACACTCTACCCTGGCTCTACTTGGCTCTACTTCACTTTACTACACTCTACCCTCGCTCTACTTGACTCTACTTCACTCAACTACACTCTACCATGGCTCTACTTGGCTCTACTTGACTCTTCTACACTCTACAATGGCTCTACTTCACTGTACTGCACTCTACCCTGGCTCTACTTGGCTCTACTTCACTCTACTACACTCTACTATGGCTCTACTTGGCTCTACTTCACACTACTACACTCTACCATGGCTCTACTCGGCTCTACTTCAGTCTACTACAACCTACCATGGCTCTACTTGACTCTACTTCACTCTACAATGGCTCTACTGGGCTCTACTTCACTATACTCCTTCATGGCTCTATACTCTACCATGGCTCTAATTGGGTCTACTGCTTTACTTCACTCTATTACTCACTACCTTTGCTCTACTTGATTCTACTACACACTACCATGGCTCTACCTGACTCATCTTCACTCTGCATTGGATCCACCTTGTTGTACTTCACTCTACTACACGCTATCAAGGCTCTATTTGACTCTACTACACTCTACCACACTCTACCAATTCTCTACTTGGCTCTTCTTCAGTCTACTACACTCTACCATGGCTCTTCTTGACTCTACTTCAGTCTACTACACTCTACCATTTCTCTACTTGTCTCTTCTTGACTCTTCTACACTCTACCACGGCTCTACTTCACTCTACTACACTCTACCCTGGCTCTACTTGGCTCTACTTCACTCTAGTACACTCTACCATAGCTCTACTCGACTCTACTTCACTCTACTACACTCTACCATGGCTCTACTCGGCTCTACTTCTCTCTACTACAACCTACCATGGTTCTACTTGACACTACTTCACTCTACCAATGCTTTACTTGGCTCTACTTTACTACACTCCTCCAATGCTCTATACTCTACCATGGCTCTTCTTGGGTCTACTGCTCTACTTCACTCTACTACTCTCTACCATGGCTCTACTTGACTCTACTACACACTACCATGGTTCTACCTGACTCTACTACGCTCTACATTGGATCTACCTTTGTTGTACTTCACTCTACTACACTCTATCATGGCTCTATTTGACTCTTCTTCACTCTACCCCACTCTACCATTTCTCTACTTGGCTCTACCTCACTCTACTACACTCTACCATGGCTCTAGTTGGCTGTACTTCAGTCTACTACACTCTACCATGGCTCTACTTGGCTCTACTTCACTCTTCTACACTCTAACATGGCTCTACTTCACTCTACTACACTCTACCCTCGCTCTACTTGGCTCTACTTCACTCTAGTACACTCTACCATGGCTATACTCGGCTCTACTTCACTCTACTGAAACCTACCATGGCTCTACTTGACTCTACTTCACTCTACCATGGCTCTACTTGGCTCTACTTCACTACACTCCTCCATGGCTCTATACTCTACCGTGGCTCTACTTGGGTCTACTGTTCCACTTCACTCTACTACTCTCTACCATGGCTCTACTTGACTCTACTACACACTACCATGGCTCTACCTGACTCTACTACACTCTACATTGAATCTACCTTGTTGTACTTCACCCTACTACACTCTATCATGGCTCTATTTGACTCTACTTTACTCTACCACACTCTACCATTTCTCTACTTGGCTCTATTTCAGTCTACTACACTCTACCATGGCTCTACTTGGCTCTACTTCAGTCTACTACACTCTACCATGGCTCTACTTGGCTCTACTTCACTCTTCTACATTCTACCATGGCTCTACTTCACTCTACTACACTCTACCCTGGTTGTACTTGACTCTACTTCACTCTAGTTCTCTTTACCATGGCTCTACTCGGCTCTACTTCACTCTACTACAACCTACCATGGCTCTACTTGACTCTACTTCACTCTAACATGGGTCTACTTTGCTCTACTTCATTACACACCTCCATGGCTCTATGCTCTACCATGGCTCTACTTGGGTCTACTGCTCTACTTCACTCTTCTACTCTCTACCATGGCTCTACTTGACTCTACTATACACTACCATGACTCTACCTGACTCTACTACACTCTTCATTGGATCGACCTTGTTGTACTTCACACTACTACACTCTAACATGGCTCTATTTGACTCTTCTTCACTCTACCACACTCTACCATTTCTGTACTTGACTCTACCTGACTCTACCATTTCTCTACTTGGCTCTACCTCACTCTACTACACTCTACCATGGCTCTACTTGGCTCTACTTCAGTCTACTACACTCTACCATGGCTCTACTTGGCTCTCCTTCACTCTTCTACACTCTACCATGGCTCTACTTTACTCTACTACACTCTACCCTGGCTCTACTTGACTCTACTTCACTCTAGTTCTCTCTACCATGGCTCTATTCGGCTCTACTTCACTCTACTACAACCTACCATGGCTCTACTTGACTCTACTTCACTCTGCCATGGCTCTACTTCGCTCTACTTCATTAGACTCCTCCATGGCTCTATGCTCTACCATGGCTCTACTTGGGTCTACTGCTCTACTTCACTCTACTACTCTCTACCATTTCTCTACTTGATTCTACTACACACTGCCATGGCTCTACCTGACTCTACTACACTGTACATTGGATCTACCTTGTTGTACTTCACTCTACTACACTCTACCATCGCTCTACTTGGCTCTACTTCACTCTTCTACACTCTACCATGGCTCTAGTTCACTCTACTACACTCTACCCTGGCTCTACTTGGCTCTACTTCACTCTAGTACACTCTACCGTGGCTCTACTCGGCTCTACTTCATTCTGCTACACTCTACCATGACTCTACTCGGCTCTACTTCACTCTACTACAACCTACCATGGCTCTACTTGACTCTCCTTCACTCTACCATGGCTCTACTTGGCTCTTCTTCACTACACTCCTCCATGGTTCCATACTCTACCATGGCTCTACTTGTGTCTACTGCTCTACTTCCCTCTACTACTCTCTACCATGGCTCTACTTGACTCTACTACACACTACCATGGCTCTACCAGACTCTACTACATTCTACATTGGATCTACCTTGTTGTACTTCACTCTACTACACTCCATCATGTCTCTATGTGACTCTACTTCACTCTACCACACTCTACCATTTCTCTACTTGGCTCTACTTCAGTAAACTACACTCTACCATGGCTCTACTTGGCTCTACTTCAGTCTACTACACTCTACCATGGCTCTACTTTGCTCCACTTCACTCTACTACACTCTACCCTGGCTCTAATTGGTTCTACTTCACTCTAGTACACTCTACCATTGCTCTAATTGGCTCTTCTTCACAGTACTACACTCTACCATGGATCTACTCGGCTCTACTTCACTCTACTACAACCTACCATGGCTCTACTTGACTCTACTTCACTCTACCATGGCTCTACTTGGCTCTAACTCACTACACTCCTCCATGACTCTATACTCTACCATGGCTCTACTTGGGTCTACTGCTCTACTTTACTCTACTACTCTCTACCATGGCTCTAATTGGCTATACTTCACTCTAGTACACTCTACCATGGTTCTACTTGGCTCTACTTCAGTCTACTACACTCTACCATGGCTTTACTCGGCTCTACTTCACTCTACTACAACCTACCATGGCTCTACTTGACTCTACTTCACTCTACCATGGCTATACTTGGCTCTACTTCACAACACTCCTCCATGGCTCTATATTCTACCATGGCTCTACTTGGGTCTACTGCTTTACTTCACTCTAGTACTCTCTACAATGGCTCTACTTGACTCTACTACACACTACCATGGCTCTACCTGACTCTACTACACTCTACATTGGATCTACCTTGTTGTACTTCACTCTACTACACTCTGTCATGGCTCTATTTGAATCTACGTCACTCTTCCACACTCTACCATTTCTCTACTTGGCTCTACTTCAGTCTACTACAATCTTCCATGGCTCTACTTGGCGCTGCTTCAGTCTACTGCACTCTACCATGGCTCTACTTGGCTGTACTTCACTCTTCTACACCCTACCATGGCTCTACTTCACTCTACTACACTCTACGGTGGCTCTACTTGGCTCTACTTCACTCTAGTACCCTCTACCATGGCTCTACTTGGCTCTACTTCACTCTAATACGCTCTACAATTGCTCTACTCGGCTCTACTTCACTCTACTACAATCTACGATGGCTCTACTTGACTGTACTTCACTCTACCATGGCTGTACTTGGCTCTACTTCACTACACACCTCCATGGCTCTATACCCTACCATGTTTGTACTTTGGTCTACTGCTCTACTTCACTCTACTACTCTCTACCATGGCTCTACTTGACTCTACTACACACTACCATGGCTCTACCTGACTCTACTGCACTCTACATTTGATCTACCTTGTTGTACTTCACTCTACTACACTCTATCATGGCTCTATTTGACTCTACTTCACTCTACCACACTCTACCATTTCTCTACTTGGCTCTACTTCAGTCTACTACAATCTACCATGGCTCTACTTGGCTCTACTTCAGTTTACTACACTCTCTCATAGCTATACTTGGCTCTACTTCACTCTTCTACACTCTACCATGGCTCTACTTCACTCTGCTACACTCTACCCTGGCTCTACTTGGCTCTACTTCACTCTAGTACACTCTACCATGGCTCTACTTGGCTCTACTTCACTCTTCTACACTCTACCATGGCTCTAGTTCACTCAACTACACTCTACCCTGGCTCTACTTGCCTCTACTTCACTCTAGTGCACTCTACCATGGCTCTACTCGGCTCTACTTCACTATACTACAACCTACCATGGCTCTACTTGACTCTACTTCACTCTATCATGGCTCTACTTGGCTCTACTTCACTAAACTCCTCCATGGCTCGATACTCTACCATGGCTCTACTTGGGTCTACTGCTCTACTTCACTCTTCTACTCTCTACCATGGCTCTACCTGGCTCTACTTGACCCTTCCACACTCTACCATAGCTCTACTTCACTCTACTACACACTACCATGGCTCTACCTGACTCTACTACTCTCTACATTGGATCTACCTTGTTGTACTTCGCTCTATTACACTCTATCATGGCTCTATTTGACTCTACTTCACTCTACCACACTCTACCATTTCTCTACTTGGCTCTACTTCAGTCTACTACAATCTACCATGGCTCTACTTGGCTCTACTTCAGTTTACTACACTCTCTCATAGCTATACTTGGCTCTACTTCACTCTTCTACACTCTACCATGGCTCTACTTCACTCTGCCACACTCTACCCTGGCTCTACTTGGCTCTACTTCACTCTAGTACACTCTACCATGGCTCTACTTGGCTCTGCTTCAGTCTACTACACTCTACCATGGCTCTACTTGGCTGTACTTCACTCTTCTACACCCTACCGTGGCTCTACTTCACTCTACTACACTCTACGGTGGCTCTACTTGGCTCTACTTCACTCTAGTACCCTCTACCATGGCTCTACTTGGCTCTACTTAACTCTAATACGCTCTACAATTGCTCTACTCGGCTCTACTTCACTCTACTACAATCTACGATGGCTCTACTTGACTGTACTTCACTCTACCATGGCTGTACTTGGCTCTACTTCACTACACACCTCCATGGCTCTATACCCTACCATGTTTGTACTTTGGTCTACTGCTCTACTTCACTCTACTACTCTCTACCATGGCTCTACTTGACTCTACTACACACTACCATGGCTCTATCTGACTCTACTACACTCTCCATTGGATCTACCTTGTTATACTTCACTCTACTACACTCTATCATGGCTCTATTTGACTCTACTTCACTCTACCGCACTCTACCATTTCTCTACTTGCCTCTACTTCAGTCCACTTCACTCTACCATGGCTCTAGTTGGCTCTACTTCAGTCTACTTCACTCTACCATGGCTCTACTTGGCTCTACTTCACTCTTCTACACTCTACCATGGCTCTATTTGACTCTACTTCACTCTACCACACTCTACCATTTCTCTACTTGGCTCTACTTCAGTCTACTACAATCTACCATGGCTCTACTTGGCTCTACTTCAGTTTACTACACTCTCTCATAGCTATACTTGGCTCTACTTCACTCTTCTACACTCTACCATGGCTCTACTTCAATCTGCTACACTCTACCCTGGCTCTACTTGGCTCTACTTCACTCTAGTACACTCTACCATGGCTCTACTTGGCTCTACTTCACTCTTCTACACTCTACCATGGCTCTAGTTCACTCAACTACACTCTACCCTGGCTCTACTTGCCTCTACTTCACTCTAGTGCACTCTACCATGGCTCTACTCGGCTCTACTTCACTATACTACAACCTACCATGGCTCTACTTGACTCTACTTCACTCTATCATGGCTCTACTTGGCTCTACTTCACTAAACTCCTCCATGGCTCGATACTCTACCATGGCTCTACTTGGGTCTACTGCTCTACTTCACTCTTCTACTCTCTACCATGGCTCTACCTGGCTCTACTTGACTCTTCTACACTCTACCATAGCTCTACTTCACTCTACTACACACTACCATGGCTCTACCTGACTCTACTACTCTCTACATTGGATCTACCTTGTTGTACTTCGCTCTATTACACTCTATCATGGCTGTATTTGACTCTACTTCACTCTACCACACTCTACCATTTCTCTACTTGGCTCTACTTCAGTCTACTACAATCTACCATGGCTCTACTTGGCTCTACTTCAGTTTACTACACTCTCTCATAGCTATACTTGGCTCTACTTCACTCTTCTACACTCTACCATGGCTCTACTTCACTCTGCTACACTCTACCCTGGCTCTACTTGGCTCTACTTCACTCTAGTACACTCTACCATGGCTCTACTTGGCTCTACTTCACTCTTCTACACTCTACCATGGCTCTAGTTCACTCAACTACATTCTACCCTGGCTCTACTTGCCTCTACTTCACTCTAGTGCACTCTACCATGGCTCTACTCGGCTCTACTTCACTATACTACAACCTACCATGGCTCTACTTGACTCTACTTCACTCTATCATGGCTCTACTTGGCTCTACTTCACTAAACTCCTCCATGGCTCGATACTCTACCATGGCTCTACTTGGGTCTACTGCTCTACTTCACTGTTCTACTCTCTACCATGGCTCTACCTGGCTCTTCTTGACTCTTCTACACTCTACCATAGCTCTACTTCACTCTACTACACTCTTCCCTGGCTCTACTTGGCTCTACTTCACTCTAGTACACTCTACCATGGCTCTAGTCGGCTCTACTTCACTCTACTACAACCTACCATGGCTTTACTTGACTCTACTTCACTCTTCCATGGCTCTACTTGGCTCTATTTCACTACACTCCTCCATGGCTCTATACTCTACCGTGGGTCTACTTGGGTCTACTGCTCTACTTCACTCTACTACTCTCTACCATGGCTCTACTTAACTCTACTTCACTCTTCTACACTCTACCATGGCTCTAGTTCACTCTACTACACTCTACCCTGGCTCTACTTGGCTCTACTTCACTCTAGTACACTCTACCATGGCTCTACTCTGCTCTACTTCATTCTGCTACACTCTACCATGACTCTACTCGGCTCTACTTCACTCTACTACAACCTACCATGGCTCTACTTGACTCTCCTTCACTCTACCATGGCTCTACTTGGCTCTTCTTCACTACACTCCTCCATGGTTCCATACTCTACCATGGCTCTACTTGGGTCTACTGCTCTACTTCCCTCTACTACTCTCTACCATGGCTCTACTTGACTCTACTACACACTACCATGGCTCTACCAGACTCTACTACATTCTACATTGGATCTACCTTGTTGTACTTCACTCTACTACACTCTATCATGTCTCTATTTGACTCTACTTCACTCTACCACACTCTACCATTTCTCTACTTGGCTCTACTTCAGTAAACTACGCTCTACCATGGCTCTACTTGGCTCTACTTCAGTCTACTACACTCTACCATGGCTCTACTTTGCTCCACTTCACTCTTCTACACTCTACCATGGCTCTACTTCACTCTACTACACTCTACCCTGGCTCTAATTGGCTCTACTTCACTCTAGTACACTCTACCATGGCTCTAATTGGCTCTACTTCACAGTACTACACTCTACCATGGATCTACTCGGCTCTACTTCACTCTACTATAACCTACCATGGCTCTACTTGACTCTACTTCACTCTACCATGGCTCTACTTGGCTTTAACTCACTACACTCCTCCATGACTCTATACTCTACCATGGCTCTACTTGGGTCTACTGCTCTACTTTACTCTACTACTCTCTACCATGGCTCTAATTGGCTATACTTCACTCTAGTACACTCTACCATGGCTCTACTTGGCTCTACTTGACTCTACTTCACTCTACCATGGCTATACTCGGCTCTACTTCACAACACTCCTCCATGGCTCTATACTCTACCATGGCTCTACTTGGGTCTACTGCTCTACTTCACTCTTCTACTCTCTACCATGGCTCTACCTGGCTCTACTTGACTCTTCTACACTCTACCATAGCTCTACTTCACTCTACTACACACTACCATGGCTCTACCTGACTCTACTACTCTCTACATTGGATCTACCTTGTTGTACTTCGCTCTATTACACTCTATCATGGCTGTATTTGACTCTACTTCACTCTACCACACTCTACCATTTCTCTACTTGGCTCTACTTCAGTCTACTACAATCTACCATGGCTCTACTTGGCTCTACTTCAGTTTACTACACTCTCTCATAGCTATACTTGGCTCTACTTCACTCTTCTACACTCTACCATGGCTCTACTTCAATCTGCTACACTCTACCCTGGCTCTACTTGGCTCTACTTCACTCTAGTACACTCTACCATGGCTCTACTTGGCTCTACTTCACTCTTCTACACTCTACCATGGCTCTAGTTCACTCAACTACACTCTACCCTGGCTCTACTTGCCTCTACTTCACTCTAGTGCACTCTACCATGGCTCTACCCGGCTCTACTTCACTATACTACAACCTACCATGGCTCTACTTGACTCTACTTCACTCTATCATGGCTCTACTTGGCTCTACTTCACTAAACTCCTCCATGGCTCGATACTCTACCATGGCTCTACTTGGGTCTACTGCTCTACTTCACTGTTCTACTCTCTACCATGGCTCTACCTGGCTCTTCTTGACTCTTCTACACTCTACCATAGCTCTACTTCACTCTACTACACTCTTCCCTGGCTCTACTTGGCTCTACTTCACTCTAGTACACTCTACCATGGCTCTAGTCGGCTCTACTTCACTCTACTACAACCTACCATGGCTTTACTTGACTCTACTTCACTCTTCCATGGCTCTACTTGGCTCTATTTCACTACACTCCTCCATGGCTCTATACTCTACCGTGGGTCTACTTGGGTCTACTGCTCTACTTCACTCTACTACTCTCTACCATGGCTCTACTTAACTCTACTTCACTCTTCTACACTCTACCATGGCTCTAGTTCACTCTACTACACTCTACCCTGGCTCTACTTGGCTCTACTTCACTCTAGTACACTCTACCATGGCTCTACTCTGCTCTACTTCATTCTGCTACACTCTACCATGACTCTACTCGGCTCTACTTCACTCTACTACAACCTACCATGGCTCTACTTGACTCTCCTTCACTCTACCATGGCTCTACTTGGCTCTTCTTCACTACACTCCTCCATGGTTCCATACTCTACCATGGCTCTACTTGGGTCTACTGCTCTACTTCCCTCTACTACTCTCTACCATGGCTCTACTTGACTCTACTACACACTACCATGGCTCTACCAGACTCTACTACATTCTACATTGGATCTACCTTGTTGTACTTCACTCTACTACACTCTATCATGTCTCTATTTGACTCTACTTCACTCTACCACACTCTACCATTTCTCTACTTGGCTCTACTTCAGTAAACTACGCTCTACCATGGCTCTACTTGGCTCTACTTCAGTCTACTACACTCTACCATGGCTCTACTTTGCTCCACTTCACTCTTCTACACTCTACCATGGCTCTACTTCACTCTACTACACTCTACCCTGGCTCTAATTGGCTCTACTTCACTCTAGTACACTCTACCATGGCTCTAATTGGCTCTACTTCACAGTACTACACTCTACCATGGATCTACTCGGCTCTACTTCACTCTACTATAACCTACCATGGCTCTACTTGACTCTACTTCACTCTACCATGGCTCTACTTGGCTTTAACTCACTACACTCCTCCATGACTCTATACTCTACCATGGCTCTACTTGGGTCTACTGCTCTACTTTACTCTACTACTCTCTACCATGGCTCTAATTGGCTATACTTCACTCTAGTACACTCTACCATGGCTCTACTTGGCTCTACTTGACTCTACTTCACTCTACCATGGCTATACTTGGCTCTACTTCACAACACTCCTCCATGGCTCTATACTCTACCATGGCTCTACTTGGGTCTACTGCTCTACTTCACTCTTCTACTCTCTACCATGGCTCTACCTGGCTCTACTTGACTCTTCTACACTCTACCATAGCTCTACTTCACTCTACTACACACTACCATGGCTCTACCTGACTCTACTACTCTCTACATTGGATCTACCTTGTTGTACTTCGCTCTATTACACTCTATCATGGCTCTATTTGACTCTACTTCACTCTACCACACTCTACCATTTCTCTACTTGGCTCTACTTCAGTCTACTACAGTCTACCATGGCTCTACTTGGCTCTACTTCAGTTTACTACACTCTCTCATAGCTATACTTGGCTCTACTTCACTCTTCTACACTCTACCATGGCTCTACTTCACTCTGCTACACTCTACCCTGGCTCTACTTGGCTCTACTTCACTCTAGTACACTCTACCATGGCTCTACTTGGCTCTACTTCACTCTTCTACACTCTACCATGGCTCTAGTTCACTCAACTACACTCTACCCTGGCTCTACTTGCCTCTACTTCACTCTAGTGCACTCTACCATGGCTCTACCCGGCTCTACTTCACTATACTACAACCTACCATGGCTCTACTTGACTCTACTTCACTCTACCATGGCTCTACTTGGCTCTATTTCACTACACTCCTCCATGGCTCTATACTCTACCGTGGGTCTACTTGGGTCTACTGCTCTACTTCACTCTACTACTCTCTACCATGGCTCTACTTGTCTCTACTTCACTCTTCTACACTCTACCATGGCTCTAGTTCACTCAACTACACTCTACCTTGGCTCTACTTGCTTCTATTACACACTACCATGGCTCTACCTAACTCTACTACTCTCTACATTGGATCTACCTTCTTGTACTTCACTCTATTACACTCTATCATGGCTCTATTTGACTCTACTTCACTTTACCACACTCTACCATTTCTCTACTTGGCTCTACGTCAATCTACTACAATCTACCATGGCTCTACTTGGCTCTACTTCAGTCTACTACACTCTACCATGGCTCTACTTGGCTCTACTTCACTCTTCTACACACTACCATGGCTCTACTTCACTGTACTACACTCTACCCTGGCTCTACCTGGCTCTACTTGACTCTACTACTCTCTACCATGGCTCTACTTGACTCTACTACACACTACCATGGGTCCACCTGACTCTATTACACTCTACATTGGATCTACCATGTTGTACTTCACTCTACTACACTCTATCATGGCTCTATTTGACTCTACTTCACTCTACCACACTCAACCATTTTTCTACTTGGATCTACTTCAGTCTACTACACTCTACCATAGCTCTACTAGACTCTACTTCACTCTACCATGGCTCTACTTGGCTCTACTTCACTATACTCCTCCATGGCTCTATACTCTACCTTGGCTCTACTTGTGTCTACTGCTCTACTTCACTCTAGTACTCTCTACCATGGCTCTACTTGACTCTACTACACACTACCATGGCTCTACCTAACTCTACTACACTCTACATTGGATCTTCCTTGTTGTACTTCACTCTACTACACTCTATCATGCCTCTATTTGAATTTACGTCACTCTTCCACACTCTACCATTTCTCTACTTGGCTCTACTTCACTCTTCTACACTCTACCATGGCTCTACTTCCCTCTACTACACTCTACGCTGGCTCTACTTGGCTCTACTTCACTGTAGTACCCTCTACCATGGCTCTACTTGGCTCTACTTCACTCTAATACGCTCTACAATTGCTCTACTCGGCTGTACTTCACTCTACTACAATCTACGATGGCTCTACTTGACTGTACTTCACTCTACCATGGCTGTACTTGGCTCTACTTCACTACACACCTCCATGGCTCTATACCCTACCATGTTTGTACTTTGGTCTACTGCTCTACTTCACTCTACTACTTTCTACCATGGCTCTACTTGACTCTACTACACACTACCATGGCTCTACCTGACTCTACTGCACTCTACATTGGATCTACCTTGTTGTACTTCACTCTACTACACTCTATCATGGCTCTATTTGACTCTACTTCACTCTACCACACTCTACCATTTCTCTACTTGGCTCTACTTCAGTCTACTACAATCTACCATGGCTCTACTTGGCTCTACTTCAGTTTACTACACTCTATCATAGCTATACTTGGCTCTACTTCACTCTTCTACACTCTACCATGGCTCTACTTCACTCTGCTACACTCTACCCTGGCTCTACTTGGCTCTACTTCACTCTAGTACACACTACCATGGCTCTACTTGGCTCTACTTCACTCAACTACAACCTACCATGGCTCTACTTGACTCTACTTCACTCTATCATGGCTCTACTTGGCTCTACTTCACTAAACTCCTCCATGGCTCGATGCTCTACCATAGCTCTACTTGGGTCTACTGCTCTACTTCACTCTTCTACTCTCTATAATGGCTCTACCTGGCTCTTCTTGACTCTTCTACACTCTACCATAGCTCTACTTCACTCTACTACTCTCTACCATGGCTCTACTTGACTCTACTACACACTACCATGACTCTACCAGACTCTACTACATTCTACATTGGATCTACCTTGTTGTACTTCACTCTACTACACTCTATCATGTCTCTATTTGACTCTACTTCACTCTACCACACTCTACCATTTCTCTACTTGGCTCTACTTCAGTAAACTACACTCTACCATGGCTCTACTTGGCTCTACTTCAGTCTACTACACTCTACCATGGCTCTACTTTGCTCCACTTCACTCTTCTACACTCTACCATGGCTCTACTTCACTCTACTACACTCTACCCTGGCTCTAATTGGCTCTACTTCACTCTAGTACACTCTACCATGGTTCTACTTGGCTCTACTTCACTCTATCATGGCTCTACTTGGCTCTACTTCACTAAACTCCTCCATGGCTCGATACTCTACCATGGCTCTACTTGGGTCTACTGCTCTACTTCACTCTTCTACTCTCTACCATGGCTCTACCTGGCTCTACTTGACTCTTCTACACTCTACCATAGCTCTACTTCACTCTACTACACACTACCATCGCTCTACCTGACTCTACTACTCTCTACATTGGATCTACCTTGTTGTACTTCGCTCTATTACACTCTATCATGGCTCTATTTGACTCTACTTCACTCTACCACACTCTACCATTTCTCTACTTGGCTCTACTTCAGTCTACTACAGTCTACCATGGCTCTACTTGGCTCTACTTCAGTTTACTACACTCTCTCATAGCTATACTTGGCTCTACTTCACTCTTCTACACTCTACCATGGCTCTACTTCACTCTGCTACACTCTACCCTGGCTCTACTTGGCTCTACTTCACTCTAGTACACTCTACCATGGCTCTACTTGGCTCTACTTCACTCTTCTACACTCTACCATGGCTCTAGTTCACTCAACTACATTCTACCCTGGCTCTACTTTCCTCTACTTCACTCTAGTGCACTCTACCATGGCTCTACTCGGCTCTACTTCACTATACTACAACCTACCATGGCTCTACTTGACTCTACTTCACTCTATCATGGCTCTACTTGGCTCTACTTCACTAAACTCCTCCATGGCTCGATACTCTACAATGGCTCTACTTGGCTCTACTGCTCTACTTCACTCTTCTACTCTCTATCATGGCTCTACCTGGCTCTACTTGATTCTTCTACACTCTACCATAGCTCTACTTCACTCTACTACACTCTACCCTGGCTCTACTTGGCTATACTTCACTCTAGTACACTCTACCATGACTCTAGGCGGCTCTACTTCACTCTACTACGTTCTACCATGTATCTACTCGGATCTACTTCACTCTACTACAACCTACCATGGCTCTACTTGACTCTACTTCACTCTACCATGGCACTACTTGGCTCTATTTCACTACACTCCTCCATGGCTCTATACTCTACCGTGGGTCTACTTGGGTCTACTGCTCTACTTCACTCTACTACTCTCTACCATGGCTCTACTTGACTCTACTTCACTCTTCTACACTCTACCATGGCTCTAGTTCACTCAACTACACTCTACCCTGGCTCTACTTGCCTCTACTACACACTACCATGGCTCTACCTGACTCTACTACTCTCTACATTGGATCTACCTTGTTGTACTTCACTCTATTATAATCTATCATGGCTCTATTTGATTCTACTTCACTCTACCACACTCTACCATTTCTCTACTTGGCTCTACGTCAGTCTACTACAATCTACCATGGCTCTACTTGGCTCTACTTCAGTCTACTACACTCTACCATGGCTCTACTTGGCTCTACTTCACTCTTCTACACACTACCATGGCTCTACTTCACTGTACTACACTCTACCCTGGCTCTACCTGGCTCTACTTGACTCTACTACTCTCTACCATGGCTCTACTTGACTCTACTACACACTACCATGGGTCCACCTGACTCTACTACACTCTACATTGGATCTACCATGTTGTACTTCACTCTACTACACTCTATCATGGCTCTATTTGACTCTACTTCACTCTACCACACTCAACCATTTCTCTACTTGGATCTACTTCAGTCTACTACACTCTACCATAGCTCTACTAGACTCTACTTCACTCTACCATGGCTCTACTTGGCTCTACTTCACTATACTCCTCCATGGCTCTATACTCTACCTTGGCTCTACTTGTGTCTACTGCTCTACTTCACTCTAGTACTCTCTACCATGGCTCTACTTGACTCTACTGCACACTACCATGGCTCTACCTGACTCTACTACACTCTACATTGGATCTACCTTGTTGTACTTCACTCTACTACACTCTATCATGGCTCTATTTGAATTTACGTCACTCTTCCACACTCTACCATTTCTCTACTTGGCTCTACTTCAGTCTACTACAATCTACCATGGCTCTACTTGGCTCTACTTCAGTCTACTACACTCTACCATGGCTCTACTTGGCTCTACTTCACTCTTCTACACTCTACCATGGCTCTACTTCACTCTACTACACTCTACTCTGGCTCTACTTGGCTCTACTTCACTCTAGTACCCTCTACCATGGCTCTACTTGGCTCTACTTCACTCTAATACGCTCTACAATTGCTCTACTCGGTTCTACTTCACTCTACTACAATCTACGATGACTCTACTTGACTGTACTTCACTCTACCATGGCTGTACTTGGCTCTACTTCACTACACTCCTCCATGGCTCTATACTCTACCGTGGGTCTACTTGGGTCTACTGCTCTACTTCACTCTACTACTCTCTACCATGGCTCTACTTAACTCTACTTCACTCTTCTACACTCTACCATGGCTCTAGTTCACTCAACTACACTCTACCCTGGGTCTACTTGGCTCTACTTCACTCTAGTACACTCTACCATGGCTCTACTCGGCTCTACTTCATTCTGCTACACTCTACCATGACTCTACTCGGATCTACTTCACTCTACTACAACCTACCATGGCTCTACTTGACTCTCCTTCACTCTACCATGGCTCTACTTGGCTCTTCTTCACTACACTCCTCCATGGTTCCATAGTCTACCATGGCTCTACTTGGGTCTACTGCTCTACTTCCCTCTACTACTCTCTACCATGGCTCTACTTGACTCTACTACACACTACCATGGCTCTACCAGACTCTACTACATTCTACATTGGATCTACCTTGTTGTACTTCACTCTACTACACTCTATCATGTCTCTATTTGACTCTACTTCACTCTACCACACTCTACCATTTCTCTACTTGGCTCTACTTCAGTAAACTACACTCTACCATGGCTCTACTTGGCTCTACTTCAGTCTACTACACTCTACCATGGCTCTACTTTGCTCCACTTCACTCTTCTACACTCTACCATGGCTCTACTTCACTCTACTACACTCTACCCTGGCTCTAATTGGCTCTACTTCACTCTAGTACACTCTACCATGGCTCTAATTCACTCAACTACACTCTACCCTGGCTCTACTTGCCTCCACTACACACTACCATGGCTCTACCTGACTCTACTACTCTCTACATTGGATCTACCTTGTTGTACTTCACTCTATTACAATCTATCATGGCTCTATTTGATTCTACTTCACTCTACCACACTCTACCATTTCTCTACTTGGCTCTACGTCAGTCTACTACAATCTACCATGGCTCTACTTGGCTCTACTTCAGTCTACTACACTCTACCATGGCTCTACTTGGCTCTACTTCACTCTTTTACACACTACCA
Organism: Agelas oroides; assembly: GCA_949130485.1. Classification (NCBI taxonomy): domain Eukaryota; kingdom Metazoa; phylum Porifera; class Demospongiae; order Agelasida; family Agelasidae; genus Agelas; species Agelas oroides. The sequence continues at coordinate 5,262,317 of OX422195.1, forward strand.
TGGCTCTACTTCACTGTACTACACTCTACCCTGGCTCTACCTGGCTCTACTTGACTCTACTACTCTCTACCATGGCTCTACTTGACTCTACTACACACTACCATGGGTCCACCTGACTCTACTACACTCTACATTGGATCTACCATGTTGTACTTCACTCTACTACACTCTATCATGGCTCTATTTGACTCTACTTCACTCTACCACACTCAACCATTTCTCTACTTGGATCTACTTCAGTCTACTACACTCTACCATAGCTCTACTAGACTCTACTTCACTCTACCATGGCTCTACTTGGCTCTACTTCACTATACTCCTCCATGGCTCTATACTCTACCTTGGCTCTACTTGTGTCTACTGCTCTACTTCACTCTAGTACTCTCTACCATGACTCTACTTGACTCTACTGCACACTACCATGGCTCTACCTGACTCTACTACACTCTACATTGGATCTACCTTGTTGTACTTCACTCTACTACACTCTATCATGGCTCTATTTGAATTTACGTCACTCTTCCACACTCTACCATTTCTCTACTTGGCTCTACTTCAGTCTACTACAATCTACCATGGCTCTACTGGGCTCTACTTCAGTCTACTACACTCTACCATGGCTCTACTTGGCTCTACTTCACTCTTCTACACTCTACCATGGCTCTACTTCACTCTACTACACTCTACTCTGGCTCTACTTGGCTCTACTTCACTCTAGTACCCTCTACCATGGCTCTACTTGGCTCTACTTCACTCTAATACGCTCTACAATTGCTCTACTCGGCTCTACTTCACTCTACTACAATCTACGATGGCTCTACTTGACTGTACTTCACTCTACCATGGCTGTACTTGGCTCTACTTCACTACACTCCTCCATGGCTCTATACTCTACCGTGGGTCTACTTGGGTCTACTGCTCTACTTCACTCTACTACTCTCTACCATGGCTCTACTTAACTCTACTTCACTCTTCTACACTCTACCATGGCTCTAGTTCACTCTACTACACTCTACCCTGGCTCTACTTGGCTCTACTTCACTCTAGTACACTCTACCATGGCTCTACTCGGCTCTACTTCATTCTGCTACACTCTACCATGACTCTACTCGGATCTACTTCACTCTACTACAACCTACCATGGCTCTACTTGACTCTCCTTCACTCTACCATGGCTCTACTTGGCTCTTCTTCACTACACTCCTCCATGGTTCCATAGTCTACCATGGCTCTACTTGGGTCTACTGCTCTACTTCCCTCTACTACTCTCTACCATGGCTCTACTTGACTCTACTACACACTACCATGGCTCTACCAGACTCTACTACATTCTACATTGGATCTACCTTGTTGTAATTCACTCTACTACACTCTATCATGTCTCTATTTGACTCTACTTCACTCTACCACACTCTACCATTTCTCTACTTGGCTCTACTTCAGTAAACTACACTCTACCATGGCTCTACTTGGCTCTACTTCAGTCTACTACACTCTACCATGGCTCTACTTTGCTCCACTTCACTCTTCTACACTCTACCATGGCTCTACTTCACTCTACTACACTCTACCCTGGCTCTAATTGGCTCTACTTCACTCTAGTACACTCTACCATGGCTCTAATTGGCTCTACTTCACAGTACTACACTCTACCATGGATCTACTCGGCTCTACTTCACTCTACTACAACCTACCATGGCTCTACTTGACTCTACTTCACTCTACCATGGCTCTACTTGGCTTTAACTCACTACACTCCTCCATGACTCTATACTCTACCATGGCTCTACTTGGGTCTACTGCTCTACTTTACTCTACTACTCTCTACCATGGCTCTAATTGGCTATACTTCAATCTAGTACACTCTACCATGGCTCTACTTGGCTCTACTTCAATCTACTACACTTTACCATGGCTTTACTCGGCTCTACTTCACTCTACTACAACCTACCATGGCTCTACTTGACTCTACTTCACTCTACCATGGCTATACTTGGCTCTACTTCACAACACTCCTCCATGGCTCTATACTCTAACATGGCTCTACTTGGGTCTACTGCTTTACTTCACTCTAGTACTCTCTACCATGGCTCTACTTGACTCTACTACACACTACCATGGCTCTACCTGACTCTACTACACTCTACATTGGATCTACCTTGTTGTACTTCACTCTACTACACTCTGTCATGGCTCTATTTGAATCTACGTCACTCTTCCACACTCTACCATTTCTCTACTTGGCTCTACTTCAGTCTACTACAATCTTCCATGGCTCTACTTGGCTCTGCTTCAGTCTACTACACTCTACCATGGCTCTACTTGGCTGTACATCACTCTTCTACACCCTACCATGGCTCTACTTCACTCTACTACACTCTACGGTGGCTCTACTTGGCTCTACGTCACTCTAGTACCCTCTACCATGGCTCTACTTGGCTCTACTTCACTCTAATACGCTCTACAATTGCTCTACTCGGCTCTACTTCACTCTACTACAATCTACGATGGCTCTACTTGACTGTACTTCACTCTACCATGGCTGTACTTGGCTCTACTTCACTACACACCTCCATGGCTCTATACCCTACCATGTTTGTACTTTGGTCTACTGCTCTACTTCACTCTACTACTCTCTACCATGGCTCTACTTCACTCTACTACACACTACCATGGCTCTACCTGACTCTACTGCACTCTACATTTGATCTACCTTGTTGTACTTCACTCTACTACACTCTATCATGGCTCTATTTGACTCTACTTCACTCTACCACACTCTACCATTTCTCTACTTGGCTCTACTTCAGTCTACTACAATCTTCCATGGCTCTACTTCAGTTTACTACACTCTCTCATAGCTATACTTGGCTCTACTTCACTCTTCTACACTCTACCATGGCTTTACTTCACTCTGCTACACTCTACCCTCGCTCTACTCGGCTCTACTTCACTCTAGTACACTCTACCATGGCTCTACTTGGCTCTACTTCACTCTTCTACACTCTACCATGGCTCTAGTTCACTCAACTACACTCTACCCTAGCTCTACTTGCCACTACTTCACTCTAGTGCACTCTACCATGGCTCTACTCGGCTCTACTTCACTATACTACAACCTACCATGGCTCTACTTGACTCTACTTCACTCTATCATGGCTCTACTTGGCTCTACTTCACTAAACTCCTCCATGGCTCGATACTCTACCATGGCTCTACTTGGGTCTACTGCTCTACTTCACTCTTCTACTCTCTACCATGGCTCTACCTGGCTCTACTTGACTCTTCTACACTCTACCATAGCTCTACTTCACTCTACTACACACTACCATGGCTCTACCTGACTCTACTACTCTCTACATTGGATCTACCTTGTTGTACTTCGCACTATTACACTCTATCATGGCTCTATTTGACTCTACTTCACTCTACCACACTCTACCATTTCTCTACTTGGCTCTACTTCAGTCTACTACAGTCTACCATGGCTCTACTTGGCTCTACTTCAGTTTACTACACTCTCTCATAGCTATACTTGGCTCTACTTCACTCTTCTACACTCTACCATGGCTCTACTTCACTCTGCTACACTCTACCCTGGCTCTACTTGGCTCTACTTCACTCTAGTACACTCTACCATGGCTCTACTTGGCTCTACTTCACTCTTCTACACTCTACCATGGCTCTAGTTCACTCAACTACATTCTACCCTGGCTCTACTTGCCTCTACTTCACTCTAGTGCACTCTACCATGGCTCTACTCGGCTCTACTTCACTATACTACAACCTACCATGGCTCTACTTGACTCTACTTCACTCTATCATGGCTCTACTTGGCTCTACTTTACTAAACTCCTCCATGGCTCGATACTCTACCATGGCTCTACTTGGGTCTACTGCTCTACTTCACTCTTCCACTCTCTACCATGGCTCTACCTGGCTCTACTTGATTCTTCTACACTCTACCATAGCTCTACTTCACTTTACTACACTCTACCCTGGCTCTACTTGGCTTTACTTCACTCTAGTACACTCTACCATGGCTCTAGTCGGCTCTACTTCACTCTACTACGTTCTACCATGTATCTACTCGGATCTACTTCACTCTACTACAACCTACCATGGCTCTACTTGACTCTACTTGACTCTACTTCACTCTACCATGGCTCTACTTGGCTCTATTTCACTACACTCCTCCATGGCTCAATACTCTACCGTGGGTCTACTTGCGTCTACTGCTCTACTTCACTCTACTACTCTCTACCATGGCTCTACTTCACTCTACTACTCTCTACCATGGCTCTACTTGACTCTACTTCACTCTTCTACACTCTACCATGGCTCTAGTTCACTCAACTACACTCTACCCTGGCTCTACTTGCCTCTACTACACACTACCATGGCTCTACCTGACTCTACTACTCTCTACATTGGATCTACCTTGTTCTACTTCACTCTATTACACTCTATCATGGCTCTATTTGACTCTACTTCACTCTACCACACTCTACCATTTCTCTACTTGGCTCTACGTCAGTCTACTACAATCTACCATGGCTCTACTTGGCTCTACTTCAGTCTACTACACTCTACCATGGCTCTACTTGGCTCTACTTCACTCTTCTACACACTACCATGGCTCTACTTCACTGTACTACACTCTACCCTGGCTCTACCTGGCTCTACTTGACTCTACTACTCTCTACCATGGCTCTACTTCACTGTACTGCACTCTACCCTGGCTCTACTTGGCTCTACTTCACTCTAGTACAAAAAAACGATGGCTCTACTTAGCTCTACTTCACTCTACTACAGTCTACCATGGCTGTACTCGGCTCTACGTCACTCTACTACAACCTAACATGGATCTACTTGACTCTACTTCACTCTACCATGGCTCTACTTGGCTCTACTTCACTACACCCCTCCATGGCTCTATACTCCACCATAGCTCTACTTGGGTCTACTGCTCTACTTCACTCTACTACTCTCTACCATGGCTCAACTTGACTCCACTTCACACTACCATGGCTCTACCTGACTCTACTACACTCTACATTGGATCTACCTTGTTGTACTTCCCTCTACTACACTCTATCATGGCTCTATTTGACTCTACTTCACTCTACCACACTCTACTATTTCTCTACTTTGCTATACTTCAGTCTACTACACTCTACCATGGCTCTACTTGGCTCTACTTCAGTCTACTACACTCTACCATGTCTCTACTTGACTCTACTTCACTCTAGTTCCCTCTACCATGGCTCTACTTGGCCCTACTTCACTACACTCCTCCATGGCTCAATACTCTGCTCTGGCTTTACTTGTATCTACTGCTCTACTTCACTCTACTACTCTCTACCAAGGCTCTACTTGACTCTACTACACGCTACCATTGCTCTACCTGACTCTACTACACTCTACTTTGGATCTACCTTGTTGAACTTCACTCTACTACACTGTATCATGGCTCTATTTGACTCTACTTCACTCTACCACATTGTACCATTTCTCTACTTGGCTCTACTTCAGTCTACTAGACTCTACCATGGCTCTACTTAGCTCTACTTCTGTCTACTACACTCTACCATGGCTCTACTTGGCTCTACTTCACTCTTCTACACTCTACCATGGCTCTACTTCGCTCTACTACCCTCTACCCTGGCTCTACTTAGCTCTACTTCACTCTAGTACATTCTACCATCGATCTACTTGGTTCTACTTCACTCTACTACACTCTACCATGGCTCTACTCGGCTCTACTTCACTCTACTACAACCTACCATGGCTCTACTTGACTCTACTACACTCTACCATGGCTCTACTTGGCTCTACTTCACTACACTCCTCCATGGCTCTATACTCTACCATGGCTCTACTTGGGTCTACTGCTCTCCTTCACTCTACTACTCTCTACCATGGCTCTACTTGATTCTACTACACACTACCATGGCTATACCTGACTCTACTACGCTCTACATTGGATCTACCTTTGTTGTACTTCACTCTACTACACTCTATCATGGCTCTATTTGACTCTTCTTCACTCTACCCCAGTCTACCATTTCTCTACTTGGCTCTACCTCACTCTACTACACTCTACCATGGCTCTAGTTGGCTGTACTTCAGTCTACTACACTCTACCTTGGCTCTACTTGGCTCTACTTCACTCTTCTAAACTCTAACATGGCTCTACTTCACTCTACTACACTCTACCCTCGCTCTACTTGGCTCTACTTGACTCTAGTACACTCTACCATGGCTCTACTCGGCTCTACTTCACTCTACTACAACCTACCAAGACTCTACTTGACTCTACTTCACTCTACCATGGCTCTACTTGGCTCTACTTCACTACACTCCTCCATGGCTCTATACTCTACCATGGCTCTACTTGGGTCTACTACACACTACAATGGCTCTACCTGACTCTACTACATTCTACATTGGATCTACCTTGTTGTACTTCACTCTACTACACTCTATCATGGCTCTATTTGACTCTACTTCACTCTACCACACTCTACCATTTCTCTACTTTGCTCTACTTCAGTCTACTACACTCTACCATGTCTCTACTTGGCTCTACTTCAGTCTACTACACTCTACCATGTCTCTACTTGGCTCTACTTCAGTCTACTACACTCTATCATCGCTATACTTGGCTCTACTTCACTCTAGTACACTCTACTATGGCTCTACTAGGCTCTACTTCTCTCTACTACGACCTACCATTGCTCTACTTGACTCTCCTTCACCCTCCTATGGCTCTACTTGGCTCTTCTTTACTACACTCCTCCATGGCTCTATACTCTACCATGGCTCTACTTGGGTCTACTGCTCTACTTCCCTCTGCTACTCTCTAGCATGGCTCTACTTGTCTCTACTACACATTACCATGGCTCTACCGGACTCTACTACACTCTACATTGGATCTACCTTGTTGTATTTCACTCAACTACACTCTATCATGGCTCTATTTGACTCTACTTCACTCTACCACACTCTACCATTTCTCTACTTGGCTCTACTTCAGTCTACTACACTCTACCATGGCTCAGCTTGTCTCTACTTCAGTCTACTACACTCTACCATGGCTCTACTTTGCTCTACTTCACTCTTCTACACTCTACCATTGCTCTGCTTCACTCTACTACACTCTACCCTGGCTCTAATTGGATCTGCTTCACTCTAGTACACTCTACCATGGCTCTACTTGGCTCTACTTCACTCTACTACACTCTACCATGACTCTAGTCGTCTCTACTTCACTCTACTACAGCCTACCATGGCTCTACTTGACTGTACTTCACTCTACCATGGCGCTACTTGGCTCTATTTCACTACACTCCTCCATGACTCTATACTCTACCTTGGCTCTACTTGGGTCTACTGCTCTACTTCACTCTACTACTCTCTACCATGGCTCTACTTGACTCTACTACACACTACCATGGCTCTACCTGACTCTACTACACTCTACATTGGATCTACCTTGTTGTACTTCCCTCTACTACACTCTATCATGGCTCTATTTGACTCTACTTCACTCTACCACACTCTACTATTTCTCTACTTTGCTATACTTCAGTCTACTACACTCTACCATGGCTCTACTTGGCTCTACTTCAGTCTACTACACTCTACCATGTCTCTACTTGACTCTACTTCACTCTAGTTCCCTCTACCATGGCTCTACTTGGCCCTACTTCACTACACTCCTCCATGGCTCAATACTCTGCTCTGGCTTTACTTGTATCTACTGCTCTACTTCACTCTACTACTCTCTACCAAGGCTCTACTTGACTCTACTACACGCTACCATTGCTCTACCTGACTCTACTACACTCTACTTTGGATCTACCTTGTTGAACTTCACTCTACTACACTGTATCATGGCTCTATTTGACTCTACTTCACTCTACCACATTGTACCATTTCTCTACTTGGCTCTACTTCAGTCTACTAGACTCTACCATGGCTCTACTTAGCTCTACTTCTGTCTACTACACTCTACCATGGCTCTACTTGGCTCTACTTCACTCTTCTACACTCTACCATGGCTCTACTTCGCTCTACTACCCTCTACCCTGGCTCTACTTAGCTCTACTTCACTCTAGTACATTCTACCATCGATCTACTTGGTTCTACTTCACTCTACTACACTCTACCATGGCTCTACTCGGCTCTACTTCACTCTACTACAACCTACCATGGCTCTACTTGACTCTACTACACTCTACCATGGCTCTACTTGGCTCTACTTCACTACACTCCTCCATGGCTCTATACTCTACCATGGCTCTACTTGGGTCTACTGCTCTCCTTCACTCTACTACTCTCTACCATGGCTCTACTTGATTCTACTACACACTACCATGGCTATACCTGACTCTACTACGCTCTACATTGGATCTACCTTTGTTGTACTTCACTCTACTACACTCTATCATGGCTCTATTTGACTCTTCTTCACTCTACCCCAGTCTACCATTTCTCTACTTGGCTCTACCTCACTCTACTACACTCTACCATGGCTCTAGTTGGCTGTACTTCAGTCTACTACACTCTACCTTGGCTCTACTTGGCTCTACTTCACTCTTCTAAACTCTAACATGGCTCTACTTCACTCTACTACACTCTACCCTCGCTCTACTTGGCTCTACTTCACTCTAGTACACTCTACCATGGCTCTACTCGGCTCTACTTCACTCTACTACAACCTACCAAGACTCTACTTGACTCTACTTCACTCTACCATGGCTCTACTTGGCTCTACTTCACTACACTCCTCCATGGCTCTATACTCTACCATGGCTCTACTTGGGTCTACTACACACTACAATGGCTCTACCTGACTCTACTACATTCTACATTGGATCTACCTTGTTGTACTTCACTCTACTACACTCTATCATGGCTCTATTTGACTCTACTTCACTCTACCACACTCTACCATTTCTCTACTTTGCTCTACTTCAGTCTACTACACTCTACCATGTCTCTACTTGTCTCTACTTCAGTCTACTACACTCTACCATGTCTCTACTTGGCTCTACTTCAGTCTACTACACTCTATCATCGCTATACTTGGCTCTACTTCACTCTAGTACACTCTACTATGGCTCTACTAGGCTCTACTTCTCTCTACTACGACCTACCATTGCTCTACTTGACTCTCCTTCACCCTCCTATGGCTCTACTTGGCTCTTCTTTACTACACTCCTCCATGGCTCTATACTCTACCATGGCTCTACTTGGGTCTACTGCTCTACTTCCCTCTGCTACTCTCTAGCATGGCTCTACTTGTCTCTACTACACACTACCATGGCTCTACCGGACTCTACTACACTCTACATTGGATCTACCTTGTTGTATTTCACTCTACTACACTCTATCATGGCTCTATTTGACTCTACTTCACTCTACCACACTCTACCATTTCTCTACTTGGCTCTACTTCAGTCTACTACACTCTACCATGGCTCAGCTTGTCTCTACTTCAGTCTACTACACTCTACCATGGCTCTACTTTGCTCTACTTCACTCTTCTACACTCTACCATTGCTCTGCTTCACTCTACTACACTCTACCCTGGCTCTAATTGGATCTGCTTCACTCTAGTACACTCTACCATGGCTCTACTTGGCTCTACTTCACTCTACTACACTCTACCATGACTCTAGTCGTCTCTACTTCACTCTACTACAGCCTACCATGGCTCTACTTGACTGTACTTCACTCTACCATGGCGCTACTTGGCTCTATTTCACTACACTCCTCCATGACTCTATACTCTACCTTGGCTCTACTTGGGTCTACTGCTCTACTTCACTCTACTACTCTCTACCATGTCTCTGCTTGACTCTACTACACACTATCATGGCTCTACCTGACTCTACTACACTCTACATTGGATCTACCTTGTTGTACTTCACTCTACTACACTCTATCATGGCTCTATTTGACTCTACTTCACTCTACCGCACTCTACCATTTCTCTACTTGCCTCTACTTCAGTCCACTTCACTCTACCATGGCTCTAGTTGGCTCTACTTCAGTGTACTACACTCTACCATGGCTCTACTTGGCTCTACTTCACTCTTCTAAACTCTAACATGGCTCTACTTCACTCTACTACACTCTACCCTCGCTCTACTTGGCTCTACTTCACTCTAGTACACACTGCGATGGCTCTACTTGGCTCTACTTGACTCTACTACAACCTACCATGGCTCTACTTAACTCTACTTCACTCTACCATGGCTCTACTTGACTCTACTACACACTACCAAGGCTCTACCTGACTCTTCTACACTCTCCATTGGCTGTACCTTGTTGTACTTCACTCTACTACACTCTATCATGGCTCTATTTGGCTCTACTTCACTCTACCACACTCTACCATTTCTCTACTTGGCTCGTCTTCTGTCTACTACACTCTACCATGGCTCTACTTGGCTCTACTTCAGTCTACTACACTCTACCATGGCTCTACTTTGCTCTCCTTCACTCTTCTACACTCTACCATGGCTCTACTTCACTCTACTACACTCTACCCTGGCTCTACTTGACTCTACTTCACTCTAGTTCTCTCTACCATCTCTCTACTTGGCTCTACTTCACTCTTCTACACTCTACCATGGCTCTACTTCACTCTACTACACTCTACCCTGGCTCTACTTGGCTCTACTTCACTCTAGTACACTCTACCATGGCTCTACTTGGCTCCACTTCATTCTACTACACTCTACCATGACTCTACTCGGTTCTACTTCACTCTACTACAACCTTCCATGGCTCTACTTGACTCTCCTTCACTCTCCTATGGCTCTACTTGGCTCTTCTTCACTACACTCCTCCATGGCTCTCTATACTCTACCATGGCTCTACTTGGGTCTACTGCTCTACTTCCCTCTACTACTCTCTAGCATGGTTCTACTTGATTCTACTACACACTACCATGGCTCTACCGGACTCTACTACACTCTACATTGGATCTACCTTGTTGTATTTCACTCTACTACACTCTATCATGGCTCTATTTGACTCTACTTCACTCTACCACACTCTTCCATTTCTCTACTTGGCTCTACTTCAGTCTACTACACTCTACCATGGCACAACTTGTCTCTACTTCAGTCTACTACACTCTGCCATGGCTCTACTTTGCTCTACTTCACTCTTCTACACTCTACCATTGCTCTACTTCACTCTACTACACTCTACCCTGGCTCTAATTGGATCTGCTTCACTCTAGTACACTCTACCATGGCTCTACTTGGCTATACTTCACTCTACTACACCCTACCATGACTCTACTCGTCTCTACTTCACTCTACTACAACCTACCATGGCTCTACTTGACTGTACTTCACTCTACCATGGCGCTACTTGGCTCTATTTCACTACACTCCTCCATGACTCTATACTCTACCTTGGCTCTACTTGGGTGTACTGCTCTACTTGACTCTACTACTCTCTACCATGGCTCTACTTGACTCTACTACACACTACCATGGCTCTACCTGACTCTACTACACTCTACATTGGATCTACCTTGTTGTACTTCACTCTACTACACTCTATCATGGCTCTATTTGACTCTACTTCACTCTACCGCACTCTACCATTTCTCTACTTGCCTCTACTTCAGTCCACTTCACTCTACCATGGCTCTAGTTGGCTCTACTTCAGTCTACTACACTCTACCATCGCTCTACTTGGCTCTACTTCACTCTTCTACACTCTAACATGGCTCTACTTCACTCTACTACACTCTACCCTCGCTCTACTTGGCTCTACTTCACTCTAGTACGCACTGCGATGGCTCTACTCGGCGCTACTTCACTCTACTACAACCTACCATGGCTCTACTTGACTCTACTTCACTCTACCATGGCTCTACTTGACTCTACTACACACTACCAAGGCTCTACCTGACTCTTCTACACTCTCCATTGGCTCTACCTTGTTGTACTTCACTCTACTACACTCTATCATGGCTCTATTTGACTCTACTTCACTCTACCACACTCTACCATTTCTCTACTTGGCTCGTCTTCTGTCTACTACACTCTACCATGGCTCTACTTGGCTCTACTTCAGTCTACTACACTCTACCATGGCTCTACTTGGCTCTACTTCACTCTTCTACACTCTACCATGGCTCTACTTCACTCTACTACACTCTACTACAACCTACCATGGCTCTACTTGACTCTACTTCACTCTAACATGGCTCTACTTCGCTCTACTTCATTACACTCCTCCATGGCTCTATGCTCTACCATGGCTCTACTTGGGTCTACTGCTCTACTTCACTCTACTACTCTCTACCATGGCTCTACTTGACTCTACTACACACTACCATGGCTCTACCTGACTCTATTACACTCTACATTGGATCTACCTTGTTGTACTTCACTCTACTACACTCTACCATCGCTCTACTTGGCTCGACTTCACTCTTCTACACTCTACCATGGCTCTACTTCACTCTACTACACTCTACCCTGGCTCTACTTGCCTCTACTTCACTCTAGTACACTCTACCATGGCTCTACATGGCTCCACTTCATTCTACTACACTCTACCATGACTCTACTCGGTTCTACTTCACTCTACTACAACCTTCCATGGCTCTACTTGACTCTCCTTCACTCTACCATGGCTCAACTTGGCTCTTCTTCACTACACTCCTCCATGGCTCTATACTCTACCATAGCTCTACTTGGGTCTACAGTTCTACTTCCCTCTACTACTCTCTACCATGGCTCTACTTGACTCTACTACACACTACCATGGCTCTACCGGACTCTACTACACTCTACATTGGATCTACCTTGTACTTCACTCTACTACTCTCTACCATGGCTCTACTTGACTCTACTACACACTACCATGGCTCCACCTGACTCTACTACACTCTACATTGGATCTACCTTGTTGTACTTCACTCTACTACACTCTATCATGGCACTATTTGACTCTACTTCACTCTACCACTCTCTACCGTTTCTGTACTTGGCTCTTCTTCAGTCTACTACACTCTACCATGGCTCTTCTTGGCTCTACTTCAGTCTCCTACACTCTACCATGGCTCTACTTGGCTCTAGTTCACTCTTCTACACTCTACCATGGCTCTACTTCACTCTACTACACTCTACCCTGGCTCTACTTGGCTCTACTTCACTCTACCACACCCTACCATTTCTCTACTTGGCTCGTCTTCAGTCTACTACACTCTACCATGGATCTAAATGGCTCTACTTAAGTCTACTACACTCTATCATGGCTCTATTTGACTCTACTTCACTCTACCACATTCTACCATTTCTCTACTTGGCTCTACTTCAGTCTACTAGACTCTACCATGGCTCTACTTAGCTCTACTTCTGTCTACTACACTCTACCATGGCTCTACTTGGCTCTCCTTCACTCTTCTACACTCTACCATGGCTCTACTTCACTCTACTACAACCTACCATGGCTCTACTTGACTCTACTTCATTCTAACATGGCTCTACTTCGCTCTACTTCATTACACACCTCCATGGCTCTATGCTCTACCATGGCTCTACTTGGGTCTACTGCTCTACTTCACTCTACTACTCTCTACCATGGCTCTACTTGACTCTACTACACACTACCATGGCTCTACCTGACTCTATTACACTCTACATTGGATCTACCTTGTTGTACTTCACTCTACTACACTCTACCATCTCTCTACTTGGCTCTACTTCACTCTTCTACACTCTACCATGGATCTACTTCACTCTACTACACTCTACCCTGGCTCTACTTGGCTCTACTTCACTCTAGTACACTCTACCATGGCTCTACTTGGCTCCACTTCATTCTACTACACTCTACCATGACTCTACTCGGTTCTACTTCACTCTACAACAACCTTCCATGGCTCTACTTGACTCTCCTTCACTCTCCTATGGCTCTACTTGGCTCTTCTTCACTACACTCCTCCATGGCTCTATACTCTACCATGGCTCTACTTGGGTTTACTGCTCTACTTCCCCCTACTACTCTCTAGCATGGCTCTACTTGACTCTACTACACACTACCATGGCTCTACCTGACTCTACTACACTCTACATTGGATCTACCTTGTTGTACTTCCCTCTACTACACTCTATCATGGCTCTATTTGACTCTACTTCACTCTACCACACTCTACTATTTCTCTACTTTGCTATACTTCAGTCTACTACACTCTACCATGGCTCTACTTGGCTCTACTTCAGTCTACTACACTCTACCATGTCTCTACTTGGCTCTACTTCATTCTTCTACACTCTACCATGGCTCTACTTCATTCTACTACACTCTACCTTAGCTCTACTTGGCTCTACTTCACTCTAGTTCCCTCTACCATGGCTCTACTTGGCTCTACTTCACTACACTCCTCCATGGCTCTATACTCTGCTCTGGCTCTACTTGTATCTACTGCTCTACTTCACTCTACTACTCTCTACCGTTGCTCTACTTGACTCTACTACACACTACCATTGCTCTACCTGACTCTACTACACTCTACTTTGGATCTACCTTGTTGAACTTCACTCTACTACACTCTACTACACACTACCATTGCTCTACCTGACTCTACTACACTCTACTTTGGATCTACCTTGTTGAACTTCACTCTACTACACTCTATCATGGCTCTATTTGACTCTACTTCACTCTACCACATTCTACCATTTCTCTACTTGGCTCTACTTCAGTCTACTAGACTCTACCATGGCTCTACTTAGCTCTACTTCTGTCTACTTAGCTCTACTTCTGTCTACTACACTCTACCATGGCTCTACTTGGCTCTACTTCACTCTTCTATACTCTACCATGGCTCTACTTCGCTCTACTACCCTCTACCCTGGCTCTACTTAGCTCTACTTCACTCTAGTACATTCTACCATGGATCTACTTGGTTCTACTTGACTCTACTACACTCTACCATGGCTCTACTCGGCTCTACTTCACTCTACTACAACCTACCATGGCTCTACTTGACTCTACTTCACTCTACCATGGCTCTACTTGGCTCTACTTCACTCTTCTACACTCTAACATGGCTCTACTTCACTCTACTGCAACCTACCATGGCTCTTCTTGACTCTACTTCACTCTACCATGGCTCTACTTGACTCTACTACACACTACCAAGGCTCTACCTGACTCTACTACACTCTCCATTGGTTCTACCTTGTTGTACTTCACTCTACTACACTCTATCATGGCTCTATTTGACTCTACTTCATTCTACCACACCCTACCATTTCTCTACTTGCATGGCTCGTCTTCAGTCTACTACACTCTACCATGGATCTAAATGGCTCTACTTCAGTCTACTGCACTCTACCATGGCTCTACTTGGCTCTACTTCACTCTTCTACACTCTACCATTGCTCTACTTCACTCTACTACACTCTACCCTTGCTCTAATTGGATCTGCTTCACTCTAGTACCCTCTACCATGGCTCTACTTGGCTATACTTCACTCTACTACACTCTACCATGACTCTACACGTCTCTACTTCACTCTACTACAACCTACCATGGATCTACTTGACTGTACTTCACTCTACCATGGCGCTACTTGGCTCTAATTCACTACACTCCTCCATGACTCTATACTCTACCTTGGCTCTACTTGGGTTTACTGCTCTACTTCACTCTACTACTCTCTACCATGGCTCTACTTGACTCTACTACACACTACCATGGCTCTACCTGACTCTACTACACTCTACATTGGATCTACCTTGTTATACTTCACTCTAATACACTCTATCATGGCTCTATTTGACTCTACTTCACTCTACCGCACTCTACCATTTCTCTACTTGCCTCTACTTCAGTCTACTACACTCTACCATGGCTCTACTCGGCTCTACTTCACTCTTCTACACTCTAACATGCTCTACTTCACTCTACTACACTCTACCCTCGCTCTACTTGGCTCTACTTCACTCTAGTACACACTACGATGGCTCTACTCGGCTCTACTTCACTCTACTACAACCTACCATGGCTCTACTTGACTCTACTTCACTCTACCATGGCTCTACTTGACTCTACTACAAACTACCATGGCTCTACTTGACTCTACTTCATTCTAACATGGCTCTACTTCGCACTACTTCATTACACACCTCCATGGCTCTATGCTCTACCATGGCTCTACTTGGGTCTACTGCTCTACTTCACTCTACTACTCTCTACCATGGCTCTACTTGACTCTACTACACACTACCATGGCTCTACCTGACTCTATTACACTCTACATTGGATCTACCTTGTTGTACTTCACTCTACTACACTCTACCATCTCTCTACTTGGCTCTACTTCACTCTTCTACACTCTACCATGGATCTACTTCACTCTACTACACTCTACCCTGGCTCTACTTGGCTCTACTTCACTCTAGTACACTCTACCATGGCTCTACTTGGCTCCACTTCATTCTACTACACTCTACCATGACTCTACTCGGTTCTACTTCACTCTACAACAACCTTCCATGGCTCTACTTGACTCTCCTTCACTCTCCTATGGCTCTACTTGGCTCTTCTTCACTACATTCCTCCATGGCTCTATACTCTACCATGGCTCTACTTGGGTCTACTGCTCTACTTCCCCCTACTACTCTCTAGCATGGCTCTACTTGACTCTACTACACACTACCATGGCTCTACATGACTCTACTACACTCTACATTGGATCTACCTTGTTGTACTTCCCTCTACTACAATCTATCATGGCTCTATTTGACTCTACTTCACTCTACCACACTCTACTATTTCTCTACTTTGCTATACTTCAGTCTACTACACTCTACCATGGCTCTACTTGGCTCTACTTCAGTCTACTACACTCTACCATGTCTCTACTTGGCTCTACTTCATTCTTCTACACTCTACCATGGCTCTACTTCACTCTACTACACTCTACCTTAGCTCTACTTGGCTCTACTTCACTCTAGTTCCCTCTACCATGGCTCTACTTGGCTCTACTTCACTACACTCCTCCATGGCTCTATACTCTGCTCTGGCTCTACTTGTATCTACTGCTCTACTTCACTCTACTACTCTCTACCGTTGCTCTACTTGACTCTACTACACACTACCATTGCTCTACCTGACTCTACTACACTCTACTTTGGATCTACCTTGTTGAACTTCACTCTACTACACTCTACTACACACTACCATTGCTCTACCTGACTCTACTACACTCTACTTTGGATCTACCTTGTTGAACTTCACTCTACTACACTCTATCATGGCTCTATTTGACTCTACTTCACTCTACCACATTCTACCATTTCTCTACTTGGCTCTACTTCAGTCTACTAGACTCTACCATGGCTCTACTTAGCTCTACTTCTGTCTACTTAGCTCTACTTCTGTCTACTACACTCTACCATGGCTCTACTTGGCTCTACTTCACTCTTCTATATTCTACCATGGCTCTACTTCGCTCTACTACCCTCTACCCTGGCTCTACTTAGCTCTACTTCACTCTAGTACATTCTACCATGGATCTACTTGGTTCTACTTGACTCTACTACACTCTACCATGGCTCTACTCGGCTCTACTTCACTCTACTACAACCTACCATGGCTCTACTTGACTCTACTTCACTCTACCATGGCTCTACTTGGCTCTACTTCACTCTTCTACACTCTAACATGGCTCTACTTCACTCCTGTACACTCTACCATGGCTCTACTTGGCTCTACTTCACTCTACTGCAACCTACCATGGCTCTTCTTGACTCTACTTCACTCTACCATGGCTCTACTTGACTCTACTACACACTACCAAGGCTCTACCTGACTCTACTACACTCTCCATTGGTTCTACCTTGTTGTACTTCACTCTACTACACTCTATCATGGCTCTATTTGACTCTACTTCACTCTACCACACCCTACCATTTCTCTACTTGCATGGCTCGTCTTCAGTCTTCTACACTCTACCATGGATCTAAATGGCTCTACTTCAGTCTACTGCACTCTACCATGGCTCTACTTGGCTCTACTTCACTCTTCTACACTCTACCATTGCTCTACTTCACTCTACTACACTCTACCCTTGCTCTAATTGGATCTGCTTCACTCTAGTACCCTCTACCATGGCTCTACTTGGCTATACTTCACTCTACTAAACTCTACCATGACTCTACACGTCTCTACTTCACACTACTACAACCTACCATGGATCTACTTGACTGTACTTCACTCTACCATGGCGCTACTTGGCTCTAATTCACTACACTCCTCCATGACTCTATACTCTACCTTGGCTCTACTTGGGTTTACTGCTCTACTTCACTCTACTACTCTCTACCATGGCTCTACTTGACTCTACTACACACTACCATGGCTCTACCTGACTCTACTACACTCTGCATTGGATCTACCTTGTTATACTTCACTCTAATACACTCTATCATGGCTCTATTTGACTCTACTTCACTCTACCGCACTCTACCATTTCTCTACTTGCCTCTACTTCAGTCTACTACACTCTACCATGGCTCTACTCGGCTCTACTTCACTCTTCTACACTCTAACATGCTCTACTTCACTCTACTACACTCTACCCTCGCTCTACTTGGCTCTACTTCACTCTAGTACACACTACGATGGCTCTACTTGGCTCTACTTCACTCTACTACAACCTACCATGGCTCTACTTGACTCTACTTCACTCTACCATGGCTCTACTTGACTCTACTACACACTACCAAGGCTCTACCTGACTCTTCTACACTCTCCATTGGCTCTACCTGGTTGTACTTCACTCTACTACACTCTATCTTGGCTCTATTTGACTCTATTTCACTCTACCACACTCTACCATTTCTCTACTTGGCTCGTCTTCTGTCTACTACACTCTACAATGGCTCTACTTGGCTCTACTTCACTCTACTACACTCTACCCTGGCTCTACTTGGCTCTACTTCACTCTAGTACACTCTACCATGGCTCTACTTGGCTCCACTTCATTCTACTACACTCTACCATGACTCTACTCGGTTCTACTTCACTCTACTACAACCTTCCATGGCTCTACTTGACTCTCCTTCACTCTCCTATGGCTCTACTTGGCTCTTCTTCACTACACTCCTCCATGGCTCTATACTCCACCATGGCTCTACTTGGGTCTACTGCTCTACTTCCCTCTACTACTCTCTAGCATGGCTCTACTACACACTCTACTTTCACTCTACCAGTGGCGTAGCCAGAGTTGAGCAATTACCTGGGCACTTGGTGGGCGTAAGCCCACTATACTCTAGGGGGGTCTGGGGGATGCCCCCCCAGAAAATTTTTTGAAATTTTAGGTGCTCTGAGGTGCATTCTGAGGCCTTCTGAGACAGCGTAGCTCGCACCCGTCGCTCATATTTGCTGCTGAAGTTGACGGGCAAAGAAGCTAAAATCGTAGATAAGGCCAGGCAAACCGGATTTATTGTTTTGCATCAGCGCCCGCTTCCTTCAAGATCTGCCGCCTCAACTGTCATTATCGCCCTCCGGGCAATGACGCGCCCACTTTTAATGGCCGTAGCGCGGTGGATTTGCCGAACGTGTATAGCGTTTGCTAGTAACAAATAATGAATAATGACCGCCCGCCCGCACGCAAATCGAGCAAGTGGCTGATGCGAAACAACAAATCTAGTTTGCCTGGCCTAAGCGGCATTGGCAGCTTTATTCTACATGACATAATTCTATATATACAGCAACGCTGTTGCGGTTCAGGTAAGTTGACCTCGCATGATTTACCAGGGCACTCAGAAATTCACCAGGGCCTGGGCCCGTATGGGCCTGGGTGTAGCTACGCCACTGCACTCTACTACACTCTATCATGGCTCTATTTGACTCTACTTCACTCTACCACACTCTACCATTTCTCTACTTGGCTCTACTTCAGTCTACTACACTCTACCATGATCTCAACTTGTCTCTCCTTCAGTCTACTACACTCTACCATGGCTCTACTTTGCTCTACTTCACTCTTCTACACTCTACCATTGCTCTACTTCACTCTACTACACTCTACCCTGACTCTAATTGGATCTGCTTCACTCTAGTACACTCTACCATGGCTCTACTTGGCTCTACTTGGCTCTACTTCACTCTACTACACTCTACCATGACTCTACTCGTCTCTACTTCACTCTACTACAACCTACCATGGCTCTACTTGACTGTACTTCGGTCTACCATGGCGCTACTTGTCTCTATTTCACTACACTCCTCCATGACTCTATACTCTACCTTGGCTCTACTTGGGTCTACTGCTCTACTTCACTCTACTACTCTCTACCATGGCTCTACTTGACTCTACTACACACTACCATGGCTCTACCTGACTCTACTACTCTCTACATTGGATCTACCTTGTTGTACTTCACTCTACTACACTCTATCATGGCTCTATTTGACTCTACTTCACTCTACCGCACTCTACCATTTCTCTACTTGCCTCTACTTCAGTCCACTTCACTCTACCATGGCTCTAGTTGGCTCTACTTCAGTCTACTACACTCTACCATGTCTCTACTTGGCTCTACTACACACTACCATGGCTCTACCTGACTCTATTACACTCTACATTGGATCTACCTTGTTGTACTTCACTCTACTACACTCTATCATCTCTCTACTTGGCTCTACTTCACTCTTCTACACTCTACCATGGATCTACTTCACTCTACTACACTCTACCCTGGCTCTACTTGGCTCTACTTCACTCTAGTACACTCTACCATGGCTCTACTTGGCTCCACTTCATTCTACTACACTCTACCATGACTCTACTCGGTTCTACTTCACTCTACTACAACCTTCCATGGCTCTACTTGACTCTCCTTCACTCTCCTATGGCTCTACTTGGCTCTTCTTCACTACACTCCTCCATGGCTCTCTATACTCTACCATGGCTCTACTTGGGTCTACTGCTCTACTTCCCTCTACTACTGTCTAGCATGGCTCTACTTGACTCTACTACACACTACCATGGCTCTACCAGACTCTACTACACTCTACATTGGATCTACCTTGTTGTACTTCACTCTACTACACTCTATCATAGCTCTATTTGACTCTACTTCACTCTACCACACTCTACCATTTCTCTACTTGGCTCTACATCAGTCTACTACACTCTACCATGGCTCAACTTGTCTCTACTTCAGTCTACTACACTCTACCATGACCCTACTCGTCTCTACTTCACTTTACTACAACCTACCATGGCTCTACTTGACTGTACTTCACTCTACCATGGCGCTACTTGGCTCTACTTCACTACACTCCTCCATGACTCTATACTCTACCTTGGCTCTACTTGGGTGTACTGCTCTACTTCACTCTACTACTCTCTACCATGGCTCTACTTGACTCTACTACACACTACCATGGCTCTACCTGACTCTACTACACTCTACATTGGATCTACCTTGTTATACTTCACTCTACTACACTCTATCATGGCTCTATTTGACTCTACTTCACTCTAACACACTCAACCATTTCTCTACTTGTCTCTACTTCAGTCAACTACACTCTACCATGACTCTACTCGGCTCTACTTCACTCTACTACAACCTACCATGGCTCTACTTGACTCTACTTCACTCTAACATGGCTATACTTCGCTCTACTTCACTACACTCCTCCATGACTCTATACACTACCTTGGCTCTACTTAAGTCTACTGCTCTACTTCACTCTACTACTCTCTACCATGGCTCTACTTGACTCTACTACACACTACCATGGCTCTACCTGACTCTACTACACTCTACATTGGATCTACCTTGTTGTACTTCACTCTACTACACTCTATCATGGCTCTATTAGACTCTACTTCACTCTACCACACTCTACCATTTCTGTGCTTGGCTCTACTTCACTCTACTACACTCTACCCTGGCTCTACTTGGCTCTACTTCACTCTAGTACACTCTACCATTGCTCTACTTGGCTCCACTTCATTCTACTACACTCTACCATGACTCTACTCGGTTCTACTTCACTCTACTACAACCTTCCATGGCTCTACTTGACTCTCCTTCACTCTACCATGGCTCTACTTGGCTCTTCTTCACTACACTCCTCCATGGCTCTACTTGGGTCTACTGCTCTACTTCCCTCTACTACTCTCTACCATGGCTCTACTTGACTCTACTACACACTACCATGGCTCTACCGGACTCTACTACACTCTACATTGGATCTACCTTGTTGTACTTTACTCTACTACACTCTATCATATCTCTATTTGACTCTACTTCACTCTACCACAATCTACCATTTCTATACTTGGCTCTACTTCAGTCTACTACACTCTACCATGGCTCAACTTGTCTCTACTTCAGTCTACTGCACTCTACCATTGCTCTAGTTTGCTCTACTTCACTCTTCATCACTCTACCATTGCTCTACTTCACTCTACTACACTCTACCCTGGCTCTAATTGGCTCTGCTTCACTCTAATACACTCTACCATGGCTCTACCTGGCTCTACTTCACTCTCCTACACTCTACCATGACTCTACTCGTCTCTACTTCCGTCTACTATAACCTACAATGGCTCTACTTGACTCTACTTCACTCTACCATGGCGCTACTTGGTTCTACTTCACTACACTCCTCCATGACTCTATACTCTACCTTGGCTCTACTTGGGTCTACTGCTCTACTTCACTCTACTACTCTTTACCATGGCTCTACTTGACTCTACTACACACTACCATGGCTCTACCTGACTCTACTAGACTCTACATTGGATCTACCTTGTTGTACTTCACTCTACTACACTCTATCATGGCTCTATTTGACTCTACTTCACTCTACCACACTCTACCATTTCTCTTCTTGGCTCTACTTCAGTCTACTACAATCTACCATGTCTCTACTTGGCTCTTCTTCAGTCTACTACACTCTACCATGGCTCTTCTTGACTCTACTTCAGTCTACTACACTCTACCATTTCTCTAATTGGCTCTTCTTCACTCTTCTACACTCTACCATGGCTCTACTTCACTCTACTACACTCTACCCTGGCTCTACTTGGCTCTACTTCACTCTAGTACACTCTACCATGTTTCTACTCGTCTCTACTTCACTCTACTACACTCTACCATGGCTCTACTCGGCTCTACTTCACTCTACTAGAACCTACCATGGTTCTACTTGACACTACTTCACTCTACCAATGCTCTACTTGGTTCTACTTCACTACACTCTTCCAATGCTCTATGCTCTACCATGGCTCTTCTTGGTTCTACTGCTCTACTTCACTCTACTACTCTCTACCATGGCTCTACTTGACTCTACTACACACTACCATGGCTCTACCTGACTCTACTACACTCTACATTGGATCTACCTTGTTGTACTTCACTCTACTACACCCTATCATGGCTCTATTTGACTCTACTTCACTCTACCACACTCTACCATTTCTGTACTTGGCTCTTCTTCAGTCTACTACACTCTACCAAGGCTCTTCTTGACTCTACTTCAGTCTCCTACACTCTACCATAGCTCTATTTCGCTCTAGTTCACTCTTCTACACTCTACCATGGCTCTACTTCACTCTACTACACTCTACCCTGGCTCTACTTGCCTCTACTTCACTCTAGTACACTCTACCATGGCTCTACTTGGCTCTACTTCACTCTACTACACTCTACCATGGCTGTATTCGGCTCTACTTGACTCTACTACAACCTACCATGGCTCTACTTGACTCTACTCCACTCTACCATATCTCTACTTGGCGCTACTTCACTACACCCCTCCATGGCTCTATCCTCTACCATAGCTCTACTTGTGTCTACTGCTCTACTTCACTCTACTACTCTTTACCATGGCTCAACTTGACTCAACTTCACACTACCATGGCTCTACCTGACTCTACTACACTCTACATTGGATCTACCTGTCTCTACTACACTCTACATTGGATCTTCCTTGTTGTACTTCACTCTACTACACTCTATCATGGCTCTATTTGACTCTACTTCACTCTAACACACTCAACCATTTCTCTACTTGTCTCTACTTCTGTCAACTACACTCTACCATGACTCTACTCGGCTCTACTTCACTCTACTACAACCTACCATGGCTCTACTTGACTCTACTTCACTCTAACATGGCTATACTTCGCTCTACTTCACTACACTCCTCCATGACTCTATACACTACCTTGGCTCTACTTAGGTCTACTGCTCTACTTCACTCTACTACTCTCTACCATGGCTCTACTTGACTCTACTACACACTACCATGGCTCTACCTGACTCTACTACACTCTACATTGGATCTACCTTGTTGTACTTCACTCTACTACACTCTATCATGGCTCTATTAGACTCTACTTCACTCTACCACACTCTACCATTTCTGTGCTTGGCTCTACTTCACTCTACTACACTCTACCCTGGCTCTACTTGGCTCTACTTCACTCTAGTACACTCTACCATTGCTCTACTTGGCTCCACTTCATTCTACTACACTCTACCATGACTCTACTCGGTTCTACTTCACTCTACTACAACCTTCCATGGCTCTACTTGACTCTCCTTCACTCTACCATGGCTCTACTTGGCTCTTCTTCACTACACTCCTCCATGGCTCTACTTGGGTCTACTGCTCTACTTCCCTCTACTACTCTCTACCATGGCTCTACTTGACTCTACTACACACTACCATGGCTCTACCGGACTCTACTACACTCTACATTGGATCTATCTTGTTGTACTTTACTCTACTACACTCTATCATATCTCTATTTGACTCTACTTCACTCTACCACAATCTACCATTTCTATACTTGGCTCTACTTCAGTCTACTACACTCTACCATGGCTCAACTTGTCTCTACTTCAGTCTACTGCACTCTACCATTGCTCTAGTTTGCTCTACTTCACTCTTCATCACTCTACCATTGCTCTACTTCACTCTACTACACTCTACCCTGGCTCTAATTGGCTCTGCTTCACTCTAATACACTCTACCATGGCTCTACCTGGCTCTACTTCACTCTCCTACACTCTACCATGACTCTACTCGTCTCTACTTCCGTCTACTATAACCTACAATGGCTCTACTTGACTCTACTTCACTCTACCATGGCGCTACTTGGTTCTACTTCACTACACTCCTCCATGACTCTATACTCTACCTTGGCTCTACTTGGGTCTACTGCTCTACTTCACTCTACTACTCTTTACCATGGCTCTACTTGACTCTACTACACACTACCATGGCTCTACCTGACTCTACTACACTCTACATTGGATCTACCTTGTTGTACTTCACTCTACTACACTCTATCATGGCTCTATTTGACTCTACTTCACTCTACCACACTCTACCATTTCTCTTCTTGGCTCTACTTCAGTCTACTACAATCTACCATGTCTCTACTTGGCTCTTCTTCAGTCTACTACACTCTACCATGGCTCTTCTTGACTCTACTTCAGTCTACTACACTCTACCATTTCTCTAATTGGCTCTTCTTCACTCTTCTACACTCTACCATGGCTCTACTTCACTCTACTACACTCTACCCTGGCTCTACTTGGCTCTACTTCACTCTAGTACACTCTACCATGTTTCTACTCGTCTCTACTTCACTCTACTACACTCTACCATGGCTCTACTCGGCTCTACTTCACTCTACTAGAACCTACCATGGTTCTACTTGACACTACTTCACTCTACCAATGCTCTACTTGGTTCTACTTCACTACACTCTTCCAATGCTCTATGCTCTATCATGGCTCTTCTTGGTTCTACTGCTCTACTTCACTCTACTACTCTCTACCATGGCTCTACTTGACTCTACTACACACTACCATGGCTCTACCTGACTCTACTACACTCTACATTGGATCTACCTTGTTGTACTTCACTCTACTACACCCTATCATGGCTCTATTTGACTCTACTTCACTCTACCACACTCTACCATTTCTGTACTTGGCTCTTCTTCAGTCTACTACACTCTACCAAGGCTCTTCTTGACTCTACTTCAGTCTCCTACACTCTACCATAGCTCTATTTCGCTCTAGTTCACTCTTCTACACTCTACCATGGCTCTACTTCACTCTACTACACTCTACCCTGGCTCTACTTGCCTCTACTTCACTCTAGTACACTCTACCATGGCTCTACTTGGCTCTACTTCACTCTACTACACTCTACCATGGCTGTATTCGGCTCTACTTGACTCTACTACAACCTACCATGGCTCTACTTGACTCTACTCCACTCTACCATATCTCTACTTGGCTCTACTTCACTACACCCCTCCATGGCTCTATCCTCTACCATAGCTCTACTTGTGTCTACTGCTCTACTTCACTCTACTACTCTCTACCATGGCTCAACTTGACTCAACTTCACACTACCATGGCTCTACCTGACTCTACTACACTCTACATTGGATCTACCTGTCTCTACTACACTCTACATTGGATCTTCCTTGTTGTACTTCACTCTACTACACTCTATCATGGCTCTATTTGACTCTACTTCACTCTAACACACTCAACCATTTCTCTACTTGTCTCTACTTCTGTCAACTACACTCTACCATGACTCTACTCGGCTCTACTTCACTCTACTACAACCTACCATGGCTCTACTTGACTCTACTTCACTCTAACATGGCTATACTTCGCTCTACTTCACTACACTCCTCCATGACTCTATAAACTACCTTGGCTCTACTTAGGTCTACTGCTCTACTTCACTCTACTACTCTCTACCATGGCTCTACTTGACTCTACTACACACTACCATGGCTCTACCTGACTCTACTACACTCTACATTGGATCTACCTTGTTGTACTTCACTCTACTACACTCTATCATGGCTCTATTTGACTCTACTTCACTCTACCACACTCTACCATTTCTGTGCTTGGCTCTACTTCACTCTACTACACTCTTCCCTGGCTCTACTTGGCTCTACTTCACTCAAGTACACTCTACCATTGCTCTACTTGGCTCCACTTCATTCTACTACACTCTACCATGACTCTACTCGGTTCTACTTCACTCTACTACAACCTTCCATGGCTCTACTTGACTCTCCTTCACTCTACCATGGCTCAACTTGGCTCTTCTTCACTACACTCCTCCATGGCTTTACTTGGGTCTACTGCTCTACTTCCCTCTACTACTCTCTACCATGGCTCTACTTGACTCTACTACACACTACCATGGCTCTACCGGACTCTACTACACTCTACATTGGATCTACCTTGTTGTACTTTACTCTACTACACTCTATCATATCTCTATTTGACTCTACTTCACTCTACCACAATCTACCATTTCTATACTTGGCTCTACTTCAGTCTACTACACTCTACCATGGCTCAACTTGTCTCTACTTCAGTCTACTGCACTCTACCATTGCTCTAGTTTGCTCTACTTCACTCTTCATCACTCTACCATTGCTCTACTTCACTCTACTACACTCTACCCTGGCTCTAATTGGCTCTGCTTCACTCTAATACACTCTACCATGGCTCTACCTGGCTCTACTTCACTCTCCTACACTCTACCATGACTCTACTCGTCTCTACTTCCGTCTACTATAACCTACAATGGCTCTACTTGACTCTACTTCACTCTACCATGGCGCTACTTGGTTCTACTTCACTACACTCCTCCATGACTCTATACTCTACCTTGGCTCTACTTGGGTCTACTGCTCTACTTCACTCTACTACTCTTTACCATGGCTCTACTTGACTCTACTACACACTACCATGGCTCTACCTGACTCTACTAGACTCTACATTGGATCTACCTTGTTGTACTTCACTCTACTACACTCTATCATGGCTCTATTTGACTCTACTTCACTCTACCACACTCTACCATTTCTCTTCTTGGCTCTACTTCAGTCTACTACAATCTACCATGTCTCTACTTGGCTCTTCTTCAGTCTACTACACTCTACCATGGCTCTTCTTGACTCTACTTCAGTCTACTACACTCTACCATTTCTCTAATTGGCTCTTCTTCACTCTTCTACACTCTACCATGGCTCTACTTCACTCTACTACACTCTACCCTGGCTCTACTTGGCTCTACTTCACTCTAGTACACTCTACCATGTTTCTACTCGTCTCTACTTCACTCTACTACACTCTACCATGGCTCTACTCGGCTCTACTTCACTCTACTAGAACCTACCATGGTTCTACTTGACACTACTTCACTCTACCAATGCTCTACTTGGTTCTACTTCACTACACTCTTCCAATGCTCTATGCTCTACCATGGCTCTTCTTGGTTCTACTGCTCTACTTCACTCTACTACTCTCTACCATGGCTCTACTTGACTCTACTACACACTACCATGGCTCTACCTGACTCTACTACACTCTACATTGGATCTACCTTGTTGTACTTCACTCTACTACACCCTATCATGGCTCTATTTGACTCTACTTCACTCTACCACACTCTACCATTTCTGTACTTGGCTCTTCTTCAGTCTACTACACTCTACCAAGGCTCTTCTTGACTCTACTTCAGTCTCCTACACTCTACCATAGCTCTATTTCGCTCTAGTTCACTCTTCTACACTCTACCATGGCTCTACTTCACTCTACTACACTCTACCCTGGCTCTACTTGCCTCTACTTCACTCTAGTACACTCTACCATGGCTCTACTTGGCTCTACTTCACTCTACTACACTCTACCATGGCTGTATTCGGCTCTACTTGACTCTACTACAACCTACCATGGCTCTACTTGACTCTACTCCACTCTACCATATCTCTACTTGGCTCTACTTCACTACACCCCTCCATGGCTCTATCCTCTACCATAGCTCTACTTGTGTCTACTGCTCTACTTCACTCTACTACTCTCTACCATGGCTCAACTTGACTCTACTTCACACTACCATGGCTCTACCTGACTCTACTACACTCTACATTGGATCTACCTTGTTGTACTTCCCTCTACTACACTCTATCATGGCTCTATTTGACTCTACTTCACTCTACCACACTCTACCATTTCTCTACTTGGCTCTACTTCAGTCCACTACACTCTACCATGTCTCTACTTGGCTTTACTTCAGTCTACTACACTCTACCATGGGTCTACTTGGCTCTGCTTCACTCTTCTGCACTCTACCATGGCTCTACTTCACTCTACTACACTCTACCTTAGCTCTACTTACTGTACTTCACTCTAGTTCACTCTACCATGGCTCTACTGGGCTCTACTTTGCTCTACTACAACCTACCATGGCTCTACTTGACTCTACTTCACCCTACCATTGCTCTACTTGGCTCTACTTCACTACACTCCTCCATGGCTCTATACTCTACTCTGGCTCTACATGGATCTACTGCTCAACTTCACTCTAATACTCTCTACCATGACTCTACTTGACTCTACTACACACTACCATTGCTCTACCTGACTCTACTACACTCTACTTTGGATCTACCTTGTTGAACTTCATTCTACTACACTCTATCATGGCTCTATTTGACTCTACTTCACTCTACCACATTCTACCATTTCTCTACTTGACTCTACTTCTCTCTACCATGGCTCTACTTGGCTCTACTTGACTACAATCCTCCATGGCTCTATACTCTACCATGGCTCTACTTGGGTCTACTGCTCTACTTCACTCTACTACTCTCTACCATGGCTCTACTTGACTCTACTACACACTACCATGGCTATACCTGACTCTACTACGCTCTACATTGGATCTACCTTGTTGTACTTCACTATACTACACTCTATCATGGCTCTATTTGACTCTACTTCACTCTACCACACTCTACCATTTCTCTATTTGGCTCTACTTCAGTCTACTACACTCTACCATAGCTCAACTTGTCTCTACTTCAGTCTACTACACTCTAACATGGCTCTAGTTTGCTCTACTTCACTCTTCTACACTCTACCATTGCTCTACTTCACTCTACTACACTCTACCCTGGCTCTAATTGGCTCTGCTTCACTCTAATACGCTCTACCATGGCTCTACCTGGCTCTACTTCACTGTCCTATACTCTACCATGACTCTACTCGTCTCTACTTCCGTCTACAATAACCTACAATGGCTCTACTTGACTCTACTTCACTCTACCATGGCGCTACTTGGCTCTACTTCACTACACTCCTCCATGACTCTATACTCTACCTTGGCTCTACTTGGGTCTACTGCTCTACTTCACTCTACTACTCTTTACCATGGCTCTACTTGACTCTACTACACACTACCATGGCTCTACCTGACTCTACTACACTCTACATTGGATCTACCTTGTTGTACTTCACTCTACTACACTCTATCATGGCTCTATTTGACTCTACTTCACTCTACCACACTCTACCATTTCTCTTCTTGGCTCTACTTCAGTCTACTACAATCTACCATGTCTCTACTTGGCTCTTCTTCAGTCTACTACACTCTACCATGGCTCTTCTTGACTCTACTTCAGTCTACTACACTCTACCATTTCTCTAATTGGCTCTTCTTCACTCTTCTACACTCTACCATGGCTCTACTTCACTCTACTACACTCTACCCTGGCTCTACTTGGCTCTACTTCACTCTAGTACACTCTACCATGTTTCTACTCGTCTCTACTTCACTCTACTACACTCTACCATGGCTCTACTCGGCTCTACTTCACTCTACTAGAACCTACCATGGTTCTACTTGACACTACTTCACTCTACCAATGCTCTACTTGGTTCTACTTCACTACACTCCTCCAATGCTCTATGCTCTACCATGGCTCTTCTTGGGTCTACTGCTCTACTTCACTCTACTACTCTCTACCATGGCTCTACTTGACTCTACTACACACTACCATGGCTCTACCTGACTCTACTACACTCTACATTGGATCTACCTTGTTGTACTTCACTCTACTACACTCTATCATGGCTCTATTTGACTCTACTTCACTCTACCACACTCTACCATTTCTCTAGTTGGCTCGTCTTCTGTCTACTACACTTTACCATGGCTCTACTTGCCTCTACTTCAGTCTACTACACTCTACCATGGCTCTACTTTGCTCTACTTCACTCTTCTACACTCTACCATGGCTCTACTTCACTCTACTACACTCTACCCTGGCTCTACTCTAATCTACTTCACTCTAGTTCTCTTTACCATGGCTCTACTCGGCTCTACTTCACTCTAGTACAACCTACCATGGCTCTACTTGACTCTACTTCACTCTAACATGGCTCTACTTTGCTCTACTTCATTAGACACCTCCATGGCTCTATGCTCTACCATGGCTCTACTTGGGTCTACTGCTCTACTTCACTCTACTACTCTCTACCATGGCTCTACTTGACTCTACTACACACTACCATGGCTCTACCTGACTCTATTACACTCTACATTGGATCTACCTTGTTGTACTTCACTCTACTACACTCTATCATGGCTCTACTTGGCTTCACTGCATTCTACTACACTCTACCATGACTCTACTCGGTTCTACTTCACTCTACTACAACCTTCCATGGCTCTACTTGACTCTCCTTCACTCTCCTATGGCTCTACTTGGCTCTTGTTCACTACACTCCTCCATGGCTCTATACTCTACCATGGCTCTACTTGGGTTTTCTGCTCTACTTCCCTCTACTACTGTCTAGCATGGCTCTACTTGACTCTACTACACACTACCATGGCTCTACCAGACTCTACTACACTCTACATTGGATCTACCTTGTTGTGCTTCACTCTCCTACACTCTATCATGGCTCTATTTGACTCTACTTCACTCTACCACACTCTACCATTTCTCTACTTGGCTCTACTTCAGTCTACTACACTCTACCACGGCTCAACTTGTCTCTACTTCAGTCTACTACACTCTACCATGGCTCTACTTTGCTCTACTTCACTCTTCTACACTCTACCATGGCTCTACTTCACTCTACTACACTCTACCCTGGCTCTAATTGGATCTGCTTCACTCTAGTACCCTCTACCATGGTTCTACTTGGCTCTACTTCACTCTACTACGCTCTACCATGATTCTACTCGTCTCTACTTCACTCTACTACAACCTACCATGGCTCTACTTGACTGTACTTCACTCTACCATGGCGCTACTTGGCTCTACTTCACTACACTCCTCCATGACTCTATACTCTACCTTGGCTCTACTTGGGTGTACTGCTCTACTTCACTCTACTACTCTCTACCATGGCTCTACTTGACTCTACTACACACTACCATGGCTCTACCTGACTCTACTACACTCTACATTGGATCTACCTTGTTATACTTCACTCTACTACACTCTATCATGGCTCTATTTGACTCTACTTCACTCTACCGTACTCCACCATTTCTCTACTTGCCTCTACTTCAGTCCACTTAACTCTACCATGGCTCAACTTGTCTCTACTTCAGTCTACTACACTCTACCATGGCTCTACTTTGCTCTACTTCACTCTTCTACACTCTACCATTGCTCTACTTCACTCTACTACACTCTACCCTGGCTCTAATTGGATCTGCTTCACTCTATTACCCTCTACCATGGCTCTACTTGGCTCTACTTCACTCTACTACACTCTATCATGACTCTACTCGTCTCTACTTCACTCTACTACAACCTACCATGGCTCTGCTTGACTCTACTTCACTCTACCATGGCGCTACTTGGCTCTACTTCACTACACACCTCCATGACTCTATACACTACCTTGGCTCTACTTAGGTCTACTGCTCTACTTCACTCTACTACTCTCTACCATGGCTCTACTTGACTCTACTACACACTACCATGGCTCTACCTGACTCTACTACACTCTACATTGGATCTACCTTGTTGTACTTCACTCTACTACACTCTATCATGGCTCTATTAGACTCTACTTCACTCTACCACACTCTACCATTTCTGTGCTTGGCTCTACTTCAGTCTACTACAATCTACCATGTCTCTACTTTGCTCTACTTCACTCTTCTATACTCTACCATTGCTCTACTTCACTCTACTACACTCTACCCTGGCTCTACTTCGCTCTACTTCACTCTACTACACTCTACCATGGCTCTACTTGGCTCTACTTCACTCTACTACACTCTACCATGGCTCTACTCGTCTCTGCTTCACTCTACTACAACCTACCATGGCTCTACTTGACTCTACTTCACTCTACCATGGCTCTACGTGGCTCTACTTCACTACACTCCTCCATGGCTCTATACTCTACCATGGCCCTACTTGGGTCTACTGATCTACTTCACTCTACTACTCTCTACCATGGCTCTACTTGACTCTACTACACACTACCATGGCTCTACCTGACTCTACTACACTCTACATTGGATCTTCCTTGTTGTACTTCACTCTACTACACTATATCATAGCTCTATTTGACTCTACTTCACTCTACCACACTCTACCATTTCTCTACTTGGCTCTTCTTCTGTCTACTACACTCTACTTAGGCTCAACTTGTCTCTACTTCAGTCTACCACACCCTACCATGGATCTACTTTGCTCTACTTCCCTCTTCTACACTCTACCATTGCTCTACTTCACTCTACTACACTCTACCCTGGCTCTACTTGACTCTACTTCACTCTAGTTCTCTTTACCATGGCTCTACTCCGCTCTACTTCACTCTACTACAACCTACCATGGCTATACTTGACTCTCCTTCACTCTACCATGGCTCTACTTGGCTCTTCTTCACTACACTCCTCCATGGTTCCATACTCTACCATGGCTCTACTTGGGTCTACTGCTCTACTTCCCTCTACTACTCTCTTCCATGACTCTACTTGACTCTACTACACACTACCATGGCTCTACCTGACTCTACTACACTCTACATTGGAGCTACCTTGATGTACTTCACTCTACTACACTCTATCATGGCTCTATTAGACTCTACTTCACTCTACCACACTCTACCATTTCTGTGCTTGGCTCTACTTCAGTCTACTGCAATCTACCATGTCTCTACTTGGCTCTACTTCACTCTTCTATGCTCTACCATTGCTCTACTTCACTCTACTACACTCTACCCTGGCTCTACTTCGCTCTACTTCACTCTACTACACTCTACCATGGCTCTACTTGGCTCTACTTCACTCTACTACACTCTACCATGACTCTACTCGTCTCTACTTCACTCTACTACAACCTACCATGGCTCTACTTGACTGTACTTCACTCTACCATGGCGCTACTTGGCTCTACTTCACTACACTCCTCCATGACTCTATACTCTACCTTGGCTCTACTTGGGTGTACTGCTCTACTTCACTCTACTACTCTCTACCATGGCTCTACTTGACTCTACTACACACTACCATGGCTCTACCTGACTCTACTACACTCTACATTGGATCTACCTTGTTATACTTCACTCTACTACACTCTATCATGGCTCTATTTGACTCTACTTCACTCTACCCCACTCTACCATTTCTCTACTTGCCTCTACTTCAGTCCACTTCACTCTACCAAGGCTCTAGTTGGCTCTACTTCAGTCTACTACACTCTACCATGGCTCTACTCGGCTCTACTTCACTCTTCTACACTCTAACATGGCTCTACTTCACTCTACTACACTCTACCCTCGCTCTACTTGGCTCTACTTCACTCTAGTACACACTACGATGGCTCTACTCGTCTCTACTTCACTCTACTACAACCTACCATGGCTCTACTTGACTCTACTTCACTCTACCATGGCTCTACTTGACTCTACTACACACTACCAAGGCTCTACCTGACTCTTCTACACTCTCCATTGGCTCTACCTGGTTGTACTTCACTCTACTACACTCTATCATGGCTCTATTTGACTCTATTTCACTCTACCACACTCTACCATTTCTCTACTTGGCTCGTCTTCTGTCTACTACACTCTACAATGGCTCTACTTGGCTCTACTTCAGTCTACTACACTCTACCATGGCTCTACTTGGCTCTACTTCACTCTTCTACACTCTACCATGGCTCTACTTCACTCTACTACACTCTACCCTGGCTCTACTTGACTCTACTTCACTCTAGTTCTTTTTACCATGGCTCTACTCGGCTCTACTTCACTCTACTACAACCTACCATGGCTCTGCTTGACTCTACTTCACTCTAACATGGCTCTTCTTCGCTCTACTTCATTACACTCCTCCATGGCTCTATGCTCTACCATGGCTCTACTTGGGTCTACTACTCTACTTCACTCTACTACTCTCTACCATGGTTCTACTTGACTCTACTACACACTACCATGGCTCTGCCTGACTCTATTACACTCTACATTGGATCTACCTTGTTGTACTTCACTCTACTACACTCTACCATCGCCCTACGTGGCTCTACTTCACTCTTCTACACTCTACCATGGCTCTACTTCACTCTACTACACTCTACCCTGGCTGTACTTGCCTCTACTTCACTCTAGTACACTCTACCTTGGCTCTACTTGGCTCCACTTCATTCTACTACACTCTACCATGACTCTACTCGGTGCTACTTCACTCTACTACAACCTTCCATGGCTCTACTTGACTCTCCTTCACTCTACCATGGCTCTACTTGGCTCTTCTTCACTACACTCCTCCATGGCTCTATACTCTACCATAGCTCTACTTGTGTCTACTGCTCTACTTCCCTCTACTACTCTCTACCATGTCTCTACTTGACTCTACTACACACTACCATGGCTCTACCTGACTCTACTACACTCTACATTGGATCTACCTTGTACTTCACTCTACTACACTCTATCATGGCTCTATTTGACTCTACTTCACTCTACCACACTCTACCATTTCTCTACTTTGCTCTACTTCAGTCTACTACACTCTACCATGGCTCAACTTGTCTCTACTTCAGTCTACCACACCCTACCATGGATCTACTTTGCTCTACTTCACTCTTCTACACTCTACCATTGCTCTACTTCACTCTACTACACTCTACCCTGGCTCTAATTGGCTCTGCTTCACTCTAGTACACTCTACCATGGCTCTACTTGGCTCTACTTCACTCTACTACACTCTACAATGATTCTACTCGTCTCTACTTCACTCTACTACAACCTACCATGGCTCTGCTTGACTCTACTTCACTCTACCATGGCGCTACTTGGCTCTACTTCACTACACTCCTCCATGACTCTATACACTACCTTGGCTCTACTTAGGTCTACTGCTCTACTTCACTCTACTACTCTCTACCATGGCTCTACTTGACTCTACTACACACTACCATGGCTCTACCTGACTCTACTACACTCTACATTGGATCTACCTTGTTGTACTTCACTCTACTACACTCTATCATGGCTCTATTAGACTCTACTTCACTCTACCTCACTCTACCATTTCTGTACTTGGCTCTACTTCAGTCTACTACAATCTACCATGTCTCTACTTGGCTCTACTTCAGTCTACTACACTTTACCATGGCTCTACTTGGCTCTACTTCACTGTTCTATGCTCTACCATTGCTCTACTTCACTCTACTACACTCTACCCTGGCTCTACTTCGCTCTACTTCACTCTAGTACACTCTACCATGGCTCTACTCGGCTCTACTTCACTCTACTACAACCTACCATGGCTCTACTTGACTCTACTTCACTCTATCATGGCTCTACGTGGCTCTACTTCACTACACTCCTCCATGGCTCTATACTCTACCATGGCCCTACTTGGGTCTACTGATCTACTTCACTCTACTACTCTCTACCATGGCTCTACTTGGCTCTACTTCACTATTCTACACTCTACCATCGCTCTACTTCACTCTACTACACTCTACCCTGTCTCTACTTGGCTCTACTTCACTCTAGTACACTCTACCATGGCTCTACTCCGCTCTACTTCACTCAACTACAACCTACCATGGCTCTACTTGACTCTACTTCACTCTACCATGGCTCTACTTGGCTCTACTTCACTACACTCCTCCATGGCTCTATACTTTAACATGGCTCTACTTGGGTCTACTGCTCTACTTCACTCTACTCTCTACCATGGCTCTAGTTGACTCTACTACACACTACCATGGCTCTACCTGACTCTACTACACTCTACATTGGATCTACCTTTTTGTACTTCACTCTACTACACTCTTTCATTTCTCTACTTGGCTCTACTTCTGTCTACTACACTCAACCATGGCTCTACTTGGCTCTACTTCAGTCTACTGCACTCTACCATGTCTCTACTTGGCTCTTCTTCACTCTTCTACACTCTAACATGGCTCTACTTGGCTCTACTACACTCTACCCTGGATCTACTTGACACTACTTCACTCTAGTACATTCTACCATCGCTCTACTTGGCTCTACTTCACTCTACTACACTCTACCATGGCTCTCCTCGGCTCTACTTCTCTCTACTACAACCTACCATGGCTCTACTTGACTCTACTTCATTCTACCATGACTCTACTTGGGTCTACTTTACTACACTCCTCCATGACTCTATAGTCTACCATGGCTCTACTTGGGTCTACTGCTCTACTTCACTCTACTACTCTCTACCATGGCTCTACTTGACTCTACTACACACTACCATGGCTCTACCTGACTCTACTACACTCTAAATTGGATCTACCTTGTTGTACTTCACTCTACTACACTATATCATGGCTCTATTTGACTCTACTTCACTCTACCACACTCTACCATTTCTCTACTTGGCTCTACTTCAGTCTACTACGCTCTACCATTGCTCTACTTGGCTCTACTTCAGTCTACTACACTCTACCATGGCTCTACTTGGCTCTCCTTCACTCTACCACAACCTACCATGACTCAACTTGACTCTACTTCACTCTACCATGGCTCTATTTGGCTCAACTACACTACACTCCTCAATGGCTCTATACTCTACCATGGCTCTACTTGACTCTACTACACACTACCATGGCTCTACCTGATTCTACTACACTCTACATTGGATCTACCTTGTTGTACTTCACTCTACTACACTCTATCATGGCTCTATTTGACTCTCCTTGACTCTACCACACTCTACCATTTCTCTACTTCACTCTACTTCAGTCTACTACACTCTACCATGGCTCTACTTGGCTCTACTTCACTCTTCTACACTCTACCATGGCTCTACTTCACTCTACTACACTCTACCCTGTCTCTACTTGGCTCTACTTCACTCTAGTATTCTCTACCATGGCTCTCCTCAGCTTAACTTCACTCTACTACAACCTACCATGTCTCTACTTGACTCTACTTCACTCTACCATGGCTCTACTTGGCTCTACTTCACTACACTCCTCCATGGCTCTATACTCTACCATGGCTCTACTTGGGTCTACTGCTCTACTTCACTGTACTACTCTCTACCATGGCTCTACTTGACTCTACTACACACTACCATGGCTCTACCAGACTCTACTACACTCTACATTGGATCTACCTTGTTGTACTTCACTCTACTACACTCTATCATAGCTCTATTTGACTCTACTTCACTCTACCACACTCTACCATTTCTCTACTTGGCTCTACATCAGTCTACTACACTCTACCATGGCTCAACTTGTCTCTACTTCAGTCTACTACACTCTACCATGACCCTACTCGTCTCTACTTCACTTTACTACAACCTACCATGGCTCTACTTGACTGTACTTCACTCTACCATGGCGCTACTTGGCTCTACTTCACTACACTCCTCCATGACTCTATACTCTACCTTGGCTCTACTTGGGTGTACTGCTCTACTTCACTCTACTACTCTCTACCATGGCTCTACTTGACTCTACTACACACTACCATGGCTCTACCTGACTCTACTACACTCTACATTGGATCTACCTGTCTCTACTACACTCTACATTGGATCTTCCTTGTTGTACTACACTCTACTACACTCTATCATGGCTCTATTTGACTCTACTTCACTCTAACACACTCAACCATTTCTCTACTTGTCTCTACTTCAGTAAACTACACTCTACCATGACTCTACTCGGCTCTACTTCACTCTACTACAACCTACCATGGCTCTACTTGACTCTACTTCACTCTAACATGGCTATACTTCGCTCTACTTCACTACACTCCTCCATGACTCTATACACTACCTTGGCTCTACTTAGGTCTACTGCTCTACTTCACTCTACTACTCTCTACCATGGCTCTACTTGACTCTACTACACACTACCATGGCTCTACCTGACTCTACTACACTCTACATTGGATCTACCTTGTTGTACTTCACTCTACTACACTCTATCATGGCTCTATTAGACTCTACTTCACTCTACCACACTCTACCATTTCTGTGCTTGGCTCTACTTCACTCTACTACACTCTACCCTGGCTCTACTTGGCTCTACTTCACTCTAGTACACTCTACCATTGCTCTACTTGGCTCCACTTCATTCTACTACACTCTACCATGACTCTACTCGGTTCTACTTCACTCTACTACAACCTTCCATGGCTCTACTTGACTCTCCTTCACTCTACCATGGCTCTACTTGGCTCTTCTTCACTACACTCCTCCATGGCTCTACTTGGGTCTACTGCTCTACTTCCCTCTACTACTCTCTACCATGGCTCTACTTGACTCTACTACACACTACAATGGCTCTACCGGACTCTACTACACTCTACATTGGATCTACCTTGTTGTACTTCACTCTACTACACTCTATCATATCTCTATTTGACTCTACTTCACTCTACCACAATCTACCATTTCTATACTTGGCTCTACTTCAGTCTACTACACTCTACCATGGCTCAACTTGTCTCTACTTCAGTCTACTGCACTCTACCATTGCTCTAGTTTGCTCTACTTCACTCTTCATCACTCTACCATTGCTCTACTTTACTCTACTACACTCTACCCTGGCTCTAATTGGCTCTGCTTCACTCTAATACACTCTACCATGGCTCTACCTGGCTCTACTTCACTCTCCTACACTCTACCAGGACTCTACTCGTCTCTACTTCCGTCTACTATAACCTACAATGGCTCTACTTGACTCTACTTCACTCTACCATGGCTCTACTTGGTTCTACTTCACTACACTCCTCCATGACTCTATACTCTACCTTGGCTCTACTTGGGTCTACTGCTCTACTTCACTCTACTACTCTTTACCATGGCTCTACTTGACTCTACTACACACTACCATGGCTCTACCTGACTCTACTACACTCTACATTGGATCTACCTTGTTGTACTTCACTCTACTACACTCTATCATGGCTCTATTTGACTCTACTTCACTCTACCACACTCTACCATTTCTCTTCTTGGCTCTACTTCAGTCTACTACAATCTACCATGTCTCTACTTGGCTCTTCTTCAGTCTACTACACTCTACCATGGCTCTTCTTGACTCTACTTCAGTCTACTACACTCTACCATTTCTCTAATTGGCTCTTCTTCACTCTTCTACACTCTACCATGGCTCTACTTCACTCTACTACACTCTACCCTGGCTCTACTTGGCTCTACTTCACTCTAGTACACTCTACCATGTTTCTACTCGTCTCTACTTCACTCTACTACACTCTACCATGGCTCTACTCGGCTCTACTTCACTCTACTAGAACCTACCATGGTTCTACTTGACACTACTTCACTCTACCAATGCTCTACTTGGTTCTACTTCACTACACTCTTCCAATGCTCTATGCTCTACCATGGCTCTTCTTGGTTCTACTGCTCTACTTCACTCTACTACTCTCTACCATGGCTCTACTTGACTCTACTACACACTACCATGGCTCTACCTGACTCTACTACACTCTACATTGGATCTACCTTGTTGTACTTCACTCTACTACACCCTATCATGGCTCTATTTGACTCTACTTCAATCTACCACACTCTACCATTTCTGTACTTGGCTCTTCTTCAGTCTACTACACTCTACCAAGGCTCTTCTTGACTCTACTTCAGTCTCCTACACTCTACCATAGCTCTATTTCGCTCTAGTTCACTCTTCTACACTCTACCATGGCTCTACTTCACTCTACTACACTCTACCCTGGCTCTACTTGCCTCTACTTCACTCTAGTACACTCTACCATGGCTCTACTTGGCTCTACTTCACTCTACTACACTCTACCATGGCTGTATTCGGCTCTACTTGACTCTACTACAACCTACCATGGCTCTACTTGACTCTACTCCACTCTACCATATCTCTACTTGGCTCTACTTCACTACACCCCTCCATGGCTCTATCCTCTACCATAGCTCTACTTGTGTCTACTGCTCTACTTCACTCTACTACTCTCTACCATGGCTCAACTTGACTCTACTTCACACTACCATGGCTCTACCTGACTCTACTACACTCTACATTGGATCTACCTTGTTGTACTTCCCTCTACTACACTCTATCATGGCTCTATTTGACTCTACTTCACTCTACCACACTCTACCATTTCTCTACTTGGCTCTACTTCAGTCCACTACACTCTACCATGTCTCTACTTGGCTTTACTTCAGTCTACTACACTCTACCATGGGTCTACTTGGCTCTGCTTCACTCTTCTGCACTCTACCATGGCTCTACTTCACTCTACTACACTCTACCTTAGCTCTACTTACTGTACTTCACTCTACTTCACTCTACCATGGCTCTACTGGGCTCTACTTTGCTCTACTACAACCTACCATGGCTCTACTTGACTCTACTTCACCCTACCATGGCTCTACTTGGCTCTACTTCACTACACTCCTCCATGGCTCTATACTCTACTCTGGCTCTACATGGATCTACTGCTCTACTTCACTCTAATACTCTCTACCATGACTCTACTTGACTCTACTACACACTACCATTGCTCTACCTGACTCTACTACACTCTACTTTGGATCTACCTTGTTGAACTTCATTCTACTACACTCTATCATCGCTCTATTTGACTCTACTTCACTCTACCACATTCTACCATTTCTCTACTTGACTCTACTTCTCTCTACCATGGCTCTACTTGGCTCTACTTGACTACAATCCTCCATGGCTCTACTTGGGTCTACTGCTCTACTTCACTCTACTACTCTCTACCATGGCTCTACTTGACTCTACTACACACTACCATGGCTATACCTGACTCTACTACGCTCTACATTGGATCTACCTTGTTGTACTTCACTATACTACACTCTATCATGGCTCTATTTGACTCTACTTCACTCTACCGCACTCTACCATTTCTCTACTTGGCTCTACTTCAGTCTACTACACTCTACCATGGCTCAACTTTTCTCTACTTCAGTCTACTACACTCTAACATGGCTCTAGTTTGCTCTACTTCACTCTTCTACACACTACCATTGCTCTACTTCACTCTAC
Organism: Agelas oroides; assembly: GCA_949130485.1. Classification (NCBI taxonomy): domain Eukaryota; kingdom Metazoa; phylum Porifera; class Demospongiae; order Agelasida; family Agelasidae; genus Agelas; species Agelas oroides. Next base: position 5,304,723 of record OX422195.1, read on the forward strand.
TACACTCTACCCTGGCTCTAATTGGCTCTGCTTCACTCTAATACACTCTACCATGGCTCTACCTGGCTCTACTTCACTGTCCTATACTCTACCATGACTCTACTCGTCTCTACTTCCGTCTACTATAACCTACAATGGCTCTACTTGACTCTACTTCACTCTACCATGGCGCTACTTGGCTCTACTTCACTACACTCCTCCATGACTCTATACTCTACCTTGGCTCTACTTGGGTCTACTGCTCTACTTCACTCTACTACTCTTTACCATGGCTCTACTTGACTCTACTACACACTACCATGGCTCTACCTGACTCTACTACACTCTACATTGGATCTACCTTGTTGTACTTCACTCTACTACACTCTATCATGGCTCTATTTGACTCTACTTCACTCTACCACACTCTACCATTTCTCTTCTTGGCTCTACTTCAGTCTACTACAATCTACCATGTCTCTACTTGGCTCTTCTTCAGTCTACTACACTCTACCATGGCTCTTCTTGACTCTACTTCAGTCTACTACACTCTACCATTTCTCTAATTGGCTCTTCTTCACTCTTCTACACTCTACCACGGCTCTACTTCACTCTACTACACTCTACCCTGGCTCTACTTGGCTCTACTTCACTCTAGTACACTCTACCATGTTTCTACTCGTCTCTACTTCACTCTACTACACTCTACCATGGCTCTACTCGGCTCTACTTCACTCTACTAGAACCTACCATGGTTCTACTTGACACTACTTCACTCTACCAATGCTCTACTTGGTTCTACTTCACTACACTCTTCCAATGCTCTATGCTCTACCATGGCTCTTCTTGGGTCTACTGCTCTACTTCACTCTACTACTCTCTACCATGGCTCTACTTGACTCTACTACACACTACCATGGCTCTACCTGACTCTACTACACTCTACATTGGATCTACCTTGTTGTACTTCACTCTACTACACTCTATCATGGCTCTATTTGACTCTACTTCACTCTACCACACTCTACCATTTCTCTTCTTGGCTCTACTTCAGTCTACTACAATCTACCATGTCTCTACTTGGCTCTTCTTCAGTCTACTACACTCTACCATGGCTCTTCTTGACTCTACTTCAGTCTACTACACTCTACCATTTCTCTAATTGGCTCTTCTTCACTCTTCTACACTCTACCACGGCTCTACTTCACTCTACTACACTCTACCCTGGCTCTACTTGGCTCTACTTCACTCTAGTACACTCTACCATGTTTCTACTCGTCTCTACTTCACTCTACTACACTCTACCATGGCTCTACTCGGCTCTACTTCACTCTACTAGAACCTACCATGGCTCTACTTGACTCTACTTCACTCTAACATGGCTCTACTTTGCTCTACTTCATTACACACCTCCATGGCTCTATGCTCTACCATGGCTCTACTTGGGTCTACTGCTCTACTTCACTCTACTACTCTCTACCATGGCTCTACTTGACTCTACTACACACTACCATGGCTCTACCTGACTCTATTACACTCTACATTGGATCTACCTTGTTGTACTTCACTCTACTACACTCTATCATGGCTCTACTTGGCTTCACTTCATTCTACTACACTCTACCATGACTCTACTCGGTTCTACTTCACTCTACTACAACCTTCCATGGCTCTACTTGACTCTCCTTCACTCTCCTATGGCTCTACTTGGCTCTTGTTCACTACACTCCTCCATGGCTCTATACTCTACCATGGCTCTACTTGGGTTTTCTGCTCTACTTCCCTCTACTACTGTCTAGCATGGCTCTACTTGACTCTACTACACACTACCATGGCTCTACCAGACTCTACTACACTCTACATTGGATCTACCTTGTTGTGCTTCACTCTCCTACACTCTATCATGGCTCTATTTGACTCTACTTCACTCTACCACACTCTACCATTTCTCTACTTGGCTCTACTTCAGTCTACTACACTCTACCACGGCTCAACTTGTCTCTACTTCAGTCTACTACACTCTACCATGGCTCTACTTTGCTCTACTTCACTCTTCTACACTCTACCATGGCTCTACTTCACTCTACTACACTCTACCCTGGCTCTAATTGGATCTGCTTCACTCTAGTACCCTCTACCATGGTTCTACTTGGCTCTACTTCACTCTACTACGCTCTACCATGATTCTACTCGTCTCTACTTCACTCTACTACAACCTACCATGGCTCTACTTGACTGTACTTCACTCTACCATGGCGCTACTTGGCTCTACTTCACTACACTCCTCCATGACTCTATACTCTACCTTGGCTCTACTTGGGTGTACTGCTCTACTTCACTCTACTACTCTCTACCATGGCTCTACTTGACTCTACTACACACTACCATGGCTCTACCTGACTCTACTACACTCTACATTGGATCTACCTTGTTATACTTCACTCTACTACACTCTATCATGGCTCTATTTGACTCTACTTCACTCTACCGCACTCTACCATTTCTCTACTTGCCTCTACTTCAGTCCACTTCACTCTACCATGGCTCAACTTGTCTCTACTTCAGTCTACTACACTCTACCATGGCTCTACTTTGCTCTACTTCACTCTTCTACACTCTACCATTGCTCTACTTCACTCTACTACACTCTACCCTGGCTCTAATTGGATCTGCTTCACTCTATTACCCTCTACCATGGCTCTACTTGGCTCTACTTCACTCTACTACACTCTATCATGACTCTACTCGTCTCTACTTCACTCTACTACAACCTACCATGGCTCTGCTTGACTCTACTTCACTCTACCATGGCGCTACTTGGCTCTACTTCACTACACTCCTCCATGACTCTATACACTACCTTGGCTCTACTTAGGTCTACTGCTCTACTTCACTCTACTACTCTCTACCATGGCTCTACTTGACTCTACTACACACTACCATGGCTCTACCTGACTCTACTACACTCTACATTGGATCTACCTTGTTGTACTTCACTCTACTACACTCTATCATGGCTCTATTAGACTCTACTTCACTCTACCACACTCTACCATTTCTGTGCTTGGCTCTACTTCAGTCTACTACAATCTACCATGTCTCTACTTTGCTCTACTTCACTCTTCTATACTCTACCATTGCTCTACTTCACTCTACTACACTCTACCCTGGCTCTACTTCGCTCTACTTCACTCTACTACACTCTACCATGACTCTACTTGGCTCTACTTCACTCTACTACACTCTACCATGGCTCTACTCGTCTCTGCTTCACTCTACTACAACCTACCATGGCTCTACTTGACTCTACTTCACTCTACCATGGTTCTACGTGGCTCTACTTCACTACACTCCTCCATGGCTCTATACTCTACCATGGCCCTACTTGGGTCTACTGATCTACTTCACTCTACTACTCTCTACCATGGCTCTACTTGACTCTACTACACACTACCATGGCTCTACCTGACTCTACTACACTCTACATTGGATCTTCCTTGTTGTACTTCACTCTACTACACTATATCATAGCTCTATTTGACTCTACTTCACTCTACCACACTCTACCATTTCTCTACTTGGCTCTTCTTCTGTCTACTACACTCTACTTAGGCTCAACTTGTCTCTACTTCAGTCTACCACACCCTACCATGGATCTACTTTGCTCTACTTCCCTCTTCTACACTCTACCATTGCTCTACTTCACTCTACTACACTCTACCCTGGCTCTACTTGACTCTACTTCACTCTAGTTCTCTTTACCATGGCTCTACTCCGCTCTACTTCACTCTACTACAACCTACCATGGCTATACTTGACTCTCCTTCACTCTACCATGGCTCTACTTGGCTCTTCTTCACTACACTCCTCCATGGTTCCATACTCTACCATGGCTCTACTTGGGTCTACTGCTCTACATCCCTCTACTACTCTCTTCCATGACTCTACTTGACTCTACTACACACTACCATGGCTCTACCTGACTCTACTACACTCTACATTGGATCTACCTTGATGTACTTCACTCTACTACACTCTATCATGGCTCTATTAGACTCTACTTCACTCTACCACACTCTACCATTTCTGTGCTTGGCTCTACTTCAGTCTACTGCAATCTACCATGTCTCTACTTGGCTCTACTTCACTCTTCTATGCTCTACCATTGCTCTACTTCACTCTACTACACTCTACCCTGGCTCTACTTCGCTCTACTTCACTCTACTACACTCTACCATGGCTCTACTTGGCTCTACTTCACTCTACTACACTCTACCTTGACTCTACTCGTCTCTACTTCACTCTACTACAACCTACCATGGCTCTACTTGACTGTACTTCACTCTACCATGGCGCTACTTGGCTCTACTTCACTACACTCCTCCATGACTCTATACTCTACCTTGGCTCTACTTGGGTGTACTGCTCTACTTCACTCTACTACTCTCTACCATGGCTCTACTTGACTCTACTACACACTACCATGGCTCTACCTGACTCTACTACACTCTACATTGGATCTACCTTGTTATACTTCACTCTACTACACTCTATCATGGCTCTATTTGACTCTACTTCACTCTACCGCACTCTACCATTTCTCTACTTGACTCTACTTCAGTCCACTTCACTCTACCAAGGCTCTAGTTGGCTCTACTTCAGTCTACTACACTCTACCATGGCTCTACTCGGCTCTACTTCACTCTTCTACAATCTAACATGGCTCTACTTCACTCTACTACACTCTACCCTCGCTCTACTTGGCTCTACTTCACTCTAGTACACACTACGATGGCTCTACTCGGCTCTACTTCACTCTACTACAACCTACCATGGCTCTACTTGACTCTACTTCACTCTACCATGGCTCTACTTGACTCTACTACACACTACCAAGGCTCTACCTGACTCTTCTACACTCTCCATTGGCTCTACCTCGTTGTACTTCACTCTACTACACTCTATCATGGCTCTATTTGACTCTATTTCACTCTACCACACTCTACCATTTCTCTACTTGGCTCGTCTTCTGTCTACTACACTCTACAATGGCTCTACTTGGCTCTACTTCAGTCTACTACACTCTACCATGGCTCTACTTGGCTCTACTTCACTCTTCTACACTCTACCATGGCTCTACTTCACTCTACTACACTCTACCCTGGCTCTACTTGACTCTACTTCACTCTAGTTCTTTTTACCATGGCTCTACTCGGCTCTACTTCACTCTACTACAACCTACCATGGCTCTGCTTGACTCTACTTCACTCTAACATGGCTCTTCTTCGCTCTACTTCATTACACTCCTCCATGGCTCTATGCTCTACCATGGCTCTACTTGGGTCTACTACTCTACTTCACTCTACTACTCTCTACCATGGCTCTACTTGACTTTACTACACACTACCATGGCTCTGCCTGACTCTATTACACTCTACATTGGATCTACCTTGTTGTACTTCACTCTACTACACTCTACCATCGCCCTACTTGGCTCAACTTCACTCTTCTACACTCTACCATGGCTCTACTTCACTCTACTACACTCTACCCTGGCTGTACTTGCCTCTACTTCACTCTAGTACACTCTACCATGGCTCTACTTGGCTCCACTTCATTCTACTACACTCTACCATGACTCTACTCGGTGCTACTTCACTCTACTACAACCTTCCATGGCTCTACTTGACTCTCCTTCACTCTACCATGGCTCTACTTGACTCTTCTTCACTACACTCCTCCAAGGCTCTATACTCTACCATAGCTCTACTTGTGTCTACTGCTCTACTTCCCTCTACTACTCTCTACCATGGCTCTACTTGACTCTACTACACACTACCATGGCTCTACCTGACTCTACTACACTCTACATTGGATCTACCTTGTACTTCACTCTACTACACTCTATCATGGCTCTATTTGACTCTACTTCACTCTACCACACTCTACCATTTCTCTACTTTGCTCTACTTCAGTCTACTACACTCTACCATGGCTCAACTTGTCTCTACTTCCGTCTACCACACCCTACCATGGATCTACTTTGCTCTACTTCACTCTTCTACACTCTACCATTGCTCTACTTCACTCTACTACACTCTACCCTGGCTCTAATTGGCTCTGCTTCACTCTAGTACACTCTACCATGGCTCTACTTGGCTCTACTTCACTCTACTACACTCTACAATGATTCTACTCGTCTCTACTTCACTCTACTACAACCTACCATGGCTCTGCTTGACTCTACTTCACTCTACCATGGCGCTACTTGGCTCTACTTCACTACACTCCTCCATGACTCTATACACTACCTTGGCTCTACTTAGGTCTACTGCTCTACTTCACTCTACTACTCTCTACCATGGCTCTACTTGACTCTACTACACACTACCATGGCTCTACCTGACTCTACTACACTCTACATTGGATCTACCTTGTTGTACTTCACTCTACTACACTCTATCATGGCTCTATTAGACTCTACTTCACTCTACCTCACTCTACCATTTCTGTACTTGGCTCTACTTCAGTCTACTACAATCTACCATGTCTCTACTTGGCTCTACTTCAGTCTACTACACTTTACCATGGCTCTACTTGGCTCTACTTCACTGTTCTATGCTCTACCATTGCTCTACTTCACTCTACTACACTCTACCCTGGCTCTACTTCGCTCTACTTCACTCTTGTACACTCTACCATGGCTCTACTCGGCTCTACTTCACTCTACTACAACCTACCATGGCTCTACTTGACTCTACTTCACTCTACCATGGCTCTACGTGGCTCTACTTCACTACACTCCTCCATGGCTCTATACTCTACCATGGCCCTACTTGGGTCTACTGATCTACTTCACTCTACTACTCTCTACCATGGCTCTACTTGGCTCTACTTCACTCTTCTACACTCTACCATCGCTCTACTTCACTCTACTACATTCTACCCTGTCTCTACTTGGCTCTACTTCACTCTAGTACACTCTACCATGGCTCTACTCCGCTCTACTTCACTCAACTACAACCTACCATGGCTCTACTTGACTCTACTTCACTCTACCATGGCTCTACTTGGCTCTACTTCACTACACTCCTCCATGGCTCTATACTTTAACATGGCTCTACTTGGGTCTACTGCTCTACTTCACTCTACTCTCTACCATGGCTCTAGTTGACTCTACTACACACTACCATGGCTCTACCTGACTCTACTACACTCTACATTGGATCTACCTTTTTGTACTTCACTCTACTACACTCTTTCATTTCTCTACTTGGCTCTACTTCTGTCTACTACACTCAACCATGGCTCTACTTGGCTCTACTTCAGTCTACTGCACTCTACCATGTCTCTACTTGGCTCTTCTTCACTCTTCTACACTCTAACATGGCTCTACTTGGCTCTACTACACTCTACCCTGGATCTACTTGACACTACTTCATTCTAGTACATTCTACCATCGCTCTACTTGGCTCTACTTCACTCTACTACACTCTACCATGGCTCTCCTCGGCTCTACTTCTCTCTACTACAACCTACCATGGCTCTACTTGACTCTACTTCATTCTACCATGACTCTACTTGGGTCTACTTTACTACACTCCTCCGTGACTCTATAGTCTACCATGGCTCTACTTGGGTCTACTGCTCTACTTCACTCTACTACTCTCTACCATGGCTCTACTTGACTCTACTACACACTACCATGGCTCTACCTGACTCTACTACACTCTAAATTGGATCTACCTTGTTGTACTTCACTCTACTACACTATATCATGGCTCTATTTGACTCTACTTCACTCTACCACACTCTACCATTTCTCTACTTGGCTCTACTTCAGTCTACTACGCTCTACCATTGCTCTACTTGGCTCTACTTCAGTCTACTACACTCTACCATGGCTCTACTTGGCTCTCCTTCACTCTACCACAACCTACCATGACTCAACTTGACTCTACTTCACTCTACCATGGCTCTATTTGGCTCAACTACACTACACTCCTCAATGGCTCTATACTCTACCATGGCTCTACTTGACTCTACTACACACTACCATGGCTCTACCTGATTCTACTACACTCTACATTGGATCTACCTTGTTGTACTTCACTCTACTACACTCTATCATGGCTCTATTTGACTCTCCTTGACTCTACCACACTCTACCATTTCTCTACTTCACTCTACTTCAGTCTACTACACTCTACCATGGCTCTACTTGGCTCTACTTCACTCTTCTACACTCTACCATGGCTCTACTTCACTCTACTACACTCTACCCTGTCTCTACTTGGCTCTACTTCACTCTAGTATTCTCTACCATGGCTCTCCTCAGCTCAACTTCACTCTACTACAACCTACCATGTCTCTACTTGACTCTACTTCACTCTACCATGGCTCTACTTGGCTCTACTTCACTACACTCCTCCATGGCTCTATACTCTACCATGGCTCTACTTGGGTCTACTGCTCTACTTCACTGTACTACTCTCTACCATGGCTCTACTTGACTCTACTACACACTACCATGGCTCTACCTAACTCTACTACACTCCACATTGGATGTACCTTGCTGTACTTCACTCTACTACACTCTATCATGCCTCTATTTGACTCTACTTCACTCTACCACACTCTACCATTTCTCTACTTGGCTCTACTTCAGTCTACTACACTCTACCATGGCTCTACTTGGCTCTACTTCAGTCTACTACACTCTACGATGTCCCTACTTGGCTCTACTTCACTCTTCTACACTCTACCATTGCTCTCCTTCACTCTACTACACTCTACCCTGGCTCTACTTGGCTCTACTTAACTCTAGTACACTCTACCATGGCTCTAGTAGGCTCTACTTCTCTCTACTTCACTCTACCATCGCTCTACTCGGCTCTACTTCACTCTACTACAACCTACCATTGCTCTACTTGACTCTACTTCACTCTACCATGGCACTTCTTGGCTCTACTTCACTACACTCCTCCATGGTTCTATACTCTACCATGGCTCTACTAGGCTCTACTTCAGTCTACTACACTCTACCATGGCTCTACTTGGCTCTACTTCAGTCTACTGCACTCTACCATGGCTCTACTTTGCTCTACTTCACTCTTCTACACTCTACCATCGCTCTACTTAACTCTACTACACTCTACCCTGTCTCTACTTGGCTCTACTTCACTCTAGTACACTCTACCATGGCTCTACTCCGCTATACTTCACTCAACTACAACCTACCATGGCTCTACTTGACTCTATACTTCACTCTACCATGGCTCTACTTGTCTCTACTTCACTACACTCGTCCATGGCTCTATACTATAACATGGCTCTACTTGGGTCTACTGCTCTACTTCACTCTACTCTCTACCATGGCTCTACTTGACTCTACTACACACTACTCATGGCTCTACCTTACTCTACTACACTCTACATTGGATCTACCTTGTTGTACTTCACTCTACTACACTCTATTATGGCTCTATTTGACTCTACTTCACTCTACCACACTCTACCATTTCTCTACTTGTCTCTACTTCTGTCTACTACACTCTACCATGGATCTACTTGGTTCTAATTCAGTCTACTGCACTCTACCATGTCTCTACTTGGCTCTTCTTCACTCTTCTACACTCTACCATGTCTCTACTTGACTCTACTACACTCCACCCTGGATCTACTTGACACTACTTCACTCTAGTACACCCTACCATCGCTCTACTTGGCTCTACTTCACTCTACTACACTCTACCAAGGCTCTACTCGGCTCTACTTCTCTGTACTACAACCTACCATGGCTCTTCTTGACTCTACTTCATTCTACCATGACTCTACTTGGCTCTACTTCACTACACTCCTCCATGACTCTATAGTCTACAATGGCTCTACTTGGGTCTACTGCTCTACTTCACTCTACTACTCTCTACCATGGCTCTACTTGACTCTACTACACACTACCTTGGCTCTACCTGACTCTACTACACTCTAAATTGGATCTACCTTGTTGTACTTCAGTCTACTACACTCTATCATGGCTCTATTTGACTCTACTTCACTCTACCACACTCAACCATTTCTCTAGTTGGCTCTACTTCAGTCTACTACACTCTACCATGGCTCTACTTGGCTCTACTTCAGTCTACTACACTCTACCATGTCCCTACTTGGCTGTACTTCACTCTTCTACACTCTATCATTGCTCTACTTCACTCTACTACACTCTACCCTGGCTCTACTTGGCTCTACTTAACTCTAGTACACTCTACCATGGCTCTACTAGGCTCTACTTCTCTCTACTACACTCTACAATGGCTCCACTCGGCTCTACTTCACTCTACTACAACCTACCATTGCTCTACTTGACTCTACTTCACTCTACCATGGCACTTCTTGGCTCTACTTCACTACACTCCTCCATGGCTCTTTACTCTACCATGGCTCTATTTGGGTCTACTGCTCTACTTCACTCTACTACTCTCTACCATGGCTCTACTTGACTCTACTACACACTACCATGGCTCTACCTGGCTGTAGTACACTCTACATTGGATCTACCTTGTTGTACTTCACTCTACCACACTCTATCATTTCTCTATTTGACACTACTTCACTCTGCCACACTCTACCATTTCTCTACTTTGCTCTACTTCAGTCTACTACACTCTACCATTGCTCTACTTGGCTCTATTTCAGTGTACTACACTCTACCATGTCTCCACTTGGCTCTACTTCACTCTTCTGCACTCTACCATGGCTCTACTTCACTCTACTACACTCTACCCTGGCTCTACTTGGCTCTACTTCACTCTAGTACACTCTACCATGGCTCTACTCGGCTCTACTTCACTCTACTACAACCTACCATGGCTCTACTTGACTCTACTTCATTCTTCCATGGCTCTACTTGGCTCTACTTCACTACACTCCTCCATGGCTCTATACTCTACCACGGCTCTACTTGGGTCTACTGTTCTCCTTCACTCTACTCTCTACCATGGCTCTACTTGACTCTACTACGCACTACCATGGCTCTACCTGACTCTATTTCACTCTACATTGGATCTACCTTGTTGTACTTCACTCTACTACACTCTATCATGGCTCTATTTGACTCTACTTCACTCTACCACACTCTACCATTTCTCTACTTCGCTCTACTTCAGTCTACTACACTCTACCATGGCTCTACTTGACTCTACTTCAATCTACTACACTCTACCATGTCTCTACTTTGCTCTACTTCACTCTTCTACACTCTACCATGGCTCTAATTGACTCTACTACACTCTACCCTGGCTCTACTTGGATCTACTTCACTCTAGTACACTCTACCATGGCTCTACTTTGCTCTACTTTACTCTACTACACTCTACAATGGCTCTACTCGGCTCTACTTCACTCTACTACCACCTACCATGACTCTACTTGACTCTACTCTACCATGGCTCTACTTGGCTCTACTTCACTACGCTCCTCCATGGTTCTATACCCTACCATGGCTCTACATGGGTCTACTGCTCTACTTCACTCTACTACTCTCTACAATGGCTCTACTTGGCTCTACTACACACCTCCATGGCTCTACCTGACTCTACTACACTCTACATTGGATCTATCTTGTTGTACTTCACCCTACTACACTCTATCATCGCTCTATTTGACTCTACTTCACTCTACCACACTCTACCATTTCTCTACTTGGCTCTACTTCAGTCTACTACACTCTACCATGGCTCTACTTGGCTCTACTTCAGTCTACTACACTCTACCATGTCTCTACTTGGCTCTACTTCACTCTTCTACACTCTACCATGGCTTTAATTGACTCTATTACACTCTACCCTGGCTCTACTTGGCTCTACTTCACTCTAGCACACTCTACCATGGCTCTACTTCGCTCTACTTTACTCTACTACACTCTACAATGGCTCTACTCGGCTCTACTTCACTCTACTACCACCTACCATGACTCTAGTTGACTCTACTTTACTCTACCATGGCTCTACTTGGCTCTACTTCACTACACTCCTCCATGGCTCTATACTGTACCATGGCTCTACATGGGTCTACTGCTCTGCTTCACTCTACTACTCTCTACAATGGTTCTACTTGACTCTACTACACACTACCATGGCTCTACCGGACTCTACTACACTCTACATTGGATCTATCTTGTTGTACTTCACTCTACTACACTCTATCATCGCTCTATTTGACTCTACTTCACTCTGCCACACTCTACCATTTCTCTACTTGACTCTACTTCAGTCTACTACACTCTACCATTGCTCTACTTGCCTCTACTTCAGTCTACTACACTCTACCATGTCTCCACTTGGCTCTACTTCACTCTAGTACACTCTACCATGGCTCTACTCCGCTCTACTTCACTCAACTACAACCTACCATGGTTCTACTTGACTCTACTTAACTCTACCATGGCTCTACTTTGCTCTACTTCACTACACTCCTCCATGGCTCTATACTCTAACATGGCTCTACTTGGGTCTACTGCTCTACTTCACTCTACTCTCTACCATGGCTCTACTTGACTCTACTACACACTACCATGGCTCTACCTGACTCTACTACACTCTACATTGGATCTACCTTGTTGTAATTCACTCTACTACACTCTATCATGGCTCTATTTGACTCTACTTCATTCTACCACACTCTACCATTTCTCTACTTGGCTCTACTTCAGTCTACTACACTCTACCAAGGCTCTACTCGGCTCTACTTCTCTGTACTACAACCTACCATGGCTCTTCTTGACTCTACTTCATTCTACCATGACTCTACTTGGCTCTACTTCACTACACTCCTCCATGACTCTATAGTCTACCATGGCTCTACTTGGGACTACTGCTCTACTTCACTCTACTACTCTCTACCATGGCTCTACTTGACTCTACTACACACTACCATGGCTCTACCGGACTCTACTACACTCTAAATTGGATCTACCTTGTTGTACTTCACTCTACTACACTCTATCATGGCTCTATTTGACTCTACTTCACTCTACCACACTCTACCATTTCTCTACTTGGCTCTACTTCAGTCTACTACGCTCTACCATTGCTCTACTTGGCTCTACTTCAGTCTACAACACTCTACCATGTCTCTACTTGGCTCTACTTCACTCTTCTGCACTCTACCATGGCTCTACTTCACTCTACTACACTCTACCCTGGCTCTACTTGGCTCTACTTCACTCTAGTACACTCTACCATGGCTCTACTCGGCTCTACTTCACTCTACTACAACCTACCATGGCTCTACTTGACTCTACTTCACTCTTCCATGGCTCTACTTGGCTCTACTTCACTACACTCCTCCATGGCTCTATACTCTACCACGGCTCTACTTGGGTCTATTGCTCTCCTTCACTCTACTCTCTACCATGGCTCTACTTGACTCTACTACGCACTACCATGGCTCTACCTGACTCTATTTCACTCTACATTGAATCTACCTTGTTGTACTTCACTCTACTACACTCTATCATGGCTCTATTTGACTCTACTTCGCTCTACCATGGCTCTACGTGGGTCTACTACTCTACTTCACTCTACTACTCTCTACAATGGTTCTACTTGACTCTACTACACACTACCATGGCTCTACCTGACTCTACTACACTCTACATTGGATCTACCTTGTTGTACTTCACTCTACTACACTCTATCATGGCTCTATTTGACTCTACTACACACCTCTATGGCTCTACCTGACTCTACTACACTCTACATTGGATCTATCTTGTTGTACTTCACCCTACTACATTCTATCATCGCTCTATTTGACTCTACTTCACTCTACCACACTCTACCATTTCTCTACTTGGCTCTACTTCAGTCTACTACACTCTACCATGGCTCTACTTGGCTCTACTTCAGTCTACTACACTCTACCATGTCTCTACTTGGCTCTACTTCACTCTTCTACACTCTACCATGGCTTTAATTGACTCTACTACACTCTACCCTGGCTCTATTTGGCTCTACTTCACTCTAGCACACTCTACCATGGCTCTACTTGGCTCTACTTTACTCTACTACACTCTACAATGGCTCTACTCGGCTCTACTTAACTCTACTACCACCTACCATGACTCTACTTGACTCTACTTTACTCTACCATGGCTCTACTTGGCTCTACTTCACTACACTCCTCCATGGCTCTATAACCTACCATGGCTCTACATGGGTCTACTGCTCTACTTCACTCTACAACTCTCTACAATGGATCTACTTGACTCTACTACACACTACCATGGCTCTACCGGACTCTACTACACTCTACATTGGATCTATCTTGTTGTACTTCACTCTACTACACTCTATCATCGCTCTATTTGACTCTACTTCACTCTACCACACTCTACCATTTCTCTACTTGGCTCTACTTCAGTCTACTTCACTCTACCATTGCTCTACTTGCCTCTACTTCAGTCTACTACACTCTACCATGTCTCCGCGTGGCTCTACTTCACTCTAGTACACTCTACCATGGCTCTACTCCGCTCTACTTCACTCAACTACAACCTACCATGGCTCTACTTGACTCTACTTCACTCTACCATGGCTCTACTTGGCTCTACTTCACTACACTCCTCCATGGCTCTATACTCTAACATGGCTCTACTTGGGTCTACTGCTCTCCTTCACTCTACTCTCTACCATGGCTCTACTTGACTCTACTACGCACTACCATGACTCTACCTGACTCTATTTCACTCTACATTGGATCTACCTTGTTGTACTTCACTCTACTACACTCTATCATGGCTCTATTTGAGTCTACTTCACTCTACCACACTCTACCATTTCTCTACTTGGCTCTACTTCAGTCTACTACACTCCAACCATGGCTCTACTTGGCTCTACTTCAGTCTACTACACTCTACCATGTCTCTACTTGGCTCTACTTCACTCTTCTACACTCTACCATAGCTCTAATTGACTCTATTACACTCTACCCTGGCTCTACTTGGCTCTACTTCACTCTAGTACACTCTACCATGGCTCTACTTGGCTCTACTTTACCCTACTACACTCTACAATGGCTGTACTCGGCTCTACTTCACTCTACTACCACCTACCATGACTCTACTTGACTCTACTTTACTCTACCATGGCTCTACTTGGCTCTACTTCACTACACTCCTCCATGGCTCTATACCCTACCATGGCTCTACATGGGTCTACTGCTCTACTTCACTCTACTACTCTCTACAATGGCTCTACTTGACTCTACTACACACAACCATGGCTCTACCTGACTCTACTACACTCTACATTGGATCTATCTTGTTGTACTTCACTCTACTACACTCTATCATCGCTCTATTTGACTCTACTTCACTCTACCACACTCTACCATTTCTCTACTTGGCTCTACTTCAGTCTACTACACTCTACCATGGCTCTACTTGGGTCTACTTCAGTCTACTACACTCTATCATGGCTCTACTCGGCTCTACTTCACTCTACTACAACCTACCATGGCTCTACTTGACACTACTTCACTCTACCATGGCTCTACTTGGGTCTACTTCACTGGACTCCTCCATGACTCTATACTCTACCATGGCTCTACTTGGCTCTACTTCACTACACTCCTCCATGGCTCTATACTCTAACATGGCTCTACTTGGGTCTACTGCTCTACTTCACTCTACTCTCTACCATGGCTCTACTTGACTCTACTACACACTACCATGGCTCTACCTGACTCTACTACACTCTACATTGGATCTACCTTGTTGTAATTCACTCTACTACACTCTATCATGGCTCTATTTGACTCTACTTTATTCTACCACACTCTACCATTTCTCTACTTGGCTCTACTTCAGTCTACTACACTCTACCAAGGCTCTACTCGGCTCTACTTCTCTGTACTACAACCTACCATGGCTCTTCTTGACTCTACTTCATTCTACCATGACTCTACTTGGCTCTACTTCACTACACTCCTCCATGACTCTATAGTCTACCATGGCTCTACTTGGGACTACTGCTCTACTTCACTCTACTACTCTCTACAATGGCTCTACTTGACTCTACTACACACTACCATGGCTCTACCTGACTCTACTACACTCTAAATTGGATCTACCTTGTTGTACTTCACTCTACTACACTCTATCATGGCTCTATTTGACTCTACTTCACTCTACCACACTCTACCATTTCTCTACTTGGCTCTACTTCAGTCTACTACGCTCTACCATTGCTCTACTTGGCTCTACTTCAGTCTACTACACTCTACCATGTCTCTACTTGGCTCTACTTCACTCTTCTGCACTCTACCATGGCTCTACTTCACTCTACTACACTCTACCCTGGCTCTACTTGGCTCTACTTCACTCTAGTACACTCTACCATGGCTCTACTCGGCTCTACTTCACTCTACTACAACCTACCATGGCTCTACTTGACTCTACTTCACTCTTCCATGGCTCTACTTGGCTCTACTTCACTACACTCCTCCATGGCTCTATACTCTACCACGGCTCTACTTGGGTCTATTGCTCTCCTTCACTCTACTCTCTACCATGGCTCTACTTGACTCTACTACGCACTACCATGGCTCTACCTGACTCTATTTCACTCTACATTGGATCTACCTTGTTGTACTTCACTCTACTACACTCTATCATGGCTCTATTTGACTCTACTTCACTCTACCATGGCTCTACGTGGGTCTACTACTCTACTTCACTCTACTACTCTCTACAATGGCTCTACTTGACTCTACTACACACTACCATGGCTCTACCTGACTCTACTACACTCTACATTGGATCTACCTTGTTGTACTTCACTCTACTACACTCTATCATGGCTCTATTTTACTCTACTTCACTCTACCACACTCTACCATTTCTCTACTTGGCTCTATTTCACTACACTCCTCCATGGTTCTATACCCTACCATGGCTCTACATGGGTCTACTGCTCTACATCACTCTACTACTCTCTACAATGGCTCTACTTGACTCTACTACACACCTCTATGACTCTACCTGACTCTACTACACTCTACATTGGATCTATCTTGTTGTACTTCACCCTACTACATTCTATCATCGCTCTATTTGACTCTACTTCACTCTACCACACTCTACCATTTCTCTACTTGGCTCTACTTCAGTCTACTACACTCTACCATGGCTCTACTTGGCTCTACTTCAGTCTACTACACTCTACCATGTCTCTACTTGGCTCTACTTCACTCTTCTACACTCTACCATGGCTTTAATTGACTCTACTACACTCTACCCTGGCTCTACTTGGCTCTACTTCACTCTAGCACACTCTACCATGGCTCTACTTGGCTCTACTTTACTCTACTACACTCTACAATGGCTCTCCTCGGCTCTACTTAACTCTACTACCACCTACCATGACTCTACTTGACTCTACTTTACTCTACCATGGCTCTACTTGGCTCTACTTCACTACACTCCTCCATGGCTCTATACTCTACCACGGCTCTACTTGGGTCTACTGCTCTCCTTCACTCTACTCTCTACCATGGCTCTACTTGACTCTACTACGCACTACCATGGCTCTACCTGACTCTATTTCACTCTACATTGGATCTACCTTGTTGTACTTCACTCTACTACACTCTATCATGGCTCTATTTGAGTCTACTTCACTCTACCACACTCTACCATTTCTCTACTTGGCTCTACTTCAGTCTACTACACTCCAACCATGGCTCTACTTGGCTCTACTTCAGTCTACTACACTCTACCATGTCTCTACTTGGCTCTATTTCACTCTTCTACACTCTACCATAGCTCTAATTGACTCTACTACACTCTACCCTGGCTCTACTTGGCTCTACTTCACTCTAATACACTCTACCATGGCTCTACTTGGCTCTACTTTACCCTACTACACTCTACAATGGCTCTACTCGGCTCTACTTCACTCTACTACCACCTACCATGACTCTACTTGACTCTACTTTACTCTACCATGGCTCTACTTGGCTCTACTTCACTACACTCCTCCATGGCTCTATACCCTACCATGGCTCTACATGGGTCTACTGCTCTACTTCACTCTACTACTCTCTACAATGGCTCTACTTGACTCTACTACACACAACCATGGCTCTACCTGACTCTACTACACTCTACATTGGATCTATCTTGTTGTACTTCACTCTACTACACTCTATCATCGCTCTATTTGACTCTACTTCACTCTACCACACTCTACCATTTCTCTACTTGGCTCTACTTCAGTCTACTACACTCTACCATGGCTCTACTTGGGTCTACTTCAGTCTACTACACTCTACCATGTCTCTACTTGGCTCTACTTCACTCTTCTACACTCTACCGTGGCTCTACTTGACTCTACTACAATCTACCCTGGCTCTACTTGGCTCAACTTCACTCTTGTACACTCTACCTTTCCTCTACTTGCCTCTACTTCACTCTACTACACTCTATCATGGCTCTACTCGGCTCTACTTCACTCTACTACAACCTACCATGGCTCTACTTGACACTACTTCACTCTACCATGGCTCTACTTGGGTCTACTTCACTGGACTCCTCCATGACTCTATACTCTACCATGGCTCTACTTGGCTCTACTTCACTACACTCCTCCATGGCTCTATACTCTAACATGGCTCTACTTGGGTCTACTGCTCTACTTCACTCTACTCTCTACCATGGCTCTACTTGACTCTACTACACACTACCATGGCTCTACCTGACTCTACTACACCCTACATTGGATCTACCTTGTTGTAATTCACTCTACTACACTCTATCATGGCTCTATTTGACTCTACTTCATTCTACCACACTCTACCATTTCTCTACTTGGCTCTACTTCAGTCTACTACACTCTACCAAGGCTCTACTCGGCTCTACTTCTCTGTACTACAACCTACCATGGCTCTTCTTGACTCTACTTCATTCTACCATGACTCTACTTGGCTCTACTTCACTACACTCCTCCATGACTCTATAGTCTACCATGGCTCTACTTGGGACTACTGCTCTACTTCACTCTACTACTCTCTACCATGGCTCTACTTGACTCTACTACACACTACCATGGCTCTACCTGACTCTACTACACTCTAAATTGGATCTACCTTGTTGTACTTCACTCTACTACACTCTATCATGGCTCTATTTGACTCTACTTCACTCTACCACACTCTACCATTTCTCTACTTGGCTCTACTTCAGTCTACTACGCTCTACCATTGCTCTACTTGGCTCTACTTCAGTCTACAACACTCTACCATGTCTCTACTTGGCTCTACTTCACTCTTCTGCACTCTACCATGGCTCTACTTCACTCTACTACACTCTACCCTGGCTCTACTTGGCTCTACTTCACTCTAGTACACTCTACCATGGCTCTACTCGGCTCTACTTCACTCTACTACAACCTACCATGGCTCTACTTGACTCTACTTCACTCTTCCATGGCTCTACTTGGCTCTACTTCACTACACTCCTCCATGGCTCTATACTCTACCACGGCTCTACTTGGGTCTATTGCTCTCCTTCACTCTACTCTCTACCATGGCTCTACTTGACTCTACTACGCACTACCATGGCTCTACCTGACTCTATTTCACTCTACATTGGATCTACCTTGTTGTACTTCACTCTACTACACTCTATCATGGCTCTATTTGACTCTACTTCACTCTACCATGGCTCTACGTGGGTCTACTACTCTACTTCACTCTACTACTCTCTACAATGGCTCTATTTGACTCTACTACACACTACCATGGCTCTACCTGACTCTACTACACTCTACATTGGATCTACCTTGTTGTACTTCACTCTACTACACTCTATCATGGCTCTATTTGACTCTACTTCACTCTACCACACTCTACCATTTCTCTACTTGGCTCTATTTCACTACACTCCTCCATGGTTCTATACCCTACCATGGCTCTACATGGGTCTACTGCTCTACATCACTCTACTACTCTCTACAATGGCTCTACTTTACTCTACTACACACCTCTATGGCTCTACCTGACTCTACTACACTCTACATTGGATCTATCTTGTTGTACTTCACCCTACTACATTCTATCATCGCTCTATTTGACTCTACTTCACTCTACCACACTCTACCATTTCTCTACTTGGCTCTACTTCAGTCTACTACACTCTACCATGGCTCTACTTGGCTCTACTTCAGTCTACTACACTCTACCATGTCTCTACTTGGCTCTACTTCACTCTTCTACACTCTACCATGGCTTTAATTGACTCTACTACACTCTACCCTGGCTCTACTTGGCTCTACTTCACTCTAGCACACTCTACCATGGCTCTACTTGGCTCTACTTTACTCTACTACACTCTACAATGGCTCTCCTCGGCTCTACTTAACTCTACTACCACCTACCATGACTCTACTTGACTCTACTTTACTCTACCATGGCTCTACTTGGCTCTACTTCACTACACTCCTCCATGGCTCTATACTCTACCACGGCTCTACTTGGGTCTACTGCTCTCCTTCACTCTACTCTCTACCATGGCTCTACTTGACTCTACTACGCACTACCATGGCTCTACCTGACTCTATTTCACTCTACATTGGATCTACCTTGTTGTACTTCACTCTACTACACTCTATCATGGCTCTATTTGAGTCTACTTCACTCTACCACACTCTACCATTTCTCTACTTGGCTCTACTTCAGTCTACTACACTCCAACCATGGCTCTACTTGGCTCTACTTCAGTCTACTACACTCTACCATGTCTCTACTTGGCTCTACTTCACTCTTCTACACTCTACCATAGCTCTAATTGACTCTACTACACTCTACCCTGGCTCTACTTGGCTCTACTTCACTCTAGTACACTCTACCATGGCTCTACTTGGCTCTACTTTACCCTACTACACTCTACAATGGCTGTACTCGGCTCTACTTCACTCTACTACCACCTACCATGACTCTACTTGACTCTACTTTACTCTACCATGGCTCTACTTGGCTCTACTTCACTACACTCCTCCATGGCTCTATACCCTACCATGGCTCTACATGTGTCTACTGCTCTACTTCACTCTACTACTCTCTACAATGGCTCTACTTGACTCTACTACACACAACCATGGCTCTACCTGACTCTACTACACTCTACATTGGATCTATCTTGTTGTACTTCACTCTACTACACTCTATCATCGCTCTATTTGACTCTACTTCACTCTACCACACTCTACCATTTCTCTACTTGGCTCTACTTCAGTCTACTACACTCTACCATGGCTCTACTTGGGTCTACTTCAGTCTACTACACTCTACCATGTCTCTACTTGGCTCTACTTCACTCTTCTACGCTCTACCGTGGCTCTACTTGACTCTACTACAATCTACCCTGGCTCTACTTGGCTCTACTTCACTCTTGTACACTCTACCTTTCCTCTACTTGCCTCTACTTCACTCTACTACACTCTATCATGGCTCTACTCGGCTCTACTTCACTCTACTACAACCTACCATGGCTCTACTTGACACTACTTCACTCTACCATGGCTCTACTTGGGTCTACTTCACTGGACTCCTCCATGACTCTATACTCTACCATGGCTCTACTTGGTTCTACTACTCTACTTCACTCTACTACTCTCTACAATGGCTCTACTTGACTCTACTACACACTACCATGGCTCTACCTGACTCTACTACACTCTACATTGGATCTACCTTGTTGTACTTCACTGTACTACACTCTATCAATGCTCTATTTGACTCTAATTCACTCTACCACACTCTACCGTTTCTCTACTTGGCTCTAATTCAGTCTACTACACTCTACCGTGGCTCAACTTCAGTCTACTACACTCTACCATGGCTCTACTTGGCTCTACTTCACTCTTCTGCACTCTACCATGGCTCTACTTCACTCTACTACACTCTACCCTGGCTCTACTTGGCTCTACTTCACTATAGTACACTCTACCATGGCTCTACTCGGCTCTACTTCACTCTACTATAACCTACCATGGCTCTACTTGACTCTACTTCACTCTTCCATGGCTCTACTTGGCTCTACTTCACTACACTCCTCCATGGCTCTATACTCTACCACGGCTCTACTTGGGTCTATTGCTCTCCTTCACTCTACTCTCTACCATGGCTCTACTTGACTCTACTACGCACTACCATGGCTCTACCTGACTCTACTACGCACTACCATGGATCTACCTGACTCTACTACACTCTACATTGAATCTACTTTGTTGTACTTCACTCTACTACACTCTATCATGGCTCTATTTGACTCTACTTCACTCTACCACACTCTACCATTTCTCTACTTGGCTCTACTTCAGTCTACTACGCTCTACCATTGCTCTACTTGGCTATACTTCAGTCTACTACACTCTACTATCTCTATACTTGGCTCTACTTCACTCTTCTACACTCTACCATGGCTCTACTTCACTCTACTACACTCTACCCTGGCTCTACTTGGCTCTACTTCACTCTAGTACACTCTACCAAGGCTCAACTCTGCTCTACTTCACTCTACTACAACCTACCATGGCTCTACTTGACTCTACTTCATTCTTCCATGGCTCTACTTGGCTCTACTTCACTACACTCCTCCATGGCTCTGTACTCTACCACGGCTCTACTTGGGTCTACTGCTCTCCTTCACTCTACTCTCTACCATGGCTCTACTTGACTCTACTACGCACTACCATGGCTCTACCTTACTCTATTTCACTCTACATTGGATCTACCTTGTTGTACTTCACTCTACTACACTCTATCATGGCTCTATTTGACTCTACTTCACTCTACCACACTCTACCATTTCTCTACTTGGCTCTACTTCAGTCTACTATACTCTACCATTGCTCTACCTGGCTCTACTTCAGTCTACTACACTCTACCATGTCTCCACTTGGCTCTACTTCACTCTACTCCACTCTACCATGGCTCTACTCGGCTCTACTTAACTCTAGTACACTCTACTACGGCTCTACTTGTCTCTACTTGACTCTTCTACACTCTACTATTCCTCTAATTGACTCTACTACACTCTACACTGGCTCTTCTTGGCTCTACTTCACTCTAGTACACTCTACCATGGCTCTAATTGGCTCTAGTTCACTCTATTGCACTCTACCATGGCTCTACTCGGGTCTACTTCACTCTACTACAACCTACCATGACTCTACTTGACTCTACTTCACTCTACCATGGCTCTATTTGGCTCAACTTCACTACACTCCTCAATGGCTCTATACTCTACCATGGCTCTACTTGGGTCTACTGCTCTACTTCACTCTACTACACTCTACCCTGGCTCTACTTTGCTCTACTTCACTCTAGTACACTCTACCATGGCTCTACTCGGCTCTACTTCACTCTACTACAACCTACCATGGCTCTACTTGACTCTACTTCACCCTTCCATGGCTCTACTTGGCTCTACTTCACTACACTCCTCCATGGCTCTATACTCTACCACGGCTCTACTTGGGTCTACTGCTCTCCTTCACTCTACTCTCTACCATGGCTCTACTTGACTGTACTACGCACTACCATGGCTCTACCTGACTCTATTTCACTCTACATTGGATCTACCTTGTTGTACTTCACTCTACTACACTCTATCATGGCTCTATTTGACTCTACTTCACTCTACCACACTCTACCATTTCTCTACTTGGCTCTACTTCAGTCTACTACACTCTACCATTGCTCTACTTGGCTCTACTTCAGTCTACTACACTCTAACATGTCTCTACTTGGCTCTACTTCACTCTTCTACACTCTACCATGGCTCTAATTGACTCTACTACACTCTACCCTGGCTCTACTTGGCTCTACTTCATTCTAGTACACTCTACCATGGATCTACTTGGCTCTACTTTACTCTCTACACTCTACAATGGCTCTACTCGGCTCTACTTCACTCTACTACCACCTACCATGACTCTACTTGACTCTACTTTACACTACCATGGCTCTACTTGGCTCTACTTCACTACACTCCTCCATGGCTCTATACCCTACCATGGCTCTACATGGGTCTACTGCTCTACTTCACTCTACTACTCTCTACAATGGCTCTACTTGACTCTACTACACACTACCATGGCTCAACCTGACTCTACTACACTCTACATTGGATCTATCTTCTTGTACTTCACTCTACTACACTCTATCATCGCTCTATTTGACTCTACTTCACTCTACCACACTCTACCATTTCTCTACTTGGCTCTACTTCAGTCTACTACACTCTACCATGGCTCTACTTGGCTCTACTTCAGTCTATTACACTCTACCATGTCTCTACTTGGCTCTACTTTACTCTAGTACACTCTACCATGGCTCTACTCGGCTCTACTTAACTATAGTACACTCTACCATGGCTCTACTTGTCTCTACTTGACTCTTCTACACTCTACTATGCCTCTAATTGACTCTACTACACTCTACACTGGCTCTTCTTGGCTCTACTTCACTCTAGTACACTCTACCATGGCTCTAATTGGCTCTAGTTCACTCTATTGCACTCTACCATGGCTCTACTCGGCTCTACTTCACTCTACTACAACTTACCATGACTCTACTTGACTCTACTTTACTCTACCATGGCTCTATTTGGCTCAACTTCACTACACTCCTCAATGGCTCTATACTCTACCATGGCTCTACTTGGGTCTACTGCTCTACTTCACTCTACTACACTCTACCCTGGCTCTACTTTGCTCTACTTCACTCTAGTACACTCTACCATGGCTCTACTCGGCTCTACTTCACTCTACTACAACCTACCATGGCTCTACTTGACTCTACTTCACCCTTCCATGGCTCTACTTGGCTCTACTTCACTACACTCCTCCATGGCTCTATACTCTACCACGGCTCTACTTGTGTCTACTGCTCTCCTTCACTCTACTCTCTACCATGGCTCTACTTGACTCTACTACGCACTACCATGGCTCTACCTGACTCTATTTCACTCTACATTGGATCCACCTTGTTGTACTTCACTCTACTACACTCTATCATGGCTCTATTTGACTCTACTTCACTCTACCACATTCTACCATTTCTCTACTTGGCTCTACTTCAGTCTACTACACTCTACCATGGCTCTACTTGGCTCTACTTCAGTCAACTACACTCTACCATGTCTCTACTTGGCTCTACTTCACTCTTCTACACTCTACCATGGCTCTAATTGACTCTACTACACTCTACCCTGGCTCTACTTGGCTCTACTTCACTCTAGTACACTCTACCATGGATCTACTTGGCTCTACTTTACTCTACTACACTCTACAATGGCTATACTCGGCTCTACTTCACTCTACTACCACCTACCATGACTCTACTTGAGTCTACTTTACTCTACCATGGCTCTACTTGGCTCTACTTCACTACACTCCTCCATGGCTCTATACCCTACCATGGCTCTACATGGGTCTACTGCTCTACTTCACTCTACTACTCTCTACAATGGCTCTACTTGACTCTACTACACACTACCATGGCTCTACCTGACTCTACTACACTCTACATTGGATCTATCTTGTTGTACTTCACTCTACTACACTCTATCATCGCTCTATTTGACTCTACTTCACTCTACCACACTCTACCATTTCTCTACTTGGCTCTACTTCAGTCTACTACACTCTACCATGGCTCTACTTGGCTCTACTTCAGTCTACTACACTCTACCATGTCTCTACTTGGCTCTACTTCACTCTTCTACACTCTACCATGGCTCTACTTCACTCTACTACACTCTACACTGGCTCTACTTGACTCTACTTCACTCTAGTACACTCTACCAAGGCTCTACTCTGCTCTACTTCACTCTACTACAACCTACCATGGCTCTACTTGACTCTACTTCACTCATCCATGGCTCTACTTGGCTCTACTTCACTACACTCCTCCATGGCTCTATACTCTACCACGGCTCTACTTGGGTCTACTGCTCTCCTTCACTCTACTCTCTACCATGGCTCTACTTCAATCTACTACGCACTACCATGGCTCTACCTGACTCTATTTCACTCTAAATTGGATCTTCCTTGTTGTACTTCACTCTACTACACTCTATCATGGCTCTATTTGACTCTACTTCACTCTACCACACTCTACCATTTCTCTACTTGGCTCTACTTCAGTCTACTACACTCTACCATTGCTCTACTTGGCTCTACTTCAGTCTACTACACTCTACCATGTCTCCACTTGGCTCTACTTCACTCTACTACACACTACCATGGCTTTACTTCACTCTACTACACTCTACCATGGCTCTACTTGGCTCTACTTCAATCTAGCGCACTCTATCATTGCTCTACTTGGCTCTACTTCACTCTACTACACTCTACCATGGCTCTGCTCGGCTCTACTTCACTCTACTACAACCTACAATGGCTCTACTTGACTCTACTTCACTCTACCATGACTCTACTTGGCTCTACTTCACTACACTCCTCCATGACTCTATACTCTACCATGGCTCTACTTTGGTCTACTGCTTTACTTCACTCTACTACTCTCTACCATGGCTCTACTTGACACAACTACACACTGCGTACCGTGGCTCTACCTGACTCTACTACCCTCTACATTGGATCTACCTTGTTGTACTTCACTCTACTACACTCTATCATGGCTCTATTTGACTCTACTTCACTCTACCGCATTCTAACATTTCTCTACCTGGCTCTACTTCAGTCTACTACACTCTACCATGGTTCTACTTGGGTCTACTTCAGTCTACTACACTCTACCATGTCTCTACTTGGCTCTACTTCACTCTTCTACACTCTACCGTGGCTCTACTTGACTCTACTACAATCTACCCTGGCTCTGCTTGGCTCTACTTCACTCTTGTACACTCTACCATTCCTCTACTTGCCTCTACTTCACTCTACTACACTCTGTCATGGCTCGACTCGGCTCTACTTCACTCTACCACAATGTACCATGGCTCTACTTGACACTACTTCACTCTACCATGGCTGTACTTGGGTCTACTTCACTAGACTCCTCCATGACTCTATACTCTACCATGGCTCTACTTGGTTCTACTACTCTACTTCACTCTACTACTCTCTACAATGGCTCTACTTGACTCTACTACACACTACCATGGCTCTACCTGACTCTACTACACTCTACATTGGATCTACCTTGTTGTACTTCACTGTACTACACTCTATCAGTGCTCTATTTGACTCTACTTCATTCTACCACACTCTACCGTTTCTCTACTTGGCTCTAATTTAGTCTACTACACTCTACCATGGCTCTACTTGGCTCTACTTCAGTCTACTACACTCTACCATGGCTCTACTTGGCTCTACTTCACTCTTCTGCACTCTACCATGGCTCTACTTCACTCTACTACACTCTAACCTGGCTCTACTTGGCTCTACTTCACTCTAGTACACTCTACCATGGCTATACTCGGCTCTACTTCACTCTACTACAACCTACCATGGCTCTACTTGACTCTACTTCACTCTTCCATGGCTCTACTTGGCTCTACTTCACTACACTCCTCCATGGCTCAATACTCTACCACGGCTCTACTTGGGTCTATTGCTCTCCTTCACTCTACTCTCTACCATGGCTCTACTTGACTCTACTATGCACTACCATGGCTCTACCTGACTCTATTTCACTCTACATTGGATCTACCTTGTTGTACTTCACTCTACTACACTCTATCATGCCTCTATTTGACTCTACTTCACTCTACCATGGCTCTACTTGGGTCTACTATTCTACTTCACTCTACTACTCTCTACAATGGCTCTACTTGACTCTACTACACACTACCATGGCTCTACCTGACTCTACTACACTTTAAATTGGATCTACCTTGTTCTACTTCACTCTACTACACTCTATCGTGGCTCTATTTGACTCTACTTCACTCTACCAACCTCTACCATTTCTCTACTTGGTTCTACTTCAGTCTACTACGCTCTATCATTGCTCTACTTGGCTCTACTTCAGTCTACTACACTCTACCATGTCTCTACTTGGCTCTACTTCACTCTTCTACACTCTACCATGGCTCTAATTGACTCTACTACACTCTACCCTGGCTCTACTTGGCTCTACTTCACTCTAGTACACTCTACCATGGCTCTACTTGGCTCTACTTTACTCTACTACACTCTACAATGGCTCTACTCGGCTCTACTTCACTCTACCATGGCTCTACTTGGCTCTACTTCACTACACTCCTCCATGGCTCTATACCCTACCATGGCTCTACATGGGTCTACTGCTTTACTTCAATCTACTACTCTCTACCATGGCTCTACTTGACTCTACTACACACTACCATGGCTCTACCTGACTCTACTACACTCTACATTGGATCTATCTTGTTGTACTTCACTCTACTACACTCTATCATCGCTTTATTTGACTCTACTTCACTCTATCACACTCTACCATTTCTCTACTTGGCTCTACTTCAGTCTACTACACTCCACCATTGCTCTACTTCCCTCTACTTCAGTCTACTACACTCTACCATGTCTCCACTTGGCTCTACTTCACTCTAGTACACTCTACCATGGCTCTACTCCGCTCTACTTCACTCAAATACAACCTACCATGGCTCTACTTGACTCTACTTCACTCTACCATGGCTCTACTTGGCTCTACTTCACTACACTCCTCCATGGCTCTATACTCTAACATGACTCTACTTGGGTCTACTGCTCTACTTCACTCTACTCTCTACCATGGCTCTACTTGACTCTACTACACACTACCATGGCTCTACCTGACTCTACTACACTCTACATTGGATCTACCTTGTTGTACTTCACTCTACTACACTCTATCATGGCTCTATTTGACTCTACTTTACTCTACCACACTCTACCATTTCTCTACTTGGCTCTACTTCAGTCTACTACGCTCTACCATTGATCAACTTGGCTATACTTCAGTCTACTACACTCTACTATCTCTATACTTGGCTCTACTTCACTCTTCTACACTCTACCATGGCTCTACGTCACTCTACTACACTCTACCCTGGCTCTACTTGGCTCTACTTCATTCTAGTACACTCTACCAAGGCTCTACTCTGCTCTACTTCACTCTACTACAACCTACCATGGCTCTACTTGACTCTACTTCGCTCTTCCATGGCTCTACTTGGCTCTACTTCACTACACTCCTCCATGGCTTTATACTCTACCACGGCTCTACTTGGGTCTACTGCTCTCCTTCACTCTACTCTCTTCCATGGCTCTACTTGACTCTACTACGCACTACCATGGCTCTACCTTACTCTATTTAACTCTACATTGGATCTACCTTGTTGTACTTCACTCTACTACACTCTATCATGGCTCTATTTGACTCTACTTCACTCTACCACACTCTCCCATTTCTCTACTTGGCTCTACTTCAGTCTACTACACTCTACCATTGCTCTACCTGGCTCTACTTCAGTCTACTACACTCTACCATGTCTCCACTTGGCTCTACTTCACTCTACTACATTCTACCATGGCTCTACTTGACTCTACTACACTCTACCATGGCTCTACTTGGCTCTACTTCAATCTAGCACACTCTACCATTGCTCTACTTGGCTCTACTTCACTCTACTACACTCTACCATGGATCTGCTCTGCTCTACTTCAGTCTACCACACTCTACCTTTTCTCTACTTGGCTCTACTTCAGTCTACTACACTCTATCGTGGCTCTACGTGGCTCTACTTCAGTCTACTACACTCTACCATGTCCCTACTTGGCTCTACTTCACTCTTCTACACTATACCATTGCTCTACTTCACTCTACTACACTGTACCCTGGCTCTACTTGGCTCTACTTAACTCTAGTACACTCTACCGTGGCTCTATTAGGCTCTACTTCTCTCTACTACACTCTACCATGGCTCTACTCGGCTCTACTTCACTCTACTACAACCTACCATTGCTCTACTTGACTCTACTTCACTCTACCATGTCACTTCTTGGCTCTACTTTACTACACTCCTCCATGGCGCTATACTCTACCATGGCTCTACTTGCGTCTACTGGTCTACTTCACTCTACTACTCTCTACCATGGCTCTACTTGACTCTACTACACACTACCATGGATCTACCTGACTCTATTACACTCTACATTGGATCTACCTTGTTGTACTTCACTCTACCACACTCTATCATTTCTCTATTTGACACTACTTCACTCTACCACACTCTACCATTTCTCTACTTGGCTCTACTTCAGTCTACTTCACTCTACCATGGCTCTACTTGGCTCTACTTCAGTCTACTACACTCTACCATGGCTCTACTTGGCTCTACCTCACTCTTCTACACACTACCATCCCTCTACTTCACTCTACTACACTCTACCCTGTCTCTACTTGTCTCTACTTCACTCTAGTACACTCTACCATGGCTCTACTCCGCTCTACTTCACTCAACTACAACCTACCATGGCTCTACTTGACTCTACTTCGCTCTATCATGGCTCTACTTGGATCTACTTCACTACACTCCTCCATGGCTCTATACTCTAACATGGCTCTACTTGGGTCTACTGCTCTACTTCACTCTACTCTCTACCATGGCTCTACTTGACTCTACTACACACTACCATGGCTCTACCTGACTCTACTACACTCTACATTGGATCTACCTTGTTTTACTTCACTCTACTACACTCTATGATGGCTCTATTTGACTCTACTTCACTCTACCGCATTCTAACATTTCTCTACTTGGCTCTACTTCACTCTTCTACACTCTACCATGGCTCAACTTGACTCTACTACACTCTACCCTGAATCTACTTGACACTACTTCACTCTAGTACACTCTACCATCGCTCTACTTGGCTCTACTTCACTCTACTACACTCTACCATGGCTCTACTCGGCTCTACTTCTCTCTACTACAACCTACCATGGCTCTACTTGACTCTACTTCATTCTACCATGACTCTACTTGGCTCTACTTCACTACACTCCTCCATGACTCTATAGTCTACTATGGCTCTACTTGGGTCTACTGCTCTACTTCACTCTACTACTCTCTACCATGGCTCTACTTCACTCTACTACACACTACCATGGCTGTACCTGACTCTACTACACTCGAAGTTGGATCTACCTTGTTGTACTTCACTCTACTACACTCTATCATGGCTCTATTTGACTCTACTTCACTCTACCACACTCTACCATTTCTCTACTTGGCTCAACTTCAGTCTACTACGCTCTACCATTGCTCTACTTGGCTCTACTTCAGTCTACTACACCCTACCATGGCTCTACTTGTCTCTACTTGACTCTTCTACACTCTACTATGCCTCTAATTGACTCTACTACACTCTACACTGGCTCTTCTTGGCTCTACTTCACTCTAGTACACTCTACCATGGCTCTAATTGGCTATAGTTCGCTCTATTGCACTCTACCATGGCTCTACTCGGCTCTACTTCACTCTTCCATGGCTCTACTTGGCTCTACTTCACTACACTCCTCCATGGCTCTATACTCTACCACGGCTCTACTTGGGTCTACTGCTCTCCTTCACTCTACTCTCTACCATGGCTCTACTTGACTCTACTACGCACTAACATGGCTCTACCTGACTCTATTTCACTCTACATTGGATCTACCTTGTTGTACTTCACTCTACTACACTCTATCATGGCTCTATTGGACTCTACTTCACTCTACCACACTCTACCATTTCTCTACTTTGCTCTACTTCAGTCTACTACACTCTACCATGGCTCTACTTGGTTCTACTTCACTCTTCTACACTCTACCATGTCTCTAATTGACTCTACTACACTCTACCCTGGCTCTACTTGGCTCTACTTCACTCTAGTACACTCTACCATGGCTCTACTTGGCTCTACTTTACTCTACTACACTCTACCATGGCTCTACTCGGCTCTACTTCACTCTACTACCACCTACCATGACTCTACTTGACTCTACTTCACTACACTCCTCCATGGCTCTATACCCTACCATGGCTCTACATGGGTCTACTGCTCTACTTCACTCTACTACTCTCTACCATGGCTCTACTTGACTCTACTACACACTACCAAGGCTCTACCTGACTCTACTACACTCTACATTGGATCTATCTTGTTGTACTTTACTCTACTACACTCTATCATCGCTCTATTTGACTCTACTTCACTCTACCACAGTCTACCATTTCACTACTTTGCTCTACTTCAGTCTACTACACTCTACCATGGTTCTACTTGGCTCTCCTTCACTCTACTACACTCTACCATGGATCTACTCGGCTCTACTTCTCTCTACTACAACCTACCATGGCTGTACTTGACTCTACTTCATTCTACCATGACTCTACTTGGCTCTACTTCACTACACTCCTCCATGACTCTATAGTCTACCATGGTTCTACTTGGCTCTACTGCTCTACTTCACTCTACTATTCTCTACCATGGCTCTACTTGACTCTACTACACACTACCATTGCTCTACCTGACTCTACTACACTCTACATTGGATCTACCTTGTTTTACTTCACTCTACTACACTCTATGATGGCTATATTTGACTCTACTTCACTCTACCGCATTCTAACATTTCTCTACTTGGGTCTACTTCAGTCTACTACACTCTACCATGGTTGTACTTGGGTCTACTTCAGTCTACTACACTCTACCATGTCTCTACTTGGCTCTACTTCACTCTTCTGCACTCTACCATGGCTCTACTTCACTCTACTACACTCTACCCTGGCTCTACTTGGCTCTACTTCACTCTAGTACACTCTACCATGGCTCTACTTGGCTCTACTTCACTCTACTACAACCTACCATGGCTCTACTTGACTCTACTTCACTCTCCCATGGCTATACTTGGCTCTACTTCACTACACTCCTCCATGGCTCCATACTCTACCACGGCTCTACTTGGGTCTACTGCTCTCCTTCACTCTACTCTCTACCATGGCTCTACTTGACTCTACTACGCACTACCATGGCTCTACCTGACTCTATTTCACTCTACATTGGATCTACCTTGTTGTACTTCACTCTACTACACTCTATCATGGCTCTATTTGACTCTACTTCACTCTACCACACTCTACCATTTCTCTACTTGACTCTACTTCTGTCTACTACGCTCTACCATGGCTCTACTTGGCTCTACTTCAGTCTACTACACTCTACCATGTTTCTACTTGGCTCTACTTCACTCTTCTACACTCTACCATGGCTCTAATTGACTCTACTACACTCTACCCTGGCTCTACTTGGCTCTACTTCACTCTAGCACACTCTACCATGGCTCTACTTGGGTCTACTTCACTCTACTACACTCTACCCTGGCTCTACTTGGCTCTACTTCACTCTAGTACACTCTACCATGGCTCTACTTGGATCTACTTTACTCTACTACACTCTACCATGGCTCTACTCGGCTCTACTTCACTCTACTACCACCTACCATGACTCTACTTGACTCTACTTTACTCTTCCATGGCTCTACTTGGCTCTACTTCACTACACTCCTCTATGGCTCTATACCCTACCATGGCTCTACATGGGTCTACTGCTCTACTTCACTCTACTACTCTCTACAATGGCTCTACTTGACTCTACTACACACAACCATGGCTCTACCTGACTCTACTACACTCTACATTGGATCTATCTTGTTGTACTTTACTCTACTACACTCTATCATCGCTCTATTTGACTCTACTTCACTCTACCACAGTCTACCATTTCACTACTTGGCTCTACTTCAGTCTACTACACTCTACCATTGCTCTACTTGGCTCTACTTCAGTCTACTACACTCTACCATGTCTCCACTAGGCTCTACTTCACTCTAGTGCACTCTTCCATGGCTCTACTCCGCTCTACTTCACTCAACTACAACCTACCATGGCTCTACTTGACTCTACTTCACTCTACCATGGCTCTACTTGGCTCTACTTCACTACACTCCTCCATGGCTCTATACTCTAACATGGCTCTACTTGGGTCTACTTCTCTACTTCACTCTACTCTCTACCATGGCTATACTTGACTCTACTACACACTACCATGGCTCTACCTGACTCTACTACACTCTACATTGGATCTACCTTGTTGTACTTCACTCTACTACACTCTATCATGGCTCTATTTGTTCTATTCGGCTCTACTTCAGTCTACTACACTCTACCATGGCTCTACTCGGCTCTACTTCACTCTACTACAACCTACCATGCCTCTACTTGACTCTACTTCACTCAACCATGGCTCTACTTCACTCTACTACAACCTACCATGCCTCTACTTGACTCTACTTCACTCAACCATGGCTCTAGTTGGCTCTACTTCACTACACACCTCCATGGCTCTTTACTCTACCATGGGTCTACTTGGGTCTACTGCTCTACTTCAATCTACTACTCTCTACCATGACTCTACTTGACTTTACTACACACTACCATAGCTCTACCTGACTCTACTACACTCTACATTGGCTCTACCTTGTTGTACTTCACTCTACTACACTCTATCATGGCTCTATTTGACTCTACTTCACTCTACCACACTCTACCATTTCTCTACCTGGCTCTACTTCAGTCTACTACACTCTACCATGGCTCTACTTGGCTCTACTTCAGTCTACTACACTCTACCATGGCTCTACTTTGGCTCTACTTCACTCTTCTACACTCTACCATCGCTCTACTTCACTCTACTATACTCCACCCTGGCTCTACTTGATTCTACTTCACTCTAGTACACTCTACCATGTCTCTAATAGGCTCTACTTCACTCTACTTCACTCTACCATGGCTCTACTCGGCTCTCCTTCACTCTACTACAACCTACCATTGCTCTACTTGACTCTACTTCACTCTACCATGGCTCTACTTGGCTCTACTTCACTACACTCCTCCATGGCTCTCTACTCTACCATGGCTCTACTTGGGTCTACTGCTCTACTTCACTCTACTACTCTCTACCATCGCTCTACTTGACTCAACTACACACTACCATGGTTCTACCTGACTCTACTACACTCTACATTGGATCTACCTTGTTGTACTTCACTCTACTACACTCTATCATGGCTCTGTTTGACTCTACTTCACTCTACCACACTCTACCATTTCTCTACTTGGCTCTACTTCATTCTACTACACTCTACCATGGCTCTACTTGGCTCTACATCAGTCTACTACACTCTACCATGGCTCTACTCGGCTCTACTTCACTCTTCTGCACTCTTCCATGGCTCTACTTCACTCTACTACACTCTACACTGGCTCTACTTGGCTCTACTTCACTCTAGTACACTCTACCATGGCTCTACTCGACTCTACTTCACTCTACTACAACCTACAATGGCTCTACTTCACTCTACTTCTCTCTACCATGGCTCTACTTGGCTCTACTTCACTACACTCCTCCATGCCTCTATACTCTACCATGGCTCTACTTGGCTCTACTTCAGTCTACTACACTCTACCGTGGCTCTACTTGGCTCTACTACTCTACTTCACTCTACTCTCTACCATGGCTCTACTTGACTCTACTACACACTACCATGGCTCTACCTGACTCTACTACACTCTACATTGGATCTACCATGTTGCACTTCACTCCACTACACTCTATCATGGCTCTATTTGACTCTACTTGAGTCTACCACACTCTACCATTTCTCTACTTGGCACTACTTCAGTCTATACTACACCCTACCATGGCTCTACTTGGCTCTACTTCACTCTTCTACACTCTACCATGGCTCTACTTCACTCTACTACTCTCTACCCTGTCTCTACTTGGCTCTACTTCGCTCTAGTACCCTCTACCATGGCTCTACTCGGCTCTACTTCACTCTACTACAACCTACCATGACTCTACTTGACTCTACTTCACTCTACCATGGCTCTACTTGGCTCTACTTCACTACACTCCTCCATGGCTCTATACTCTACGATGGCTCTACTTGGGTCTACTGCTCTACTTCACTCTTCTACTCTCTACCATGGCTCTACTTGACTCTACTACACTCTACATTGGAGCTACCTTGTTGTACTTCACTCTACTACACTCTATCATGGCTCTATTTGACTCTTCTTCACTCTACCACACTCTACCATTTCTCTACTTGGCTCTACTTCTGTCTACTACACTCTACCATGGCTCTACTTGGTTCTACTTCACTCTTCTACACTCTACCATGTCTCTAATTGACTCTACTACACTCTACCCTGGCTCTACTTGGCTCTACTTCACTCTAGTACACTCTACCATGGCTCTACTTGGCTCTACTTTACTCTACTACACTCTACCATGGCTCTACTCGGCTCTACTTCACTCTACTACCACCTACCATGACTCTACTTGACTCTACTTCACTACACTCCTCCATGGCTCTATACCCTACCATGGCTCTACATGGGTCTACTGCTCTACTTCACTCTACTACTCTCTACCATGGCTCTACTTGACTCTACTACACACTACCATGGCTCTACCTCACTCTACTACACTCTACATTGGATCTATCTTGTTGTACTTTACTCTACTACACTCTATCATCGCTCTATTTGACTCTACTTCACTCTACCACAGTCTACCATTTCACTACTTTGCTCTACTTCAGTCTACTACACTCTACCATGGTTCTACTTGGCTCTCCTTCACTCTACTACACTCTACCATGGCTCTACTCGGCTCTACTTCTCTCTACTACAACCTACCATGGCTGTACTTGACTCTACTTCATTCTACCATGACTCTACTTGGCTCTACTTCACTACACTCCTCCATGACTCTATAGTCTACCATGGTTCTACTTGGCTCTACTGCTCTACTTCACTCTACTATTCTCTACCATGGCTCTACTTGACTCTACTACACACTACCATTGCTCTACCTGACTCTACTACACTCTACATTGGATCTACCTTGTTTTACTTCACTCTACTACACTCTATGATGGCTCTATTTGACTCTACTTCACTCTACCGCATTCTAACATTTCTCTACTTGGCTCTACTTCAGTCTACTACACTCTACCATGGTTGTACTTGGGTCTACTTCAGTCTACTACACTCTACCATGTCTCAACTTGGCTCTACTTCACTCTTCTGCACTCTACCATGGCTCTACTTCACTCTACTACACTCTACCCTGGCTCTACTTGGCTTTACTTAACTCTAGTACACTCTACCATGGCTCTACTTGGCTCTACTTCAGTCTACTACACTCTACCATGTTTCTACTTGGCTCTACTTCACTCTTCTACACTCTACCATGGCTCTAATTGACTCTACTACACTCTACCCTGGCTCTACTTGGCTCTACTTCACTCTAGCACGCTCTACCATGGCTCTACTTGGCTCTAATTCAATCTACTGCACTCTACCATGTCTCTATTTGGCTCTTCTTCACTCTTCTACACTCTACCATGGCTCTACTTGACTGTACTACACTCTACCCTGGATCTACTTGGCTCTACTTCTCTCTACTACAACCTACCATGGCTCTCTTTGACTCTACTTCATTCTACCACGACTCTACTTGGATCTACTTCACTGCACTCCTCCATGGCTCTATACTCTAACATGGCTCTACTTGGGTCTACTGCTCTACTTCACTCTACTCTTTACCATGGCTCTACTTGACTCTACTACACACTACCATGGCTCTACCTGACTCTACTACACTCTACATTGGATCTACCTTGTTGTACTTCACTCTACTACACTCTATCATGGCTCTATTTGACTCTACTTCACTCTACCACACTCTACCATTTCTCTACTTGGCTCTACTTCAGTCTACTACGCTCTACCATTGCTCTACTTGTCTCTACTTCAGTCTACTACAATCTACCATGTCTCTACTTGGATCTACTTCACTCTTCTGCACTCTACCATGGCTCTACTTCACTCTACTACACTCTACCCTGGCTCTACTTGCCTCTACTTCACTCTAGTACACTCTACCATGGCTCTACTTGGCTCTACTTCACTCTACTACAACCTACCATGGCTCTACTTGACTCTACTTCACTCTCCCATGGCTATACTTGGCTCTACTTCACTACACTCCTCCATGGCTCCATACTCTACCACGGCTCTACTTGGGTCTACTGCTCTCCTTCACTCTACTCTCTACCATGGCTCTACTTGACTCTACTACGCACTACCATGGCTCTACCTGACTCTATTTCACTCTACATTGGATCTACCTTGTTGTACTTCACTCTACTACACTCTGTCATGGCTCTATTTGACTCTACTTCACTCTACCACAGTCTACCATTTCACTACTTTGCTCTACTTCAGTCTACTACACTCTACCATGGTTCTACTTGGCTCTCCTTCACTCTACTACACTCTACCATGGCTCTACTCGGCTCTACTTCTCTCTACTACAACCTACCATGGCTGTACTTGACTCTACTTCATTCTACCATGACTCTACTTGGCTCTACTTCACTACACTCCTCCATGACTCTATAGTCTACCATGGTTCTACTTGGCTCTACTGCTCTACTTCACTCTACTATTCTCTACCATGGCTCTACTTGACTCTACTACACACTACCATTGCTCTACCTGACTCTACTACACTCTACATTGGATCTACCTTGTTTTACTTCACTCTACTACACTCTATGATGGCTCTATTTGACTCTACTTCACTCTACCGCATTCTAACATTTCTCTACTTGGCTCTACTTCAGTCTACTACACTCTACCATGGTTGTACTTGGGTCTACTTCAGTCTACTACACTCTACCGTGTCTCTACTTGGCTCTACTTCACTCTTCTGCACTCTACCATGGCTCTACTTCACTCTACTACACTCTACCCTGGCTCTACTTGGCTCTACTTAACTCTAGTACACTCTACCATGGCTCTACTTGGCTCTACTTCAGTCTACTACACTCTACCATGTTTCTACTTGGCTCTACTTCACTCTTCTATACTCTACCATGGCTCTAATTGACTCTACTACACTCTACCCTGGCTCTACTTGGCTCTACTTCACTCTAGCACACTCTACCATGGCTCTACTTGGCTCTACTTCACTCTACTACACTCTACCCTGGCTCTACTTGGCTCTACTTCACTCTAGTACACTCTACCATGGCTCTACTTGGCTCTACTTTACTCTACTACACTCTACCATGGCTCTACTCGGCTCTACTT
The DNA here is from genome assembly GCA_949130485.1 of Agelas oroides. Lineage (NCBI taxonomy): Eukaryota > Metazoa > Porifera > Demospongiae > Agelasida > Agelasidae > Agelas > Agelas oroides. Next base: position 5,343,967 of record OX422195.1, read on the forward strand.
CACTCTACTACCACCTACCATGACTCTACCTTACTCTACTTTACTCTACCATGGCTCTGCTTGGCTCTACTTCACTACACTCCTCTATGGCTCTATACCCTACCATGGCTCTACATGGGTCTACTGCTCTACTTCACTCTACTACTCTCTACAATGGCTCTACTTGACTCTACTACACACTACCATGGCTCTACCTGACTCTACTACACTCTACATTGGATCTATCTTGTTGTACTTTACTCTACTACACTCTATCATCGCTCTATTTGACTCTACTTCACTCTACCACAGTCTACCATTTCACTACTTGGCTCTACTTCCGTCTACTACACTCTACCATTGCTCTACTTGGCTCTACTTCAGTCTACTACACTCTACCATGTCTCCACTTGGCTCTACTTCACTCTAGTGCACTCTTCCATGGCTCTACTCCGCTCTACTTCACTCAACTGCAACCTACCATGGCTCTACTTGACTCTACTTCACTCTACCATGGCTCTACTTGGCTCTACTTCACTACACTCCTCCATGGCTCTATACTCTAACATGGCTCTACTTGGGTCTACTTCTCTACTTCACTCTACTCTCTACCATGGCTATACTTGACTCTACTACACACTACCATGGCTCTACCTGACTCTACTACACTCTACATTGGATCTACCTTGTTGTACTTCACTCTACTACACTCTATCATGGCTCTATTTGTTCTACTCGGCTCTACTTCAGTCTACTACACTCTACCATGGCTCTACTCGGCTCTACTTCACTCTACTACAAACTACCATGCCTCTACTTGACTCTACTTCACTCAACCATGGCTCTAGTTGGCTCTACTTCACTACACACCTCCATGGCTCTTTAGTCTACCATGGCTCTACTTGGGTCTACTGCTCTACTTCAATCTACTACTCTCTACCATGACTCTACTTGACTTTACTACACACTACCATAGCTCTACCTGACTGTACTACACTCTACATTGGATCTACCTTGTTGTACTTCACTCTACTACACTCTATCATGGCTCTATTTGACTCTACTTCACTCTACCACACTCTACCATTTCTCTACATGGCTCTACTTCAGTCTACTAAACTCTACAATGGCTCTACTTGGCTCTACTTCAGTCTACTACACTCTACCATGGCTCTACTTTGGCTCTACTTCACTCTTCTACACTCTACCATCGCTCTACTTCACTCTACTATACTCCACCCTGGCTCTACTTGGTTCTACTTCACTCTAGTACACTCTACCATGTCTCTAATAGGCTCTACTTCACTCTACTTCACTCTACCATGGCTCTACTTGGCTCTCCTTCACTCTACTACAACCTACCATTGCTCTACTTGACTCTACTTCACTCTACCATGGCTCTACTTGGCTCTACTTCACTACACTCCTCCATGGCTCTCTACTCTACCATGGCTCTACTTGGGTCTACTGCTCTACTTCACTCTACTACTCTCTACCATCGCTCTACTTGACTCAACTACACACTACCATGGTTCTACCTGACTCTACTACACTCTACATTGGATCTACCTTGTTGTACTTCACTCTACTACACTCTATCATGGCTCTGTTTGACTCTACTTCACTCTACCACACTCTACCATTTCTCTACTTGGCTCTACTTCAGTCTACTACACTCTACCATGGCTCTACTTGGCTCTACATCAGTCTACTACACTCTACCATGGCTCTACTCGGCTCTACTTCACTCTTCTGCACTCTTCCATGGCTCTACTTCACTCTACTACACTCTACACTGGCTCTACTTGGCTCTACTTCACTCTAGTACACTCTACCATGGCTCTACTCGACTCTACTTCACTCTACTACAACCTACAATGGCTCTACTTCACTCTACTTCTCTCTGCCGTGGCTCTACTTGGCTCTACTTCACTACACTCCTCCATGCCTCTATACTCTACCATGGCTCTACTTGGCTCTACTTCAGTCTACTACACTCTACCGTGGCTCTACTTGGCTCTACTACTCTACTTCACTCTACTCTCTACCATGGCTCTACTTGACTCTACTACACACTACCATGGCTCTACCTGACTCTACTACACTCTACATTGGATCTACCATGTTGCACTTCACTCCACTACACTCTATCATGGCTCTATTTGACTCTACTTGAGTCTACCACACTCTACCATTTCTCTACTTGGCACTACTTCAGTCTATACTACACCCTACCATGGCTCTACTTGGCTCTACTTCACTCTTCTACACTCTACCATGGCTCTACTTCACTCTACTACTCTCTACCCTGTCTCTACTTGGCTCTACTTCGCTCTAGTACCCTCTACCATGGCTCTACTCGGCTCTACTTCACTCTTCTGCACTCTTCCATGGCTCTACTTCACTCTACTACACTCTACACTGGCTCTACTTGGCTCTACTTCACTCTAGTACACTCTACCATGGCTCTACTCGACTCTACTTCACTCTACTACAACCTACAATGGCTCTACTTCACTCTACTTCTCTCTGCCATGGCTCTACTTGGCTCTACTTCACTACACTCCTCCATGCCTCTATACTCTACCATGGCTCTACTTGGCTCTACTTCAGTCTACTACACTCTACCGTGGCTCTACTTGGCTCTACTACTCTACTTCACTCTACTCTCTACCATGGCTCTACTTGACTCTACTACACACTACCATGGCTCTACCTGACTCTACTACACTCTACATTGGATCTACCATGTTGCACTTCACTCCACTACACTCTATCATGGCTCTATTTGACTCTACTTGAGTCTACCACACTCTACCATTTCTCTACTTGGCACTACTTCAGTCTATACTACACCCTACCATGGCTCTACTTGGCTCTACTTCACTCTTCTACACTCTACCATGGCTCTACTTCACTCTACTACTCTCTACCCTGTCTCTACTTGGCTCTACTTCGCTCTAGTACCCTCTACCATGGCTCTACTCGGCTCTACTTCACTCTACTACAACCTACCATGACTCTACTTGACTCTACTTCACTCTACCATGGCTCTACTTTACTCTACTTCACTATACTCCTCCATGGCTCTATACTCTACCATGGCTCTACTTGGGTCTACTGCTCTACTTCACTCTACTACTCTCTACCATGGCTATACTTGACTCTACTACACACTACCATGGCTCTACCTGCCTCTACTACACTCTCCATTGGAGCTACCTTGTTGTACTTCACTCTACTACACTCTATCATGGCTCTATTTGACTCTTCTTCACTCTACCACACTCTACCATTTCTCTACTTGGCTCTACTTCAGTCTACTACACTCTACCATGGCTCTACTTGGTTCTACTTCACTCTTCTACACTCTACCATGTCTCTAATTGACTCTACTACACTCTACCCTGGCTCTACTTGGCTCTACTTCACTCTAGTACACTCTACCATGGCTCTACTTGGCTCTACTTTACTCTACTACACTCTACCATGGCTCTACTCGGTTCTACTTCACTCTACTACCACCTACCATGACTCTACTTGACTCTACTTCACTACACTCCTCCATGGCTCTATACCCTACCATGGCTCTACATGGGTCTACTGCTCTACTTCACTCTACTACTCACTACCATGGCTCTACTTGACTCTACTACACACTACCATGGCTCTACCTGACTCTACTACACTCTACATTGGATCTATCTTGTTGTACTTTACTCTACTACACTATATCATCGCTCTATTTGACTCTACTTCACTCTACCACAGTCTACCATTTCACTACTTTGCTCTACTTCAGTCTACTACACTCTACCATGGTTCTACTTGGCTCTCCTTCACTCTACTACACTCTACCATGGCTCTACTCGGCTCTACTTCTCTCTACTACAACCTACCATGGCTGTACTTGACTCTACTTCATTCTACCATGACTCTACTTGGCTCTACTTCACTACACTCCTCCATGACTCTATAGTCTACCATGGTTCTACTTGGCTCTACTGCTCTACTTCACTCTACTATTCTCTACCATGGCTCTACTTGACTCTACTACACACTACCATTGCTCTACCTGACTCTACTACACTCTACATTGGATCTACCTTGTTTTACTTCACTCTACTACACTCTATGATGGCTCTATTTGACTCTACTTCACTCTACCGCATTCTAACATTTCTCTACTTGGCTCTACTTCAGTCTACTACACTCTACCATGGTTGTACTTGGGTCTACTTCAGTCTACTACACTCTACCATGTCTCTACTTGGCTCTACTTCACTCTTCTGCACTCTACCATGGCTCTACTTCACTCTACTACACTCTACCCTGGCTCTACTTGGCTCTACTTCACTCTAGTACACTCTACCATGGCTCTACTTGGCTCTACTTCACTCTACTACAACCTACCATGGCTCTACTTGACTCTACTTCACTCTCCCATGGCTATACTTGGCTCTACTTCACTACACTCCTCCATGGCTCCATACTCTACCACGGCTCTACTTGGGTCTACTGCTCTCCTTCACTCTACTCTCTACCATGGCTCTACTTGACTCTACTACGCACTACCATGGCTCTACCTGACTCTATTTCACTCTACATTGGATCTACCTTGTTGTACTTCACTCTACTACACTCTGTCATGGCTCTATTTGACTCTACTTCACTCTACCACACTCTACCATTTCTCTACTTGACTCTACTTCTGTCTACTACGCTCTACCATGGCTCTACTTGGCTCTACTTCAGTCTACTACACTCTACCTCGTTTCTACTTGGCTCTACTTCACTCTTCTACACTCTACCATTGCTCTACTTGACTCTACTTCACTCTCCCATGGCTATACTTGGCTCTACTTCACTACACTCCTCCATGGCTCCATACTCTACCACGGCTCTACTTGGGTCTACTGCTCTCCTTCACTCTACTCTCTACCATGGCTCTACTTGACTCTACTACGCACTACCATGGCTCTACCTGACTCTATTTCACTCTACATTGGATCTACCTTGTTGTACTTCACTCTACTACACTCTGTCATGGCTCTATTTGACTCTACGTCACTCTACCACACTCTACCATTTCTCTACTTGACTCTACTTATGTCTACTACGCTCTACCATGGCTCTACTTGGCTCTACTTCAGTCTACTACACTTTACCATGTTTCTACTTGGCTCTACTTCACTCTTCTACACTCTACCATGGCTCTAATTGACTCTACTACACTCTACCCTGGCTCTACTTGGCTCTACTTCATTCTAGCACACTTTACCATGGCTCTACTTGGCTCTACTTCACTCTACTACACTCTACCCTGGCTCTACTTGGCTCTACTTCACTCTAGTACACTCTACCATGGCTCTACTTGGCTCTCCTTTACTCTACTACACTCTACCATGGCTCTACTCGGCTCTACTTCACTCTACTACCACCTACCATGACTCTACTTGACTCTACTTTACTCTACCATGGCTCTACTTGGCTCTACTTCACTACACTCCTCTATGGCTCTATACCCTACCATGGCTCTACATGGGTCTACTGCTCTACTTCACTCTACTACTCTCTACAATGGCTCTACTTGACTCTACTACACACTACCATGGCTCTACCTGACTCTACTACACACTACATTGGATCTATCTTGTTGTACTTTACTCTACTACACTCTATCATCGCTCTATTTGACTCTACTTCACTCTACCACAGTCTACCATTTCACTACTTGGCTCTACTTCAGTCTACTACACTCTACCATTGCTCTACTTGGCTCTACTTCAGTCTACTACACTCTACCATATCTCCACTTGGCTCTACTTCACTCTAGTGCACTCTTCCATGGCTCTACTCCGCTCTACTTCACTCAACTACAACCTACCATGGCTCTACTTGACTCTACTTCACTCTACCATGGCTCTACTTGGCTCTACTTCACTACACTCCTCCATGGCTCTATACTCTAACGTGGCTCTACTTGGGTCTACTTCTCTACTTCACTCTACTCTCTACCATGGCTATACTTGACTCTACTACACACTACCATGGCTCTACCTGACTCTACTACACTCTACATTGGATCTACCTTGTTGTACTTCACTCTACTACACTCAATCATGGCTCTATTTGTTCTACTCGGCTCTACTTCAGTCTACTACACTCTACCATGGCTCTACTCGGCTGTACTTCACTCTACTACAACCTACCATGCCTCTACTTGACTCTACTTCACTCAACCATGGCTCTAGTTGGCTCTACTTCACTACACACCTCCATGGCTCTTTACTCTACCATGGCTCTACTTGGGTCTACTGCTCTACTTCAATCTACTACTCTCTACCATGACTCTACTTGACTTTACTACACACTACCATAGCTCTACCTGACTCTACTACACTCTACATTGGATCTACCTTGTTGTACTTCACTCTACTACACTCTATCATGGCTCTATTTGACTCTACTTCACTCTACCACACTCTACCATTTCTCTACCTGGCTCTACTTCAGTCTACTACACTCTACCATGGCTCTACTTGGCTCTACTTCAGTCTACTACACTCTACCATGGCTCTACTTTGGCTCTACTTCACTCTTCTACACTCTACCATCGCTCTACTTCACTCTACTATACTCCACCCTGGCTCTACTTGGTTCTACTTCACTCTAGTACACTCTACCATGTCTCTAATAGGCTCTACTTCACTCTACTTCACTCTACCATGGCTCTACTCGGCTCTCCTTCACTCTACTACAACCTACCATTGCTCTACTTGACTCTACTTCACTCTACCATGGCTCTACTTGGCTCTACTTCACTACACTCCTCCATGGCTCTCTACTCTACCATGGCTCTACTTGGGTCTACTGCTCTACTTCACTCTACTACTCTCTACCATCGCTCTACTTGACTCAACTACACACTACCATGGTTCTACCTGACTCTACTACACTCTACATTGGATCTACCTTGTTGTACTTCACTCTACTACACTCTATCATGGCTCTGTTTGACTCTACTTCACTCTACCACACTCTACCATTTCTCTACCTGGCTCTACTTCAGTCTACTACACTCTACCATGGCTCTACTTGGCTCTACTTCAGTCTACTACACTCTACCATGGCTCTACTTTGGCTCTACTTCACTCTTCTACACTCTACCATCGCTCTACTTCACTCTACTATACTCCACCCTGGCTCTACTTGGTTCTACTTCACTCTAGTACACTCTACCATGTCTCTAATAGGCTCTACTTCACTCTACTTCACTCTACCATGGCTCTACTCGGCTCTCCTTCACTCTACTACAACCTAGCATTGCTCTACTTGACTCTACTTCACTCTACCATGGCTCTACTTGGCTCTACTTCACTACACTCCTCCATGGCTCTCTACTCTACCATGGCTCTACTTGGGTCTACTGCTCTACTTCACTCTACTACTCTCTACCATCGCTCTACTTGACTCAACTACACACTACCATGGTTCTACCTGACTCTACTACACTCTACATTGGATCTACCTTGTTGTACTTCACTCTACTACACTCTATCATGGCTCTGTTTGACTCTACTTCACTCTACCACACTCTACCATTTCTCTACTTGGCTCTACTTCAGTCTACTACACTCTACCATGGCTCTACTTGGCTCTACATCAGTCTACTACACTCTACCATGGCTCTACTCGGCTCTACTTCACTCTTCTGCACTCTTCCATGGCTCTACTTCACTCTACTACACTCTACACTGGCTCTATTTGGCTCTACTTCACTCTAGTACACTCTACCATGGCTCTACTCGACTCTACTTCACTCTACTACAACCTACAATGGCTCTACTTCACTCTACTTCTCTCTACCATGGCTCTACTTGGCTCTACTTCACTACACTCCTCCATGCCTCTATACTCTACCATGGCTCTACTTGGCTCTACTTCAGTCTACTACACTCTACCGTGGCTCTACTTGGCTCTACTACTCTACTTCACTCTACTCTCTACCATGGCTCTACTTGACTCTACTACACACTACCATGGCTCTACCTGACTCTACTACACTCTACATTGGATCTACCATGTTGCACTTCACTCCACTACACTCTATCATGGCTCTATTTGACTCTACTTGAGTCTACCACACTCTACCATTTCTCTACTTGGCACTACTTCAGTCTATACTACACCCTACCATGGCTCTACTTGGCTCTACTTCACTCTTCTACACTCTACCATGGCTCTACTTCACTCTACTACTCTCTACCCTGTCTCTACTTGGCTCTACTTCTCTCTAGTACCCTCTACCATGGCTCTACTCGGCTCTACTTCACTCTACTACAACCTACAATGACTCTACTTGACTCTACTTCACTCTACCATGGCTCTACTTTACTCTACTTCACTATACTCCTCCATGGCTCTATACTCTACCATGGCTCTACTTGGGTCTACTGCTCTACTTCACTCTACTACTCTCTACCATGGCTATACTTGACTCTACTACACACTACCATGGCTCTACCTGACTCTACTACACTCTACATTGGAGCTACCTTGTTGTACTTCACTCTACTACACTCTATCATGGCTCTATTTGACTCTTCTTCACTCTACCACACTCTACCATTTCTCTACTTGGCTCTACTTCAGTCTACTACACTCTACCATGGCTCTACTCGGCTGTACTTCACTCTTCTACACTCTACCATGGCTCTACTTCACTCTACTGCACTCTACCCTGGCTCTAATTGATTCTACTTCACTCTACTACACTCTACCATGGCTCCACTTGGCTCTACTTCACTCTACTACAACCTACCATGGCTCTACTTCACTCTACTTCACTCTACCATGGCTCTACTGGGCTCTACTTCACTATACTCCTCCATGGCTCTATACTCTACCATGGCTCTAATTGGGTGTACTGCTCTACTTCACTCTACTACTCTCTACCTTTGCTCTACTTGATTCTACTACACACTACCATGGCTCTACCTGACTCTTCTACACTCTGCATTGGATCCACCTTGTTGTACTTAACTCTACTGCACTCTATCAAGGCTCTATTTGACTCTACTTCACTCTACCACACTCTACCATTTCTCTACTTAGCTCTTCTTCAGTCTACTACACTCTATCATGGCTCTTCTTGGCTCTATTTCAGTCTACTACACTCTACCATTGCTCTACTTGGCTCTTCTTCACTCTTCTACACTCTACCACGGCTCTACTTCACTCTACTACACTCTACCCTGGCTCTACTTCACTCTAGTACACTCTACCATGGCTATACTCGACTCTACTTCACTCTACTACAAACTACCATGGCTCTACTTGACACTACTTCACTTTATCATTGCTCTACTTGGCTCTACTTCACTATACTCCTCCATTGCTCTATACTCTACCATGGCTCTTCTTGGGTCTACTTCTATACTTCACTCTTCTACTCTCTACCATGGCTCTACTTGACTCTACTATACACTACCATGACTCTACCTGACTCTACTACACTCTACATTGGATCGACCTTGTTGTACTTCACACTACTACACTCTATCATGGCTCTATTTGACTGTTCTTCACTCTACCACACTCTACCATTTCTCTACTTGGCTCTACCTCACTCTACCATTTCCCTACTTGGCTCTACCTCACTCTACTACACTCTACCATGGCTCTACTTGGCTCTACTTCAGTCTACTACACTCTACCATGGCTCTACTTTGCTCTTTTTCACTCTTCTACACTCTACCATGGCTCTACTTCACTCTACTACACTCTACCCTGGCTCTACTTTACTCTACTTTACTCTAGTTCTCTCTACCATGGCTCTATTTGGCTCTACTTCACTCTACTACAACCTACCATGGCTCTACTTGACTCAACTTCACTCTGCCATGGCTCTACTTCGCTCTACTTCATTAGACTCCTCCATGGCTCTATGCTCTACCATGGCTCTACTTGGGTCTACTGCTCTACTTCACTCTACTACTCTCTACCATTGCTCTACTTGACTCTACTACACACTGCCATGGCTCTACCTGACTCTACTACACTGTACATTGGATCTACCTTGTTGTACTTCACTCTACTACACTCTACCATCGCTCTACTTGGCTCTACTTCACTCTTCTACACTCTACCATGGCTCTACTTCACTCTACTACACTCTACCCTGGCTCTACTTGGCTCTACTTCACTCTAGTACACTCTACCATGGCTCTACTCGGCTCTACTTCATTCTACTACACTCTACCATGACTCTACTCGGCTGTACTTCACTCTACTACAACCTACCATGGCTGTACTTGACTCTCCTTAGCTCTATCATGGCTCTATTTGACTCTTCTTCACTCTACCACACTCTACCATTTCTCTACTTGGCTCTACTTCAGTCTACTACACTCTACCATGGCTCTACTCGGCTCTACTTCACTCTTCTACACTCTACCATGGCTCTACTTCACTCTACTGCACTCTACCCTGGCTCTAATTGATTCTACTTCACTCTAATACGCTCTACAATTGCTCTACTCTGCTCTACTTCACTCTACTACAATCTACGATGGCTCTACTTGACTGTACTTCACTCTACCATGGCTGTACTTGGCTCTACTTCACTAAACTCCTCCGTGGCTCTATACTCTACCATGGCTCTACTTGGGTCTACTGTTCTACTTCACTCTACTACTCTCTACCTTAATTTGCTCTACTTGATTCTACTACACACTACCATGGCTCTACCTGACTCTTCTACACTCTGCATTGGATCCACCTTGTTGTACTTAACTCTACTGCACTCTATCAAGGCTCTATTTGACTCTACTTCACTCTACCACACTCTACCATTTCTCTACTTGGCTCTTCTTTAGTCTACTACACTCTATCATGGCTCTTCTTGGCTCTACTTCAGTCTACTACACTCTACCATTGCTCTACTTGGCTCTTCTTCACTCTTCTACACACTACCACGGCTCTACTTCACTCTACTACACTCTACCCTGGCTCTACTTCACCCTAGTACACTCTACCATGGCTATACTCGACTCTACTTCACTCTACTACACTCTACCATGGCTCTACTCCGCTCTACTTCACTCTACTACAAACTACCATGGCTCTACTTGACACTACTTCACTCTATCATTGCTCTACTTGGCTCTACTTCACTACACTCCTCCATTGCACTATACTCTACCATGGCTCTTCTTGGGTCTACTTCTATACTTCACTCTACTACTCTCTACCATGGCTCTACTTGACTCTACTACACACTACCATGGCTCTACCCTGACTCTACTACACTCTACATTGGATCTACCTTGTTGTACTTCACTCTACTACACTCTATCATGGCTCTATTTGACTCTACTTCACTCTACCACACTCTACCATTTCTCTACTTAGCTCTTCGTCAGTTTACTACACTCTACCATGGCTCTTCTTGCCTCTACTTCAGTCTCCTACACTCTACCATGGCTCTACTTGGCTCTACTTCACTCTTCTACACTCTACCATGGCTCTACTTCGCTCTACTACACTCTACCCTGGCTCTACTTAGCTCTACTTCACTCTAGTACATTCTACCATGGCTCTACTTGGTTCTACTTCACTCTACTACACTCTACCATGGCTCTCCTCGGCTCTACTTCACTCTACTACAACCTACCATTGCTCTACTTGACTCTACTTCACTCTACCATGGCTCTACTTGGCTCTACTTCACTACACTCCTCCATGGCTCTATACTCTACGATGGCTCTACTTGGGTCTACTGCTCTACTTCACTCTTCTACTCTCTACCATGGCTCTACTTGTCTCTACTATACACTACCATGACTCTACCTGACTCTACTACACTCTACATTGGATCGACCTTGTTGTACTTCACACTACTACACTCTATCATGGCTCTATTTGACTCTTCTTCACTCTACCACACTCTACCATTTCTCTACTTGGCTCTACCTCACTCTACTACACTCTACCATGGCTCTACTTGGCTCTACTTCAGTCTACTACACTCTACCATGGCTCTACTTGGCTCTCCTTCACTCTTCTACACTCTACCATGGCTCTACTTCACTCTACTACACTCTACCCTGGCTCTACTTGACTCTACTTCACTCTAGTTGTCTCTACCATGGCTCTATTCGGCTCTACTTCACTCTACTACAACCTACCATGGCTCTACTTGACTCTACTTCACTCTGCCATGGCTCTACTTCGCTCTACTTCATTAGACTCCTCCATTGCTCTATCCTCTACCATGGCTCTACTTGGGTCTACTGCTCTACTTCACTCTACTACTCTCTACCATTGCTCTACTTGACTCTACTACACACTGCCATGACTCTACCTGACTCTACTACACTGTACATTGGATCTACCTTGTTGTACTTCACTCTACTACACTCTACCATCGCTCTACTTGGCTCTACTTCACTCTTCTACACTCTACCATGGCTCTACTTCACTCTACTACACTCTACCCTGGCTCTACTTGGCTCTACTTCACTCTAGTACACTCTACCAAGGCTCTACTCGGCTCTACTTCATTCTACTACACTCTACCATGACTCTACTCGGCTCTACTTCACTCTACTACAACCTACCATGGCTCTACTTGACTCTCCTTCACTCTACCATGGCTCTACTTGGCTCTTTTTGACTACACTCCTCCATGGTTCCATACTCTACCAAGGCTCTACTTGGGTCTACTGCTCTACTTCCCTCTACTACTCTCTACCATGGCTCTACTTGACTCTACTACACACTACCAATGCTCTACCAGACTCTACTACATTCTACATTGGATCTACCATGTTGTACTTCACTCTACTACACTCTATCATGTCTCTATTTGACTCTACTTCACTCTACCACACTCTACCATTTTTCTACTTGGCTCTACTTCAGTCAACTACACTCTACCATGGCTCTACTTGGCTCTACTTCAGTCTACTACACTCTACCATGGCTCTACTTTGCTCCACTTCACTCTTCTACACTCTACCATGGCTCTACTTCACTCTACTACACTCTACCCTGGCTCTAATTGGCTCTACATCACTCTAGTACACTCTACCATGGCTCTAATTGGCTCTACTTCACTCTACTACACTCTACCATGGCTCTACTCGTCTCTACTTAACTGTACTACAACCTACCATGGCTTTACTTGACTCTACTTCACTCTACCATGGCTCTACTTGGCTCTACTTCATTACACTCCTCCATGGCTCTATACTCTACCATGGCCCTACTTGGGTCTACTGCTCTACTTCACTCTACTACTCTCTACCATGGCTCTACTTGACTCTACTACACACTACCATGGCTCTACCTTACTCTACTACACTCTACATTGGATCTACCTTGTTGTACTTCACTCTACTACACTCTATCATGGCTCTATTTGACTCTACTTCACTCTACCACACTCAACCATTTCTCTACTTGGCTGTACTTCAGTCTACTACACTCTACCATGGCTCTACTTGGCTCTACTTCAGTCTACTACAATCTACCATGGCTCTACTTTGCTCTACTTCACTCTTCTACACTCTACCATGGCTCTACTTCACAGTACTACACTCTACCATGGATCTACTCGGCTCTACTTCACTCTACTACAACCTACCATGGCTCTACTTGACTCTACTTGACTCTACCATGGCTCTACTTGGCTCTAACTCACTACACTCCTCCATGACTCTATACTCTACCATGGCTCTACTTGGGTCTACTGCTCTACTTTACTCTACTACTCTCTACCATGGCTCTAATTGGCTATAATTCACTCTAGTACACTCTGCCATGGCTCTACTTGGCTCTACTTCACTCTAATATGCTCTACAATTGCTCTACTCGGCTCTACTTCACTCTACTGCAATCTACGATGGCTCTACTTGACTGTACTTCACTCTACCATGGCTCTACTTGGCTCTACTTCACTACACACCTCCATGGCTCTATACCCTACCATGTTTCTACTTGGGTCTACTGCTCTACTTCACTCTACTACTCTCTACCATGGCTCTACTTGACTCTACTACACACTACCATGGCTCTACCTGACTCTACTGCACTCTACATTTGATCTACCTTGTTGTACTTCACTCTACTACACTCTATCATGGCTCTATTTGACTCTACTTCACTCTACCACACTCTACCATTTCTCTCCTTGGCTCTACTTCAGTCTACTACAATCTACCATGGCTCTACTTGGCTCTACTTCAGTTTACTACACTCTATCCTAGCTATACTTGGCTCTACTTCACTCTTCTACTCTCTACCATGGCTCTACTTCACTCTTCTACTCTCTACCATGGCTCTACTTCACTCTGCTACACTCTACCCTTGCTCTACTTGGCTCTACTTCACTCTAGTACACTCTACCATGGCTCTGCTTGGCTCTACTTCACTCTTCTACACTCTACCATGGCTCTAGTTCACTCAACTACACTCTACCCTGGCTCTACTTGCCTCTACTTCACTCTAGTAAACTCTACCATGGTTCTACTCGGCTCTACTTCACTATACTACAACCTACCATGGCTCTACTTGACTCTACTTCACTCTATCATGGCTCTACTTGGCTCTACTTCACTACACTCCTCCATGGCTCTATACTCTACAATCAATCTACTTGGGTCTACTGCTCTACTTCACTCTACTACTCTCTTCCATGGCTCTACTTGACTCTACTACACACTACCATGGCTCTACCTGACTCTACTACACTCTACATTGGATCTACCTTGTTGTACTTCACTCTACTACACTCTATCATGTCTCTATTTGACTCTACTTCACTCTACCACACTCTACCATTTCTCTACTTGGCTCTACTTCAGTCTTCTACACTCTACCATCGCTCTACTTGGCTCTACTTCAGTCTACTACACTCTACCATGGCTCTACTTTGCTCCACTTCACTCTTCTACACTCTACCATGGGTCCACCTGACTCTACTACACTCTACATTGGATCTACCATGTTGTACTTCACTCTACTACACTCCATCATGGCTCTATTTGACTCTACTTCACTCTACCACACTCAACCATTTCTCTACTTGGAGCTACTTCAGTCTACTACACTCTACCATATCTCTACTAGACTCTACTTCACTCTACCATGGCTCTACTTGGCTCTACTTCACTATACTCCTCCATGGCTCTATACTCTACCTTGGCTCTACTTGTGTCTACTGCTCTACTTCACTCTAGTACTCTCTACCATGGCTCTACTTGACTCTACTACACACTACCATGGCTCTACCTGACTCTACTACACTCTACATTGGATCTACCTTGTTGTACTTCACTCTACTACACTCTATCATGGCTCTATTTGAATCTACGTCACTCTTCCACACTCTACCATTTCTCTACTTGACTCTACTTCAGTCTACTACAATCTACCATGGCTCTACTTGGCTCTACTTCAGTCTACTACACTCTACCAAGGCTCTACTTGGCTCTACTTCACTCTTCTACGCTCTACCATGGCTCTACTTCACTCTACTACACTCTACGCTGGCTCTACTTGGCTCTACTTCACTCTAGTACCTTCTACCATGGCTCTACTTGGCTCTACTTCACTCTAATACGCTCTACAATTGCTCTACTCGGCTCTACTTCACTCTACTACAATCTACGATGGCTCTACTTGACTGTACTTCACTCTACCATGGCTGTACTTGGCTCTACTTCACTATACTCCTCCATGGCTCTATACTCTACCATGGCTCTACTTGGGTCTACTGTTCTACTTCACTCTACTACTCTCTACCTTAATTTGCTCTACTTGATTCTACTACACACTACCATGGCTCTACCTGACTCTTCTACACTCTGCATTGGATCCACCTTGTTGTACTTAACTCTACTGCACTCTATCAAGGCTCTATTTGACTCTACTTCACTCTACCACACTCTACCATTTCTCTACTTGGCTCTTCTTCAGTCTACTACACTCTATCATGGCTCTTCTTGGCTCTACTTCAGTCTACTACACTCTACCATTGCTCTACTTGGCTCTTCTTCACTCTTCTCCACCCTACCACGGCTCTACTTCACTCTACTACACTCTACCCTGGCTCTACTTCACTCTAGTACACTCTACCATGGCTATACTCGACTCTACTTCACTCTACTACACTCTACCATGGCTCTACTCCGCTCTACTTCACTCTACTACAAACTACCATGGCTCTACTTGACACTACTTCACTCTATCATTGCTCTACTTGGCTCTACTTCACTACACTCCTCCATTGCACTATACTCTACCATGGCTCTTCTTGGGTCTACTTCTATACTTCACTCTACTACTCTCTACCATGGCTCTACTTGACTCTACTACACACTACCATGGCTCTACCTAACTCTACTACACTCTACATTGTATCTACCTTGTTGTACTTCACTCTACTACACTCTATCATGGCTCTATTTGACTCTACTTCACTCTACCACACTCTACCATTTCTCTACTTAGCTCTTCGTCAGTTTACTACACTCTACCATGGCTCTTCTTGCCTCTACTTCAGTCTCCTACACTCTACCATGGCTCTACTTGGCTCTACTTCACTCTTCTACACTCTACCATGGCTCTACTTCGCTCTACTACACTCTACCCTGGTTCTACTTAGCTCTACTTCACTCTAGTACATTCTACCATGGCTCTACTTGGTTCTACTTCACTCTACTACACTCTACCATGGCTCTACTCGGCTCTACTTCACTCTACTACAACCTACCATTGCTCTACTTGACTCTACTTCACTCTACCATGGCTAAACTTGGCTCTACTTCACTACACTCCTCCATGGCTCTATACTCTACGATGGCTCTACTTGGGTCTACTGCTCTACTTCACTCTTCTACTCTCTACCATGGCTCTACTTGACTCTACTATACACTACCATGACTCTACCTGACTCTACTACACTCTACATTGGATCGACCTTGTTGTACTTCACACTACTACACTCTATCATGGCTCTATTTGACTCTTCTTCACTCTACCACATTCTACCATTTCTCTACTTGGCTCTACCTCACTCTACCATTTCTCTACTTGGCTCTACCTCACTCTACTACAATCTACCATGGCTCTACTTGGCTCTACTTCAGTCTACTACACTCTAACATGGCTCTACTTGGCTCTCCTTCACTCTTCTACACTCTACCATGGTTCTACTTCACTCTACTACACCCTACCCTGGCTCTACTTGACTCTACTTCACTCTAGTTCTCTCTACCATGGCTCTATTCGGCTCTACTTCACTCTACTACAACCTACCATGGCTCTACTTGACTCTACTTCACTCTGCCATGGCTCTACTTCGCTCTACTTCATTAGACTATTCCATTGCTCTATCCTCTACCATGGCTCTACTTGGGTCCACTGCTCTACTTCACTCTACTACTCTCTACCATTGCTCTACTTGACTCTACTACACACTGCCATGGCTCTACCTGACTCTACTACACTGTACATTGGATCTACCTTGTTGTACTTCACTCTACTACACTCTACCATCGCTCTACTTGGCTCTACTTCACTCTTCTACACTCTACCATGGCTCTACTTCACTCTACTACAATCTACCCTGGCTCTACTTGGCTCTACTTCACTCTAGTACACTCTACCATGGCTCTACTCGGCTCTACTTCATTCTACTACACTCTACCATGACTCTACTCGGCTGTACTTCACTCTACTACAACCTACCATGGCTCTACTTGACTCTGCTTCACTCTACCATGGCTCTACTTGGCTCTTCTTCACTACACTCCTCCATGGTTCCATACTCTACCAAGGCTCTACTTGGGTCTACTGCTCTACTTCCCTCTACTACTCTCTACCATGGCTCTACTTGACTCTACTACACACTACCATGGCTCTACCAGACTCTACTACATTCTACATTGGATCTACCTTGTTGTACTTCACTCTACTACACTCTATCATGTCTCAATTTGACTCTACTTCACTCTACCACACTCTACCATTTCTCTACTTGGCTGTACTTCAGTCAACTACACTCTACCATAGCTCTACTTGGCTCTACTTCAGTCTACTACACTCTACCATTGCTCTACTTTGCTCCACTTCACTCTTCTACACTCTACCATGGCTCTACTTCACTCTACTACACTCTACCCTGGCTCTAATTGGCTCTACTTCACTCTAGTACACTCTACCATGGCTCTAATTGGCTCTACTTCACTCTACTACACTCTACCATGGCTCTACTCGTCTCTACTTCACTGTACTACAACCGACCATGGCTCTAGTTGACTCTACTTCACTCTACCATGGCTCTACTTGGCTCTACTTCATTACACTCCTCCATGTGGCTCTATACTCTACCATGGCCCTACTTGGGTCTACTGCTCTACTTCACTCTACTACTCTCTACCATGGCTCTACTTGACTCTACTACACACTACCATGGCTCTACCTTACTCTACTACACTCTACATTGGATCTACCTTGTTGTACTTCACTCTACTACACTCTATCATGGCTCTACTTGGCTCTACTTCAGTCTACTACAATCTACCATGGCTCTACTTTGCTCTAATTCACTCTTCTACACTCTACCATGGCTCTACTTCACAGTACTACACTCTACCATGGATCTACTCGGCTCTACTTCACTCTACTACAACCTACCATGGCTCTACTTGACTCTACTTCACTCTAGTAAACTCTACCATGGTTCTACTCGGCTCTACTTCACTATAGTACAACCTACCATGGCTCTACTTGACTCTACTTCACTCTATGATGGCTCTACTTGGCTCTACTTCACTACACTCCTCCATAGCTCTATACTCTACAATCAATCTACTTGGGTCTACTGCTCTACTTCACTCTACTACTCTCTTCCATGGCTCTACTTGACTCTACTACACACTACCATGGCTCTACCTGACTCTACTACACTCTACATTGGATCTACCTTGTTGTGCTTCACTCTACTACACTCTATCATGGCTCTATTTGACTCTTCTTCACTCTACCACACTCTACCATTTCTCTACTTGGCTCTACTTCAGTCTTCTACACTCTACCATGGCTCTACTTGGCTCTGCTTCAGTCTACTACACTCTACCATGGCTCTACTTGTCTCTACTTAACTCTTCTACACTCTACCATGGCTCTAATTCACTCTAGTACACTCTACCCTGGCTCTACTTGGCTCTACATCACTTTACTACACTCTACCCTCGCTCTACTTGACTCTACTTCACTCAACTACACTCTACCATGGCTCTACTTGGCTCTACTTGACTCTTCTACACTCTACCATGGCTCTACTTCACTGTACTGCACTCTACCCTGGCTCTTGTTGGCTCTACTTCACTCTACTACACTCTACTATGGCTCTACTTGGCTCTACTTCACACTACTACACTCTACCATGGCTCTACTCGGCTCTACTTCAGTCTACTACAACCTACCATGGCTCTACTTGACTCTACTTCACTCTACCATGGCTCTACTGGGCTCTACTTGACTATACTCCTTCATGGCTCTATTCTCTACCATGGCTCTAATTGGGTCTACTTCTCTACTTCACTCTATTACTCACTACCTTTGCTCTACTTGATTCCACTACACACTACCATGGCTCTACCTGACTCATCTTCACTCTGCATTTGATCCACCTTGTTGTACTGCACTCTACTACACGCTATCAAGGCTCTATTTGACTCTACTACACTCTACCACACTCTACCAATTCTCTACTTGGCTCTTCTTCAGTCTACTACACTCTACCATGGCTCTTCTTGACTCTACTTCAGTCTACTACACTCTACCATTTCTCTACTTGTCTCTTCTTGACTCTTCTACACTCTACCACGGCTCTACTTCACTCTACTACACTCTACCCTGGCTCTACTTGGCTCTACTTCACTCTAGTACACTCTACCATAGCTCTACTCGACTATACTTCACTCTACTACACTCTACCATGGCTCTACTCGGCTCTACTTCTCTCTACTACAACCTACCATGGTTCTACTTGACTCTACTTCACTCTAGTTCTCTTTACCATGGCTCTACTCGGCTCTACTTCAATCTACTACAACCTACCATGGCTCTACTTGACTCTACTTCACTCTAACATGGCTCTACTTTGCTCTACTTCATTACACACCTCCATGGCTCTATGCTCTACCATGGCTCTACTTGGGTCTACTGCTCTACTTCACTCTACTACTCTCTACCATGGCTCTACTTGACTCTACTAAACACTACCATGGCTCTACCTGACTCTAATACAATCTACATTGAATCTACCTTGTTGTACTTCACTCTACTACACTCTATCATGGCTCTATTTGACTCTACTTCACTCTACCACACTCTACCATTTCTCTACTTAGCTCTTCGTCAGTTTACTACACTCTACCATGGCTCTTCTTCCCTCTACTTCAGTCTCCTACACTCTGCCATGGCTCTACTTGACTCTACTTCACTCTTCTACACTCTACCATTGCTCTACTTCGCTCTACTACACTCTACCCTGGCTCTACTTAGCTCTACTTCACTCTAGTACATTCTACCATGGCTCTACTTGGTTCTACTTCACTCTACTACAATCTACCATGGCTCTACTCGGCTCTACTTCACTCTACAACAACCTACCATTGCTCTACTTGACTCTACTTCACTCTACCATGGCTCAACTTGGCTCTACTTCACTACACTCCTCCATGGCTCTATACTCTACGATGGCTCTACTTGGGTCTACTGCTCTACTTCACTCTTCTACTCTCTACCATGGTTCTACTTGACTCTACTATACACTACCATGACTCTACCTGACTCTACTACACTCTTCATTGGATCGACCTTGTTGTACTTAACTCTACTACACTCTAACATGGCTCTATTTGACTCTTCTTCACTCTACCACACTCTACCATTTCTGTACTTGACTCTACCTGAATCTACCATTTCTCTACTTGGCTCTACCTCACTCTACTACACTCTACCATGGCTCTACTTGGCTCTACTTCAGTCTACTACACTCTACCATGGCTCTACTTGGCTCTCCTTCACTCTTCTACACTCTACCATGGCTCTACTTCACTCTACTACAACCTACCATGGCTCTACTTGACTCTACTTCACTCTGCCATGGCTCTACTTCGCTCTACTTCATTAGACTCCTCCATGGCTCTATGCTCTACCATGGCTCTACTTGGGTCTACTGCTCTACTTCACTCTACTACTCTCTACCATTGCTCTACTTGACTCTACTGCACACTGCCATGGCTCTACCTGACTCTACTACACTGTGGATTGGATCTACCTTGTTGTACTTCACTCTACTACACTCTACCATCGCTCTACTTGGCTCTACTTCACTCTTCTACACTCTACCATGGCTCTAGTTCACTCTACTACACTCTACCCTGGCTCTACTTGGCTCTACTTCACTCTAGTACACTCTACCATGGCTCTACTTGACTCTCCTTCACTCTACCATGGCTCTACTTGGCTCTTCTTGACTACACTCCTCCATGGTTCCATACTCTACCATGGCTCTACTTGTGTCTACTGCTCTACTTCCCTCTACTACTCTCTACCATGGCTCTACTTGACTCTACTACACACTACCATGGCTCTACCAGACTCTACTACATTCTACATTGGATCTACCTTGTTGTACTTCACTCTACTGCATTCTATCATGTCTCTATGTGACTCTACTTCACTCTACCACACTCTACCATTTCTCTACTTGGCTCTACTTCAGTAAACTACACTCTACCATGGCTCTACTTGGCTCTACTTCAGTCTACTACACTCTACCATGGCTCTACTTTGCTCCACTTCACTCTTCTACACTCTACCATGGCTCTACTTCACTCTACTACACTCTACCCTGGCTCTAATTGGTTCTACTTCACTCTAGTACACTCTACCATGGCTCTAATTGGCTCTACTTCACAGTACTACACTCTACCATGGATCTACTCGGCTCTACTTCACTCTACTACAACCTACCATGGCTCTACTTGACTCTACTTGACTCTACCATGGCTCTACTTGGCTCTAACTCACTACACTCCTCCATGACTTTATACTCTACCATGGCTCTACTTGGGTCTACTGCTCTACTTTACTCTACTACTCTCTACCATGGCTCTAATTGGCTATACTTCACTCTAGTACACTCTACCATGGCTCTACTTGGCTCTACTTCCCTCTACTACACTCTACCATGGCTCTACTCGGCTCTACTTCACTCTACTACACCCTATCATGGCTCTACTTGACTCTACTTCACTCTACCATGGCTATACTTGGCTCTACTTCACAACACTCCTCCATGGCTCTATACTCTACCATGGCTCTACTTGGGTCTACTGCTTTACTTCACTCTAGTACTCTCTACCATGGCTTTACTTGACTCTACTACACACTACCATGGCTCTACCTGACTCTACTACACTCTACATTGGATCTACCTTGTTGTACTTCACTCTACTACACTCTGTCATGGCTCTATTTGAATCTACGTCACTCTTCCCCACTCTACCATTTCTCTACTTGGCTCTACTTCAGTCTACTACAATCTTCCATGGCTCTACTTGGCTCTGCTTCAGTCTACTACACTCTACCATGGCTCTACTTGACTGTACTTCACTCTTCTACACCCTACCATGGCTCTACTTCACTCTACTACACTCTACGGTGGCTCTACTTGGCTCTACTTCACTCTAGTACCCTCTACCATGGCTCTACTTGGCTCTACTTCACTCTAATACGCTCTACAATTGCTCTACTCGGCTCTACTTCACTCTACTACAATCTACGATGGCTCTACTTGACTGTACTTCACTCTACCATGGCTGTACTTGGCTCTACTTCACTACACACCTCCATGGCTCTATACCCTACCATGTTTGTACTTTGGTCTACTGCTCTACTTCACTCTACTACTCTCTACCATGGCTCTACTTGACTCTACTACACACTGCCATGTCTCTACCTGACTGTATTACACTCTACATTGGATCTACGTTGTTGTACTTCACTCTACTACACTCTATCATGTCTCTATGTGACTCTACTTCACTCTACCACACTCTACCATTTCTCTACTTGGCTCTACTTCAGTAAACTACACTCTACCATGGCTCTACTTGGCTCTACTTCAGTCTACTACACTCTACCATGGCTCTACTTCACTCTACTACACTCTACCATGGATCTACTCGGCTCTACTTCACTGTACTACAACCTACCATGGCTCTACTTGACTCTACTTCACTCTACCATGGCTCTACTTGGCTCTAACTCACTACACTCCTCCATGACTCTATACTCTACCATGGCTCTACTTGGGTCTACTGCTCTACTTTACTCTACTACTCTCTACCATGGCTCTAATTGGCTATACTTCACTCTAGTACACTCTACCATGGCTCTACTTGGCTCTACTTCACTCTACTACACTCTACCATGGCTCTACTCGGCTCTACTTCACTCTACTACAACCTACCATGGCTCTACTTGACTCTACTTCACTCTACCATGGCTATACTTGGCTCTACTTCACAACACTCCTCCATGGCTCTATACTCTACCATGGCTCTATTTGGGTCTACTGCTTTACTTCACTCTAGTACTCTCTACCATGGCTCTACTTGACTCTACTACACACTACCATGGCTCTACCTGACTCTACTACACTCTTCATTGGATCTACCTTGTTGTACTTCACTCTACTACACTCTGTCATGGCTCTATTTGAATCTACGTCACTCTTCCACACTCTACCATTTCTCTACTTGGCTCTACTTCAGTCTACTACAATCTTCCATGGCTCTACTTGGCTCTGCTTCAGTCTACTACACTCTACCATGGCTCTACTTGGCTGTACTTCACTCTTCTACACCCAACCATGGCTCTACTTCACTCTACTACACTCTACGGTGGCTCTACTTGGCTCTACTTCACTCTAGTATACACTACCATGGCTCTACTTGGCTCTACTTCACTCTAATACGCTCTACAATTGCTCTACTCGGCTCTACTTCACTCTACTACAATCTACGATGGCTCTACTTGACTGTACTTCATTCTACCATGGCTGTACTTGGCTCTACTTCACTACACACCTCCATGGCTCTATACCCTACCATGTTTGTACTTTGGTCTACTGCTCTACTTCACTCTACTACTCTCTACCATGGCTCTACTTGACTATACTACACACTGCCATGGCTCTACCTGACTCTATTACACTCTACATTGGATCTACCTTGTTGTACTTCACTCTACTACACTCTACCATCTCTCTACTTGGCCTCTACTTCACTCTTCTACACTCTACCATGTATCTACTTCACTCTACTACACTCTACCCTGGCTCTACTTGGCTCCACTTCATTCTACTACACTCTACCATCACTCTCGTCGGTTCTACTTCACTCTACTACAACCTTCCATGGCTCTACTTGACTCTCCTTCACTCTCCTATGGCTCTACTTGGCTCTTCTTCACTACACTCCTCCATGGCTCTATACTCTACCATGGCTCTACTTGGGTCTACTGCTCTACTTCCCTCTACTACTGTCTAGCATGGCTCTACTTGACTCTACTACACACTACCATGGCTCTACCAGACTCTACTACACTCTACATTGGATCTACCTTGTTGTGCTTCACTCTGCTACACTCTATCATGGCTCTATTTGACTCTACTTCACTCTACCACACTCTACCATTTCTCTACTTGGCTCTACTTCAGTCTACTACACTCTACCATGGCTCAACTTGTCTCTACTTCAGTCTACTACACTCTACCATGGCTCTACTTTGCTCTACTTCACTCCTCTACACTCTACCATTGCTCTACTTCACTCTACTACACTCTACCTTGGCTCTAATTGGATCTGCTTCACTCTAGTACCTTCTACCATGGCTCTACTTGGCTCTACTTCACTCTACTACACTCTACCATGACTCTACTCGTCTCTACTTCACTCTACTACAACCTACCATGGCTCTACTTGACTGTACTTCACTCTACCATGGCGCTACTTGGCTCTACTTCACTACACTCCTCCATGACTCTATACTCTACCTTGGCTCTACTTCGGTGTACTGCTCTACTTCACTCTACTACTCTCTACCATGGCTCTACTTGACTCTACTACACACTACCATGGCTCTACCTGACTCTACTACACTCTACATTGGATCTACCTTGTTATACTTCACTCTACTACACTCTATCATTGCTCTATTTGACTCTACTTCACTCTACCGCACTCTACCATTTCTCTACTTGCCTCTACTTCAGTCCACTTCACTCTACCATGGCTGAACTTGTCTCTACTTCAGTCTACTACACTCTACCATGGCTCTACTTTGCTCTACTTCACTCTTCTACACTCTAACATTGCTCTACTTCACTCTACTACACTCTACCCTCGCTCTACTTGGCTCTACTTCACTCTAGTACACACTACGATGGCTCTACTCGGCTCTACTTCACTCTACTACAACCTACCATGGCTCTACTTGACTCTACTTCACTCTACCATGGCTCTACTTGACTCTACTACACACTACCAAGGCTCTACCTGACTCTTCTACACTCTCCATTGGCTCTACCTGGTTGTACTTCACTCTACTACACTCTATCATGGCTCTATTTGACTCTATTTCACTCTACCACACTCTACCATTTCTCTACTTGGCTCGTCTTCTGTCTACTACACTCTACAATGGCTCTACTTGGCTCTACTTCAGTCTACTACACTCTACCATGGCTCTACTTGGCTCTACTTCACTCTTCTACACTCTACCATGGCTCTACTTCACTCTACTACACTCTACCCTGGCTCTACTTGACTCCACTTCACTCTAGTTCTGTTTACCATGGCTCTACTCGGCTCTACTTCACTCTACTACAACCTACCATGGCTCTACTTGACTCTACTTCACTCTAACATGGCTCTACTTCGCTCTACTTCATTACACTCCTCCATGGCTCTATGCTCTACCATGGCTCTACTTGGGTCTACTGCTCTACTTCACTCTACTACTCTCTACCATGGCTCTACTTGACTCTACTACACACTACCATGGCTCTGCCTGACTCTATTACACTCTACATTGGATCTACCTTGTTGTACTTCACTCTACTACACTCTACCATCGCTCTACTTTGCTCTACTTCACTCTTCTACACTCTACCATGGCTCTACTTCACTCTACTACAGTCTACCCTGGTTCTACTTGCCTCTACTTCACTCTAGTACACTCTACCATGGCTCTACTTGGCTCCACTTCATTCTACTACACTCTACCATGACTCTACTCGGTTCTACTTCACTCTACTACAACCTTCCATGGCTCTACTTGACTCTCCTTCACTCTACCATGGCTCTACTTGGCTCTTCTTCACTACACTCCTCCATGGCTCTATACTCTACCATAGCTCTACTTGGGTCTACTGCTCTACTTCCCTCTACTACTCTCTACCATGGCTCTACTTGACTCTACTACACACTACCATGGCTCTACCGGACTCTACTACACTCTACATTGGATCTACCTTCTACTTCACTCTACTACACTCTATCATGGCTCTATTTGACTCTACTTCACTCTACCACACTCTACCATTTCTCTACTTTGCTCTACTTCAGTCTACTACACTCTACCATGGCTCAACTTGTCTCTACTTCAGTCTACCACACCCTACCATGGATCTACTTTGCTCTACTTCACTCTTCTACACTCTACCTTTGCTCTACTTCACTCTACTACACTCTACCCTGGCTCTAATTGGCTCTGCTTCACTCTAGTACACTCTACCATGGCTCTACTTGGCTCTACTTCACTCTACTACACTCTACCATGATTCTACTCGTCTCTACTTCACTCTACTACAACCTACCATGGCTCTGCTTGACTCTACTTCACTCTACCATGGCGCTACTTGGCTCTACTTCACTACACTCCTCCATGACTCTATACACTACCTTGGCTCTACTTAGGTCTACTGCTCTACTTCACTCTACTACTCTCTACCATGGCTCTACTTGACTCTACTACACACTACCATGGCTCTACCTGACTCTACTACACTCTACATTGGATCTACCTTGTTGTACTTCACTCTACTACATTCTATCATGGCTCTATTAGACTCTACTTCACTCTACCACACTCTACCATTTCTGTGCTTGGCTCTACTTCAGTCTACTACAATCTACCATGTCTCTACTTGGCTCTACTTCACTCTTCTATGCTCTACCATTGCTCTACTTCACTCTACTACACTCTACCCTGGCTCCACTTCGCTCTACTTCACTCTACTACACTCTACCATGGCTCTACTTGGTCTACTTCACTCTACTACACTCTACCATGACTCTACTCGTCTCTACTTCACTCTACTACAACCTACCATGGCTCTACTTGACTGTACTTCACTCTACCATGGCGCTACTTGGCTCTACTTCACTACACTCCTCCATGACTCTATACTCTACCTTGGCTCTACTTGGGTGTACTGCTCTACTTCACTCTACTACTCTCTACCATGGCTCTACTTGACTCTACTACACACTACCATGGCTCTACCTGACTCTACTACACTCTACATTGGATCTACCTTGTTATACTTCACTCTACTACACTCTATCATGGCTCTATTTGACTCTACTTCACTCTACCGCACTCTACCATTTCTCTACTTGCCTCTACTTCAGTCCACTTCACTCTACCATGGCTCTAGTTGGCTCTACTTCAGTCTACTACACTCTACCATGGCTCTACTCGGCCCTACTTCACTCTTCTACACTCTAACATGGCTCTACTTCACTCTACTACACTCTACCCTCGCTCTACTTGGCTCTACTTCACTCTAGTACACACTACGATGGCTCTACTCGGCTCTACTTCACTCTACTACAACCTACCATGGCTCTACTTGACTCTACTTCACTCTACCATGGCTCTACTTGACTCTACTACACACTACCAAGGCTCTACCTGACTCTTCTACACTCTCCATTGGCTCTACCTGGTTGTACTTCACTCTACTACACTCTATCATTGCTCTATTTGACTCTATTTCACTCTACCACACTCTACCATTTCTCTAGTTGGCTCGTCTTCTGTCTACTACACTCTACAATGGCTCTACTTGGCTCTACTTCAGTCTACTACACTCTACCATGGCTCTACTTGGCTCTACTTCACTCTTCTACACTCTACCATGGCTCTACTTCACTCTACTACACTCTACCCTGGCTCTACTTGACTCTACTTCACTCTAGTTCTCTTTACCATGGCTCTACTCGGCTCTACTTCACTCTACTACAACCTACCATGGCTCTACTTGACTCTACTTCACTCTAACCTGGCTCTACTTAGCTCTACTTCATTACACTCCTCCATGGCTCTATGCTCTACCATCGCTCTACTTGGGTCTACTGCTCTACTTCCCTCTACTACTCTCTACCATGGCTCTACTTGACTCTACTACACACTACCATGGCTCTACCGGACTCTACTACACTCTACATTGGATCTACCTTCTACTTTACTCTACTACACTCTATCATGGCTCTATTTGACTCTACTTCACTCTACCACACTCTACCATTTCTCTACTTTGCTCTACTTCAGTCTACTACACTCTACCATGGCTCAACTTGTCTCTACTTCAGTCTACCACACCCTACCATGGATCTACTTTGCTCTACTTCACTCTTCTACACTCTACCATTGCTCTACTTCACTCTACTACACTCTACCCTGGATCTAATTGGCTCTGCTTCACTCTAGTACACTCTACCATGGCTCTACTTGGCTCTACTTCACTCTACTACACTCTACCATGATTCTACTCGTCTCTACTTCACTCTACTACAACCTACCATGGCTCTGCTTGACTCTACTTCACTCTACCATGGCGCTACTTGGCTCTACTTCACTACACTCCTCCATGACTCTATACACTACCTTGGCTCTACTTAGGTCTACTGCTCTACTTCACTCTACTACTCTCTACCATGGCTCTACTTGACTCTACTACACACTACCATGGCTCTACCTGACTCTACTACACTCTACATTGGATCTACCTTGTTGTACTTCACTCTACTACACTCTATCATGGCTCTATTAGACTCTACTTCACTCTACCACACTCTACCATTTCTGTGCTTGGCTCTACTTCAGTCTACTACAATCTACCATGTCTCTACTTGGCTCTACTTCACTCTTCTATGCTCTACCATTGCTCTACTTCACTCTACAACACTCTACCCTGGCTCTACTTCGCTCTACTTCACTCTACTACACTCTACCATGGCTCTACTTGGCTCTACTTGACTCTACTACACTCTACCATGGCTCTACTCGGCTCTACTTCACTCTACTACAACCTACCATGGCTCTACTTGAATCTACTTCACTCTACCATGGCTCTACGTGGCTCTACTTCACTACACTCCTCCATGGCTCTATACTCTACCATGGCCCTACTTGGGTCTACTGATCTACTTCACTCTACTACTCTCTACCATGGCTCTACTTGACTCTACTACACACTACCATGGCTCTACCTGACTCTACTACACTCTACATTGGATCTTCCTTGTTGTACTTCACTCTACTACACTCTATCATAGCTCTATTTGACTCTACTTCACTCTACCACACTCTACCATTTCTCTACTTGGCTCTTCTTCAGTCTACTACACTCTACTTAGGCTCAACTTGTCTCTACTTCAGTCTACCACACCCTACCATGGATCTAGTTTGCTCTACTTCACTCTTCTACACTCTACCATTGCTCTACTTCAATCTACTACACTCTACCCTGGCTCTAATTGGCTCTGCTTCACTCTAGTACACTCTACCATGGCTCTACTTGGCTCTACTTCACTCTACTACACTCTACCATGATTCTACTCGTCTCTACTTCACTCTACTACAACCTACCATGGCTCTGCTTGACTCTACTTCACTCTACCATGGCGCTACTTGGCTCTACTTCACTACACTCCTCCATGACTCTATACACTACCTTGGCTCTACTTAGGTCTACTGCTCTACTTCACTCTACTACTCTCTACCATGGCTCTACTTGACTCTACTACACACTACCATGGCTCTACCTGACTCTACTACACTCTACATTGGATCTACCTTGTTGTACTTCACTCTACTACACTCTATCATGGCTCTATTAGACTCCACTTCACTCTACCACACTCTACCATTTCTGTGCTTGGCTCTACTTCAGTCTACTACAATCTACCATGTCTCTACTTGGCTCTACTTCACTCTTCTATGCTCTACCATTGCTCTACTTCACTCTACTACACTCTACCCTGGCTCCACTTCGCTCTACTTCACTCTACTACACTCTACCATGGCTCTACATGGCTCTACTTCACTCTACTACACTCTACCATGATTCTACTCGTCTCTACTTCACTCTACTACAACCTACCATGGCTCTACTTGACTGTACTTCACTCTACCATGGTGCTACTTGGCTCTACTTCACTACACTCCTCCATGACTCTATACTCTACCTTGGCTCTACTTGGGTGTACTGCTCTACTTCACTCTACTACTCTCTACCATGGCTCTACTTGACTCTACTACACACTACCATGGCTCAACCTGACTCTACTACACTCTACATTGTATCTACCTTGTTATACTTCACTCTACTACACTCTATCATGGCTCTATTTGACTCTACTTCACTCTACCGCACTCTACCATTTCTCTACTTGCCTCTACTTCAGTCCACTTCACTCTACCATGGCTCTAGTTGGCTCTACTTCAGTGTACTACACTATACCATGGCTCTACTCGGCTCTACTTCACTCTTCTACACTCTAACATGGCTCTACTTCACTCTACTACACTCTACCCTCGCTCTACTTGGCTCTACTTCACTCTAGTACACACTACGATGGCTCTACTCGGCTCTACTTCACTCTACTACAACCTACCATGGCTCTACTTGACTCTACTTCACTCTACCATGGCTCTACTTGACTCTACTACACACTACCAAGGCTCTACCTGACTCTTCTACACTCTCCATTGGCTCTACCTGGTTGTACTTCACTCTACTACACTCTATCATGGCTCTATTTGACTCTATTTCACTCTACCACACTCTACCATTTCTCTACTTGGCTCGTCTTCTGTCTACAATACTCTACAATGGCTCTACTTGGCTCTACTTCAGTCTACTACCCTCTACCATGGCTCTACTTGGCTCTACTTCACTCTTCTACACTCTACCATGGCTCTACTTCACTCTACTACACTCTACCCTGGCTCTACTTGACTCTACTTCACTCTAGTTCTCTTTACCATGGATCTACTCGGCTCTACTTCACTCTACTACAACCTACCATGGCTCTACTTGACTCTACTTCACTCTAACATGGCTCTACTTCGCTCTACTTCATTACACTCCTCCATGGCTCTATGCTCTACCATGGCTCTACTTGGGTCTACTGCTCTACTTCACTCTACTACTCTCTACCATGGCTCTACTTGACTCTACTACACACTACCATGGCTCTGCCTGACTCTATTACACTCTACATTGGATCTACCTTGTTGTACTTCACTCTACTACACTCTACAATCGCTCTACTTGGCTCTACTTCACTCTTCTACACTCTACCATGGCTCTACTTCACTCTACTACACTCTACCCTGGCTGTACTTGCCTCTACTTCAATCTAGTACACTCTACCATGGCTCTACTTGGCTCCACTTCATTCTACTACACTCTACCATGACTCTACTCGGTTCTACTTCACTCTACTACAACCTTCCATGGCTCTACTTGACTCTCCTTCACTCTACCATGGCTCTACTTGGCTCTTCTTCACTACACTCCTCCATGGCTCTATACTCTACCATAGCTCTACTTGGGTCTACTGCTCTACTTCCCTCTACTACTCTCTACCATGGCTCTACTTGACTCTACTACACACTACCATGGCTCTACCGGACTCTACTACACTCTACATTGGATCTACCTTCTACTTCACTCTACTACACTCTATCATGGCTCTATTTGACTCTACTTCACTCTACCACACTCTACCATTTCTCTACTTTGCTCTACTTCAGTCTACTACACTCTACCATGGCTCAACTTGTCTCTACTTCAGTCTACTACACCCTACCATGGATCTACTTTGCTCTACTTCACTCTTCTACACTCTACCATTGCTCTACTTCACTCTACTACACTCTACCCTGGATCTAATTGGCTCTGCTTCACTCTAGTACACTCTACCATGGCTCTACTTGGCTCTACTTCACTCTACTACACTCTACCATGATTCTACTCGTCTCTACTTCACTCTACTACAACCTACCATGGCTCTGCTTGACTCTACTTCACTCTACCATGGCGCTACTTGGCTCTACTTCACTACACTCCTCCATGACTCTATACACTACCTTGGCTCTACTTAGGTCTACTGCTCTACTTCACTCTACTACTCTCTACCATGGCTCTACTTGACTCTACTACACACTACCATGGCTCTACCTGACTCTACTACACTCTACATTGGATCTACCTTGTTGTACTTCACTCTACTACACTCTATCATGGCTCTATTAGACTTTACTTCACTCTACCTCACTCTACCATTTCTGTACTTGGCTCTACTTCAGTCTACTACAATCTACCATGTCTCTACTTGGCTCTACTTCAGTCTACTACAACCTACCATGGCTCTACTTGACTGTACTTCACTCTACCATGGTGCTACTTGGCTCTACTTCACTACACTCCTCCATGACTCTATACTCTACCTTGGCTCTACTTGGGTGTACTGCTCTACTTCACTCTACTACTCTCTACCATGGCTCTACTTGACTCTACTACACACTACCATGGCTCAACCTGACTCTACTACACTCTACATTGTATCTACCTTGTTATACTTCACTCTACTACACTCTATCATGGCTCTATTTGACTCTACTTCACTCTACCGCACTCTACCATTTCTCTACTTGCCTCTACTTCAGTCCACTTCACTCTACCATGGCTCTAGTTGGCTCTACTTCAGTGTACTACACTATACCATGGCTCTACTCGGCTCTACTTCACTCTTCTACACTCTAACATGGCTCTACTTCACTCTACTACACTCTACCCTCGCTCTACTTGGCTCTACTTCACTCTAGTACACACTACGATGGCTCTACTCGGCTCTACTTCACTCTACTACAACCTACCATGGCTCTACTTGACTCTACTTCACTCTACCATGGCTCTACTTGACTCTACTACACACTACCAAGGCTCTATCTGACTCTTCTACACTCTCCATTGGCTCTACCTGGTTGTACTTCACTCTACTACACTCTATCATGGCTCTATTTGACTCTATATCACTCTACCACACTCTACCATTTCTCTACTTGGCTCGTCTTCTGTCTACAACACTCTACAATGGCTCTACTTGGCTCTACTTCAGTCTACTACCCTCTACCATGGCTCTTCTTGGCTCTACTTCACTCTTCTACACTCTACCATGGCTCTACTTCACTCTACTACACTCTACCCTGGCTCTACTTGACTCTACTTCACTCTAGTTCTCTTTACCATGGCTCTACTCGGCTCTACTTCACTCTACTACAACCTACCATGGCTCTACTTGACTCTACTTCACTCTAACATGGCTCTACTTCGCTCTACTTCATTACACTCCTCCATGGCTCTATGCTCTACCATGGCTCTACTTGGGTCTACTGCTCTACTTCACTCTACTACTCTCTACCATGGCTCTACTTGACTCTACTACACACTACCATGGCTCTGCCTGACTCTATTACACTCTACATTGGATCTACCTTGTTGTACTTCACTCTACTACACTCTACCATCGCTCTACTTGGCTCTACTTCACTCTTTTACACTCTACCATGGCTCTACTTCACTCTACTACACTCTACCCTGGCTCTACTTGCCTCTACTTCAATCTAGTACACTCTACCATGGCTCTACTTGGCTCCACTTCATTCTACTACACTCTACCATGACTCTACTCGGTTCTACTTCACTCTACTACAACCTTCCATGGCTCTACTTGACTCTCCTTCACTCTACCATGGCTCTACTTGGCTCTTCTTCACTACACTCCTCCATGGCTCTATACTCTACCATAGCTCTACTTGGGTCTACTGCTCTACTTCCCTCTACTACTCTCTACCATGGCTCTACTTGACTCTACTACACACTACCATGGCTCTACCGGACTCTACTACACTCTACATTGGATCTACCTTGTACTTCACTCTACTACACTCTATCATGGCTCTATTTGACTCTACTTCACTCTACCACACTCTACCATTTCTCTACTTTGCTCTACTTCAGTCTACTACACTCTACCATGGCTCAACTTATCTCTACTTCAGTCTACCACACCCTACCATGGATCTACTTTGCTCTACTTCACTCTTCTACACTCTACCATTGCTCTACTTCACTCTACTACACTCTACCCTGGATCTAATTGGCTCTGCTTCACTCTAGTACACTCTACCATGGCTCTACTTGGCTCTACTTCACTCTACTACACTCTACCATGATTCTACTCGTCTCTACTTCACTCTACTACAACCTACCATGGCTCTGCTTGACTCTACTTCACTCTACCATGGCGCTACTTGGCTATACTTCACTACACTCCTCCATGACTCTATACACTACCTTGGCTCTACTTAGGTCTACTGCTCTACTTCACTCTACTACTCTCTACCATGGCTCTACTTGACTCTACTACACACTACCATGGCTCTACCTGACTCTACTACACTCTACATTGGATCTACCTTGTTGTACTTCACTCTACTACACTCTATCATGGCTCTATTAGACTCTACTTCACTCTACCACACTCTACCATTTCTGTGCTTGGCTCTACTTCATTCTACTACAATCTACCATGTCTCTGCTTGGCTCTACTTCACACTTCTATGCTCTACCATTGCTCTACTTCACTCTACTACACTCTACCCTGGCTCTACTTCGCTCTACTTCACTCTACTACACTCTACCATGGCTCTACTTGGCTCTACTTCACTCTACTACACTCTACCATGGCTCTACTCGGCTCTGCTTCACTCTACTACAACCTACCATGGCTCTACTTGACTCTGCTTCACTCTACCATGGCTCTACGTGGCTCTACTTCACTACACTCCTCCATGGGTCTATACTCTACCATGGCCCTACTTGGGTCTACTGATCTACTTCACTCTACTACTCTCTACCATCGCTCTACTTGACTCTACTACACACTACCATGGCTCTACCTGACTCTACTACACTCTACATTGGATCTACCTTGTTGTACTTCACTCTACTACACTCTATCATAGCTCTATTTGACTCTACTTCACTCTACCACACTCTACCATTTCTCTACTTGGCTCTTCTTCAGTCTACTACACTCTACTTAGGCTCAACTTGTCTCTACTTCAGTCTACCACACCCTACCATGGATCTACTTTGCTCTACTTCACTCTTCTACACTCTACCATTGCTCTACTTCACTCTACTACACTCTACCCTGGATCTAATTGACTCTGCTTCACTCTAGTACACTCTACCATGGCTCTACTTGGCTCTACTTCACTCTTCTATGCTCTACCATTGCTCTACTTCACTCTACTACACTCTACCCTGGCTCCACTTCGCTCTACTTCACTCTACTACACTCTACCATGGCTCTACTTGGCTCTAGTTGCCTCTACTACACTCTACCATGACTCTACTCGTCTCTACTTCACTCTACTACAACCTACCATGGCTCTACTTGACTGTACTTCACTCTACCATGGCGCTACTTGGCTCTACTTCACTACACTCCTCCATGACTCTATACTCTACCTTGGCTCTACTTGGGTGTACTGCTCTACTTCACTCTACTACTCTCTACCATGGCTCTACTTGACTCTACTACACACTACCATGGCTCTACCTGACTCTACTACACTCTACATTGGATCTACCTTGTTATACTTCACTCTACTACACTCTATCATGGCTCTATTTGACTCTACTTCACTCTACCGCACTCTACCATTTCTCTACTTGCCTCTACTTCAGTCCACTTCACTCTACCATGGCTCTAGTTGGCTCTACTTCAGTGTACTTCACTCTACCATGGCTCTACTCGGCTCTACTTCACTCTTCTACACTCTAACATGGCTCTACTTCACTCTACTACACTCTACCCTCGCTCTACTTGGCTCTACTTCACTCTAGTACACACTACGATGGCTCTACTCGGCTCTACTTCACTCTACTACAACCTACCATGGCTCTACTTGACTCTACTTCACTCTACCATGGCTCTACTTGACTCTACTACACACTACCAAGGCTCTACCTGACTCTTCTACACTCTCCATTGGCTCTACCTGGTTGTACTTCACTCTACTACACTCTATCATGGCTCTATTTGACTCTATTTCACTCTACCACACTCTACCATGGCTCTACTTGGCTCTACTTCACTCTTCTACACTCTACCATGGCTCTACTTCACTCTACTACACTCTACCCTGGCTCTACTTGACTCTACTTCACTCTAGTTCTCTTTACCATGGCTCTACTCGGCTCTACTTCACTCTACTACAACCTACCATGGCTCTACTTGACTCTACTACACACTACCATGGCTCTGCCTGACTCTATTACACTCTACATTGGATCTACCTTGTTGTACTTCACTCTACTACACTCTACCATCGCTCTACTTGGCTCTACTTCACTCTTCTACACTCTACCATGGCTCTACTTCACTCTACTACACTATACCCTGGCTCTACTTGCCTCTACTTCACTCTAGTACACTCTACCATGGCTCTACTTGGCTCCACTTCATTCTACTACACTCTACCATGACTCTACTCGGTTCTACTTCACTCTACTACAATCTTCCATGGCTCTACTTGACTCTCCTTCACTCTACCATGGCGCTACTTGGCTCTTCTTCACTAAACTCCTCCATGGCTCTATACTCTACCTTAGCTCTACTTGGGTCTACTGCTCTACTTCCCTCTACTACTCTCTACCATGGCTCTACTTGACTCTACTACACACTACCATGGCTCTACCGGACTCTATTACACTCTACATTGGATCTACCTTGTTGTACTTCACTCTACTACACTCTACCATCGCTCTACTTTGCTCTACTTCACTCTTCTACACTCTACCATGGCTCTACTTCACTCTACTACACTCTACCCTGGCTCTACTTGCCTCTACTTCAGTCTAGTACACTCTACCATGGCTCTACTTGGCTCCACTTCATTCTACTACACTCTACTATGACTCTACTCGGTTCTACTTCACTCTACTACAACCTTCCATGGCTCTACTTGACTCTCCTTCACTCTACCATGGCTCTACTTGGCTCTTCTTCACTACACTCCTCCATGGCTCTATACTCTACCATAGCTCTACTTGGGTCTACTGCTCTACTTCCCTCTACTACTCTCTACCATGGCTCTACTTGACTCTACTACACACTACCATGGCTCTACCGGACTCTACTACACTCTACATTGGATCTACCTTGTACTTCACTCTACTACACTCTATCATGGCTCTATTTGACTCTACTTCACTCTACCACACTCTACCATTTCTCTACTTTGCTCTACTTCAGTCTACTACACTCTACCATGGCTCAACTTGTCTCTACTTCAGTCTACCACACCCTACCATGGATCTACTTTGCTCTACTTCACTCTTCTACACTCTACCATTGCTCTACTTCACTCTACTACACTCTACCCTGGATCTAATTGGCTCTGCTTCACTCTAGTACACTCTACCATGGCTCTACTTGGCTCTACTTCACTCTACTACACTCTACCATGATTCTACTCGTCTCTACTTCACTCTACTACAACCTACCATGGCTCTGCTTGACTCTACTTCACTCTACCATGGCGCTACTTGGCTCTACTTCACTACACTCCTCCATGACTCTATACACTACCTTGGCTCTACTTAGGTCTACTGCTCTACTTCACTCTACTACTCTCTACCATGGCTCTACTTGACTCTACTACACACTACCATGGCTCTACCTGACTCTACTACACTCTACATTGGATCTACCTTGTTGTACTTCACTCTACTACACTCTATCATGGCTCTATTAGACTCTACTTCATTCTACCACACTCTACCATTTCTGTGCTTGGCTCTACTTCATTCTATTACAATCTACCATGTCTCTACTTGGCTCTACTTCACTCTTCTATGCTCTACCATTGCTCTACTTCACTCTACTACACTCAACCCTTGCTCTACTTCGCTCTACTTCACTCTACTACACTCTACCATGGCTCTACTGGGCTCTACTTCACTCTACTACACTCTACCATGGCTCTTCTCGGCTCTGCTTCACTCTACTACA
Organism: Agelas oroides; assembly: GCA_949130485.1. Classification (NCBI taxonomy): domain Eukaryota; kingdom Metazoa; phylum Porifera; class Demospongiae; order Agelasida; family Agelasidae; genus Agelas; species Agelas oroides. The sequence continues at coordinate 5,382,480 of OX422195.1, forward strand.
ACCTACCATGGCTCTACTTGACTCTACTTCACTCTACCATGGCTCTACGTGGCTCTACTTCACTACACTCCTCCATGGCTCTATCCTCTACCATGGCCCTACTTGGGTCTACTGATCTACTTCACTCTACTACTCTCTACCATGGCTCTACTTGACTCTACTACACACTACCATGGCTCTACCTGACTCTACTACACTCTACATTGGATCTTCCTTGTTGTACTTCACTCTACTACACTCTATCATAGCTCTATTTGACTCTACTTCACTCTACCACACTCTACCATTTCTCTACTTGGCTCTTCTTCAGTCTACTACACTCTACTTAGGCTCAACTTGTCTCTACTTCAGTCTACCACACCCTACCATGGATCTACTTTGCTCTACTTCACTCTTCTACACTCTACCATTGCTCTACTTCACTCTACTACACTCTACCCTGGCTCTAATTGGCTCTGCTTCACTCTAGTACACTCTACCATGGCTCTAATTGGCTCTACTTCACTCTACTACACTCTACCATGATTCTACTCGTCTCTACTTCACTCTACTACAACCTACCATGGCTCTGCTTGACTCTACTTCACTCTACCATGGCGCTACTTGGCTCTACTTCACTACACTCCTCCATGACTCTATACACTACCTTGGCTCTACTTAGGTCTACTGCTCTACTTCACTCTACTACTCTCTACCATGGCTCTACTTGACTCTACTACACACTACCATGGCTCTACCTGACTCTACTACATTCTATATTGGATCTACCTTGTTGTACTTCACTCTACTACACTCTATCATGGCTCTATTTGACTCTACTTCACTCTACCGCACTCTATCATTTCTCTACTTGCCTCTACTTCAGTCCACTTCACTCTACCATGGCTCTAGTTGGCTCTACTTCAGTCTACTACACTCTACCATGGCTCTACTCGGCTCTACTTCACTCTTCTACACTCTAACATGGCTCTACTTCACTCTACTACACTCTACCCTCGCTCTACTTGGCTCTACTTCACTCTAGTACACACTACGATGGCTCTACTCGGCTCTACTTCACTCTACTACAACCTATCATGGCTCTACTTGACTCTACTTCACTCTACCATGGCTCTACTTGACTCTACTACACACTACCAAGGCTCTACCTGACTCTTCTACACTCTCCATTGGCTCTACCTGGTTGTACTTCACTCTACTACACTCTATCATGGCTCTATTTGACTCTATTTCACTCTACCACACTCTACCATGGCCCTACTTGGCTCTACTTCACTCTTCTACACTCTACCATGGCTCTACTTCACTCTACTACACTCTCCCCTGGCTCTACTTGACTCTACTTCACTCTAGTTCTCTTTACCATCGCTCTACTTCACTCTACTACACACTACCATGGCTCTACCTGACTCTACTACACTCTACATTGGATCTACCTTGTTGTACTTCACTCTACTACACTCTATCATAGCTCTATTTGACTCTACTTCACTCTACCACACTCTACCATTTGTCTACTTGGCTCTTCTTCAGTCTACTACACTCTACTTAGGCTCAACTTGTCTCTACTTCAGTCTACCACACCCTACCATGGATCTACTTTGCTCTACTTCACTCTTCTACACTCTACCATTGCTCTACTTCACTCTACTACACTCTACCCTGGCTCTAATTGGCTCTGCTTCACTCTAGTACACTCTACCATGGCTCTACTTGGCTCTACTTCACTCTTCTATGCTCTACCATTGCTCTACTTCACTCTACTACACTCTACCCTGGCTCCACTTCGCTCTACTTCACTCTACTACACTCTACCATGGCTCTACTTGGCTCTAGTTGCCTCTACTACACTCTACCATGACTCTACTCGTCTCTACTTCACTCTACTACAACCTACCATGGCTCTACTTGACTGTACTTCACTCTACCATGGCGCTACTTGGCTCTACTTCACTACACTCCTCCATGACTCTATACTCTACCTTGGCTCTACTTGGGTGTACTGCTCTACTTCACTCTACTACTCTCTACCATGGCTCTACTTGACTCTACTACACACTACCATGGCTCTACCTGACTCTACTACACTCTACATTGGATCTACCTTGTTATACTTCACTCTACTACACTCTATCATGGCTCTATTTGACTCTACTTCACTCTACCGCACTCTACCATTTCTCTACTTGCCTCTACTTCAGTCCACTTCACTCTACCATGGCTCTAGTTGGCTCTACTTCAGTGTACTTCACTCTACCATGGCTCTACTCGGCTCTACTTCACTCTTCTACACTCTAACATGGCTCTACTTCACTCTACTACACTCTACCCTCGCTCTACTTGGCTCTACTTCACTCTAGTACACACTACGATGGCTCTACTCGGCTCTACTTCACTCTACTACAACCTACCATGGCTCTACTTGACTCTACTTCACTCTACCATGGCTCTACTTGACTCTACTACACACTACCAAGGCTCTACCTGACTCTTCTACACTCTCCATTGGCTCTACCTGGTTGTACTTCACTCTACTACACTCTATCATGGCTCTATTTGACTCTATTTCACTCTACCACACTCTACCATGGCTCTACTTGGCTCTACTTCACTCTTCTACACTCTACCATGGCTCTACTTCACTCTACTACACTCTACCCTGGCTCTACTTGACTCTACTTCACTCTAGTTCTCTTTACCATGGCTCTACTCGGCTCTACTTCACTCTACTACAACCTACCATGGCTCTACTTGACTCTACTACACACTACCATGGCTCTGCCTGACTCTATTACACTCTACATTGGATCTACCTTCTTGTACTTCACTCTACTACACTCTACCATCGCTCTACTTGGCTCTACTTCACTCTTCTACACTCTACCATGGCTCTACTTCACTCTACTACACTATACCCTGGCTCTACTTGCCTCTACTTCACTCTAGTACACTCTACCATGGCTCTACTTGGCTCCACTTCATTCTACTACACTCTACCATGACTCTACTCGGTTCTACTTCACTCTACTACAATCTTCCATGGCTCTACTTGACTCTCCTTCACTCTACCATGGCTCTACTTGGCTCTTCTTCACTAAACACCTCCATGGCTCTATACTCTACCATAGCTCTACTTGGGTCTACTGCTCTACTTCCTTCTACTACTCTCTACCATGGCTCTACTTGACTCTACTACACACTACCATGGCTCTACCGGACTCTATTACACTCTACATTGGATCTACCTTGTTGTACTTCACTCTACTACACTCTACCATCGCTCTACTTTGCTCTACTTCACTCTTCTACACTCTACCATGGCTCTACTTCACTCTACTACACTCTACCCTGGCTCTACTTGCCTCTACTTCAGTCTAGTACACTCTACCATGGCTCTACTTGGCTCCACTTCATTCTACTACACTCTACCATGACTCTACTCGGTTCTACTTCACTCTACTACAACCTTCCATGGCTCTACTTGACTCTCCTTCACTCTACCATGGCTCTACTTGGCTCTTCTTCACTACACTCCTCCATGGCTCTATACTCTACCATAGCTCTACTTGGGTCTACTGCTCTACTTCCCTCTACTACTCTCTACCATGGCTCTACTTGACTCTACTACACACTACCATGGCTCTACCGGACTCTACTACACTCTACATTGGATCTACCTTGTACTTCACTCTACTACACTCTATCATGGCTCTATTTGACTCTACTTCACTCTACCACACTCTACCATTTCTCTACTTTGCTCTACTTCAGTCTACTACACTCTACCATGGCTCAACTTGTCTCTACTTCAGTCTACCACACCCTACCATGGATCTACTTTGCTCTACTTCACTCTTCTACACTCTACCATTGCTCTACTTCACTCTACTACACTCTACCCTGGATCTAATTGGCTCTGCTTCACTCTAGTACACTCTACCATGGCTCTACTTGGCTCTACTTCACTCTACTACACTCTACCATGATTCTACTCGTCTCTACTTCACTCTACTACAACCTACCATGGCTCTGCTTGACTCTACTTCACTCTACCATGGCGCTACTTGGCTCTACTTCACTACACTCCTCCATGACTCTATACACTACCTTGGCTCTACTTAGGTCTACTGCTCTACTTCACTCTACTACTCTCTACCATGGCTCTACTTGACTCTACTACACACTACCATGGCTCTACCTGACTCTACTACACTCTACATTGGATCTACCTTGTTGTACTTCACTCTACTACACTCTATCATGGCTCTATTAGACTCTACTTCATTCTACCACACTCTACCATTTCTGTGCTTGGCTCTGCTTCATTCTATTACAATCTACCATGTCTCTACTTGGCTCTACTTCACTCTTCTATGCTCTACCATTGCTCTACTTCACTCTACTACACTCAACCCTTGCTCTACTTCGCTCTACTTCACTCTACTACACTCTACCATGGCTCTACTTGGCTCTACTTCACTCTACTACACTCTACCATGGCTCTACTCGGCTCTGCTTCACTCTACTACAACCTACCATGGCTCTACTTGACTCTACTTCACTCTACCATGGCTCTACGTGGCTCTACTTCACTACACTCCTCCATGGCTCTATCCTCTACCATGGCCCTACTTGGGTCTACTGATCTACTTCACTCTACTACTCTCTACCATGGCTCTACTTGACTCTATTACACACTACCATGGCTCTACCTGACTCTACTACACTCTACATTGGATCTTCCTTGTTGTACTTCACTCTACTACACTCTATCATAGCTCTATTTGACTCTACTTCACTCTACCACACTCTACCATTTCTCTACTTGGCTCTTCTTCAGTCTACTACACTCTACTTAGGCTCAACTTGTCTCTACTTCAGTCTACCACACCCTACCATGGATCTACTTTGCTCTACTTCACTCTTCTACACTCTACCATTGCTCTACTTCACTCTACTACACTCTACCCTGGCTCTAATTGGCTCTGCTTCACTCTACTACACTCTACCATGGCTCTACTTGGCTCTACTTCACTCTACTACACTCTACCATGATTCTACTCGTCTCTACTTCACTCTACTACAACCTACCATGGCTCTGCTTGACTCTACTTCACTCTACCATGGCGCTACTTGGCTCAACTTCACTACACTCCTCCATGACTCTATACACTACCTTGGCTCTACTTAGGTCTACTGCTCTACTTCACTCTACTACTCTCTACCATGGCTCTACTTGACTCTACTACACACTACCATGGCTCTACCTGACTCTACTACACTCTATATTGGATCTACCTTGTTGTACTTCACTCTACTACACTCTATCATGGCTCTATTTGACTCTACTTCACTCTACCGCACTCTATCATTTCTCTACTTGCCTCTACTTCAGTCCACTTCACTCTACCATGGCTCTAGTTGGCTCTACTTCAGTCTACTACACTCTACCATGGCTCTACTTGGCTCTACTTCACTCTTCTACACTCTAACATGGCTCTACTTCACTCTACTACACTCTACCCTCGCTCTACTTGGCTCTACTTCACTCTAGTACACACTACGATGGCTCTACTCGGCTCTACTTCACTCTACTACAACCTATCATGGCTCTACTTGACTCTACTTCACTCTACCATGGCTCTACTTGACTCTACTACACACTACCAAGGCTCTACCTGACTCTTCTACACTCTCCATTGGCTCTACCTGGTTGTACTTCACTCTACTACACTCTATCATGGCTCTATTTGACTCTATTTCATTCTACCACACTCTACCATGGCCCTACTTGGCTCTACTTCACTCTTCTACACTCTACCATGGCTCTACTTCACTCTACTACACTCTACCCTGGCTCTACTTGACTCTACTTCACTCTAGTTCTCTTTACCATGGCTCTACTCGGCTCTACTTCACTCTACTACAACCTACCATGGCTCTACTTGACTCTACTTCACTCTAACATGGCTCTACTTCGCTCTTCTTCATTACACTCCTCCATGGCTCTATGCTCTACCATGGCTCTACTTGGGTCTACTGCTCTACTTCACTCTACTACTCTCTACCATGGCTCTACTTGACTCTACTACACACTACCATGGCTCTACCGGACTCTATTACACTCTACATTGGATCTACCTTGTTGTACTTCACTCTACTACACTCTATCATGGCTCTACTTGACTCTACTTCACTCTACCACACTCTACCATTTCTCTACTTTGCTCTACTTCAGTCTACTACACTCTACCATGGCTCAACTTGTCTCTACTTCAGTCTACAACACCCTACCATGGATCTACTTTGCTCTACTTCACTCTTCTACACTCTACCATTGCTCTACTTCACTCTACTACACTCTACCCTGGATCTAATTGGCTCTGCTTCACTCTAGTACACTCTACCATGGCTCTACTTGGCTCTACTTCACTCTACTACAGTCTACCATGATTCTACTCGTCTCTACTTCACTCTACTACAACCTACCATGGCTCTGCTTGACTCTACTTCACTCTACCATGGCGCTACTTGGCTCTACTTCACTACACTCCTCCATGACTCTATACACTACCTTGGCTCTACTTAGGTCTACTGCTCTACTTCACTCTACTACTCTCTACCATGGCTCTACTTGACTCTACTACACACTACCATGGCTCTACCTGACTCTACTACACTCTACATTGGATCTAGCTTGTTGTACTTCACTCTACTACACTCTATCATGGCTCTATTAGACTCTACTTCATTCTACCACACTCTACCATTTCTGTGCTTGGCTCTACTTCATTCTACTACAATCTACCATGTCTCTACTTGGCTCTACTTCACTCTTCTATGCTCTACCATTGCTCTACTTCACTCTACTACACTCAACCCTTGCTCTACTTCGCTCTACTTCACTTTACTACACTCTACCATGGCTCTACTTGGCTCTACTTCACTCTACTACACTCTACCATGGCTCTACTCGGCTCTGCTTCACTCTACTACAACCTACCATGGCTCTACTTGACTCTACTTCACTCTACCATGACTCTACTTGGCTCTACTTCACTACACCCCTCCATGGCTCTATACTCTACCATGGCCCTACTTGGGTCTACTGATCTACTTCACTCTACTACTCTCTACCATGGCTCTACGTGACTCTACTACACACTACCATGGCTCTACCTGACTCTACTACACTCTACATTGGATCTTCCTTGTTGTACTTCACTCTACTACACTCTATCATAGCTCTATTTGACTCTACTTCACTCTACCACACTCTGCCATTTCTCTACTTGGCTCTTCTTCAGTCTACTACACTCTACTTAGGCTCAACTTGTCTCTACTTCAGTCTACCACACCCTACCATGGATCTACTTTGCTCTACTTCACTCTTCTACACTCTACCATTGCTCTACTTCACTCTACTACACTCTACCCTGGCTCTAATTGGCTCTGCTTCACTCTAGTACACTCCACCATGGCTCTACTTGGCTCTACTTCACTCTACTACACTCTACCATGATTCTACTCGTCTCTACTTCACTCTACTACAACCTACCATGGCTCTGCTTGACTCTACTTCACTCTACCATGGCGCTACTTGGCTCTACTTCACTACACTCCTCCATGACTCTATACACTACCTTGGCTCTACTTAGGTCTACTGCTCTACTTCACTCTACTACTCTCTACCATGGCTCTACTTGACTCTACTACACACTACCATGGCTCTACCTGACTCTACTACACTCTACATTGGATCTACCTTGTTGTACTTCACTCTACTACACTCTATCATGGCTCTATTAGACTCTACTTCACTCTACCACACTCTACCATTTCTGTACTTGGCTCTACTTCAGTCTACTACAATCTACCATGTTTCTACTTGGCTCTACTTCACTCTTCTATGCTCTACCATTGCTCTACTTCACTCTACTACACTCTACCCTGGCTCTACTTCGCTCTACTTCACTCTACTACACTCTACCATGGCTCTACTTGGCTCTACTTCACTCTACTACACTCTACCATGACTCTACTCGTCTCTACTTCACTCTACTACAACCTACCATATCTCTACTTGACTGTACTTCACTCTACCATGGCGCTACTTGGCTCTACTTCACTACACTCCTCCATGACTCTATACTCTACCTTGGCTCTACTTGGGTGTACTGCTCTACTTCACTCTACTACTCTCTACCATGGCTCTACTTGACTCTACTACACACTACCATGGCTCTACCTGACTCTACTACACTCTACATTGGATCTACCTTGTTATACTTCACTCTACTACACTCTATCATGGCTCTATTTGACTCTACTTCACTCTACCGCACTCTATCATTTCTCTACTTGCCTCTACTTCAGTCCACTTCACTCTACCATGGCTCTAGTTGGCTCTACTTCAGTCTACTACACTCTACCATGGCTCTACTCGGCTCTACTTCACTCTACTACAACCTACCATGGCTCTACTTGACTCTACTTCACTCTACCATGGCTCTACTTGACTCTACTACACACTACCAAGGCTCTACCTGACTCTTCTACACTCTCCATTGGCTCTACCTGGTTGTACTTCACTCTACTACACTCTATCATGGCTCTATTTGACTCTATTTCACTCTACCACACTCTACCATGGCTCTACTTGGCTCTACTTCACTCTTCTACACTCTACCATGGCTCTACTTCACTCTACTACACTCTACCCTGGATCTACTTGACTCTACTTCACTCTAGTTCTCTTTACCATGGCTCTACTCGGCTCTACTTCACTCTACTACAACCTACCATGGCTCTACTTGACTCTACTTCACTCTAACATGGCTCTACTTCGCTCTACTTCATTAGACTCCTCCATGGCTCTATGCTCTACCATTGCTCTACTTGGGTCTACTGCTCTACTTCACTCTACTACTCTCTACCATGGCTCTACTTGACTCTACTACACACTACCATGGCTCTGCCTGTCTCTATTACACTCTACATTGGAACTACCTTGTTGTATTTCACTCTACTACACACTACCATCGCTCTACTTGGCTCTACTTCACTCTTCTACACTCTACCATGGCTCTACTTCACTCTACTACACTCTACCCTGGCTCTACTTGCCTCTACTTCACTCTAGTACACTCTACCATGGCTCTACTTGGCTCCACTTCATTCTACTACACTCTACCATGACTCTACTCGGTTCTACTTCACTCTACTACAACCTTCCATGGCTCTACTTGACTCTCCTTCACTCTACCATGGCTCTACTTGGCTCTTCTTCACTACACTCCTCCATGGCTCTATACTCTACCATAGCTCTACTTGGGTCTACTGCTCTACTTCCCTCTACTACTCTCTACCATGGCTCTACTTGACTCTACTACACACTACCATGGCACTACCGGACTCTATTACACTCTACATTGGATCTACCTTGTTGTACTTCACTCTACTACACTCTACCATCGCTCTACTTTGCTCTACTTCACTCTTCTACACTCTACCATGGCTCTACTTCACTCTACTACACTCTACCCTTGCTCTACTTGCCTCTACTTCACTCTAGTACACTCTACCATGGCTCTACTTGGCTCCACTTCATTCTACTACACTCTACCATGACTCTACTCGGTTCTACTTCACTCTACTACAACCTTCCATGGCTCTACTTGACTCTCCTTCACTCTACCATGGCTCTACTTGGCTCTTCTTCACTACACTCCTCCATGGCTCTATACTCTACCATAGCTCTACTTGGGTCTACTGCTCTACTTCCCTCTACTACTCTCTACCATGGCTCTACTTGACTCTACTACACACTACCATGGCTCTACCGGACTCTACTACACTCTACATTGGATCTACCTTGTACTTCACTCTACTACACTCTATCATGGCTCTATTTGACTCTACTTCACTCTACCACACTCTACCATTTCTCTACTTTGCTCTACTTCAGTCTACTACACTCTACCATGGCTCAACTTGTCTCTACTTCAGTCTACCACACCCTACCATGGATCTACTTTGCTCTACTTCACTCTTCTACACACTACCATTGCTCTACTTCACTCTACTACACTCTACCCTGGATCTAATTGGCTGTGCTTCACTCTAGTACACTCTACCATGGCTCTACTTGGTTCTACTTCACTCTACTACACTCTACCATGATTCTACTCGTCTCTACTTCACTCTACTACAACCTACCATGGCTCTGCTTGACTCTACTTCACTCTAACATGGCTCTACTTCGCTCTACTTCATTACACTCCTCCATGGCTCTATGCTCTACCATGGCTCTACTTGGCTCTACTGCTCTACTTCACTCTACTACTCTCTACCATGGCTCTACTTGACTCTACTACACACTACCATGGCTCTGCCTGACTCTATTACACTCTACATTGGATCTACCTTGTTGTACTTCACTCTACTACACTCTACCATCGCTCTACTTTGCTCTACTTCACTCTTCTACACTCTACCATGGCTCTACTTCACTCTACTACACTCTACCCTGGCTCTACTTGCCTCTACTTCACTCTAGTACACTCTAACATGGCTCTACTTGGCTCCACTTCATTCTACTACACTCTACCATGACTCTACTCGGTTCTACTTCACTCTACTACAACCTTCCATGGCTCTACTTGACTCTCCTTCACTCTACCATGGCTCTACTTGGCTCTTCTTCACTACACTCCTCCATGGCTCTATACTCTACCATAGCTCTACTTGGGTCTACTGCTCTACTTCCCTCTACTACTCTCTACCATGGCTCTACTTGACTCTACTACACACTACCATGGCTCTACCGGACTCTACTACACTCTACATTGGATCTACCTTGTACTTCACTCTACTACACTCTATCATGGCTCTATTTGACTCTACTTTACTCTACCACACTCTACCATTTCTCTACTTTGCTCTACTTCAGTCTACTACACTCTACCATGGCTCAACTTGTCTCTACTTCAGTCTACCACACCCTACCATGGATCTACTTTGCTCTACTTCACTCTTCTACACTCTACCATTGCTCTACTTCACTCTACTACACTCTACCCTGGATCTAATTGGCTCTACTTCACTCTACTACACTCTACCATGATTCTACTCGTCTCTACTTCACTCTACTACAACCTACCATGGCTCTGCTTGACTCTACTTCACTCTACCATGGCGCTACTTGGCTCTACTTCACTACACTCCTCCATGACTCTATACACTACCTTGGCTCTACTTAGGTCTACTGCTCTACTTCACTCTACTACTCTCTACCATGGCTCTACTTGACTCTACTACACACTACCATGGCTCTACCTGACTCTACTACACTCTACATTGGATCTACCTTGTTGTACTTCATTCTACTACACTCTATCATGGCTCTATTAGACTCTACTTCACTCTACCACACTCTACCATTTCTGTGCTTGGCTCTACTTCAGTCTACTACAATCTACCATGTCTCTACTTGGCTCTACTTCACTGTTCTATGCTCTACCATTGCTCTACTTCACTCTACTACACTCTACCCTGGCTCTACTTCGCTCTACTTCACTCTACTACACTCTACCATGGCTCTACTCGGCTCTACTTCACTCTACTACACTCTACCATGGCTCTACTCGGCTCTGCTTCACTCTACTACAACCTACCATGGCTCTACTTGACTCTACTTCACTCTACCATGGCTCTACTTGGCTCTACTTCACTACACTCCTCCATGGCTCTATACTCTACCATGGCCCTACTTGGGTCTACTGATCTACTTCACTCTACTGCTCTCTACCATGGCTCTTCTTGACTCTACTACACACTACCATGGCTCTACCTGACTCTACTACACTCTACATTGGATCTTCCTTGTTGTACTTCACTCTACTACACTCTATCGTAGCTCTATTTGACTCTACTTCACTCTACCACACTCTACCATTTCTCTACTTGGCTCTTCTTCAGTCTACTACACTCTACTTAGGCTCAACTTGTCTCTACTTCAGTCTACAACACCCTACCATGGATCTACTTTGCTCTACTTCACTCTTCTACACTCTACCATTGCTCTACTTCACTCTACTACACTCTACCCTGGCTCTAATTGGCTCTGCTTCACTCTAGTACACTCTACCATGGCTCTACTTGGCTCTACTTCACTCTACTACAGTCTACCATGATTCTACTCGTCTCTACTTCACTCTACTACAACCTACCATGGCTCTGCTTGACTCTACTTCACTCTACCATGGCGCTACTTGGCTCTACTTCACTACACTCCTCCATGACTCTATACACTACCTTGGCTCTACTTAGGTCTACTGTTCTACTTCACTCTACTACTCTCTACCATGGCTCTACTTGACTCTACTACACACTACCATGGCTCTACCTGACTCTACTACACTCTACATTGGATCTACCTTGTTGTACTTCACTCTACTACACTCTATCATGGCTCTATTAGACTCTACTTCACTCTACCTCACTCTACCATTTCTGTGCTTGGCTCTACTTCAGTCTACTACACTTTACCATGGCTCTACTTGGCTCTACTTCACTCTTCTATGCTCTACCATTGCTCTACTTCACTCTACTACACTCCACCCTGGCTCTACTTCGCTCTACTTCACTCTAGTACATTCTACCATGGCTCTACTTGGCTCTACTTCACTCTACTACACTCTACCATGGCTCTACTCGGCTCTACTTCACTCTACTACAACCTACCATGGCTCTACTTGACTCTACTTCACTCTACCATGGCTCTACGTGGCTCTACTTCACTACACTCCTCCATGACTCTATACTCTGCCATGGCCCTACTTGGGTCTACTGATCTACTTCACTCTACTACTCTCTACCATGGCTCTACTTGGCTCTACTTCACTCTTCTACACTCTACCATCGCTCTACTTCACTCTACTACACTCTACCCTGTCTCTACTTGGCTCTACTTCACTCTAGTACACTCTACCATGGCTCTACTCCGCTCTACTTCACTCAACTACAACCTACCATGGCTCTACTTGACTCTACTTCACTCTACCATGGCTCTACTTGGCTCTACTTCACTACAATCCTCCATGGCTCTATACTCTAACATGGCTCTACTTGGGTCTACTGCTCTACTTCACTCTACTCTCTACCATGGCTCTAGTTGACTCTACTACACACTACCATGGCTCTACCTGACTCTACTACACTCTACATTGGATCTACCTTGTTGTACTTCACTCTACTACACTCTATCATTTCTCTACTTGGCTCTACTTCTGTCTACTACACTCTACCATGGCTCTACTTGGCTCTACTTCAGTCTACTGCACTATACCATGTCTCTACTTGGCTCTTCTTCACTCTTCTACACTCTACCATGGCTCTACTTGACTCTACTACACTCTACCCTGTATCTACTTGACACTACTTCACTCTAGTACATTCTACCATCGCTCTACTTGGCTCTACTTCACTCTACTACACTCTACCATGGCTCTCCTCGGCTCTACTTCTCTCTACTACAACCTACCATGGCTCTACTTGACTCTACTACACACTACCATGGCTCTGCCTGACTCTATTACACTCTACATTGGATCTACCTTGTTGTACTTCACTCTACTACACTCTACCATCGCTCTACTTTGCTCTACTTCACTCTTCTACACTCTACCATGGCTCTACTTCACTCTACTACACTCTACCCTGGCTCTACTTGCCTCTACTTCACTCTAGTACACTCTAACATGGCTCTACTTGGCTCCACTTCATTCTACTACACTCTACCATGACTCTAGTCGGTTCTACTTCACTCTACTACAACCTTCCATGGTTCTACTTGACTCTCCTTCACTCTACCATGGCTCTACTTGGCTCTTCTTCACTACACTCCTCCATGGCTCTATACTCTACCATAGCTCTACTTGGGTCTACTGCTCTACTTCCCTCTACTACTCTCTACCATGGCTCTACTTGACTCTACTACACACTACCATGGCTCTACCGGACTCTACTACACTCTACATTGGATCTACTTTGTACTTCACTCTACTACACTCTATCATGGCTCTATTTGATTTTCTTCTTCACTCTACCACACTCTACCATTTCTCTACTTTGCTCTACTTCAGTCTACTACACTCTACCATGGCTCAACTTGTCTCTACTTCAGTCTACCACACCCTACCATGGATCTACTTTGCTCTACTTCACTCTTCTACACACTACCATTGCTCTACTTCACTCTACTACACTCTACCCTGGATCTAATTGGCTCTGCTTCACTCTAGTACACTCTACCATGGCTCTACTTGGCTCTACTTCACTCTACTACACTCTACCATGATTCTACTCGTCTCTACTTCACTCTACTACAACCTACCATGGCTCTGCTTGACTCTACTTCACTCTACCATGGCGCTACTTGGCTCTACTTCACTACACTCCTCCATGACTCTATACACTACCTTGGCTCTACTTAGGTCTACTGCTCTACTTCACTCTACTACTCTCTACCATGGCTCTACTTGACTCTACTACACACTACCATGGCTCTACCTGACTCTACTACACTCTACATTGGATCTACCTTGTTGTACTTCATTCTACTACACTCTATCATGGCTCTATTAGACTCTACTTCACTCTACCACACTCTACCATTTCTGTGCTTGGCTCTACTTCAGTCTACTACAATCTACCATGTCTCTACTTGGCTCTACTTCACTGTTCTATGCTCTACCATTGCTCTACTTCACTCTACTACACTCTACCCTGGCTCTACTTCGCTCTACTTCACTCTACTACACTCTACCATGGCTCTACTCGGCTCTACTTCACTCTACTACACTCTACCATGGCTCTACTCGGCTCTGCTTCACTCTACTACAACCTACCATGGCTCTACTTGACTCTACTTCACTCTACCATGGCTCTACTTGGCTCTACTTCACTACACTCCTCCATGGCTCTATACTCTACCATGGCCCTACTTGGGTCTACTGATCTACTTCACTCTACTGCTCTCTACCATGGCTCTTCTTGACTCTACTACACACTACCATGGCTCTACCTGAATCTACTACACTCTACATTGGATCTTCCTTGTTGTACTTCACTCTACTACACTCTATCATAGCTCTATTTGACTCTACTTCACTCTACCACACTCTACCATTTCTCTACTTGGCTCTTCTTCAGTCTACTACACTCTACTTAGGCTCAACTTGTCTCTACTTCAGTCTACAACACCCTACCATGGATCTACTTTGCTCTACTTCACTCTTCTACACTCTACCATTGCTCTACTTCACTCTACTACACTCTACCCTGGCTCTAATTGGCTCTGCTTCAATCTAGTACGCTCTACCATGGCTCTACTTGGCTCTACTTCACTCTACTACAGTCTACCATGATTCTACTCGTCTCTACTTCACTCTACTACAACCTACCATGGCTCTGCTTGACTCTACTTCACTCTACCATGGCGCTACTTGGCTCTACTTCACTACACTCCTCCATGACTCTATACACTACCTTGGCTCTACTTAGGTCTACTGTTCTACTTCACTCTACTACTCTCTACCATGGCTCTACTTGACTCTACTACACACTACCATGGCTCTACCTGACTCTACTACACTCTACATTGGATCTACCTTGTTGTACTTCACTCTACTACACTCTATCATGGCTCTATTAGACTCTACTTCACTCTACCTCACTCTACCATTTCTGTGCTTGGCTCTACTTCAGTCTACTACAATCTACCATGTCTCTACTTGGCTCTACTTCAGTCTACTACACTTTACCATGGCTCTACTTGGCTCTACTTCACTCTTCTATGCTCTACCATTGCTCTACTTCACTCTACTACACTCTACCCTGGCTCTACTTCGCTCTACTTCACTCTAGTACACTCTACCATGGCTCTACTTGGCTCTACTTCACTCTACTACACTCTACCATGGCTCTACTCGGCTCTACTTCACTCTACTACAACCTACCATGGCTCAACTTGACTCTACTTCACTCTACCATGGCTCTACGTGGCTCTACTTCACTACACTCCTCCATGACTCTATACTTTACCATGGCCCTACTTGGGTCTACTGATCTACTTCACTCTACTACTCTCTACCATGGCTCTACTTGGCTCTACTTCACTCTTCTACACTCTACCATCGCTCTACTTCACTCTACTACACTCTACCCTGTCTCTACTTGGCTCTACTTCACTCTAGTACACTCTACCATGGCTCTACTCCGCTCTACTTCACTCAACTACAACCTACCATGGCTCTACTTGACTCTACTTCACTCTACCATGGCTCTACTTGGCTCTACTTCACTACACTCCTCCATGGCTCTATACTCTAACATGGCTCTACTTGGGTCTACTGCTCTACTTCACTCTACTCTCTACCATGGCTCTAGTTGACTCAACTACACACTACCATGGCTCTACCTGACTCTACTACACTCTACATTGGATCTACCTTGTTGTGCTTCACTCTACTACACTCTATCATTTCTCTACTTGGCTCTACTTCTGTCTACTACACTCTACCATGGCTCTACTTGGCTCTACTTCAGTCTACTGCACTCTACCATGTCTCTACTTGGCTCTTCTTCACTCTTCTACACTCTACCATGGCTCTACTTGACTCTACTACACTCTACCCTGTATCTACTTGACACTACTTCACTCTAGTACATTCTACCATCGCTCTACTTGGCTCTACTTCACTCTACTACACTCTACCATGGCTCTCCTCGGCTCTACTTCTCTCTACTACAACCTACCATGGCTCTACTTGACTCTACTTCATTCTACCATGACTCTACTTGGCTCTACTTCACTACACTCCTCCATGACTCTATAGTCGACCATGGCTCTACTTGTGTCTACTGCTCTACTTCACTCTACTACTCTCTACCATGGCTCTACTTGACTCCACTACACACTACCATGGCTCTACCTGACTCTACTACACTCTAAATTGGATCTACCTTGTTGTACTTCACTCTACTACACTATATCATGGCTCTATTTGACTCTACTTCACTCTACCACACTCTACCATTTCTCTACTTGGCTCTACTTCAGTCTACTACGCTCTACCATTGCTCTACTTGGCTGTACTTCAGTCAACTACACTCTACCATGGCTCTACTTGGCTCTACTTGACTCTTCTACACTCTACTATGCCTCTAATTGACTCTACTACACTCTACACTGGCTCTTCTTGGTTCTACTTCACTCTAGTACACTCTACCATGGCTCTAATTGGCTCTAGTTCACTCTACTGCACTCTACCATGGCTCTACTCGGCTCTCTTTTACTCTACAACAACCTACCATGACTCAACTTGACTCTACTTCACTCTACCATGGCTCAATTTGGCTCAACTTCACTACACTCCTCAACGGCTCTATATTCTACCATGGCTCTACTTGGGTCTACTGCTCTACTTCACTCTACTGCTCTCTACCATGGCTCTACTTGACTCTACTACACACTACCATGGCTCTACCTGACTCTAGTACACTCTACATTGGATCTACCTTGTTGTACTTCACTCTACTACACTCTATCATGGCTCTATTTGACTCTACTTCACTCTACCACACTCAACCATTTCTCTACTTGGTTCTACTTCAGTCTACTACACTCTACCATTGCTCTACTTGGCTCTACTTCAGTCTACTACACTTTACCATGGCTCTACTTGGCTCTACTTCACTCTTCTATGCTCTACCATTGCTCTACTTCACTCTACTACACTCTACCCTGGCTCTACTTCGCTCTACTTAACTCTAGTACACTCTACCATGGCTCTACTTGGCTCTACTTCACTCTACTACACTCTACCATGGCTCTACTCGGCTCTACTTCACTCTACTACAACCTACCATGGCTCTACTTGACTGTACTTCACTCTACCATGGCTCTACGTGGCTCTACTTCACTACACTCCTCCATGGCTCTATACTCTACCATGGCCCTACTTGGGTCTACTGATCTACTTCACTTTACTACTCTCTACCATGGCTCTACTTGACTCTACTTCACTATTTTACACTCTACCATCGCTCTACTTCACTCTACTACACTCTACCCTGTCTCTACTTGGCTCTACTTCACTCTAGTACACTCTACCATGGCTCTACTCCGCTCTACTTCACTCAACTACAACCTACCATGGCTCTACTTGACTCTACTTCACTCTAAAATGGCTCTACTTGGCTCTACTTCACTACACTCCTCCATGGCTCTATACTCTAACATGGCTCTACTTGGGTCTACTGCTCTACTTCACTCTACTCTCTACCATGGCTCTAGTTGACTCTACTACACACAACCATGGCTCTACCTGACTCTACTACACTCTACATTGGATCTACCTTGTTGTACTTCACTCTACTACACTCTATCATTTCTCTACTTGGCTCTACTTCTGTCTACTACACTCTACCATGGCTCTACTTGGCTCTACTTCAGTCTACTGCACTCTACCATGTCTCTACTTGGCTCTTCTTCACTCTTCTACACTCTACCATGGCTCTACTTGACTCTACTACACTCTACCCTGTATCTACTTGACACTACTTCACTCTAGTACACTCTACCATCGCTCTACTTGGCTCTACTTCACTCTACTACACTCTACCATGTCTCTCCTCGGCTCTACTTCTCTCTACTACAACCTACCCTGGCTCTACTTGACTCTACTTCATTCTACCATGACTCTACTTGGCTCTACTTCACTACACTCCTCCATGACTCTATAGCCTACCATGGCTCTACTTGGGTCTACTGCTCTACTTCACTCTACTACTCTCTACCATGGCTCTACTTGACTCTACTACACACTACCATGGCTCTACCTGACTCTACTACACTCTAAATTGGATCTACCTTGTTGTACTTCACTCTACTACACTATATCATGGCTCTATTTGACTCTACTTCACTCTACCACACTCTACCATTTCTCTACTTGGCTCTACTTCAGTCTACTACGCTCTACCATTGCTCTACTTGGCTCTACTTCAGTCTACTACACTCTACCATGGCTCTACTTGGCTCTACTTGACTCTTCTACACTCTACTATGCCTCTAATTGACTCTACTACACTCTACACTGGCTCTTCTTGGCTCTACTTCACTCTAGTACACTCTACCATGGCTCTAATTGGCTCTAGTTCACTCTACTGCACTCTACCATGGCTCTACTCGGCTCTCCTTCACTCTACCACAACCTACCATGACTCAACTTGACTCTACTTCACTCTACCATGGCTCTATTTGGCTCAACTTCACTACACTCCTCAATGGCTCTATACTCTACCATGGCTCTACTTTGGTCTACTGCTCTCTACCATGGCTCTACGTGACTCTACTACACACTACCATGGCACTACCTGACTCTACTACACTCTACATTGGATCTACCTTGTTGTACTTCACTCTACTACACTCTATCGTGGCTCTATTTGACTCTACTTCACTCTACCACACTCTACCATTTCTCTACTTGGCTCTACTTCAGTCTACTACACTCTACCATGGCTCTACTTGGCTCTACTTCAGTCTACTACACTCTACCATGTCCCTACTTGGCTCTACTTCAATCTTCTACACTCTAGCATTGCTCTACTTCACTCTACTACACTCTACCCTGGCTCTACTTGGCTCTCCTTAACTCTAGTACACTCTACCATGGCTCTACTAGGCTCTACTTCTCTCTACTACACTCTACAATGGCTCTACTCGGCTCTACTTCACTCTACTACAACCTACCATTGCTCTACTTGACTCTACTTCACTCTACCATGGCACTTCTTGGCTCTACTTCACTACACTCCTCCATGGCTCTATACTCTACCATGGCTCTACTTGGGTCTACTGGTCTACTTCACTCTACTACTCTCTACCATGGCTCTACTTGACTCTACTACACACTACCATGGCTCTACCTAACTCTAGTACACTCTACATTGGATCTACCTTGTTGCACTTCACTCTACCACACTCTATCATTTCTCTATTTGACACTACTTCACTCTACCACACTCTACCATTTCTCTACTTGGCTCTACTTCAGTCTACTACACTCTACCATGGCTCTACTTGGCTCTACTTCAGTCTACTACCCTCTACCATAGCTCTACTTGGCTCTACTTCACTCTTCTACACTCTACCATCGCTCTACTTCACTCTACTACACTCTACCCTGTCTCTACTCGGCTCTACTTCACTCTAGTACACTCTATCATGGCTCTACTCAGCTATACTTCACTCAACTACAACCTACCATGGCTCTACTTGACTCTATACTTCACTCTACCATGGCTCTACTTGTCTCTACTTCACTACACTCCTCCATGGCTCTATGCTATAACATGGCTCTAGTTGTGTCTACCTCTCTACTTCACTCTACTCTCTACCATGGCTCTACTTGACTCTACTACACACTACTCATGGCTCTACCTGACTCTACTACACTCTACATTGGACCTACCTTGTTGTACTTCACTCTACTACACTCTATTATGGCTCTATTTGACTCTACTTCACTCTACCACACTCTACCATTTCTCTACTTGTCTCTACGTCTGTCTACTACACTCTACCATGGATTTACTTGGTTCTAATTCAGTCTACTGCACTCTACCATGTCTGTACTTCGCTCTTCTTCACTCTTCTACACTCTACCATGGCTCTACTTGACTCTACTACATTCTACCCTGGATCGACTTGACACTACTTCACTCTAGTACACTCTACCATCGCTCTACTTGGCTCTACTTCACTCTACTACACTCTACCAAGGCTCTACTCGGCTCTACTTCTCTGTACTACAACCTACCTTGGCTCTTCTTGACTCTACTTCATTCTACCATGACTCTACTTGGCTCTACTTCACTACACTCCTCCATGACTCTATAGTCTACCATGGGTCTACTTGGGTCTACTGCTCTACTTCACTCTACTACTCTCTACCATGGCTCTACTTGACTCTACTACACACTACCATGGCTCTACCTGACTCTACTACACTCTAAATTGGATCTACCTTGTTGTACTTTACTCTACTACACTCTATCATGGCTCTATTTGACTCTACTTCACTCTACCACACTCTACCATTTCTCTACTTGGCTCTACTTCAGTCTACTACGCTCTACCATTGCTCTACTTGGCTCTACTTCAGTCTACTACACTCTACCATGTCTCTACTTGGCTCTACTTCACTCTTCTGCACTCTACCATGGCTCTACTTCACTCTACTACACTCTACCCTGGCTCTACTTGGCTCTACTTCACTCTAGTACACTCTACCATGGCTCTACTCGACTCTACTTCACTCTACTACAACCTACCATGGCTCTACTTGACTCTACTTCACTCTTCCATGGCTCTACTTGGCTCTACTTCACTACACTCCTTTATGGCTCTATACTCTACCACGGCTCTACTTGGGTCTACTGCTCTCCTTCACTCTACTCTCTACCATGGCTCTACTTGACTCTACTACGCACTACCATGGCTCTACCTGACTCTATTTAACTCTACATTGGATCTACCTTGTTGTACTTCCCTCTACTACACTCTATCATGGCTCTATTTGATTCTACTTCACTCTACCACACTCTACCATTTCTCTACTTGGCTCTAGCTTCAGTCTACTGCACTCTACCATGGCTCTACTTGACTCTACTTCAGTCTACTACACTCTACCATGTCTCTACTTTGCTCTACTTCACTCTTCTACACTCTACCATGGCTCTAATTGACTCCACTTCACTCTACCCTGGCTCTACTTGGCTCTACTTCACTCTAGTACACTCTACCATGGCTCTACTTGGCTCTACTTCACTCTTCTACACTCTACCATCGCTCTACTTCACTCTACTACACTCCACCCTGGCTCTACTTGGCTCTACTTCACTCTAGTACACTCTACCATGTCTGTACTAGGCTCTACTTCACTCTACTACACTGTACCATGTCTCTAGTCGGCTCTACTTCACTCTGCTACAACCTACCATTGCTCTACTTGACTCTACTTCACTCTACCATGGCTCTACTTGGCTCTACTTCTCTACACTCCTCCATGGCTCTCTACTCTACCATGGCTCTACTTGGGTGTACTGCTCTACTTCACTCTACTGCTCTCTACCATGGCTCTACTTGACTCAACCACACACTACCATGGCTCTACCTGACTCTACTACACTCTACATTGGATCTACCTTGTTGTACTTCACTCTACTACACTCTATCATTGCTCTATTTGACTCTACTTCATTCTACCACACTCTACCATTTCTCTACTTGGCTCTACTTCAGCCTACTACACTCTACCATGGCTCTACTTGGCTCTTCATCAGTCTACTACACTCTACCATGGCTCTACTCGGCTCTACTTCACTCTTCTGCACTCTACCATGGCTCTACTTCACTCTACTACACTCTACACTGGCTCTACTTGGCTCTACTTCACTACACTCCTCCATGGCTCTATACTCTACCATGGCTCTACTTGGCTCTACTTCAGTCTACTACACTCTACCATTGCTCTACTTGGCTCTACTACTCTACTTCACTCTACTCTCTACCATGGCTCTACTTGACTCTACTACACACTACCATGGCTCTACCTGATTCTACTACACTCTACATTGGATCAACCTTGTTGTACTTCACTCTACTACACTCTATCAAGGCTCTATTTGACTCTACTTGACTCTACCACACTCTTCCATTTCTCTACTTCGCTCTACTTCAGTCTACTACACTCTACCATGGCTCTACTTGGCTCTACTTCACTCTTCTACACTCTACCATGGCTCTACTTCACTCTACTACACTCTACCCTGTCTCTACTTGGCTCTACTTCACTCTAGTACCCTCTACCATGGCTCTCCTCGGCTCAACTTCACTCTACTACAACCTACCATGGCTCTACTTGACTCTACTTCACTCTACCATGGCTCTACTTGGCTCTACTTCACTACACTCCTCCATGGCTCTATACTCTACCATGGCTCTACTTGGGTCTACTGGTCTACTTCACTCTACTACTCTCTACCATGGCTCTACTTGACTCTACTACACACTACCATGGCTCTACCTAACTGTACTACACTCCAATTTGGATGTACCTTGCTGTACTTCACTCTACTACACTCTATCATGCCTCTATTTGACTCTACTTCACTCTACCACACTCTACCATTTCTCTACTTGGCTCTACTTCAGTCTACTACACTCTACCTTGGCTCTACTTGGCTCTACTTCAGTCTACTACACTCTACGATGTCCCTGCTTGGCTCTACTTCACTCTTCTACACTCTACCATTGCTCTACTTCACTCTACTACACTCTACCCTGGCTCTACTTGGCTCTACTTAACTCTAGTACACTCTACCATGGCTCTACTAGGCTCTACTTCTCTCTACTTCACTCTACCATCGCTCTACTCGGCTCTACTTCACTCTACTACAACCTACCATTGCTCTACTTGACTCTACTTCACTCTACCATGGCACTTCTTGGCTCTACTTCACTACACTCCTCCATGGTTCTATACTCTACCATGGCTCTACTTGGCTCTACTTCAGTCTACTACACTCTACCATGGCTCTACTTGGCTCTCCTTTAGTCTACTGCACTCTACCATGTCTCTACTTGGCTCTTCTTCACTCTTCTACACTCTACCATGGCTCTACTTGACTCTACTACACTCTACCCAGGATCTACTTGACACTACTTCACTCTAGTGCATTCTACCATCGCTCTACTTGGCTCTACTTCACTCTACTACACTCTACCATGGCTCTACTCGGCTCTACTTAACTCTAGTACACTCTACCATGGCTCTACTTGGCTCTACTTCAGTCTACTACACTCTACCATGGCTCTACTTGGCTCTACTTCACTCTTCTACACACAAGCATTGCTCTACTTCACTCTACTACACTCTACCCTGGCTCTACTTGGCTCTACTTAACTCTAGTACACTCTACCATGGCTCTACCAGGCTCTACTTCTCTCTACTACACTCTACCTTGGCTCTACTCGGCTCTACTTCACTCTACTACAACCTACCATTGCTCTACTTGACTCTACTTCACTCTACCATGGCACTTCTTGGCTCTACTTCACTACACTCCTCCATGGCTCTATACTCTTCCATGGCTCTACTTGGGTCTACTGCTCTACTTCACTCTACTACTCTCTACCATGGCTCTACTTGACTCTACTACACACTACCATGGCTCTACCTGACTCTAGTACACTCTAAATTGGATCTCCCTTGTTGTACTTCACTCTACCACACTCTATCATTTCTCTATTTGACACTACTTCACTCTACCACACTCTACCATTTCTCTACTTGGCTCTACTTCAGTCTACTACACTCTACCATGGCTCTACTTGGCTCTACTTCAGTCTACTACACTCTACCATGGCTCTACTTGGCTCTACTTCACTCTTCTACACTCTACCATCGCTCTACTTCACTCTACTACACTCTACCCTGTCTCTACTTGGCTCTACTTCACTCTAATACACTCTACCATGGCTCTACTCCGCTATACTTCACTCAACTACAACCTACCATGGCTCTACTTGACTCTATACTTCACTCTACCATGGCTCTACTTGTCTCTACTTCACTACACTCCTCCATGTCTCTATACTATAACATGGCTCTACTTGGGTCTACTGCTCTACTTCATTCTACTCTCTACCATGGCTCTACTTGACTCTACTACGCACTACCATGGCTCTACCTGACTCTATTTCACTCTACATTGGATCTACCTTGTTGTACTTCCCTCTACTACACTCTATCATGGCTCTATTTGATTCTACTTCACTCTACCACACTCTACCATTTCTCTACTTGGCTCTAGCTTCAGTCTACTGCACTCTACCATGGCTCTACTTGACTCTACTTCAGTCTACTACACTCTACCATGTCTCTACTTTGCTCTACTTCACTCTTCTACACTCTACCATGGCTCTAATTGACTCTACTACACTCTACCCTGGCTCTACTTGGCTCTACTTCACTCTAGTACACTCTACCATGGCTCTACTTGGCTCTACTTTACTCTACTACACTCTACAATGGCTCTACTCGGCTCTACTTCACTCTACTACAACCTACCATGATTCTACTTGACTCCACTTCACTCTACCATCGCTCTATTTGGCTAAACTTCACTACACTCCTCAATGGCTCTATACTCTACCATGGCTCTACTTGGGTCTACTGCTCTACTTCACTCTACTGCTCTCTACCATGGCTCTACGTGACTCTACTACACACTGCCATGGCTCTACCTGACTCTACTACACTCTACATTGGATCTACCTTGTTGTACTTCATTCTACTACACTCTATCATGGCTCTATTTGACTCTACTTCACTCTACCACACTCTACCATTTCTCTACTTGGCTCTACTTCAGTCTACTACACTCTACCATGGCTTTACTTGGCTCTACTTCGGTCTACTACACTCTACCATGTCTCTACTTGGCTCTACTTCACTCTTCTACACTCTACCATAATTCTACTTGACTCTACTACACTCTTCGCTGGCTCTACTTGGCTCTACTTCACTCTAGTACACTCTATCATGTCTTTACTCGGCTCTACTTCACTCTACTGCACTCTACCATGGCTCTACTTGGCTTTACTTCACTCTACTACAACCTACCATCTCTATATTTGACTCTACTTCACTCTACCGTGGCTCTACTTGGCTCTACTTCACTACACTCCTCCATGTCTCTATAATCTACCATGGCTATACTTGGGTCTACTACTCTACTTGACTCTACTACTCTCTACCATGGCTCTACTTCACTATACTACACACTACCATGGCTCTACCTGACTCTACTACACGCTACATTGGATCTACCTTGTTGTACTTCACTCTACTACACTCTATCATAGCTCTATTTGATTCTACTTCACTCTACCACACTCTACCATTTCTCTACTTGGCTCTACTTCAATCTACTACACTCTACCATGGCTCTACTTGGCTCTACTTCGGTCTACTACACTCTACCATGTCTCTACTTGGCTCTACTTCACTCTTCTACACTCTACCATGACTCTACTTGACTCTATTACACTCTTCGCTGGCTCTACTTGGCTCTACTTCACTCTAGTACACTCTATCATGTCTCTACTCGGCTCTACTTCACTCTACTACACTCTACCATGGCTCTACTTGGCTTTACTTCACTCTACTACAACCTACCATCTCTATATTTGACTCTACTTCACTCTACCGTGGCTCTACTTGGCTCTACTTCACTACACTCCTCCATGTCTCTATACTCTACCATGGCTATACTTGGGTCTACTGCTCTACTTCACTCTACTACTCTCTACCATGGCTCTACTTCACTCTACTACACACTACCATGGCTCTACCTGACTCTACTACACTCTACATTGGATCTACCTTGTTGTACTTCACTCTACTACACTCTATCATAGCTCTATTTGACTCTACTTCACTCTACCAGACTCTTCCATTTCTCTACTTGGCTCTACTTCAGTCTACTACACTCTACCATGGCTCTACTTGGCTCTACTTCAGTCTACCACACTCTACCATGGCTCTTCTTGGCTCTACTTCACTCTTCTACACACTACCATGTCTCTACTTCACTCTACTACCCTCCACCCTGGCTCTACTTTGTTCTAGTTCACTCTAGTACACTCTACCATGGCTCTACTCGGCTCTACTTCACTCTACTACTCTCTACCATGGCTCTACTTGACTTTACTACACACTACCATAGCTCTACCTGACTCTACTACACTCTACATTGGATCTACCTTGTTGTACTTCACTCTACTACACTCTATCAAGGCTCTATTTGACTCTACTTCACTCTACCACACTCTACCATTTCTCTACTTGGCTCTACTTCAGTCTACTACACTCTACCATGGCTCTACTTGGCTCTACTTCAGTCTACTACACTCTACCATGGCTCTACTTGGCTCTACTTCACTCTTCTACACTCTACCATCGCTCTACTTCACTCTACTACACTCCACCCTGGCTCTACTTGGCTCTACTTCACTCTAGTACACTCTACCATGTCTGTACTAGGCTCTACTTCACTCTACTACACTGTACCATGTCTCTAGTCGGCTCTACTTCACTCTGCTACAACCTACCATTGCTCTACTTGACTCTACTTCACTCTACCATGGCTCTACTTGGCTCTACTTCTCTACACTCCTCCATGGCTCTCTACTCTACCATGGCTCTACTTGGGTGTACTGCTCTACTTCACTCTACTGCTCTCTACCATGGCTCTACTTGACTCAACCACACACTACCATGGCTCTACCTGACTCTACTACACTCTACATTGGATCTACCTTGTTGTACTTCACTCTACTACACTCTATCATTGCTCTATTTGACTCTACTTCATTCTACCACACTCTACCATTTCTCTACTTGGCTCTACTTCAGCCTACTACACTCTACCATGGCTCTACTTGGCTCTTCATCAGTCTACTACACTCTACCATGGCTCTACTCGGCTCTACTTCACTCTTCTGCACTCTACCATGGCTCTACTTCACTCTACTACACTCTACACTGGCTCTACTTGGCTCTACTTCACTACACTCCTCCATGGCTCTATACTCTACCATGGCTCTACTTGGCTCTACTTCAGTCTACTACACTCTACCATTGCTCTACTTGGCTCTACTACTCTACTTCACTCTACTCTCTACCATGGCTCTACTTGACTCTACTACACACTACCATGGCTCTACCTGATTCTACTACACTCTACATTGGATCAACCTTGTTGTACTTCACTCTACTACACTCTATCAAGGCTCTATTTGACTCTACTTGACTCTACCACACTCTTCCATTTCTCTACTTCGCTCTACTTCAGTCTACTACACTCTAACATGGCTCTACTTGGCTCTACTTCACTCTTCTACACTCTACCATGGCTCTACTTCACTCTACTACACTCTACCCTGTCTCTACTTGGCTCTACTTCACTCTAGTACCCTCTACCATGGCTCTCCTCGGCTCAACTTCACTCTACTACAACCTACCATGGCTCTACTTGACTCTACTTCACTCTACCATGGCTCTACTTGGCTCTACTTCACTACACTCCTCCATGGCTCTATACTCTACCATGGCTCTACTTGGGTCTACTGGTCTACTTCACTCTACTACTCTCTACCATGGCTCTACTTGACTCTACTACACACTACCATGGCTCTACCTAACTGTACTACACTCCAATTTGGATGTACCTTGCTGTACTTCACTCTACTACACTCTATCATGCCTCTATTTGACTCTACTTCACTCTACCACACTCTACCATTTCTCTACTTGGCTCTACTTCAGTCTACTACGCTCTACCTTGGCTCTACTTGGCTCTACTTCAGTCTACTACACTCTACGATGTCCCTGCTTGGCTCTACTTCACTCTTCTACACTCTACCATTGCTCTACTTCACTCTACTACACTCTACCCTGGCTCTACTTGGCTCTACTTAACTCTAGTACACTCTACCATGGCTCTACTAGGCTCTACTTCTCTCTACTTCACTCTACCATCGCTCTACTCGGCTCTACTTCACTCTACTACAACCTACCATTGCTCTACTTGACTCTACTTCACTCTACCATGGCACTTCTTGGCTCTACTTCACTACACTCCTCCATGGTTCTATACTCTACCATGGCTCTACTTGGCTCTACTTCAGTCTACTACACTCTACCATGGCTCTACTTGGCTTTCCTTTAGTCTACTGCACTCTACCATGTCTCTACTTGGCTCTTCTTCACTCTTCTACACTCTACCATGGCTCTACTTGACTCTACTACACTCTACCCTGGATCTACTTGACACTACTTCACTCTAGTACATTCTACCATCGCTCTACTTGGCTCTACTTCACTCTACTACACTCTACCATGGCTCTACTCGGCTCTACTTAACTCTAGTACACTCTACCATGGCTCTACTTGGCTCTACTTCAGTCTACTACACTCTACCATGGCTCTACTTGGCTCTACTTCACTCTTCTACACACAAGCATTGCTCTACTTCACTCTACTACACTCTACCCTGGCTCTACTTGGTCTACTTAATTCTAGTACACTCTACCATGGCTCTACCAGGCTCTACTTCTCTCTACTACACTCTACCTTGGCTCTACTCGGCTCTACTTCACTCTACTACAACCTACCATTGCTCTACTTGACTCTACTTCACTCTACCATGGCACTTCTTGGCTCTACTTCACTACACTCCTCCATGGCTCTATACTCTTCCATGGCTCTACTTGGGTCTACTGCTCTACTTCACTCTACTACTCTCTACCATGGCTCTACTTGACTCTACTACACACTACCATGGCTCTACCTGACTCTAGTACACTCTAAATTGGATCTCCCTTGTTGTACTTCACTCTACCACACTCTATCATTTCTCTATTTGACTCTACTTCACTCTACCACACTCTACCATTTCTCTACTTGGCTCTACTTCAGTCTACTACACTCTACCATGGCTCTACTTGGCTCTACTTCAGTCTACTACACTCTACCATGGCTCTCCTTGGCTCTACTTCACTCTTCTACACTCTACCATCGCTCTACTTCACTCTACTACACTCTACCCTGTCTCTACTTGGCTCTACTTCACTCTAATACACTCTACCATGGCTCTACTCCGCTATACTTCACTCAACTACAACTTACCATGGCTCTACTTGACTCTATACTTCACTCTACCATGGCTCTACTTGTCTCTACTTCACTACACTCCTCCATGGCTCTATACTATAACATGGCTCTACTTGGGTCTACTGCTCTACTTCACTCTACTCTCTACCATGGCTCTACTTGTCTCTACTACACACTACTCATGGCTCTACCTCACTCTACTACACTCTACATTGGATCTACCTTGTTGTACTTCACTCTACTACACTCTATTATGGCTCTATTTGACTCTACTTCACTCTACCACACTCTACCATTTCTCTACTTGTCTGTACTTCTGTCTACTACACTCTACCATGGATCTACTTGGTTCTAATTCAGTCTACTGCACTCTACCAAGTCTCTACTTGGCTCTTCTTCACTCTTCTACACTCTACCATGTCTCTACTTGACTCTACTACACTCTACCCTGTATCTACTTGACAGTACTTCACTCTAGTACACCCTACCATCGCTCTACTTGGCTCTACTTCACTCTACTACACTCTACCAAGGCTCTACTCGGCTCTACTTCTCTGTACTACAACCTACCATGGCTCTTCTTGACTCTACTTAATTCTACCATGACTCTACTTGGCTCTACTTCACTACACTCCTCCATGACTCTATAGTCTACCATGGCTCTACTTGGGTCTACTGCTCTACTTCACTCTACTACTCTCTACCATGGCTCTACTTGACTCTACTACACACTACCTTGGCTCTACCTGACTCTACTACACTCTAAATTGGATCTACCTTGTTGTACTTCACTCTACTACACTCTATCATGGCTCTATTTGACTCTACTTCACTCTACCACACTCTACCATTTCTCTACTTGGCTCTACTTCAGTCTACTACGCTCTACCATTGCTCTACTTGGCTCTACTTCAGTCTACTACACTCTACCATGGCTCTACTTGGCTCTACTTGACTCTTCTACACTCTACTATGCCTCTAATTGACTCTACTACACTCTACACTGCTCTTCTTGGCCCTACTTCACTCTAGTACACTCTACCATGGCTCTAATTGGCTCTAGTTCACTCTACTGC
Organism: Agelas oroides; assembly: GCA_949130485.1. Taxonomy (NCBI): domain Eukaryota; kingdom Metazoa; phylum Porifera; class Demospongiae; order Agelasida; family Agelasidae; genus Agelas; species Agelas oroides. The sequence continues at coordinate 5,413,366 of OX422195.1, forward strand.
ACTCTACCATGGCTCTACTCGGCTCTCCTTTACTCTACTACAACCTACCATGACTCAACTTGACTCTACTTCACTCTACCATGGCTCTACTTGGGTCTACTGCTCTACTTCAATCTACTGCTCTCTACCATGGCTCTACGTGGCTCTACTACACACTACCATGGCACTACCTGACTCTACTACACTCTACATTGGATCTACCTTGTTGTACTTCACTTTACTACACTCTATCATGGCTCTATTTGACTCTACTTCACTCTACCACACTCTACCATTTCCCTACTTGGCTCTACTTCAGTCTACTACACTCTACCATGGCTCTACTTGGCTCTACTTCAGTCTACTACACTCTACCATGTCCCTACTTGGCTCTACTTCACTCTTCTACACTCTAGCATTGCTCTACTTCACTCTACTACACTCTACCCTTGATCTACTTGGCTCTACTTAACTCTAGTACACTCTACCATGGCTCTACTAGGCTCTACTTCTCTCTACTACACTCTACAATGGCTCTACTCGGCTCTACTTCACTCTACTACAACCTACCATTGCTCTACTTGCCTCTACTTCACTCTACCATGGCACTTCTTGGCTCTACTTCACTACACTCCTCCATGGCTCTATACTCTACGATGGCTCTACTTGGGTCTACTGCTCTACTTCACTCCACTACTCTCTACCATGGCTCTACTTGACTCTACTACACACTACCATGGCTCTACCTGACTCTAGTACACTCTACATTGGATCTACCTTGTTGTACTTCTCTCTACCACACTCTATCATTTCTCTATTTGACACTACTTCACTCTACCACACTCTACCATTTGTCTACTTGGCTCTACTTCAGTCTACTACACTCTACCATGGCTCTACTTGGCTCTACTTCAGTCTACTACACTCTACCATGGCTTTACTTGGCTCTACTTCACTCTTCAACACTCTATCATCACTCTACTTCACTCTACTACACTCTACCCTGTCTCTACTTGTCTCTACTTCACTCTAGTACACTCTACCATGGCTCTACTCCGCTATACTTCACTCAACTACAACCTACCATGGCTCTACTTGACTCTATACTTCACTCTACCATGGCTCTACTTGTCTCTACTTCACTAAACTCCTCCATGGCTCTATACTATAACATGGCTCTACTTGGGTCTACTGCTCTACTTCACTCTACTCTCTACCATGGCTCTACTTGACTCTACTACACACTACTCATGGCTTTACCTGACTCTACTACACTCTACATTGGATCTACCTTGTTGTACTTCACTCTACCACACTCTATTATGGCTCTATTTGACTCTACTTCACTCTACCACACTCTACCATTTCTCTACTTGTCTCTACTTCTGTCTACTACACTCTACCATGGATCTACTTGGTTCTAATTCAGTCTACTGCACTAGCTCTACCATGTCTCTACTTCGCTCTTCTTCACTCTTCTACACTCTACCATGGCTCTACTTGACTCTACTACACTCTACCCTGGATCTACTTGACACTACTTCACTCTAGTACACCCTACCATCCCTCTACTTGGCTCTACTTCACTCTACTACACTCTACCAAGGCTCTACTCGGCTCTACTTCTCTGTACTACAACCTACCATGGCTCTTCTTGACTCTACTTCATTCTACCATGACTCTACTTGGCTCTACTTCACTACACTCCTCCATGACTCTATAGTCTACCACGGCTCTACTTGGGTCTACTGCTCTCCTTCACTCTACTCTCTACCATGGCTCTACTTGACTCTACTACGCACTACCATGGCTCTACCTGACTCTATTTCACTCTACATTGGATCTACCTTGTTGTACTTAACTCTACTACACTCTATCATGGCTCTATTTGACTCTACTTCACTCTACCACACTCTACCATTTCTCTACTTGGCTCTACTTCAGTCTACTACGCTCTACCATTACTCTACTTGGCTCTACTTCAGTCTACTACACTCTACCATGGCTCTACTTGGCTCTACTTGACTCTTCTACACTCTACTATGCCTCTAATTGACTCTACTACACTCTACACTGGCTCTTCTAGGCCCTACTTCACTCTAGTACACTCTACCATGGCTCTAATTGGCTCTAGTTCACTCTACTGCACTCTACCATGGCTGTACTCGGCTCTCCTTCACTCTACTACAATCTACCATCACTCAACTTGACTCTACTTCACTCTACCATGGCTCTATTTGACTCAACTTCACTACACTCCTCAATGGCTCTATACTCTACCATGGCTCTACTTGGGTCTACTGCTCTACTTCACTCTACTGCTCTCTACCATGGCTCCACGTGACTCTACTACACTCTACCATGGCACTACCTGACTCTACTACACTCTACATCGGATCTACCTTGTTGTACTTCACTCTACTACACTCTATCATGGCTCTATTTGACTCTACTTCACTCTACCACACTCTACCATTTCTCTACTTGGCTCTACTTCAGTCTACTACACTCTACCATGGCTCTACTTGGCTCTACTTCAGTCTACTACACTCTACCTGGTCCCTACTTGGCTCTACTTCACTCTTCTACACTCTAGCATTGCTCTACTTCACTCTACTACACTCTACCCTGGCTCTACTTGGCTCTACTTAACTCTAGTACACTCTACCATGGCTCTACTAGGCTCTACTTCTCTCTACTACACTCTACAATGGCTCTACTCGGCTCTACTTCACTCTACTACAACCTACCATTGCTCTACTTGACTCTACTTCACTCTACCATGGCACTTCTTGGCTCTACTTCACTACACTCCTCCATGGCTCTATACTCTACCATGGCTCTACTTGGGTCTACTGCTCTACTTCACTCTACTACTCTCTATCATGGCTCTACTTGACTCTACTACACACTACCATGGCTCTACCTGACTCTAGTACACTCTACATTGGATCTACCTTGTTGTACTTCACTCTACCACACTCTATCATTTCTCTATTTGACACTACTTCACTCTACCACACTCTACCATTTCTCTACTTGGCTCTACTTCAGTCTACTACACTCTACCATGGCTCTACTTGGCTCTACTTCAGTCTACTACACTCTACCATGGCTCTACTTGGCTCTACTTCACTCTTCTACACTCTACCATCGCTCTACTTCACTCTACTACACTCTACCCTGTCTCTACTTGGCTCTACTTCACTCTTCTACACTCTACCATCGCTCTACTTCACTCTACTACACTCTACCCTGTCTCTACTTGGCTCTACTTCACTCTAATACACTCTACCATGGCTCTACTCCGCTATACTTCACTCAACTACAACCTACCATGGCTCTACTTGACTCTATACTTCACTCTACCATGGCTCTACTTGTCTCTACTTCACTACACTCCTCCATGGCTCTATACTATAACATGGCTCTACTTGGGTCTACTGCTCTACTTCACTCTACTCTCTACCATGGCTCTACTTGTCTCTACTACACACTACTCATGGCTCTACCTCACTCTACTACACTCTACATTGGATCTACCTTGTTGTACTTCACTCTACTACACTCTATTATGGCTCTATTTGACTCTACTTCACTCTACCACATTCTACCATTTCTCTACTTGTCTGTACTTCTGTCTACTACACTCTACCATGGATCTACTTGGTTCTAATTCAGTCTACTGCACTCTACCAAGTCTCTACTTGGCTCTTCTTCACTCTTCTACACTCTACCATGTCTCTACTTGACTCTACTACACTCTACCCTGTATCTACTTGACAGTACTTCACTCTAGTACACCCTACCATCGCTCTACTTGGCTCTACTTCACTCTACTACACTCTACCAAGGCTCTACTCGGCTCTACTTCTCTGTACTACAACCTACCATGGCTCTTCTTGACTCTACTTCATTCTACCATGACTCTACTTGGCTCTACTTCACTACACTCCTCCATGACTCTATAGTCTACCATGGCTCTACTTGGGTCTACTGCTCTACTTCACTCTACTACTCTCTACCATGGCTCTACTTGACTCTACTACACACTACCTTGGCTCTACCTGACTCTACTACACTCTAAATTGGATCTACCTTGTTGTACTTCACTCTACTACACTCTATCATGGCTCTATTTGACTCTACTTCACTCTACCACACTCTACCATTTCTCTACTTGGCTCTACTTCAGTCTACTACGCTCTACCATTGCTCTACTTGGCTCTACTTCAGTCTACTACACTCTACCATGGCTCTACTTGGCTCTACTTGACTCTTCTACACTCTACTATGCCTCTAATTGACTCTACTACACTCTACACTGCTCTTCTTGGCCCTACTTCACTCTAGTACACTCTACCATGGCTCTAATTGGCTCTAGTTCACTCTACTGCACTCTACCATGGCTCTACTCGGCTCTCCTTTACTCTACTACAACCTACCATGACTCAACTTGACTCTACTTCACTCTACCATGGCTCTACTTGGGTCTACTGCTCTACTTCAATCTACTGCTCTCTACCATGGCTCTACGTGGCTCTACTACACACTACCATGGCACTACCTGACTCTACTACACTCTACATTGGATCTACCTTGTTGTACTTCACTTTACTACACTCTATCATGGCTCTATTTGACTCTACTTCACTCTACCACACTCTACCATTTCCCTACTTGGCTCTACTTCAGTCTACTACACTCTACCATGGCTCTACTTGGCTCTACTTCAGTCTACTACACTCTACCATGTCCCTACTTGGCTCTACTTCACTCTTCTACACTCTAGCATTGCTCTACTTCACTCTACTACACTCTACCCTTGATCTACTTGGCTCTACTTAACTCTAGTACACTCTACCATGGCTCTACTAGGCTCTACTTCTCTCTACTACACTCTACAATGGCTCTACTCGGCTCTACTTCACTCTACTACAACCTACCATTGCTCTACTTGCCTCTACTTCACTCTACCATGGCACTTCTTGGCTCTACTTCACTACACTCCTCCATGGCTCTATACTCTACGATGGCTCTACTTGGGTCTCCTGCTCTACTTCACTCCACTACTCTCTACCATGGCTCTACTTGACTCTACTACACACTACCATGGCTCTACCTGACTCTAGTACACTCTACATTGGATCTACCTTGTTGTACTTCTCTCTACCACACTCTATCATTTCTCTATTTGACACTACTTCACTCTACCACACTCTACCATTTGTCTACTTGGCTCTACTTCAGTCTACTACACTCTACCATGGCTCTACTTGGCTCTACTTCAGTCTACTACACTCTACCATGGCTTTACTTGGCTCTACTTCACTCTTCAACACTCTATCATCACTCTACTTCACTCTACTACACTCTACTCTGTCTCTACTTGTCTCTACTTCACTCTAGTACACTCTACCATGGCTCTACTCCGCTATACTTCACTCAACTACAACCTACCATGGCTCTACTTGACTCTATACTTCACTCTACCATGGCTCTACTTGTCTCTACTTCACTAAACTCCTCCATGGCTCTATACTATAACATGGCTCTACTTGGGTCTACTGCTCTACTTCACTCTACTCTCTACCATGGCTCTACTTGACTCTACTACACACTACTCATGGCTTTACCTGACTCTACTACACTCTACATTGGATCTACCTTGTTGTACTTCACTCTACCACACTCTATTATGGCTCTATTTGACTCTACTTCACTCTACCACACTCTACCATTTCTCTACTTGTCTCTACTTCTGTCTACTACACTCTACCATGGATCTACTTGGTTCTAATTCAGTCTACTGCACTAGCTCTACCATGTCTCTACTTCGCTCTTCTTCACTCTTCTACACTCTACCATGGCTCTACTTGACTCTACTACACTCTACCCTGGATCTACTTGACACTACTTCACTCTAGTACACCCTACCATCCCTCTACTTGGCTCTACTTCACTCTACTACACTCTACCAAGGCTCTACTCGGCTCTACTTCTCTGTACTACAACCTACCATGGCTCTTCTTGACTCTACTTCATTCTACCATGACTCTACTTGGCTCTACTTCACTACACTCCTCCATGACTCTATAGTCTACCACGGCTCTACTTGGGTCTACTGCTCTCCTTCACTCTACTCTCTACCATGGCTCTACTTGACTCTACTACGCACTACCATGGCTCTACCTGACTCTATTTCACTCTACATTGGATCTACCTTGTTGTACTTAACTCTACTACACTCTATCATGGCTCTATTTGACTCTACTTCACTCTACCACACTCTACCATTTCTCTACTTGGCTCTACTTCAGTCTGCTACGCTCTACCATTACTCTACTTGGCTCTACTTCAGTCTACTACACTCTACCATGGCTCTACTTGGCTCTACTTGACTCTTCTACACTCTACTATGCCTCTAATTGACTCTACTACACTCTACACTGGCTCTTCTAGGCCCTACTTCACTCTAGTACACTCTACCATGGCTCTAATTGGCTCTACTTCACTCTTCTACACTCTACCATCGCTCTACTTCACTCTACTACACTCTACCCTGTCTCTACTTGGCTCTACTTCACTCTAATACACTCTACCATGGCTCTACTCCGCTATACTTCACTCAACTACAACCTACCATGGCTCTACTTGACTCTATACTTCACTCTACCATGGCTCTACTTGTCTCTACTTCACTACACTCCTCCATGGCTCTATACTATAACATGGCTCTACTTGGGTCTACTGCTCTACTTCACTCTACTCTCTACCATGGCTCTACTTGTCTCTACTACACACTACTCATGGCTCTACCTCACTCTACTACACTCTACATTGGATCTACCTTGTTGTACTTCACTCTACTACACTCTATTATGGCTCTATTTGACTCTACTTCACTCTACCACACTCTACCATTTCTCTACTTGTCTGTACTTCTGTCTACTACACTCTACCATGGATCTACTTGGTTCTAATTCAGTCTACTGCACTCTACCAAGTCTCTACTTGGCTCTTCTTCACTCTTCTACACTCTACCATGTCTCTACTTGACTCTACTACACTCTACCCTGTATCTACTTGACAGTACTTCACTCTAGTACACCCTACCATCGCTCTACTTGGCTCTACTTCACTCTACTACACTCTACCAAGGCTCTACTCGGCTCTACTTCTCTGTACTACAACCTACCATGGCTCTTCTTGACTCTACTTCATTCTACCATGACTCTACTTGGCTCTACTTCACTACACTCCTCCATGACTCTATAGTCTACCATGGCTCAACTTGGGTCTACTGCTCTACTTCACTCTACTACTCTCTACCATGGCTCTACTTGACTCTACTACACACTACCTTGGCTCTACCTGACTCTACTACACTCTAAATTGGATCTACCTTGTTGTACTTCACTCTACTACACTCTATCATGGCTCTATTTGACTCTACTTCACTCTACCACACTCTACCATTTCTCTACTTGGCTCTACTTCAGTCTACTACGCTCTACCATTGCTCTACTTGGCTCTACTTCAGTCTACTACACTCTACCATGGCTCTACTTGGCTCTACTTGACTCTTCTACACTCTACTATGCCTCTAATTGACTCTACTACACTCTACACTGCTCTTCTTGGCCCTACTTCACTCTAGTACACTCTACCATGGCTCTAATTGGCTCTAGTTCACTCTACTGCACTCTACCATGGCTCTACTCGGCTCTCCTTTACTCTACTACAACCTACCATGACTCAACTTGACTCTACTTCACTCTACCATGGCTCTACTTGGGTCTACTGCTCTACTTCAATCTACTGCTCTCTACCATGGCTCTACGTGGCTCTACTACACACTACCATGGCACTACCTGACTCTACTACACTCTACATTGGATCTACCTTGTTGTACTTCACTTTACTACACTCTATCATGGCTCTATTTGACTCTACTTCACTCTACCACACTCTACCATTTCCCTACTTGGCTCTACTTCAGTCTACTACACTCTACCATGGCTCTACTTGGCTCTACTTCAGTCTACTACACTCTACCATGTCCCTACTTGGCTCTACTTCACTCTTCTACACTCTAGCATTGCTCTACTTCACTCTACTACACTCTACCCTTGATCTACTTGGCTCTACTTAACTCTAGTACACTCTACCATGGCTCTACTAGGCTCTACTTCTCTCTACTACACTCTACAATGGCTCTACTCGGCTCTACTTCACTCTACTACAACCTACCATTGCTCTACTTGCCTCTACTTCACTCTACCATGGCACTTCTTGGCTCTACTTCACTACACTCCTCCATGGCTCTATACTCTACGATGGCTCTACTTGGGTCTACTGCTCTACTTCACTCCACTACTCTCTACCATGGCTCTACTTGACTCTACTACACACTACCATGGCTCTACCTGACTCTAGTACACTCTACATTGGATCTACCTTGTTGTACTTCTCTCTACCACACTCTATCATTTCTCTATTTGACACTACTTCACTCTACCACACTCTACCATTTGTCTACTTGGCTCTACTTCAGTCTACTACACTCTACCATGGCTCTACTTGGCTCTACTTCAGTCTACTACACTCTACCATGGCTTTACTTGGCTCTACTTCACTCTTCAACACTCTATCATCACTCTACTTCACTCTACTACACTCTACCCTGTCTCTACTTGTCTCTACTTCACTCTAGTACACTCTACCATGGCTCTACTCCGCTATACTTCACTCAACTACAACCTACCATGGCTCTACTTGACTCTATACTTCACTCTACCATGGCTCTACTTGTCTCTACTTCACTAAACTCCTCCATGGCTCTATACTATAACATGGCTCTACTTGGGTCTACTGCTCTACTTCACTCTACTCTCTACCATGGCTCTACTTGACTCTACTACACACTACTCATGGCTTTACCTGACTCTACTACACTCTACATTGGATCTACCTTGTTGTACTTCACTCTACCACACTCTATTATGGCTCTATTTGACTCTACTTCACTCTACCACACTCTACCATTTCTCTACTTGTCTCTACTTCTGTCTACTACACTCTACCATGGATCTACTTGGTTCTAATTCAGTCTACTGCACTAGCTCTACCATGTCTCTACTTCGCTCTTCTTCACTCTTCTACACTCTACCATGGCTCTACTTGACTCTACTACACTCTACCCTGGATCTACTTGACACTACTTCACTCTAGTACACCCTACCATCCCTCTACTTGGCTCTACTTCACTCTACTACACTCTACCAAGGCTCTACTCGGCTCTACTTCTCTGTACTACAACCTACCATGGCTCTTCTTGACTCTACTTCATTCTACCATGACTCTACTTGGCTCTACTTCACTACACTCCTCCATGACTCTATAGTCTACCACGGCTCTACTTGGGTCTACTGCTCTCCTTCACTCTACTCTCTACCATGGCTCTACTTGACTCTACTACGCACTACCACGGCTCTACCTGACTCTATTTCACTCTACATTGGATCTACCTTGTTGTACTTAACTCTACTACACTCTATCATGGCTCTATTTGACTCTACTTCACTCTACCACACTCTACCATTTCTCTACTTGGCTCTACTTCAGTCTGCTACGCTCTACCATTACTCTACTTGGCTCTACTTCAGTCTACTACACTCTACCATGGCTCTACTTGGCTCTACTTGACTCTTCTACACTCTACTATGCCTCTAATTGACTCTACTACACTCTACACTGGCTCTTCTAGGCCCTACTTCACTCTAGTACACTCTACCATGGCTTTAATTGGCTCTAGTTCACTCTACTGCACTCTACCATGGCTGTAATCGGCTCTCCTTCACTCTACTACAATCTACCATGACTCAACTTGACTCTACTTCACTCTACCATGGCTCTATTTGACTCAACTTCACTACACTCCTCAATGGCTCTATACTCTACCATGGCTCTACTTGGGTCTACTGCTCTACTTCACTCTACTGCTCTCTACCATGGCTCCACGTGACTCTACTACACACTACCATGGCACTACCTGACTCTACTACACTCTACATCGGATCTACCTTGTTGTACTTCACTCTACTACACTCTATCATGGCTCTATTTGACTCTACTTCACTCTACCACACTCTACCATTTCTCTACTTGGCTCTACTTCAGTCTACTACACTCTACCATGGCTCTACTTGGCTCTACTTCAGTCTACTACACTCTACCTGGTCCCTACTTGGCTCTACTTCACTCTTCTACACTCTAGCATTGCTCTACTTCACTCTACTACACTCTACCCTGGCTCTACTTGGCTCTACTTAACTCTAGTACACTCTACCATGGCTCTACTAGGCTCTACTTCTCTCTACTACACTCTACAATGGCTCTACTCGGCTCTACTTCACTCTACTACAACCTACCATTGCTCTACTTGACTCTACTTCACTCTACCATGGCACTTCTTGGCTCTACTTCACTACACTCCTCCATGGCTCTATACTCTACCATGGCTCTACTTGGGTCTACTGCTCTACTTCACTCTACTACTCTCTATCATGGCTCTACTTGACTCTACTACACACTACCATGGCTCTACCTGACTCTAGTACACTCTACATTGGATCTACCTTGTTGTACTTCACTCTACCACACTCTATCATTTCTCTATTTGACACTACTTCACTCTACCACACTCTACCATTTGTCTACTTGGCTCTACTTCAGTCTACTACACTCTACCATGTCTCTACTTGGCTCTACTTCAGTCTACTACACTCTACCATGGCTCTACTTGGCTCTACTTCACTCTTCTACACTCTACCATCGCTCTACTTCACTCTACTACACTCTACCCTGTCTCTACTTGGCTCTACTTCACTCTAGTACACTCTACCATGGCTCTACTCCGCTATACTTCACTCAACTACAACCTACCATGGCTCTACTTGACTCTATACTTCACTCTACCATGGCTCTACTTGTCTCTACTTCACTATACTCCTCCATGGCTCTATACTATAACATGGCTCTACTTGGGTCTACTGCTCTACTTCACCCTACTCTCTACCATGGCTCTACTTGACTCTACTACACACTACTCATGGCTTTACCTGACTCTACTACACTCTACATTGGATCTACCTTGTTGTACTTCACTCTACTACACTCTATTATGGCTCTATTTGACTCTACTTCACTCTACCACACTCTACCATTTCTCTACTTGGCTCTAATTCAGTCTACTGCACTCTACCATGTCTCTACTTCGCTCTTCTTCACTCTTCTACACTCTACCATGGTTCTACTTGACTCTACTACACTCTACCCTGGATCTACTTCACACTACTTCACTCTAGTACACCCTACCATCGCTCTACTTGGCTCTACTTCACTCTACTACACTCTACCAAGGCTCTACTCGGCTCTACTTCTCTGTACTACAACCTACCATGGCTCTACTTGACTCTACTTCATTCTACCATGAATCTACTTGGCTCTACTTCACTACACTCCTCCATGACTCTATAGTCTACCATGGCTCTACATGGGTCTACTGCTCTACTTCACTCTACTACTCTCTACCATGGCTCTACTTGACTCTACTACACACTACCATGGCTCTACCTGACTCTACTACACTCTAAATTGGATCTACCTTGTTGTACTTCACTCTACTACACTCTATCATGGCTCTATTTGACTCTATTTCACTCTACCACACCCTACCATTTCTCTACTTGGCTCTACTTCAGTCTACTACGCTCTACCATTGCTCTACTTGGTTCTACTTCAGTCTACTACACTCTACCATGTCTCTACTTGGCTCTACTTCACTCTTCTGCACTCTACCATGGCTCTACTTCACTCTACTACACTCTACCCTGGCTCTACTTGGCTCTACTTCACTCTAGTACACTCTACCATGGCTCTACTCGGCTCTACTTCACTCTACTACAACCTACCATGGCTCTACTTGACTCTACTTCACTCTTCCATGGCTCTACTTGGCTCTACTTCACTACACTCCTCCATGGCTCTATACTCTACCACGGCTCTACTTGGGTCTATTGCTCTCCTTCACTCTACTCTCTACCATGGCTCTACTTGACTCTATTACGCACTACCATGGCTCTACCTGACTCTATTTCACTCTACATTGGATCTACCTTGTTGTACTTCACTCTACTACACTCTATCATGGCTCTATTTGACTCTACTTCACTCTACCACACTCTACCATTTCTCTACTTGGCTCTACTTCAGTCTACTACACTCTACCATTGCTCTACTTGACTCTACTTCAGTCTACTACACTCTACCATGTCTCTACTTTGCTCTACTTCACTCTTCTACACTCTACCATGGCTCTAATTGACTCTACTACACTCTACCCTGGCTCTACTTGGCTCTACTTCACTCTACTACACTCTACCATCGCTCTACTTGGCTCTACTTTACTCTACTACACTCTACAATGGCTCTACTCGGCTCTACTTCACTCTACTACCACCTACCATGACTCAACTTGACTCTACTTTACTCTACCATGGCTCGACTTGGCTCTACTTCACTACACTCCTCCATGGTTCTATACCCTACCATGGCTCTACATGGATCTACTGCTCTACTTCACTCAACTACTCTCTACAATGGCTCTACTTGACTCTACTACACACCTCCATGGCTCTACCTGACTGTACTACACTCTACATTGGATCTATCGTGTTGTACTTCACCCTACTACACTCTATCATCGCTCTATTTGACTCTACTTCACTCTACCACACTCTACCATTTCTCTACTTGTCTCTACTTCAGTCTACTACACTCTACCATTGCTCTACTTGGCTCTACTTCAGTCTACTACACTCTACCATGTCTCTACTTGGCTCTACTTCACTCTAGTACATTCTACCATGGCTCTACTTGGCTCTACTTCACTCTACTACAACCTACCATGGCTCTACTTGACTCTACTTCACTCTTCTATGGCTCTACTTGGCTCTATTTCACTACACTCCTCCATGGCTCTATACTCTACCACGGCTCTACTTGGGTCTATTGCTCTCCTTCACTCTACTCTCTACCATGGCTCTACTTGACTCTATTACGCACTACCATGGCTCTACCTGACTCTATTTCACTCTACATTGGATCTACCTTGTTGTACTTCACTCTACTACACTCTATCATGGCTCTATTTGACTCTACTTCACTCTACCACACTCTACCATTTCTCTACTTGGCTCTACTTCAGTCTACTACACTCTACCATTGCTCTACTTGGCTCTACTTCAGTCTACTACACTCTACCATGTCTCTACTTAGCTCTACTTCACTCTTCTACACTCTACCATGGCTCTAATTGACTCTACTACACTCTACCCTGGCTCTACTTGGCTCTACTTCACTCTAGTGCACTCTACCATGGCTCTACTTGGCTACTCTCACTATCCACCACCTCAGCCTCCGGCTCAATTACCTCTTCACCAAGGGGGTATACTATGGTTAACTTTGGGAAATGGGAATGGGGCTGGGACAAGGAATTATTATTGGAGAGATATTCCTTCCGGCTCAATTACACTCTACCATTGCTCTACTTGCCTCTACTTCAGTCTACTACACTCTACCATGTCTCCACTTGGCTCTACTTCACTCTAGTACACTCTACCATGGCTCTACTCCGCTCTACTTCACTCAACAACAACCTACCATGGCTCTACTTGACTCTACTTCACTCTACCATGGCTCTACTTGGCTCCACTTCACTACACTCCTCCATGGCTCTATACTCCAACATGGCTCTACTTGGGTCTACTGCTCTACTTCACTCTACTCTCAACCATGGCTCTACTTGACTCTACTACACACTACCATGGCTCTACCTGACTCTACTACACTCTACATTGGATCTACCTTGATGTACTTCACTCTACTACACTCTATCATGGCTCTATTTGACTCTACTTCACACTACCACACTCTACCATTTCTCTACATGGCTCTACTTCACTCTACTACACTCTACCCTGGCTCTACTTGGCTCTACTTCACTCTAGTACATTCTACCATGGCTCTACTTGGCTCTACTTCACTCTACTACAACCTACCATGGCTCTACTTGACTCTACTTCACTCTTCCATGGCTCTACTTGGCTCTACTTCACTACACTCCTCCATGGCTCTATACTCTACCACGGCTCTACTTGGGTCTATTGCTCTCCTTCACTCTACTCTCTACCATGGCTCTACTTGACTCTATTACGCACTACCATGGCTCTACCTGACTCTATTTCACTCTACATTGGATCTACCTTGTTGTACTTCACTCTACTACACTCTATCATGGCTCTATTTGACTCTACTTCACTCTACCACACTCTACCATTTCTCTACTTGGCTCTACTTCAGTCTACTTCATTCTACCATGGCTCTACTTGGCTCTACTTCAGTCTACTACACTCTATCATGTCTCTACTTAGCTCTACTTCACTCTCTACACTCTACCATGGCTCTAATTGACTCTACTACACTCTACCCTGGCTCTACTTGGCTCTACTTCACTCTAGTACACTCTACCATGGCTCTACTTGGCTCTACTTTACTCTACTACACTCTACAATGGCTCTACTCGGCTCTACTTCACTCTACTACCACCTACCATGACTCTACTTGACTCTACTTTACTCTACCATGGCTCTACTTGGCTCTACTTCACTACATTCCTCCATGGCTCTATACCCTACAATGGCTCTACATGGGTCTACTGCTCTACTTCACTCTACTACTCTCTACAATGGCTCTACTTGACTCTACTACACACTACCATGGCTCTACCTGACTCTACTACACTCTACATTGGATCTATCTTGTTCTACTTCACTCTACTACACTCTATCATGGCTCTATTTGACTCTACTTCACTCTACCACACTCTACCATTTCTCTACATGGCTCTACTTCAGTCTACTACGCTCTACCATTGCTCTACTTGGCTATACTTCAGTCTACTACACTCTACTATCTCTCTACTTGGCTCTACTTCACTCTTCTACACTCTACCATGGCTCTACTTCACTCTACTACACTCTACCCTGGCTCTACTTGGCTCTACTTCACTCTAGTACACTCTACCAAGGCTCTACTCTGCTCTACTTCACTCTACTACAACCTACCATGGCTCTACTTGACTCTACTTCACTCTTCCATGGCTCTACTTGGCTCTACTTCACTACACTCCTCCATGGCTCTATACTCTACCACGGCTCTACTTGGGTCTACTGCTCTCCTTCACTCTACTCTCTACCATGGCTCTACTTGACTCTACTACGCACTACCATGGCTCTACCTGACTCTATTTCACTCTACATTGGATCTACCTTGTTGTACTTCACTCTACTACACTCTATCATGGCTCTATTTGACTCTACTTCACTCTACCACACTCTACCATTTCTCTACTTGGCTCTACTTCAATCTACTACACTCTACCATTGCTCTACCTGGCTCTACTTCAGTCTACTACACTCTACCATGTCTCCACTTGGCTCTACTTCACTCTACTACATTCTACCATGGCTCTACTTGACTCTACTACACTCTACCATGGCTCTACTTGGCTTTACTTCAATCTAGCGCACTCTACCATTGCTCTACTTGGCTCTACTTCACTCTACTACACTCTACCATGGATCTGCTCTGCTCAACTTCAGTCTACCGCACTCTACCTTTTCTCTACTTGGCTCTACTTCAGTCTACTACACTCTACCGTGGCTCTACTTGGCTCTACTTCAGTCTACTACACTCTACCATGTCCCTACTTGGCTCTACTTCACTCTTCTACACTATACCATTGCTCTACTTCACTCTACTACACTGTACCATGGCTCTACTTGGCTCTACTTAACTCTAGTACACTCTACCATGGCTCTATTAGGCTCTACTTCTCTCTACTACACTCTACCATGGCTCTACTCGGCTCTACTTCACTCTACTACAACCTACCATTGCTCTACTTGACTCTACTTCACTCTACCATTTCACTTCTTGGCTCTACTTCACTACACTCCTCCATGGCTTTATACTCTACCATGGCTCTAGTTGGGTCTACTACTCTACTTCACTCTACTACTCTCTACCATGGCTCTACTTGACTCTACTACACACTACCATGGCTCTACCTGACTCTAGTACACTCTACATTGGATCTACCTTGTTGTACTTCACTCTACCACACTCTATCATTTCTCTATTTGACACTACTTCACTCTACCACACTCTACCATTTCTATACTTGGCTCTACTTCAGTCTACTACACTCTACCATGGCTCTACTTGGCTCTACTTCAGTCTACTACACTCTACCATGGCTCTACTTGGCTCTACCTCACTCTTCTACACACTACCATCGCTCTACTTCACTCTACTACACTCTACCCTGTCTCTACTTGTCTCTACTTCACTCTAGTACACTCTACCATCGCTCTACTTGGCTCTACTTCACTCTACTACACTCTACCATGGCTCTACTCGGCTCTACTTCTCTGTACTACAACCTACCATGGCTCTACTTGACTCTACTTCATTCTACCATGACTCTACTTGGCTCTACTTCACTACACTCCTCCATGACTCTATAGTCTACTATGGCTCTACTTGGGTCTACTGCTCTACTTCACTCTACTACTCTCTACCATGGCTCTACTTCACTCTACTACACACTACCATGGCTCTACCTGGCTCTACTACACTCTAAATTGGATCTACCTTGTTGTACTTTACTCTACTACACTCTATCATGGCTCTATTTGACTCTACTTCACTCTACCACACTCTACCATTTCTCTACTTGGCTCTACTTCAGTCTACTACGCTCTACCATTGCTCTACCTGGCTCTACTTCAATCTACTACACTCTACCATGGCTCTACTTGTCTCTACTTGACTTTTCTTCACTCTACTATGCCTCTAATTGACTCTACTACACTCTCCACTGGCTCTTCTTGGCTCTACTTCACTCTAGTACACTCTTCCATGGCTCTAATTGGCTCTAGTTCACTCTATTGCACTCTACCATGGCTCTACTCGGCTTTACTTCACTCTACTACAACCTACCATGACTCTACTTGACTCTACTTCACTCTACCATGGCTTTATTTGGCTCAACTTCACTGCACTCCTCAATGGCTCTATACTCTACCATGGCTCTACTTGGGTCTACTGCTCTACTTCACTCTACTGCTCTCTACCATGGCTCAACGTGACTCTACTACACACTACCATGGCTCTACCTGACTTTACTACACTCTACATTGGATCTTCCCTGTTGTACTTCACTCTACTACACCCTATCATGGCTGTGTTTGACTCTACTTCACTCTACCACACTCTACCATTTCTCTACTTGGCTCTACTTCAGTCTACTACACTCTACCATGGCTCTACTTGGCTCTACTTCAGTCTACTACACTCTACCATGGCTCTACTTGGCTCTACTTCACCCTTCTACACTCTACCATGGCTCTACTTCACTCTACTACACTCTACCCTGTCTCTACTTGGCTCTACTTCACTCTAGTACACTCTACCATGGCTCTACTCCGCTATACTTCACTCAACTACAACCTACCATGGCTCTACTTGACTCTACTTCACTCTACCATGGCTCTACTTGTCTCTACTTCACTATACTCCTCCATGGCTCTATACTATAACATGGCTCTACTTAGGTTTACTGCTCTACTTCACTCTACTCTCTACCATGGCTCTACTTGACACTACTACACACTACTCATGGCTCTACCTGACTCTACTACACTCTACATTGGATCTACCTTGTTGTACTTCACTCTACTACACTCTATTCTGGCTCTATTTGACTCTACTTCACTCTAACACACTCTACCATTTCTCTACTTGTCTCTACTTCTGTCTACTACACTCTACCATGGCTCTACTTTGCTCTAATTCAGTCTACTGCACCCTACCATGTCTCTACTTGGCTCTTCTTCACTCTTCTACACTCTACCATGGCTCTACTTGACTCTACTACACTCTACCCTGGATCTACTCGGCTCTACTTCTCTCTACTACAACCTACCATGGCTCTATTTGACTCTACTTCATTCTATCATGACTCTACTTGGCTCTACTTCACTACACTCCTCCATGACTCTATAGTCTACCATGGCTCTACTTGGGTCTACTGCTCTACTTCACTCTACTACTCTCTACCATGGCTCTACTTGACTCTACTACACACTACCATGGCTCTACCTGACTCTACTACACTCTAAATTGGATCTACCTTGTTGTACTTCACTCTACTACACTACATCATGGCTCTATTTGACTCCACTTCACTCTACCACACTCTACCATTTCTCTACTTGGCTCTACTTCAGTCTACTACGCTCTACCATTGCTCTACTTGGCTCTACTTCAGTCTACTACACTCTACCATGTCTCTACTTGGCTCTACTTCACTCTTCTGCACTCTACCATGGCTCTACTTCACTCTACTACACTCTACCCTGGCTCTACTTGGCTCTACTTCACTCTAGTACACTCTACCATGGCTCTACTTGGCTCTACTTCACTCTACTACATTCTATCATGGCTTTATTTGACTCTACTTCACTCTACCACACTCTACCATTTTTCTACTTTGTTCTACTTCAGTCTACTACACACTACCATGGCTCTACTTGGTTCTACTTCACTCTTCTACACTCTACCATGTCTCTAATTGACTCTACTACACTCTACCCTGGCTCTACTTGGCTCTACTTCACTCTATACACTCTACCATGGCTCTACTTGGCTCTACTTTACTCTACTACACTCTACCATGGCTCTACTCGGCTCTACTTCTCTCTACTACAACCTACCATGGCTGTACTTGACTCTACTTCATTCTACCATGACTCTACTTGGCTCTACTTCACTACACTCTTCCATGACTCTATAGTCTACTATGGTTCTACTTGGGTCAACTGCTCTACTTCACTCTACTATTCTCTACCATGGCTCTACTTGACTCTACTACACACTTTCATTGCTCTACCTGACTCTACTACACTCTACATTGGATCTACCTTGTTGTACTTCACTCTACTACACTCTATGATGGCTCTATTTGACTCTACTTCACTCTACCGCATTCTAACATTTCTCTACTTGGCTCTACTTCAGTCTACTACACTCTACCATGGTTGTACTTGGGTCTACTTCAGTCTGCTACACTCTACCATGTCTCTACTTGGCTCTACTTCACTCTTCTGCACCCTACCATGGCTCTACTTCACTCTACTACACTCTACCCTGGCTCTACTTGGCTCTACTTCACTCTAGTACACTCTACCATGGCTCTACGTGGCTCTACTTCACTCTACTACACTCTATCATGGCTCTATTTGACTCTACTTCACTCTACCACACTCTACCATTTCTCTACTTTGTTCTACTTCGGTCTACTACACTCTACCATGGCTCTACTTGGTTCTACTTCACTCTTCTACACTCTACCATGTCTCTAATTGACTCTACTACACTCTACCCTGGCTCTACTTGGCTCTACTTCACTCTAGTACACTCTACCATGGCTCTACTTGGCTCTACTTTACTCTACTACACTCTACCATGGCTCTACTCGGCTCTACTTCTCTCTACTACAACCTACCATGGCTCTACTTGACTCTACTTCACTCTTCCATGGCTATACTTGGCTCTACTTCACTACACTCCTCCATGGCTCTATACTCTACCACGTCTCTACTTGGGTCTACTGCTCTCCTTCACTCTACTCTCTACCATGGCTCTACTTGACTCTACTACGCACTACCATGGCTCTACCTGACTCTATTTCACTCTACATTGGATCTACCTTGTTGTACTTCACTCTACTACACTCTATCATGGCTCTATTTGACTCTACTTCACTCTACCACACTCTACCATTTCTCTACTTGGCTCTACTTCTGTCTACTACACTCTACCATTGCTCTACTTGGCTCTACTTCAGTCTACTACACTCTACCATGTTTCTACTTGGCTCTACTTGACTCTAGTGCACTCTTCCATGGCTCTACTCCGCTCTACTTCACTCAACTACAACCTACCATGGCTCTACTTGACTCTACTTCACTCTATCATGACTCTACTTGGCTCTACTTCACTACACTCCTCCATGGCTCTACTTGGGTCTACTTCTCTACTTCACTCTACTCTCTACCATGGCTATACTTGACTCTACTACACACTACCATGGCTCTACCTGACTCTACTACACTCTACATTGGATCTACCTTGTTGTACTTCACTCTACTACACTCTATCATGGCTCTATTTGATTCTACTTCACTCTACCACACTCTACCATTTCTACACTCTACCATGGCTCTAATTGACTCTACTACACTCTACCCTGGCTCTACTTGGCTCTACTTCACTCTAGTACACTCTACCATGGCTCTACTTGGCTCTACTTACACTCCTCCATGACTCTATACTCTACCATGGCTCTTCTTGGGTCTACTGTTCTACTTCACTCTACTACTCTCTACCATGGCTCTACTTGACTCTACTACACACTACGTACCATGGCTCTATCTGACTCTAATACACTCTACATTGGATCTACCTTGTTGTACTTCACTCTACTACACTCTATCATGGCTCTATTTGACTCTACTTCACTCTACCGCATTCTAACATTTCTCTACTTGGTTCTACTTCAGTCCACTACACTCTACTATGGCTCTACTTGGGTCTACTTCAGTCTACTACACTCTACCATGTCTCTACTTGGCTCTACTTCACTCTTTTACACTCTACCATGGCTCTACTTGACTCTACTACCATCTACCCTGGCTCTGCTTGGCTCTACTTAACTCTTGTACACTCTACCATTCCTCTACTTGATTCTACTTCACTCTACTACACTCTACCATGGCTCTACTCGGCTCTACTTCACTCTACTACAACCTACCATGGCTCTACTTGACTCCACTTCACTCTACCATGGCTCTACTTGGGTCTACTTCACTACACTCCTCCATGACTCTATACTCTACCATGGCTCTACTTGGTTCTACTACTCTACTTCACTCTACTCTCTACCATGGCTCTACTTGACTCTACTACACACTACCAAGGCTCTACCTGACTCTACTACACTCTACATTGGATCTACTTTTTTGTACTTCACTCTACTACACTCTATCAATGCTCTATTTGACTCTACTTCACTCTACCACACTCTACCATTTCTCTACTTCGCTCTACTTCAGTCTGCTACACTCTACCATGGCTCTACTTGGCTCTACTTCAGTCTACTACACTCTACCATGGCTCTACTTGGCTCTACTTCACTCTTCTGCACTCTACCATGGCTCTACTTCACTCTACTACACTCTACCCTGGCTCTACTTGGCTCTACTTCACTCTAGTACACTCTACCATGGCTCTACTTTGCTCTACTTCACACTACTACACTCTACCATGGCTCTACTTGGTTCTACTTCACTCAACTACACCCTACCATGGCTCTACTTGACTCTACTTCACTCTACCATGGCTCTACTTGGGTCTACTTCACTACATTCCTCCATGACTCTATACTCTACCATGGCTCTACTTGGTTCTACTACTCTACTTCACTCTACTACTCTCTACCATGGCTCTACTTGACTCTACTACGCACTACCATGGCTCTACCTGCCTCTACTACACTCTACATTGGATCTACCTTGTTGTACTTCACTCTACTACACTCTATCAATGCTCTATTTGACTCTACTTCACTCTACCACACTCTACCATTTCTCTACTTCGCTCTACTTCAGTCTACTACACTCTACCATGGCTCTACTTGGCTCTACTTCAGTCTACTACACTCTACCATGGCTCTACTTGACTCTACTTCACTCTTCTGCACTCTACCATGGCTCTACTTCACTCTACTACACTCTACCCTGGCTCTACTTGGCTCTACTTCACTCTAGTACACTCTACCATGGCTCTACTTTGCTCTACTTCACACTACTACACTCTACCATGGCTCTACTTGGTTCTACTTCACTCTACTACACCCTACCATGGCTCTACTTGACTCTACTTCACTCTACCATGGCTCTACCTGGCTCTACTTCATTACACACCTCCATGGCTCTTTACTCTACGATGGCTCTACTTTGGTCTACAGCTCTACTTCACTCTACTACTCTCTACCATGGCTCTACTTGACTCTACTACACACTACCATGGCTCTACCTGACTCTACTACACTCTACATTTGATCTACCTTGTTGTACTTCACTCTACTACACTCTATCATGGCTCTATTTGACTCTACTTCACTCTACCACAGTCTACCATTTCTCTATTTGGCTCTACTTCAGTCTACTACACTCTACGATGGCTCTACTTGGCTCTACTTCAGTCTACTACACTCTACCATGGCTCTACTTGGCTCTACTTCACTCTTCTACACTCTACCCTGGCTCTACTTCACTCTACTACATTCCACCCTGGCTCTACTTGGCTCTACTTCACTCTAGTAAACTCTACCATGTCTCTACTACACTCTACTTCACTCTACTACACTCTACCATTGCTATACTCGGCTCTACTTCACTCTACTACAGCCTACCATGGCTCTACTTGACTCTACTTCCCTCTACCATGGACCTACTTGGCTCTATTTCACAACACTCCTCCAAGGCTCTATACTCTACCTTGGCTCTAATTGGGTCTACTACTCTACTTCACTCTACTCTCTACCATGGCTCTTCTTGACTCTACTACCCACTACCATGGCTCTACCTGCCTCTACTACACTCTACATTGGATCTACCTTGTTGTACTTCACTCTACTACACTCTGTCATGTCTCTATTTGACTCTACTTCACTCTACCACACTCTACCATTTCTCTACTTGGCTCTATTTCAGTGTACTACACTCTACCATGGCTCTACTTGGCTCTACTTCAGTCTACTACACTCTACCATGGCTCTACTTGGCTCTACTTCACTCTTCTACACTCTACCATGGCTCTACTTCACTCTACTACATTCCACCCTGGCTCTACTTGGCTCTACTTCACTCTAGTAAACTCTACCATGTCTCTACTACACTCTACTTCACTCTACTACACTCTACCATGGCTCTACTCAGCTCTACTTCACTCTACTACAGCCTACCATGGCTCTACTTGACTCTACTTCACTCTACCATGGATCTACTTGGCTCTATTTCACAACAATCCTCCAAGGCTCTATACTCTTCCTTGGCTCTAATTGGGTCTACTACTCTACTTCACTCTACTCTCTACCATGGCTCTTCTTGACTCTACTACACACTACCATGGCTCTACCTGACTCTACTACACTCTACATTGGATCTGCCTTGTTGTACTTCACTCTACTACACTCTGTCATGTCTCTATTTGACTCTACTTCACTCTACCACACTCTACCATTTCTCTACTTGGCTCTACTTCAGTGTACTACACTCTACCATGGCTGTACTTGGCTCTACTTCAGTCTACTGCACACTACCATGTCTCTACATGGCTCTACTTCACTCTTCTACTCTCTACCATGACTCTACTTCACTCTACTACACTCTACCCTGGCTCTACTTGGCTCTACTTCACTCTAGTACACTCTACCATGGCTCTACTTGGCTCTACTTCAGTCTACTACAACCTACCATGGCTCTACTTGACTCTACTTCACTCTTCCATGGCTCTACTTGGCTCTACTTCACTACACTCCTCCATGGCTCTATACTCTACCACGGCTCTACTTGGGTCTACTGCTCTCCTTCACTCTACTCTCAACCATGGCTCTACTTGACTCTACTACGCACTACCATGGCTCTACCTGACTCTATTTCACTCTACATTGGATCTACCTTGTTGTACTTCACTCTACTACAATCTATCATGGCTCTATTTGACTCTACTTCACTCTACCACATTCTACCATTTCTCTACTTTGCTCTACTTCAGTCTACTACACTCTACCATGGCTCTACTTGGTTCTACTTCACTCTTCTACACTCTACCATGTCTCTAATTGACTCTAGTACACTCTACCCTGGCTCTACTTGGCTCTACTTCACTCTAGTACACTCTACCATGGCTCTACTTGGCTCTACTTTACTCTATTACACTCTACCATGGCTCTACTCGGCTCTACTTCTCTCTACTACAACCTACCATGGCTGTACTTGACTCTACTTCATTCTACCATGACTCTACTTGGCTCTACTTCACTACACTCCTCCATGACTCTATAGTCTACCATGGTTCTACTTGGGTCTACTGCTCTACTTCACTCTACTATTCTCTACCATGGCTCTACTTGACTCTACTACACACTACCATTGCTCTACCTGACTCTACTACACTCTACATTGGATCTACCTTGTTGTACTTCACTCTACTACACTCTATGATGGCTCTATTTGACTCTACTTCACTCTACCGCATTCTAACATTTCTCTACTTGGCTCTACTTCAGTCTACTACACTCTACCATGGTTGTACTTGGGTCTACTTCAGTCTGCTACACTCTACCATGTCTCTACTTGGCTCTTCTTCACTCTTCTACACTCTACCATGGCTCTACTTGACTCTACTACACTCTACCCTGGATCTACTTGACACTACTTCACTCTAGTACACTCTACCATGGCTCTACTCTGCTCTACTTCTCTCTACTACAACCTACCATGGCTCTACTTGACTCTACTTCTTTCTACCATGACTCTACTTGGCTCTACTTCACTACACACCTCCATGACTCTATAGTCTACCATGGTTCTACTTGGGTCTACTGCTCTACTTCACTCTACTATTCTCTACCATGGCTCTACTTGACTCTACTACACACTACCATTGCTCTACCTGACTCTACTACACTCTACATTGGATCTACCTTGTTGTACTTCACTCTACTACACTCTATTATGGCTCTATTTGACTCTAATTCACTCTACCACACTCTACCATTTCTCTAATTGGCTCTACTTCAGTCTACTACACTCTACCATTGCTCTACTTGGCTCTACTTCAGTCTACTACACTCTACCATGTCTCCACTTGGCTCTACTTCACTCTACTACACGCTACCATGGCTCTACTTGACTCTACTACACTCTACCATGGCTCTACTTGGCTCTACTTCAATCTAGCACACTCTACCGTTGCTCTACTTGGCTCTACTTCTCTCTACTACACTCTACCATGGCTCTGCTCGGCTCTACTTCGCTCTACTACAACCTACAATGGCTCTACTTGACTCTACTTCACTCTACCATGACTCTACTTGGCTCTACTTCACTACACTCCTCCATGACTCTATACTCTACAATGGCTCAACTTGGTTCTACTACTCTACTTCACTCTACTACTCTCTACCATGGCTCTACTTGACTCTACTACACACTACCATGGCTCTACCTGACTCTACTACACTCTACATTGGATCTACCCTGTTGTACTTCACTCTACTACTCTCTATCATGTCTCTATTTGACTCTACTTCACTCTACCACACTCTACCATTTCTCTACTTGGCTCTACTTCAGTCTACTACGCTCTACCATTGCTCTACTTGGCTCTACTTCAGTCTACTACACTCTACCATGTCTCTACTTGGCTCTACTTCACTCTTCTGCACTCTACCATGGCTCTACTTCACTCTACTACACTCTACCCTGGCTCTACTTGGCTCTACTTCACTCTAGTACACTCTACCATGGCTCTACTTGGCTCTACTTCACTCTACTACAACCTACCATGGCTCTACTTGACTCTACTTCACTCTTCCATGGCTATACTTGGCTCTACTTCACTACACTCCTCCATGGCTCTATACTCTACCACGGCTCTACTTGGGTCTACTGCTCTCCTTCACTCTACTCTCTACCATGGTTCTACTTGACTCTACTACGCACTACCATGGCTCTACCTGACTCTATTTCACTCTACATTGGATCTACCTTGTTGTACTTCACTCTACCACACTCTATCATGGCTCTATTTGACTCTACTTCACTCTACCACACTCTACCATTTCTCTACTTGGCTCTACTTCTGTCTACTACACTCTACCATGGCTCTACTTGGCTCTACTTCAGTCTATTACACTCTACCATGGCTCTACTTGGCTCTACTTCACTCTTCTACACTCTACCATGGCTCTAATTGACTCTACTACACTCTACCCTGGCTCTACTTGGCTCTACTTCACACTAGTACACTCTACCATGGCTCTACTTGGCTCTACTTTACTCTACTACACTCTACCATGGCTCTACTCGGCTCTACTTCACTCTACTACCACCTACCATGACTCTACTTGACTCTACTTTACTCTACAATGGCTCTACTTGGCTCTACTTCACAACACACCTCTATGGCTCTATACCCTACCATGGCTCTGCATGGGTCTACTGCTCTACTTCACTCTACTGCTCTCTACAATGGCTCTACTTGACTCTACTACACACTACCATGGCACTACCTGACTCTACTACACCCTACATTGGATCTATCTTGTTGTACTTTACTCTACTACACTCTATCATCGCTCTATTTGACTCTACTTCACTCTACCACAGTCTACCATTTCACTACTTGGCTCCACTTCAGTCTACTACACTGTACCATTGCTCTACTTGGCTCTACTTCAGTCTACTACACTCTACCATGTCTCCACTTGGCTCTACTTCACTCTAGTGCACTCTTCCATGGCTCTACTCCGCTCTACTTCACTCAACTACAACCTACCATGGCTCTACTTGACTCTACTTCACTCTACCATGGCTCTACTTGGCTCTACTTCACTACACTCGTCCATGGATCTATACTCTAACATGGCTCTACTTGGGTCTACTTCTCTACTTCACTCTACTCTCTACCATGGCTATACTTGACTCTACTACACACTACCATGGCTCTACCTGACTCTACTACACTCTACATTGGATCTACCTTGTTGTACTTCACTCTACTACACTCTATCATGGCTCTATTTGACTCTACTTCACTCTACCACACTCTACCATTTCTCTACTTGGCTCTACTTCAGTCTACTGCACTCTACCATGTCTCTACTTGGCTCTTCTTCACTCTTCTACTCTCTACCATGGCTCTACTTGACTCTACTACACTCTACCCTGGATCTACTTGACACTACTTCACTCTAGTACACTCTACCATCGCTCTACTTGGCTCTACTTCACTCTACTACACTCTACCATGGCTCTACTCGGCTCTACTTCTCTCTACTACAACCTACCATGGCTCTACTTGACTCTACTTCATTCTACCATGATTCTACTTGGCTCTACTTCACTACACTCCTCCATGACTCTGTAGTCTACCATGGTTCTACTTGGGTCTACTGCTCTACTTCACTCTACTATTCTCTACCATGGCTCTACTTGACTCTACTACTCTCTACCATGGCTCTACTTGACTCTACTACACACTACCATGGCTCTACCTGACTCTACTACACTCTACATTGGATCTACCTTGTTGTACTTCACTCTACTACACTCTATCAATGCTCTATTTGACTCTACTTCACTCTACCACACTCTAACATTTCTCTACTTCGCTCTACCTCAGTCTACTACACTCTACCATGTCTCCACTTGGCTCTACTTCACTCTACTACACTCTACCATGGCTCTACTTGACTCTACTTCTCTCTACCATGGCTCTACTTGACTCTACTACACACTACCATGGCTCTTCCTGACTCTACTACACTCTACATTGGATCTACCTTGTTGTACTTCACTCTACCACACTCTATCATGGCTCTATTTGACTCTACTTCACTCTACCACACTCTACCATTTCTCTACTCGGCTCTACTTCTGTCTACTACACTCTACCATGGCTCTACTTGGGTCTACTTCAGTCTATTACACTCTACCATTGCTCTACTTGGCTCTACTTCACTCTTCTACACTCTACCATGGCTCTAATTGACTCTACTACACTCTACCCTGGCTCTACTTGGCTCTACTTCACACTAGTACACTCTACCATGGCTCTACTTGGCTCTACTTTACTCTACTACACTCTACCATGGCTCTACTCGGCTCTACTTCACTCTACAACCACCTACCATGACTCTACTTGACTCTACTTTACTCTACCATGGCTCTACTTGGCTCTACTTCACAACACACCTCTATGGCTCTATACCCTACCATGGCTCTGCATGGGTCTACTGCTCTACTTCACTCTACTGCTCTCTACAATGGCTCTACTTGACTCTACTACACACTACCATGGCTCTACCTGACTCTACCACACTCTACATTGGATCTATCTTGTTGTACTTTACTCTACTACACTCTATCATCGCTCTATTTGACTCTACTTCACTCTACCACAGTCTACCATTTCACTACTTGGCTCCACTTCAGTCTACTACACTGTACCATTGCTCTACTTGGCTCTACTTCAGTCTACTACACTCTACCATGTCTCCACTTGGCTCTACTTCACTCTAGTGCACTCTTCCATGGCTCTACTCCGCTCTACTTCACTCAACTACAACCTACCATGGCTCTACTTGACTCTACTTCACTCTACCATGGCTCTACTTGGCTCTACTTTACTACACTCGTCCATGGATCTATACTCTAACATGACTCTACTTGGGTCTACTTCTCTACTTCACTCTACTCTCTACCATGGCTATACTTGACTCTACTACACACTACCATGGCTCTACCTGACTCTACTACACTCTATATTGGATCTACCTTGTTGTACTTCACTCTACTACACTCTATCAATGCTCTATTTGACTCTACTTCACTCTACCACACTCTACCATTTCTCTACTTCGCTCTACTTCAGTCTACTACACTCTACCATGTCTCCACTTGGCTCTACTTCACTCTACTACACTCTACCATGGCTCTACTTGACTCTACTTCTCTCTACCATGGCTCTACTTGACTCTACTACACACTATCATGGCACTACCTGACTCTACTACACTCTACATTGGATCTACCTTGTTGTACTTCACTCTACTACACTCTATCAATGCTCTATTTGACTCTACTTCACTCTACCACACTCTACCATTTCTCTACTTCGCTCTACTTCAGTCTACTACACTCTACCATGGCTCTACTTGGCTCTACTTCAGTCTACTACACTCTACCATGGCTCTACTTGGCTCTACTTCACTCTTCTGCACTCTCCCATGGCTCTACTTCACTCTACTGCACTCTACCCTGGGTCTACTTGGCTCTACTTCACTCTAGTACACACTACCATGGCTCTACTTTGCTCTACTTCACACTACTGCACTCTACCATCGCTCTACTTGGTTCTACTTCACTCTACTACACCCTACCATGGCTCTACCTGGCTATACTTCATTACACACCTCCATGGCTCTTTACTCTACGATGGCTCTACTTTGGTCTACAGCTCTACTTCACTCTACTACTCTCTACCATGGCTCTACTTGACTCTACTACACACTACCATGGCTCTACCTGACTCTACTACACTCTACATTTGATCTACCTTGTTGTACTTCACTCAACTACACTCTATCATGGCTCTATTTGACTCTACTTCACTCTACCACACTCTACCATTTCTCTAATTGGCTCTACTTCAGTCTACTACACTCTACGATGGCTCTACTTGGCTCTACTTCAGTCTACTACACTCTACCATGGCTCTACTTGGCTCTACTTCACTCTTCTACACTCTACCATGGCTCTACTTCACTCTACTACATTCCACCCTGGCTCAACTTGGCTCTACTTCACTCTAGTAAACTCTACCATGTCTCTACTACACTCTACTTCACTCTACTACACTCTACCATTGCTATACTCGGCTCTACTTCACTCTACTACAGCCTACCATGGCTCTACTTGACTCTACTTCCCTCTACCATGGACCTACTTGGCTCTATTTCACAACACTCCTCCAAGGCTCTATACTCTACCTTGGCTCTAATTGGGTCTACTACTCTACTTCACTCTACTCTCTACCATGGCTCTTCTTGACTCTACTACCCACTACCATGGCTCTACCTGACTCTACTACACTCTACATTGGATCTACCTTGTTGTACTTCACTCTACTACACTCTGTCATGTCTCTATTTGACTCTACTTCACTCTACCACACTCTACCATTTCTCTACTTGGCTCTATTTCAGTGTACTACACTCTACCATGGCTCTACTTGGCTCTACTTCAGTCTACTACACTCTACCATGGCTCTACTTGGCTCTACTTCACTCTTCTACACTCTACCATGGCTCTACTTCACTCTACTACATTCCACCCTGGCTCTACTTGGCTCTACTTCACTCTAGTAAACTCTACCATGTCTCTACTACACTCTACTTCACTCTACTACACTCTACCATGGCTCTACTCAGCTCTACTTCACTCTACTACAGCCTACCATGGCTCTACTTGACTCTACTTCACTCTACCATGGATCTACTTGGCTCTATTTCACAACACTCCTCCAAGGCTCTATACTCTTCCTTGGCTCTAATTGGGTCTACTACTCTACTTCACTCTACTCTCTACCATGGCTCTTCTTGACTCTACTACACACTACCATGGCTCTACCTGACTCTACTACACTCTACATTGGATCTACCTTGTTGTACTTCACTCTACTACACTCTGTCATGTCTCTATTTGACTCTACTTCACTCTACCACACTCTACCATTTCTCTACTTGGCTCTACTTCAGTGTACTACACTCTACCATGGCTGTACTTGGCTCTACTTCAGTCTACTACACTCTACCATGTCTCTACTTGGCTCTACTTCACTCTTCTACTC
Organism: Agelas oroides; assembly: GCA_949130485.1. Taxonomy (NCBI): domain Eukaryota; kingdom Metazoa; phylum Porifera; class Demospongiae; order Agelasida; family Agelasidae; genus Agelas; species Agelas oroides. The sequence goes on from OX422195.1 coordinate 5,444,233, forward strand.
TCTACCATGACTCTACTTCACTCTACTACACTCTACCTTGGCTCTACTTGGCTCTACTTCACTCTAGTACACACTACCATGGCTATACTCGGCTCTACTTCAATCTACTACACTCAACCATGGCTATACTCGGCTCTACTTCACTCTACTCCCACCTACCATGGCTCTACTTGACTCTACTTCACTCTACCATGACTCTACTTGGCTCTACTTTACTGCACTCCTCCATGGCTCTATACTCTACCATGGCTCTACTTCGGTCTACTGATCTACTTCACTCTACTACTCTCTACCATGGCTCTACTTGACTCTACTACACACTACCATCGCTCAATCTGACTCTACTACACTCTACATTGGGTCTACCTTGTTGTACTTCACTATACTACACACTATCATGGCTCTATTTGACTCTACTTCACTCTACCACATTCTACCATTTCTCTACTTGGTTCTACTTCAGTCTACTACACTCTACCATGGCTCTACTTGGCTCTACTTCAGTCTACTAAACTCTACCCTGGCTCTACTTGGCTCTACTTCACTCTACTACACTCTACCATGGCTCTACTCTGCTCTACTTCACTCTATACTACAACTTACCATGGCTCTACTTGACTCTACTTCACTCTACCATGGCTTTACTTGGCTCTATTTCACTACACTCCTCAATGGCTCTATACTCTACCATGACTCTAGTTGGGTTTACTGCTCTACTTCACTCTACTACTCTCTACCATTGCTCTACTTGACTCTACTACGCACTACCATGGCTCTACCTGACTCTATTTCACTCTACATTGGATCTACCTTGTTGTACTTCACTCTACTACACTCTATCATGGCTCTATTTGACACTACTTCACTCTACCACACTCTACCATTTCTCTACTTGGCTCTACTTCAGTCTACTACACTCTACCATGGCTCAACTTGGCTCTACTTCAGTCTACTACACTCTACCGTGTCTCTACTTGGCTCTACTTCACTCTTCTACACTCTACCATGGCTCTAATTGACTCTACTTCACTCTACCCTGGCTCTACTTGGCTCTACTTCACTCTAGTACACTTTACCATGGCTCTACTTGGCTCTACTTTACTCTATTACACTCGACCATGGCTCTACTTGGCTCTACTTCACTCTACTACCACCATCCATGACTCTACTTGACTCTACTTTACTCTACCATGGCTCTACTTGGCTTTAGTTCACTACACTCCTCCATGGCTCTATACCCTACCATGGCTCTACTTGGGTCTACTGCTCTACTTCACTCTACTACTCTCTACCATGGCTCTACTTGACTCTACTACACACTACCATGGCTCTACCTGACTCTACTACACTCTACATTTGATCTACCTTGTTGTACTTCACTCTACCACACTCTGTCATGGCTCTATTTGACTCTACTTCACTCTACCACACTCTACCATTTCTCTAATTGGCTCTACTTCAGTCTACTACACTCTACGATGGCTCTACTTGGCTCTACTTCAGTCTACTACACTCTACCATGGCTCTACTTGGCTCTACTTCTCTCTTCTACACTCTACCATGGCTCTACTTCACTCTACTACATTCCACCCTCGCTCTACTTGGCTCTACTTCACTCTAGTAAACTCTACCATGTCTCTACTACACTCTACTTCACTCTACTACACTCTACCGTTGCTCTACTCGGCTCTACTTCACTCTACTACAGCCTACCATGACTCTACTTGACTCTACTTCCCTCTACCATGGACCTACTTGGCTCTATTTCACAACACTCCTCCAAGGCTCTATACTCTACCTTGGCTCTAATTGGGTCTACTACTCTACTTCACTCTACTCTCTACCATGGCTCTTCTTGACTCTACTACCCACTACCATGGCTCTACCTGACTCTACTACACTCTACATTGGATCTACCTTGTTGTACTTCACTCTACTACACTCTGTCATGTCTCTATTTGACTCTACTTCACTCTACCACACTCTACCATTTCTCTACTTGGCTCTATTTCAGTGTACTACACTCTACCATGGCTCTACTTGGCTCTACTTCAGTCTACTACACTCTACCATGGCTCTACTTGGCTCTACTTCACTCTTCTACACTCTACCATGGCTCTACTTCACTCTACTACATTCCACCCTGGCTCTACTTGGCTCTACTTCACTCTAGTAAACTCTACCATGTCTCTACTACACTCTACTTCACTCTACTACACTCTACCATGGCTCTACTCAGCTCTACTTCACTCTACTACAGCCTACCATGGCTCTACTTGACTCTACTTCACTCTACCATGGATCTACTTGGCTCTATTTCACAACACTCCTCCAAGGCTCTATACTCTTCCTTGGCTCTAATTGGGTCTACTACTCTACTTCACTCTACTCTCTACCATGGCTCTTCTTGACTCTACTACACACTACCATGGCTCTACCTGACTCTACTACACTCTACATTGGATCTACCTTGTTGTACTTCACTCTACTACACTCTGTCATGTCTCTATTTGACTCTACTTCACTCTACCACACTCTACCATTTCTCTACTTGGCTCTACTTCAGTGTACTACACTCTACCATGGCTGTACTTGGCTCTACTTCAGTCTACTACACTCTACCATGTCTCTACTTGGCTCTACTTCACTCTTCTACTCTCTACCATGACTCTACTTCACTCTACTACACTCTACCTTGGCTCTACTTGGCTCTACTTCACTCTAGTAAACTCTACCATGTCTCTACTACACTCTACTTCACTCTACTACACTCTACCATGGCTCTACTCAGCTCTACTTCACTCTACTACAGCCTACCATGGCTCTACTTGACTCTACTTCACTCTACCATGGATCTACTTGGCTCTATTTCACAACACTCCTCCAAGGCTCTATACTCTTCCTTGGCTCTAATTGGGTCTACTACTCTACTTCACTCTACTCTCTACCATGGCTCTTCTTGACTCTACTACACACTACCATGGCTCTACCTGACTCTACTACACTCTACATTGGATCTACCTTGTTGTACTTCACTCTACTACACTCTGTCATGTCTCTATTTGACTCTACTTCACTCTACCACACTCTACCATTTCTCTACTTGGCTCTACTTCAGTGTACTACACTCTACCATGGCTGTACTTGGCTCTACTTCAGTCTACTACACTCTACCATGTCTCTACTTGGCTCTACTTCACTCTTCTACTCTCTACCATGACTCTACTTCACTCTACTACACTCTACCTTGGCTCTACTTGGCTCTACTTCACTCTAGTACACACTACCATGGCTATACTCGGCTCTACTTCACTCAACTACACTCAACCATGGCTATACTCGGCTCTACTTCACTCTACTCCCACCTACCATGGCTCTACTTGACTCTACTTCACTCTACCATGACTCTACTTGGCTCTACTTCACTGCACTCCTCCATGGCTCTACACTCTACCATGGCTCTACTTCGGTCTACTGATCTAATTCACTCTACTACTCTCTACCATGGCTCTACTTGACTCTACTACACACTACCATCGCTCAATCTGACTCTACTACACTCTACATTGGGTCTACCTTGTTGTACTTCACTATACTACACTCTATCATGGCTCTATTTCACTCTACTTCACTCTACCACACTCTACCATTTCTCTACTTGGTTCTACTTCAGTCTACTACACTCTACCATGGCTCTACTTGGCTCTACTTCAGTCTACTAAACTCTACACTGGCTCTACTTGGCTCTACTTCACTCTTCTATACTCTCCCATCGCTCTACTTGACTCTACTTCACTCTACCCTGGCTCTACTTGGCTCTACTTCACTCTAGTACACTCTACCATGGCTCTACTTGGCTCTACTTTACTCTACTACACTCTACCATGGCTCTACTCGGCTCTACTTCACTCTACTACCACCAACCATGACTCAACTTGACTCTACTTTACTCTACCATGGCTCTACTTGGCTATAGTTCACTACACTCCTCCATGGCTCTATACCCTACCATGGCTCTACTTGGGTCTACTGCTCTACTTCACTCTACTACTCTCTACCATGGCTCTACTTGACTCTACTACACACTACCATGGCTCTACCTGACTCTACTACACTCTACATTGGATCTATCTTGTTGTACTTCATTCTACTACACTCTATCATCGCTCTATTTGACTCTACTTCACTCTACCACACTCTACCATTTCTCTACTTGGCTCTACTTCAGTCTACTACACTCTACCATTGCTCTACTTGGCTCTACTTCAGTCTACTACACTCTACCATGTCTCCACTTTGCTCTACTTCACTCTAGTACACTCTACCATGGCTCTACTCCGCTCTACTTCACTCAACTACAACCTACCATGGCTCTACTAGACTCTACTTCACTCTACCATGGCTCTACTTGGCTCTACTTCACTACACTCCTCCATGGCTCTACACTCTAACATGGCTCTACTTGGGTCTACTGCTCTACTTCACTCTACTCTCTACCATGGCTCTACTTGACTCTACTACACTCTACATTGGATCTACCTTGTTGTACTTCACTCTAATACACTCTATCATGGCTCTATTTGACTCTACTTCACTCTTCCACACTCTACCATTTCTCTACTTGGATCTACTTCTGTCTACTACACTCTACCATGGTTCTACTTGGCTCAACTTCAGTCTACTGCACTCTACCATTTCTCTACTTGGCTCTTCTTCACTCTCCTACACTCTACCATGTCTCTACTTGACTCTACTACACTCTACCCTGGATCTACTTGACACGACTTCTCTCTAGTACACTCTACCATCGCTCTACTTGGCTCTACTTCACTCTACTACACTCTACCATGGCTCTACTCGGCTCTACTTCTCTCTACTACAACCTACCATGGCTCTACTTGACTCTACCTCATTCTACCATGACTCTACTTGGCTCTACTTCACTACACTCCACCATGACTCTATAGTCTACCATGGCTCTACTTGGGTCTACTGCTCTACTTCACTCTACTGCTCTCTACCATGGCTCTACTTGACTCTACTACACACTACCATGGCTCTACCTGAGTCTACTACACTCTAAATTGGATCTACCTTGTTGTACTTCACTCTACTACACTCTATCATGGCTCTGTTTGACTCTACTTCACTCTACCACACTCTACCATTTCTCTACTTGGCTCTACATCAGTCTACTACGCTCTACCATTGCTCTACTTGGCTCTACTTCAGTCTACTACACTCTACCATGTCTCTACTTGGCTCTACTTCACTCTTCTACACTCTACCATGGCTCTACTTCACTCTACTACACTCTACCCTGGCTCTACTTGGCTCTACTTCACTCTAGTACACTCTACCAAGGCTCTACTCTGCTCTACTTCACTCTACTACAACCTACCATGGCTCTACTTGACTCTACTTCACTCTTCCATGGCTATACTTGGCTCTACTTCACTACACTCCTCCATGGCTCTATACTCTACCACGGCTCTACTTGGGTCTACTGCTCTCCTTCACTCTACTCTCTACCATGGCTCTACTTGACTCTACTACGCACTACCATGGCTCTACCTGACTCTATTTCACTCTACATTGCATCTACCTTGTTGTACTTCACTCTACTACACTCTATAATGGCTCTATTTGACTCTACTTCACTCTACCACACTCTACCATTTCTATACTTAGCTCTACTTCAGTCTACTACACTCTACCATGGCTCTACTTGGCTCTACTTCAGTCTACTACACTCTACCATGGCTCTACTTGGCTTTACTTCACTCTTCTACACTCTACCATGGCTCTACTTCACTCTACTACACTCTACCCTGGCTGTACTTGACTCTACTTCACTCTAGTTCTCTTTACCATGGCTCTACTCGGCTCCACTTCACTCTACTACAACCTACCATGGCTCTACTTGACTCTACTTCACTCTAACATGGCTCCACTTTGCTCTACTTCATTACACACCTCCATGGCTCTATGCTCTACCATGGCTCTACTTGGGTCTACTGCTCTACTTCACTCTACTACTCTCTACCATGGCTCTACTTGACTCTACTACATACTACCATGGCTCTACCTGACTCTACTACAATCTACATTGAATCTACCTTGTTGTACTTCACTGTACTACACTCTATCATGGCTCTATTTGACTCTACTTCACTCTACCACACTCTACCATTTCTCTACTTAGCTCTTCGTCAGTTTACTACACTCTACCATGGCTCTACTTGGCTCTACTTCACTCTTCTACACTCTACCATGGCTCTACTTAGCTCTACTACACTCTACCTTGGCTCTACTTAGCTCTACTTCACTCTAGTACATTCTACCATGGCTCTACTTGGTTCTACTTCACTCTACTACACTCTACCATGGCTCTACTCGGCTCTACTTCACTCTACTACAACCTACCATTGCTCTACTTGACTCTACTTCACTCTACCATGGCTCTACTTGGCTCTACTTCACTACACTCCTCCATGGCTCTATACTCTACGATGGCTCTACTTGGGTCTACTGCTCTACTTCACTCTTCTACTCTCTACCATGGCTGTACTTGACTCTACTATACACTACCATGACTCTACCTGACTCTACTACACTCTTCATTGGATCGACCTTGTTGTACTTCACACTACTACACTCTAACATGGCTCTATTTGACTCTTCTTCACTCTACCACACTCTACCATTTCTGTACTTGACTCTACCTGACTCTACCATTTCTCTACTTGGCTCTACCTCACTCTACTACACTCTACCATGGTTCTACTTGGCTCTACTTCAGTCTACTACACTCTACCATGGCTCTACTTGGCTCTACTTCAGTCTACTACACTCTACCATGTCTCTACTTGGCTCTACTTCACTCTTCTACACTCTACCAGGGCTCTACTTCACTCTACTACACTCTACCCTGGCTCTACTTGGCTCTACTTCACTCTAGTACACTCTACCAAGGCTCTACTCTGCTCTACTTCACTCTACTACAACCTACCATGGCTCTACTTGACTCTACTTCACTCTTCCATGGCTATACTTGGCTCTACTTCACTACACTCCTCCATGGCTCTATACTCTACCACGGCTCTACTTGGGTCTACTGCTCTCCTTCACTCTACTCTCTACCATGGCTCTACTTGACTCTACTACGCACTACCATGGCTCTACCTGACTCTATTTCACTCTACATTGCATCTACCTTGTTGTACTTCACTCTACTACACTCTATAATGGCTCTATTTGACTCTACTTCACTCTACCACACTCTACCATTTCTATACTTAGCTCTACTTCAGTCTACTACACTCTACCATGGCTCTACTTGGCTCTACTTCAGTCTACTACACTCTACCATGGCTCTACTTGGCTTTACTTCACTCTTCTACACTCTACCATGGCTCTACTTCACTCTACTACACTCTACCCTGGCTGTACTTGACTCTACTTCACTCTAGTTCTCTTTACCATGGCTCTACTCGGCTCCACTTTACTCTACTACAACCTACCATGGCTCTACTTGACTCTACTTCACTCTAACATGGCTCCACTTTGCTCTACTTCATTACACACCTCCATGGCTCTATGCTCTACCATGGCTCTACTTGGGTCTACTGCTCTACTTCACTCTACTACTCTCTACCATGGCTCTACTTGTCTCTACTACACACTACCATGGCTCTACCTGACTCTACTACAATCTACATTGAATCTACCTTGTTGTACTTCACTGTACTACACTCTATCATGGCTCTATTTGACTCTACTTCACTCTACCACACTCTACCATTTCTCTACTTAGCTCTTCGTCAGTTTACTACACTCTACGATGGCTCTACTTGGCTCTACTTCACTCTTCTACACTCTACCATGGCTCTACTTAGCTCTACTACACTCTACCCTGGCTCTACTTAGCTCTACTTCACTCTAGTACATTCTACCATGGCTCTACTTGGTTCTACTTCACTCTACTACACTCTACCATGGCTCTACTCGGCTCTACTTCACTCTACTACAACCTACCATTGCTCTACTTGACTCTACTTCACTCTACCATGGCTCTACTTGGCTCTACTTCACTACACTCCTCCATGGCTCTATACTCTACGATGGCTCTACTTGGGTCTACTGCTCTACTTCACTCTTCTACTCTCTACCATGGCTGTACTTGACTCTACTATACACTACCATGACTCTACCTGACTCTACTACACTCTTCATTGGATCGACCTTGTTGTACTTCACACTACTACACTCTAACATGGCTCTATTTGACTCTTCTTCACTCTACCACACTCTACCATTTCTGTACTTGACTCTACCTGACTCTACCATTTCTCTACTTGGCTCTACCTCACTCTACTACACTCTACCATGGCTCTACTTGGCTCTACTTCAGTCTACTACACTCTACCATGGCTCTACTTGGCTCTCCTTCACTCTTCTACACTCTACCATTGCTCTACTTCACTCTACTACACTCTACCCTGGCTCTACTTGACTCTACTTCACTCTAGTTCTCTCTACCATGGCTCTATTCGGCTCTACTTCACTCTACTACAACCTACCATGGCTCTACTTGACTCTACTTCACTCTGCCTTGGCTCTACTTCGCTCTACTTCATTAGACTCCTCCATGGCTCTATGCTCTACCATGGCTCTACTTGGGTCTACTGCTCTACTTCACTCTACTACTCTCTACCATTGCTCTACTTGACTCTACTACACACTGCCATGGCTCTACCTGACTCTACTACACTGTACATTGGATCTACCTTGTTGTACTTCACTCTACTACACTCTACCATCGCTCTACTTGGCTCTACTTCACTCTTCTACACTCTACCATGGCTCTAGTTCACTCTACTACAGTCTACCCTGGCTCTACTTGGCTCTACTTCACTCTAGTACACTCTACCATGGCTCTACTTGACTCTCCTTCACTCTACCATGGCTCTACTTGGCTCTTCTTGACTACACTCCTCCATGATTCCATACTCTACCATGGCTCTACTTGTGTCTACTGCTCTACTTCCCTCTACTACTCTCTACCATGGCTCTACTTGACTCTACTACACACTCCCATGGCTCTACCAGACTCTACTACATTCTACATTGGATCTACCTTGTTGTACTTCACTCTACTACACTCTATCATGTCTCTATGTGACTCTACTTCACTCTACCTCACTCTACCATTTCTCTACTTGGCTCTACTTCAGTAAACTACACTCTACCATGGCTCTACTTGGCTCTACTTCAGTCTACTACACTCTACCATGGCTCTACTTTGCTCCACTTCACTCTTCTACACTCTACCATGGCTCTACTTCACTCTACTACACTCTACCCTGGCTCTAATTGGTTCTACTTCACTCTAGTACACTCTACCATGGCTCTAAGTGGCTCTACTTCACAGTACTACACTCTACCATGGATCTACTCGACTCTACTTCACTCTACTACAACCTACCATGGCTCTACTTGACTCTACTTCACTCTACCATGGCTCTACTTGGCTCTAACTCACTACACTCCTCCATGACTCTATACTCTACCATGGCTCTACTTGGGTCTACTGCTCTACTTTAGTCTACTACTCTCTACCATGGCTCTAATTGGCTATACTTCACTCTAGTTCACTCTACCATGGCTCTACTTGGCTCTACTACACACTACCATGGCTCTACCTGACTCTACTACACTCTACATTGGATCTACCTTGTTGTACTTCACTCTACTACACTCTACCATCGCTCTACTTGGCTCTACTTCACTCTTCTACACTCTACCATGGCTCTACTTCACTCTACTACACTCTGTCTTGGCTCTATTTGAATCTACGTCACTCTTCCACACTCTACCATTTCTGTACTTGGCTCTACTTCAGTCTACTACAATCTTCCATGGCTCTACTTGGCTCTGCTTCAGTCTACTACACTCTACCATGGCTCTACTTGGCTGTACTTCACTCTTCTACACCCTACCATGGCTCTACTTCACTCTACTACACTCTACGGTGGCTCTACTTGGCTCTACTTCACTCTAGTACCCTCTACCATGGCTCTACTTGGCTCTACTTCACTCTAATACGCTCTACAATTGCTCTACTCGGCTCTACTTCACTCTACTACAATCTACGATGGCTCTACTTGACTGTACTTCACTCTACCATGGCTGTACTTGACTCTACTTCACTACACACCTCCATGGCTCTATACCCTACCATGTTTGTACTTTGGTCTACTGCTCTACTTCACTCTACTACTCTCTACCATGGCTCTACTTGACTCTACTACACACTGCCATGGCTCTACCTGACTGTATTACACTCTACATTGGATCTACGTTGTTGTACTTCACTCTACTACACTCTATCATGTCTCTATGTGACTCTACTTCACTCTACCACAATCTATCATTTCTCTACTTGGCTCTACTTCAGTAAACTACACTCTACCCTGGCTCTACTTGGCTCTACTTCAGTCTACTACACTCTACCATGGCTCTACTTTGTTCCACTTCACTCTTCTACACTCTACCATGGCTCTACTTCACTCTACTACACTCTACCATGGATCTACTCGGCTCTACTTCACTCTACTGCAACCTACCATGGTTCTACTTGACTCTACTTCACTCTACCATGGCTATACTTGGCTCTAACTCACTACACTCCTCCATGACTCTATACTCTACCATGGCTCTACTTGGGTCTACTGCTCTACCTTACTCTACTACTCTCTACCATGGCTCTAATTGGCTATACTTCACTCTAGTACACTCTACCATGGCTCTACTTGGCTCTACTTCACTCTACTACACTCTACCATGGCTCTACTCGGCTCTACTTCACTCTACTACAACCTACCATGGCTCTACTTGACTCTACTTCACTCTACCATGGCTATACTTGGCTCTATACTCTACCATGGCTCTACTTGGGTCTACTGCTTTACTTCACTCTAGTACTCTCTACCATGGCTCTACTTGACTCCACTACACACTACCATGGCTCTACCTGACTCTACTACACTCTACATTGGATCTACCTTGTTGTACTTCACTCTACTACACTCTGTCATGGCTCTATTTGAATCTACGTCACTCTTCCACACTCTACCATTTCTGTACTTGGCTCTACTTCAGTCTACTACAATCTTCCATGGCTCTACTTGGCTCTGCTTCAGTCTACTACACTCTACCATGGCTCTACTTGGCTGTACTTCACTCTTCTACACCCTACCATGGCTCTACTTCACTCTACTACACTCTACGGTGGCTCTACTTGGCTCTACTTCACTCTAGTACCCTCTACCATGGCTCTACTTGGCTCTACTTCACTCTAATACGCTCTACAATTGCTCTACTCGGCTCTACTTCACTCTACTACAATCTACGATGGCTCTACTTGACTGTACTTCACTCTACCATGGCTGTACTTGGCTCTACTTCACTACACACCTCCATGGCTCTATACCCTACCATGTTTGTACTTTGGTCTACTGCTCTACTTCACTCTACTACTCTCTACCATGGCTCTACTTGACTCTACTACACACTGCCATGGCTCTACCTGACTCTATTACACTCTACATTGGATCTACCTTGTTGTACTTCACTCTACTACACTCTACCATCTCTCTACTTGGCTCTACTTCACTCTTCTACACTCTACCATGGATCTACTTCACTCTACTACACTCTACCCTGGTTCTACTTGGCTCCACTTCATTCTACCACACTCTACCATTTCTCTACTTAGCTCTTCGTCAGTTTACTACACTCTACGATGGCTCTACTTGGCTCTACTTCACTCTTCTACACTCTACCATGGCTCTACTTAGCTCTACTACACTCTACCCTGGCTCTACTTAGCTCTACTTCACTCTAGTACATTCTACCATGGCTCTACTTGGTTCTACTTCACTCTACTACACTCTACCATGGCTCTACTCGGCTCTACTTCACTCTACTACAACCTACCATTGCTCTACTTGACTCTACTTCACTCTACCATGGCTCTACTTGGCTCTACTTCACTACACTCCTCCATGGCTCTATACTCTACGATGGCTCTACTTGGGTCTACTGCTCTACTTCACTCTTCTACTCTCTACCATGGCTGTACTTGACTCTACTATACACTACCATGACTCTACCTGACTCTACTACACTCTTCATTGGATCGACCTTGTTGTACTTCACACTACTACACTCTAACATGGCTCTATTTGACTCTTCTTCACTCTACCACACTCTACCATTTCTGTACTTGACTCTACCTGACTCTACCATTTCTCTACTTGGCTCTACCTCACTCTACTACACTCTACCATGGCTCTACTTGGCTCTACTTCAGTCTACTACACTCTACCATGGCTCTACTTGGCTCTCCTTCACTCTTCTACACTCTACCATTGCTCTACTTCACTCTACTACACTCTACCCTGGCTCTACTTGACTCTACTTCACTCTAGTTCTCTCTACCATGGCTCTATTCGGCTCTACTTCACTCTACTACAACCTACCATGGCTCTACTTGACTCTACTTCACTCTGCCTTGGCTCTACTTCGCTCTACTTCATTAGACTCCTCCATGGCTCTATGCTCTACCATGGCTCTACTTGGGTCTACTGCTCTACTTCACTCTACTACTCTCTACCATTGCTCTACTTGACTCTACTACACACTGCCATGGCTCTACCTGACTCTACTACACTGTACATTGGATCTACCTTGTTGTACTTCACTCTACTACACTCTACCATCGCTCTACTTGGCTCTACTTCACTCTTCTACACTCTACCATGGCTCTAGTTCACTCTACTACAGTCTACCCTGGCTCTACTTGGCTCTACTTCACTCTAGTACACTCTACCATGGCTCTACTTGACTCTCCTTCACTCTACCATGGCTCTACTTGGCTCTTCTTGACTACACTCCTCCATGATTCCATACTCTACCATGGCTCTACTTGTGTCTACTGCTCTACTTCCCTCTACTACTCTCTACCATGGCTCTACTTGACTCTACTACACACTCCCATGGCTCTACCAGACTCTACTACATTCTACATTGGATCTACCTTGTTGTACTTCACTCTACTACACTCTATCATGTCTCTATGTGACTCTACTTCACTCTACCACACTCTACCATTTCTCTACTTGGCTCTACTTCAGTAAACTACACTCTACCATGGCTCTACTTGGCTCTACTTCAGTCTACTACACTCTACCATGGCTCTACTTTGCTCCACTTCACTCTTCTACACTCTACCATGGCTCTACTTCACTCTACTACACTCTACCCTGGCTCTAATTGGTTCTACTTCACTCTAGTACACTCTACCATGGCTCTAATTGGCTCTACTTCACAGTACTACACTCTACCATGGATCTACTCGACTCTACTTCACTCTACTACAACCTACCATGGCTCTACTTGACTCTACTTCACTCTACCATGGCTCTACTTGGCTCTAACTCACTACACTCCTCCATGACTCTATACTCTACCATGGCTCTACTTGGGTCTACTGCTCTACTTTAGTCTACTACTCTCTACCATGGCTCTAATTGGCTATACTTCACTCTAGTTCACTCTACCATGGCTCTACTTGGCTCTACTACACACTACCATGGCTCTACCTGACTCTACTACACTCTACATTGGATCTACCTTGTTGTACTTCACTCTACTACACTCTACCATCGCTCTACTTGGCTCTACTTCACTCTTCTACACTCTACCATGGCTCTACTTCACTCTACTACACTCTGTCTTGGCTCTATTTGAATCTACGTCACTCTTCCACACTCTACCATTTCTGTACTTGGCTCTACTTCAGTCTACTACAATCTTCCATGGCTCTACTTGGCTCTGCTTCAGTCTACTACACTCTACCATGGCTCTACTTGGCTGTACTTCACTCTTCTACACCCTACCATGGCTCTACTTCACTCTACTACACTCTACGGTGGCTCTACTTGGCTCTACTTCACTCTAGTACCCTCTACCATGGCTCTACTTGGCTCTACTTCACTCTAATACGCTCTACAATTGCTCTACTCGGCTCTAATTCACTCTACTACAATCTACGATGGCTCTACTTGACTGTACTTCACTCTACCATGGCTGTACTTGACTCTACTTCACTACACACCTCCATGGCTCTATACCCTACCATGTTTGTACTTTGGTCTACTGCTCTACTTCACTCTACTACTCTCTACCATGGCTCTACTTGACTCTACTACACACTGCCATGGCTCTACCTGACTGTATTACACTCTACATTGGATCTACGTTGTTGTACTTCACTCTACTACACTCTATCATGTCTCTATGTGACTCTACTTCACTCTACCACAATCTATCATTTCTCTACTTGGCTCTACTTCAGTAAACTACACTCTACCCTGGCTCTACTTGGCTCTACTTCAGTCTACTACACTCTACCATGGCTCTACTTTGTTCCACTTCACTCTTCTACACTCTACCATGGCTCTACTTCACTCTACTACACTCTACCATGGATCTACTCGGCTCTACTTCACTCTACTGCAACCTACCATGGTTCTACTTGACTCTACTTCACTCTACCATGGCTATACTTGGCTCTAACTCACTACACTCCTCCATGACTCTATACTCTACCATGGCTCTACTTGGGTCTACTGCTCTACCTTACTCTACTACTCTCTACCATGGCTCTAATTGGCTATACTTCACTCTAGTACACTCTACCATGGCTCTACTTGGCTCTACTTCACTCTACTACACTCTACCATGGCTCTACTCGGCTCTACTTCACTCTACTACAACCTACCATGGCTCTACTTGACTCTACTTCACTCTACCATGGCTATACTTGGCTCTATACTCTACCATGGCTCTACTTGGGTCTACTGCTTTACTTCACTCTAGTACTCTCTACCATGGCTCTACTTGACTCCACTACACACTACCATGGCTCTACCTGACTCTACTACACTCTACATTGGATCTACCTTGTTGTACTTCACTCTACTACACTCTGTCATGGCTCTATTTGAATCTACGTCACTCTTCCACACTCTACCATTTCTGTACTTGGCTCTACTTCAGTCTACTACAATCTTCCATGGCTCTACTTGGCTCTGCTTCAGTCTACTACACTCTACCATGGCTCTACTTGGCTGTACTTCACTCTTCTACACCCTACCATGGCTCTACTTCACTCTACTACACTCTACGGTGGCTCTACTTGGCTCTACTTCACTCTAATACCCTCTACCATGGCTCTACTTGGCTCTACTTCACTCTAATACGCTCTACAATTGCTCTACTCGGCTCTACTTCACTCTACTACAATCTACGATGGCTCTACTTGACTGTACTTCACTCTACCATGGCTGTACTTGGCTCTACTTCACTACACACCTCCATGGCTCTATACCCTACCATGTTTGTACTTTGGTCTACTGCTCTACTTCACTCTACTACTCTCTACCATGGCTCTACTTGACTCTACTACACACTGCCATGGCTCTACCTGACTCTATTACACTCTACATTGGATCTACCTTGTTGTACTTCACTCTACTACACTCTACCATCTCTCTACTTGGCTCTACTTCACTCTTCTACACTCTACCATGGATCTACTTCACTCTACTACACTCTACCCTGGTTCTACTTGGCTCCACTTCATTCTACTACACTCTACCATGACTCTCCTCGGTTCTACTTCACTCTACTACAACCTTCCATGGCTCTACTTGACTCTCCTTCACTCTCCTATGGCTCTACTTGGCTCTTCTTCACTACACTCCTCCATGGCTCTATACTCTAAGTAGAGTCAAATAGAGCCATGATAGAGTGTAGCAGAGTGAAGCACAACAAGGTAGATCCAATGTAGAGTGTAGTAGATTCTGGTAGAGCCATGGTAGTGTGTAGTAGAGTCAAGTAGAGCCATGCTAGACAGTAGTAGAGGGAAGTAGAGCAGTAGACCCAAGTAGACCCATGGTCACTCTACCACACTCTACCATTTCTCTACTTGGCTCTACTTCAGTCTACTACACTCTACCATGGCTCAACTTGTCTCTACTTCAGTCTACTACACTCTACCATGGCTCTACTTTGCTATACTTCACTCTTCTACACTCTACCATTGCTCTACTTCACTCTACTACACTCTACCCTGGCTCTAATTGGATCTGCTTCACTCTAGTACCCTCTACCATGGTTCTACTTGGCTCTACTTCACTCTACTACACTCTACCATGATTCTACTCGTCTCTACTTCACTCTACTACAACCTACCATGGCTCTACTTGACTGTACTTCACTCTACCATGGCGCTACTTGGCTCTACTTCACTACACTCCTCCATGACTCTATACTCTACCTTGGCTCTACTTGGGTGTACTGCTCTACTTCACTCTACTACTCTCTACCATGGCTCTACTTGACTCTACTACACACTACCATGGCTCTACCTGACTCTACTACACTCTACATTGGATCTACCTTGTTATACTTCACTCTACTACACTCTATCATGGCTCTATTTGACTCTACTTCACTCTACCGCACTCTACCATTTCTCTACTTGCTTCTACTTCAGTCCACTTCACTCTACCATGGCTCTAGTTGGCTCTACTTCAGTCTACTACACTCTACCATGGCTCTACTCGCTCTACTTCACTCTTCTACACTCTAACATGGCTCTACTTCACTCTACTACACTCTACCCTCGCTCTACTTGGCTCTACTTCACTCTAGTACACACTACGATGGCTCTACTCGGCTCTACTTCACTCTACTACAACCTACCATGGCTCTACTTGACTCTACTTCACTCTACCATGGCTCTACTTGACTCTACTACACA
Source organism: Agelas oroides (assembly GCA_949130485.1). Classification (NCBI taxonomy): domain Eukaryota; kingdom Metazoa; phylum Porifera; class Demospongiae; order Agelasida; family Agelasidae; genus Agelas; species Agelas oroides. The sequence continues at coordinate 5,461,127 of OX422195.1, forward strand.
CTACCAAGGCTCTACCTGACTCTTCTACACTCTCCATTGGCTCTACCTGGTTGTACTTCACTCTACTACACTCTATCATGGCTCTATTTGACTCTATTTCACTCTACCACACTCTACCATTTCTCTACTTGGCTCGTCTTCTGTCTACTACACTCTACAATGGCTCTACTTGGCTCTACTTCAGTCTACTACACTCTACCATGGCTCTACTTGGCTCTACTTCACTCTTCTACACTCTACCATGGCTCTACTTCACTCTACTACACTCTACCCTGGCTCTACTTGACTCTACTTCACTCTAGTTCTCTTTACCATGACTCTACTCGGCTCTACTTCACTCTACTACAACCAACCATGGCTCTACTTGACTCTACTTCACTCTAACGTGACTCTACTTCGCTCTACTTCATTACACTCCTCCATGGCTCTATGCTCTACCATGGCTCTACTTGGGTCTACTGCTCTACTTCACTCTACTACTCTCTACCATGGCTCTACTTGACCCTACTACACACTACCATGGCTCTGCCTGACTCTATTACACTCTACATTGGATCTACCTTGTTGTACTTCACTCTACTACACTCTACCATCGCTCTACTTTGCTCTACTTCACTCTTCTACACTCTACCATGGCTCTACTTCACTCTACTACACTCTACCCTGGCTCTACTTGCCTCTACTTCACTCTAGTACACTCTACCATGGCTCTACTTGGCTCCACTTCATTCTACTACACTCTACCATGACTCTACTCGGTTCTACTTCACTCTACTACAACCTTCCATGGCTCTACTTGACTCTCCTTCACTCTACCATGGCTCTACTTGGCTCTTCTTCACTACACTCCTCCATGGCTCTATACTCTACCATAGCTCTACTTGGGTCTACTGCTCTACTTCCCTCTACTACTCTCTACCATGGCTCTACTTGACTCTACTACACACTACCATGGCTCTACCGGACTCTACTACACTCTACATTGGACCTACCTTCTACTTCACTCTACTACACTCTATCATGTCTCTATTTGACTCTACTTCACTCTACCACACTCTACCATTTCTCTACTTTGCTCTACTTCAGTCTACTACACTCTACCATGGCTCAACTTGTCTCTACTTCAGTCTACCACACCCTACCATGGATCTACTTTGCTCTACTTCACTCTTCTACACTCTACCATTGCTCTACTTCACTCTACTACACTCTACCCTGGCTCTAATTGGCTCTGCTTCACTCTAGTACACTCTACCATGGCTCTACTTGGCTCTACTTCACTCTACTACACTCTACCATGATTCTACTCGTCTCTACTTCACTCTACTACAACCTACCATGGCTCTGCTTGACTCTACTTCACTCTACCATGGCGCTACTTGGCTCTACTTCACTACACTCCTCCATGACTCTATACACTACCTTGGCTCTACTTAGGTCTACTGCTCTACTTCACTCTACTACTCTCTACCATGGCTCTACTTGACTCTACTACACACTACCATGGCTCTACCTGACTCTACTACACTCTACATTGGATCTACCTTGTTGTACTTCACTCTACTACACTCTATCATGGATCTATTAGACTCTACTTCACTCTACCACACTCTACCATTTCTGTGCTTGGCTCTACTTCAGTCTACTACAATCTACCATGTCTCTACTTGGCTCTACTTCACTCTTCTATGCTCTACCATTGCTCTACTTCACTCTACTACACTCTACCCTGGCTCCACTTCGCTCTACTTCACTCTACTACACTCTACCATGGCTCTACTTGGCTCTACTTCACTCTACTACACTCTACCATGACTCTACTCGTCTCTACTTCACTCTACTGCAACCTACCATGGCTCTACTTGACTGTACTTCACTCTACCATGGCGCTACTTGGCTCTACTTCACTACACTCCTCCATGACTCTATACTCTACCTTGGCTCTACTTGGGTGTACTGCTCTACTTCACTCTACTACTCTCTACCATGGCTCTACTTGACTCTACTACACACTACCATGGCTCTACCTGACTCTACTACACTCTACATTGGATCTACCTTGTTATACTTCACTCTACTACACTCTATCATGGCTCTATTTGACTCTACTTCACTCTACCGCACTCTACCATTTCTCTACTTGCCTCTACTTCAGTCCACTTCACTCTACCATGGCTCTAGTTGGCTCTACTTCAGTCTACTACACTCTACCATGGCTCTACTCGGCTCTACTTCACTCTTCTACACTCTAACATGGCTCTACTTCACTCTACTACACTCTACCCTCGCTCTACTTGGCTCTACTTCACTCTAGTTCTCTTTACCATGGCTCTACTCGGCTCCACTTCACTCTACTACAACCTACCATGGCTCTACTTGACTCTACTTCACTGTAACATGGCTCCACTTTGCTCTACTTCATTACACACCTCCATGGCTCTATGCTCTACCATGGCTCTACTTGGGTCTACTGCTCTACTTCACTCTACTACTCTCTACCATGGCTCTACTTGACTCTACTACACACTACCATGGCTCTACCTGACTCTACTACAATCTACATTGAATCTACCTTGTTGTACTTCACTGTACTACACTCTATCATGGCTCTATTTGACTCTACTTCACTCTACCACACTCTACCATTTCTCTACTTAGCTCTTCGTCAGTTTACTACACTCTACCATGGCTCTACTTGGCTCTACTTCACTCTTCTACACTCTACCATGGCTCTACTTAGCTCTACTACACTCTACCCTGGCTCTACTTAACTCTACTTCACTCTAGTACATTCTACCATGGCTCTACTTGGTTCTACTTCACTCTACTACACTCTACCATGGCTCTACTCGGCTCTACTTCACTCTACTACAACCTACCATTGCTCTACTTGACTCTACTTCACTCTACCATGGCTCTACTTGGCTCTACTTCACTACACTCCTCCATGGCTCTATTCTCTACGATGGCTCTACTTGGGTCTACTGCTCTACTTCACTCTTCTACTCTCTACCATGGCTGTACTTGACTCTACTATACACTACCATGACTCTACCTGACTCTACTACACTCTTCATTGGATCGACCTTGTTGTACTTCACACTACTACACTCTAACATGGCTCTATTTGACTCTTCTTCACTCTACCACACTCTACCATTTCTGTACTTGACTCTACCTGACTCTACCATTTCTCTACTTGGCTCTACCTCACTCTACTACACTCTACCATGGTTCTACTTGGCTCTACTTCAGTCTACTACACTCTACCATGGCTCTACTTGGCTCTACTTCAGTCTACTACACTCTACCATGTCTCTACTTGGCTCTACTTCACTCTTCTACACTCTACCATGGCTCTACTTCACTCTACTACACTCTACCCTGGCTCTACTTGGCTCTACTTCACTCTAGTACACTCTACCAAGGCTCTACTCTGCTCTACTTCACTCTACTACAACCTACCATGGCTCTACTTGACTCTACTTCACTCTTCCATGGCTATACTTGGCTCTACTTCACTACACTCCTCCATGGCTCTATACTCTACCACGGCTCTACTTGGGTCTACTGCTCTCCTTCACTCTACTCTCTACCATGGCTCTACTTGACTCTACTACGCACTACCATGGCTCTACCTGACTCTATTTCACTCTACATTGCATCTACCTTGTTGTACTTCACTCTACTACACTCTATAATGGCTCTATTTGACTCTACTTCACTCTACCACACTCTACCATTTCTATACTTAGCTCTACTTCAGTCTACTACACTTTACCATGGCTCTACTTGGCTCTACTTCAGTCTACTACACTCTACCATGGCTCTACTTGGCTTTACTTCACTCTTCTACACTCTACCATGGCTCTACTTCACTCTACTACACTCTACCCTGGCTGTACTTGACTCTACTTCACTCTAGTTCTCTTTACCATGGCTCTACTCGGCTCCACTTCACTCTACTACAACCTACCATGGCTCTACTTGACTCTACTTCACTCTAACATGGCTCCACTTTGCTCTACTTCATTACACACCTCCATGGCTCTATGCTCTACCATGGCTCTACTTGGGTCTACTGCTCTACTTCACTCTACTACTCTCTACCATGGCTCTACTTGACTCTACTACACACTACCATGGCTCTACCTGACTCTACTACAATCTACATTGAATCTACCTTGTTGTACTTCACTGTACTACACTCTATCATGGCTCTATTTGACTCTACTTCACTCTACCACACTCTACCATTTCTCTACTTAGCTCTTCGTCAGTTTACTACACTCTACCATGGCACTACTTGGCTCTACTTCACTCTTCTACACTCTACCATGGCTCTACTTAGCTCTACTACACTCTACCCTGGCTCTACTTAGCTCTACTTCACTCTAGTACATTCTACCATGGCTCTACTTGGTTCTACTTCACTCTACTACACTCTACCATGGCTCTACTCGGCTCTACTTCACTCTACTACAACCTACCATTGCTCTACTTGACTCTACTTCACTCTACCATGGCTCTACTTGGCTCTACTTCACTACACTCCTCCATGGCTCTATACTCTACGATGGCTCTACTTGGGTCTACTGCTCTACTTCACTCTTCTACTCTCTACCATGGCTGTACTTGACTCTACTATACACTACCATGACTCTACCTGACTCTACTACACTCTTCATTGGACCGACCTTGTTGTACTTCACACTACTACACTCTAACATGGCTCTATTTGACTCTTCTTCACTCTACCACACTCTACCATTTCTGTACTTGACTCTACCTGACTCTACCATTTCTCTACTTGGCTCTACCTCACTCTACTACACTCTACCATGGCTCTACTTGGCTCTACTTCAGTCTACTACACTCTACCATGGCTCTACTTGGCTCTCCTTCACTCTTCTACACTCTACCATTGCTCTACTTCACTCTACTACACTCTACCCTGGCTCTACTTGACTCTACTTCACTCTAGTTCTCTCTACCATGGCTCTATTCGGCTCTACTTCACTCTACTACAACCTACCATGGCTCTACTTGACTCTACTTCACTCTGCCTTGGCTCTACTTCGCTCTACTTCATTAGACTCCTCCATGGCTCTATGCTCTACCATGGCTCTACTTGGGTCTACTGCTCTACTTCACTCTACTACTCTCTACCATTGCTCTACTTGACTCTACTACTCACTGCCATGGCTCTACCTGACTCTACTACACTGTACATTGGATCTACCTTGTTGTACTTCACTCTACTACACTCTACCATCGCTCTACTTGGCTCTACTTCACTCTTCTACACTCTACCATGGCTCTAGTTCACTCTACTACAGTCTACCCTGGCTCTACTTGGCTCTACTTCACTCTAGTACACTCTACCATGGCTCTACTTGACTCTCCTTCACTCTACCATGGCTCTACTTGGCTCTTCTTGACTACACTCCTCCATGGTTCCATACTCTACCATGGCTCTACTTGTGTCTACTGCTCTACTTCCCTCTACTACTCTCTACCATGGCTCTACTTGACTCTACTACACACTCCCATGGCTCTACCAGACTCTACTACATTCTACATTGGATCTACCTTGTTGTACTTCACTCTACTACACTCTATCATGTCTCTATGTGACTCTACTTCACTCTACCACACTCTACCATTTCTCTACTTGGCTCTACTTCAGTAAACTACACTCTACCATGGCTCAACTTGGCTCTACTTCAGTCTACTACACTCTACCATGGCTCTACTTTGCTCCACTTCACTCTTCTACACTCTACCATGGCTCTATTTCACTCTACTACACTCTACCCTGGCTCTAATTGGTTCTACTTCACTCTAGTACACTCTACCATGGCTCTAATTGGCTCTACTTCCCAGTACTACACTCTACCATGGATCTACTCGACTCTACTTCACTCTACTACAACCTACCATGGCTCTACTTGACTCTACTTCACTCTACCATGGCTCTACTTGGCTCTAACTCACTACACTCCTCCATGACTCTATACTCTACCATGGCTCTACTTGGGTCTACTGCTCTACTTTAGTCTACTACTCTCTACCATGGCTCTAATTGGCTATACTTCACTCTAGTTCACTCTACCATGGCTCTACTTGGCTCTACTACACACTACCATGGCTCTACCTGACTCTACTACACTCTACATTGGATCTACCTTGTTGTACTTCACTCTACTACACTCTGTCATGGCTCTATTTGAATCTACGTCACTCTTCCACACTCTACCATTTCTGTACTTGGCTCTACTTCAGTCTACTACAATCTTCCATGGCTCTACTTGGCTCTGCTTCAGTCTACTACACTCTACCATGGCTCTACTTGGCTGTACTTCACTCTTCTACACCCTACCATGGCTCTACTTCACTCTACTACACTCTACGGTGGCTCTACTTGGCTTTACTTCACTCTAGTACCCTCTACCATGGCTCTACTTGGCTCTACTTCACTCTAATACGCTCTACAATTGCTCTACTCGGCTCTACTTCACTCTACTACAATCTACGATGGCTCTACTTGACTGTACTTCACTCTACCATGGCTGTACTTGGCTCTACTTCACTACACACCTCCATGGCTCTATACCCTACCATGTTTGTACTTTGGTCTACTGCTCTACTTCACTCTACTACTCTCTACCATGGCTCTACTTGACTCTACTACACACTGCCATGGCTCTACCTGACTGTATTACACTCTACATTGGATCTACGTTGTTGTACTTCACTCTACTACACTCTATCATGTCTCTATGTGACTCTACTTCACTCTACCACAATCTATCATTTCTCTACTTGGCTCTACTTCAGTAAACTACACTCTACCCTGGCTCTACTTGGCTCTACTTCAGTCTACTACACTCTACCATGGCTCTACTTTGTTCCACTTCACTCTTCTACACTCTACCATGGCTCTACTTCACTCTACTACACTCTACCATGGATCTACTCGGCTCTACTTCACTCTACTGCAACCTACCATGGTTCTACTTGACTCTACTTCACTCTACCATGGCTCTACTTGGCTCTAACTCACTACACTCCTCCATGACTCTATACTCTACCATGGCTCTACTTGGGTCTACTGCTCTACCTTACTCTACTACTCTCTACCATGGCTCTAATTGGCTATACTTCACTCTAGTACACTCTACCATGGCTCTACTTGGCTCTACTTCACTCTACTACACTCTACCATGGCTCTACTCGGCTCTACTTCACTCTACTACAACCTACCATGGCTCTACTTGACTCTACTTCACTCTACCATGGCTATACTTGGCTCTATACTCTACCATGGCTCTACTTGGGTCTACTGCTTTACTTCACTCTAGTACTCTCTACCATGGCTCTACTTGACTCCACTACACACTACCATGGCTCTACCTGACTCTACTACACTCTACATTGGATCTACCTTGTTGTACTTCACTCTACTACACTCTGTCATGGCTCTATTTGAATCTACGTCACTCTTCCACACTCTACCATTTCTGTACTTGGCTCTACTTCAGTCTACTACAATCTTCCATGGCTCTACTTGGCTCTGCTTCAGTCTACTACACTCTACCATGGCTCTACTTGGCTGTACTTCACTCTTCTACACCCTACCATGGCTCTACTTCACTCTACTACACTCTACGGTGGCTCTACTTGGCTCTACTTCACTCTAGTACCCTCTACCATGGCTCTACTTGGCTCTACTTCACTCTAATATGCTCTACAATTGCTCTACTCGGCTCTACTTCACTCTACTACAATCTACGATGGCTCTACTTGACTGTACTTCACTCTACCATGGCTGTACTTGGCTCTACTTCACTACACACCTCCATGGCTCTATACCCTACCATGTTTGTACTTTGGTCTACTGCTCTACTTCACTCTACTACTCTCTACCATGGCTCTACTTGACTGTACTTCACTCTACCATGGCGCTACTTGGCTCTACTTCACTACACTCCTCCATGACTCTATACTCTACCTTGGCTCTACTTGGGTGTACTGCTCTACTTCACTCTACTACTCTCTACCATGGCTCTACTTGACTCTACTACACACTACCATGGCTCTACCTGACTCTACTACACTCTACATTGGATCTACCTTGTTATACTTCACTCTACTACACTCTATCATGGCTCTATTTGACTCTACTTCACTCTACCGCACTCTACCATTTCTCTACTTGCTTCTACTTCAGTCCACTTCACTCTACCATGGCTCTAGTTGGCTCTACTTCAGTCTACTACACTCTACCATGGCTCTACTCGGCTCTACTTCACTCTTCTACACTCTAACATGGCTCTACTTCACTCTACTACACTCTACCCTCGCTCTACTTGGCTCTACTTCACTCTAGTACACACTACGATGGCTCTACTCGGCTCTACTTCACTCTACTACAACCTACCATGGCTCTACTTGACTCTACTTCACTCTACCATGGCTCTACTTGACTCTACTACACACTACCAAGGCTCTACCTGACTCTTCTACACTCTCCATTGGCTCTACCTGGTTGTACTTCACTCTACTACACTCTATCATGGCTCTATTTGACTCTATTTCACTCTACCACACTCTACCATTTCTCTACTTGGCTCGTCTTCTGTCTACTACACTCTACAATGGCTCTACTTGGCTCTACTTCAGTCTACTACACTCTACCATGGCTCTACTTGGCTCTACTTCACTCTTCTACACTCTACCATGGCTCTACTTCACTCTACTACACTCTACCCTGGCTCTACTTGACTCTACTTCACTCTAGTTCTCTTTACCATGGCTCTACTCGGCTCTACTTCACTCTACTACAACCAACCATGGCTCTACTTGACTCTACTTCACTCTAACGTGACTCTACTTCGCTCTACTTCATTACACTCCTCCATGGCTCTATGCTCTACCATGGCTCTACTTGGGTCTACTGCTCTACTTCACTCTACTACTCTCTACCATGGCTCTACTTGACTCTACTACACACTACCATGGCTCTGCCTGACTCTATTACACTCTACATTGGATCTACCTTGTTGTACTTCACTCTACTACACTCTACCATCGCTCTACTTTGCTCTACTTCACTCTTCTACACTCTACCATGGCTCTACTTCACTCTACTACACTCTACCCTGGCTCTACTTGCCTCTACTTCACTCTAGTACACTCTACCATGGCTCTACTTGGCTCCACTTCATTCTACTACACTCTACCATGACTCTACTCGGTTCTACTTCACTCTACTACAACCTTCCATGGCTCTACTTGACTCTCCTTCACTCTACCATGGCTCTACTTGGCTCTTCTTCACTACACTCCTCCATGGCTCTATACTCTACCATAGCTCTACTTGGGTCTACTGCTCTACTTCCCTCTACTACTCTCTACCATGGCTCTACTTGACTCTACTACACACTACCATGGCTCTACCGGACTCTACTACACTCTACATTGGACCTACCTTCTACTTCACTCTACTACACTCTATCATGTCTCTATTTGACTCTACTTCACTCTACCACACTCTACCATTTCTCTACTTTGCTCTACTTCAGTCTACTACACTCTACCATGGCTCAACTTGTCTCTACTTCAGTCTACCACACCCTACCATGGATCTACTTTGCTCTACTTCACTCTTCTACACTCTACCATTGCTCTACTTCACTCTACTACACTCTACCCTGGCTCTAATTGGCTCTGCTTCACTCTAGTACACTCTACCATGGCTCTACTTGGCTCTACTTCACTCTACTACACTCTACCATGATTCTACTCGTCTCTACTTCACTCTACTACAACCTACCATGGCTCTGCTTGACTCTACTTCACTCTACCATGGCGCTACTTGGCTCTACTTCACTACACTCCTCCATGACTCTATACACTACCTTGGCTCTACTTAGGTCTACTGCTCTACTTCACTCTACTACTCTCTACCATGGCTCTACTTGACTCTACTACACACTACCATGGCTCTACCTGACTCTACTACACTCTACATTGGATCTACCTTGTTGTACTTCACTCTACTACACTCTATCATGGCTCTATTAGACTCTACTTCACTCTACCACACTCTACCATTTCTGTGCTTGGCTCTACTTCAGTCTACTACAATCTACCATGTCTCTACTTGGCTCTACTTCACTCTTCTATGCTCTACCATTGCTCTACTTCACTCTACTACACTCTACCCTGGCTTCACTTCGCTCTACTTCACTCTACTACACTCTACCATGGCTCTACTTGGCTCTACTTCACTCTACTACACTCTACCATGACTCTACTCGTCTCTACTTCACTCTACTACAACCTACCATGGCTCTACTTGACTGTACTTCACTCTACCATGGCGCTACTTGGCTCTACTTCACTACACTCCTCCATGACTCTATACTCTACCTTGGCTCTACTTGGGTGTACTGCTCTACTTCACTCTACTACTCTCTACCATGGCTCTACTTGACTCTACTACACACTACCATGGCTCTACCTGACTCTACTACACTCTACATTGGATCTACCTTGTTATACTTCACTCTACTACACTCTATCATGGCTCTATTTGACTCTACTTCACTCTACCGCACTCTACCATTTCTCTACTTGCCTCTACTTCAGTCCACTTCACTCTACCATGGCTCTAGTTGGCTCTACTTCAGTCTACTACACTCTACCATGGCTCTACTCGGCTCTACTTCACTCTTCTACACTCTAACATGGCTCTACTTCACTCTACTACACTCTACCCTCGCTCTACTTGGCTCTACTTCACTCTAGTACACACTACGATGGCTCTACTCGGCTCTACTTCACTCTACTACAACCTACCATGGCTCTACTTGACTCTACTTCACTCTACCATGGCTCTACTTGACTCTACTACACACTACCAAGGCTCTACCTGACTCTTCTGCACTCTCCATTGGCTCTACCTGGTTGTACTTCACTCTACTACACTCTATCATGGCTCTATTTGACTCTACTTAACTCTACCACACTCTACCATTTCTCTAGTTGGCTCGTCTTCTGTCTACTACACTCTACAATGGCTCTACTTGGCTCTACTTCAGTCTACTACACTCTACCATGGCTCTACTTGGCTCTACTTCACTCTTCTACACTCTACCATGGCTCTACTTCACTCCACTACACTCTACCCTGGCTCTACTTGACTCTACTTCACTCTAGTTCTCTTTACCATGGCTCTACTCGGCTCTACTTCACTCTACTACAACCTACCATGGCTCTACTTGACTCTACTTCACTCTAACCTGGCTCTACTTAGCTCTACTTCATTACACTCCTCCATGGCTCTATGCTCTACCATGGCTCTACTTGGGTCTACTGCTCTACTTCACTCACTCGATAATTATGTGTTCAGTACTGTTTATATGTTAACTTTAAAGTTCTGTGTAATTACCTATTCCTTGTATCACTCGTAGTGTCTTTGTTGTTGTTTACTTTGTGCATATATAGATGCAGGACTCCCTGGCAGATCAGCCCCGGGTTGAAGGGACTACCTGCTAAAAATTAAATTCTACTACTACTACTACTACTACTACTCTACTACTCTCTACCATGGCTTTACTTGACTCTACTACACACTACCATGGCTCTGCCTGACTCTATTACACTCTACATTGGATCTACCTTGTTGTACTTCACTCTACTACACTCTACCATCGCTCTACTTGGCTCTACTTCACTCTTCTACACTCTACCATGGCTCTACTTCACTCTACTACACTCTACCCTGGCTGTACTTGCCTCTACTTCAATCTAGTACACTCTACCATGGCTCTACTTGGCTCCACTTCATTCTACTACACTCTACCATGACTCTACTCGGTTCTACTTCACTCTACTACAACCTTCCATGGCTCTACTTGACTCTCCTTCACTCTACCATGGCTCTACTTGGCTCTTCTTCACTACACTCCTCCATGGCTCTATACTCTACCATAGCTCTACTTGGGTCTACTGCTCTACTTCCCTCTACTACTCTCTACCATGGCTCTACTTGACTCTACTACACACTACCATGGCTCTACCGGACTCTACTACACTCTACATTGGATCTACCTTCTACTTCACTCTACTACACTCTATCATGACTCTATTTGACTCTACTTCACTCTTCTACACTCTACCATGGCTCTACTTAGCTCTACTACACTCTACCCTGGCTCTACTTAACTCTACTTCACTCTAGTACATTCTACCATGGCTCTACTTGGTTCTACTTCACTCTACTACACTCTACCATGGCTCTACTCGGCTCTACTTCACTCTACTACAACCTACCATTGCTCTACTTGACTCTACTTCACTCTACCATGGCTCTACTTGGCTCTACTTCACTACACTCCTCCATGGCTCTATTCTCTACGATGGCTCTACTTGGGTCTACTGCTCTACTTCACTCTTCTACTCTCTACCATGGCTGTACTTGACTCTACTATACACTACCATGACTCTACCTGACTCTACTACACTCTTCATTGGATCGACCTTGTTGTACTTCACACTACTACACTCTAACATGGCTCTATTTGACTCTTCTTCACTCTACCACACTCTACCATTTCTGTACTTGACTCTACCTGACTCTACCATTTCTCTACTTGGCTCTACCTCACTCTACTACACTCTACCATGGTTCTACTTGGCTCTACTTCAGTCTACTACACTCTACCATGGCTCTACTTGGCTCTACTTCAGTCTACTACACTCTGCCATGTCTCTACTTGGCTCTACTTCACTCTTCTACACTCTACCATGGCTCTACTTCACTCTACTACACTCTACCCTGGCTCTACTTGGCTCTACTTCACTCTAGTACACTCTACCAAGGCTCTACTCTGCTCTACTTCACTCTACTACAACCTACCATGGCTCTACTTGACTCTACTTCACTCTTCCATGGCTATACTTGGCTCTACTTCACTACACTCCTCCATGGCTCTATACTCTACCACGGCTCTACTTGGGTCTACTGCTCTCCTTCACTCTACTCTCTACCATGGCTCTACTTGACTCTACTACGCACTACCATGGCTCTACCTGACTCTATTTCACTCTACATTGCATCTACCTTGTTGTACTTCACTCTACTACACTCTATAATGGCTCTATTTGACTCTACTTCACTCTACCACACTCTACCATTTCTATACTTAGCTCTACTTCAGTCTACTACACTCTACCATGGCTCTACTTGGCTCTACTTCAGTCTACTACACTCTACCATGGCTCTACTTGGCTTTACTTCACTCTTCTACACTCTACCATGGCTCTACTTCACTCTACTACACTCTACCCTGGCTGTACTTGACTCTACTTCACTCTAGTTCTCTTTACCATGGCTCTACTCGGCTCCACTTCACTCTACTACAACCTACCATGGCTCTACTTGACTCTACTTCACTCTAACATGGCTCCACTTTGCTCTACTTCATTACACACCTCCATGGCTCTATGCTCTACCATGGCTCTACTTGGGTCTACTGCTCTACTTCACTCTACTACTCTCTACCATGGCTCTACTTGACTCTACTACACACTACCATGGCTCTACCTGACTCTACTACAATCTACATTGAATCTACCTTGTTGTACTTCACTGTACTACACTCTATCATGGCTCTATTTGACTCTACTTCACTCTACCACACTCTACCATTTCTCTACTTAGCTCTTCGTCAGTTTACTACACTCTACCATGGCTCTACTTGGCTCTACTTCACTCTTCTACACTCTACCATGGCTCTACTTAGCTCTACTACACTCTACCCTGGCTCTACTTAGCTCTACTTCACTCTAGTACATTCTACCATGGCTCTACTTGGTTCTACTTCACTCTACTACACTCTACCATGGCTCTACTCGGCTCTACTTCACTCTACTACAACCTACCATTGCTCTACTTGACTCTACTTCACTCTACCATGGCTCTACTTGGCTCTACTTCACTACACTCCTCCATGGCTCTATACTCTACGATGGCTCTACTTGGGTCTACTGCTCTACTTCACTCTTCTACTCTCTACCATGGCTGTACTTGACTCTACTATACACTACCATGACTCTACCTGACTCTACTACACTCTTCATTGGACCGACCTTGTTGTACTTCACACTACTACACTCTAACATGGCTCTATTTGACTCTTCTTCACTCTACCACACTCTACCATTTCTGTACTTGACTCTACCTGACTCTACCATTTCTCTACTTGGCTCTACCTCACTCTACTACACTCTACCATGGCTCTACTTGGCTCTACTTCAGTCTACTACACTCTACCATGGCTCTACTTGGCTCTCCTTCACTCTTCTACACTCTACCATTGCTCTACTTCACTCTACTACACTCTACCCTGGCTCTACTTGACTCTACTTCACTCTAGTTCTCTCTACCATGGCTCTATTCGGCTCTACTTCACTCTACTACAACCTACCATGGCTCTACTTGACTCTACTTCACTCTGCCTTGGCTCTACTTCGCTCTACTTCATTAGACTCCTCCATGGCTCTATGCTCTACCATGGCTCTACTTGGGTCTACTGCTCTACTTCACTCTACTACTCTCTACCATTGCTCTACTTGACTCTACTACACACTGCCATGGCTCTACCTGACTCTACTACACTGTACATTGGATCTACCTTGTTGTACTTCACTCTACTACACTCTACCATCGCTCTACTTGGCTCTACTTCACTCTTCTACACTGTACCATGGCTCTAGTTCACTCTACTACACTCTACCCTGGCTCTACTTGGCTCTACTTCACTCTAGTACACTCTACCATGGCTCTACTTGACTCTCCTTCACTCTACCATGGCTCTACTTGGCTCTTCTTGACTACACTCCTCCATGGTTCCATACTCTACCATGGCTCTACTTGTGTCTACTGCTCTACTTCCCTCTACTACTCTCTACCATGGCTCTACTTGACTCTACTACACACTCCCATGGCTCTACCAGACTCTACTACATTCTACATTGGATCTACCTTGTTGTACTTCACTCTACTACACTCTATCATGTCTCTATGTGACTCTACTTCACTCTACCACACTCTACCATTTCTCTACTTGGCTCTACTTCAGTAAACTACACTCTACCATGGCTCAACTTGGCTCTACTTCAGTCTACTACACTCTACCATGGCTCTACTTTGCTCCACTTCACTCTTCTACACTCTACCATGGCTCTATTTCACTCTACTACACTCTACCCTGGCTCTAATTGGTTCTACTTCACTCTAGTACACTCTACCATGGCTCTAATTGGCTCTACTTCACAGTACTACACTCTACCATGGATCTACTCGACTCTACTTCACTCTACTACAACCTACCATGGCTCTACTTGACTCTACTTCACTCTACCATGGCTCTACTTGGCTCTAACTCACTACACTCCTCCATGACTCTATACTCTACCATGGCTCTACTTGGGTCTACTGCTCTACTTTAGTCTACTACTCTCTACCATGTCTCTAATTGGCTATACTTCACTCTAGTTCACTCTACCATGGCTCTACTTGGCTCTACTACACACTACCATGGCTCTACCTGACTCTACTACACTCTACATTGGATCTACCTTGTTGTACTTCACTCTACTACACTCTGTCATGGCTCTATTTGAATCTACGTCACTCTTCCACACTCTACCATTTCTGTACTTGGCTCTACTTCAGTCTACTACAATCTTCCATGGCTCTACTTGGCTCTGCTTCAGTCTACTACACTCTACCATGGCTCTACTTGGCTGTACTTCACTCTTCTACACCCTACCATGGCTCTACTTCACTCTACTACACTCTACGGTGGCTCTACTTGGCTTTACTTCACTCTAGTACCCTCTACCATGGCTCTACTTGGCTCTACTTCACTCTAATACGCTCTACAATTGCTCTACTCGGCTCTACTTCACTCTACTACAATCTACGATGGCTCTACTTGACTGTACTTCACTCTACCATGGCTGTACTTGGCTCTACTTCACTACACACCTCCATGGCTCTATACCCTACCATGTTTGTACTTTGGTCTACTGCTCTACTTCACTCTACTACTCTCTACCATGGCTCTACTTGACTCTACTACACACTGCCATGGCTCTACCTGACTGTATTACACTCTACATTGGATCTACGTTGTTGTACTTCACTCTACTACACTCTATCATGTCTCTATGTGACTCTACTTCACTCTACCACAATCTATCATTTCTCTACTTGGCTCTACTTCAGTAAACTACACTCTACCCTGGCTCTACTTGGCTCTACCTCAGTCTACTACACTCTACCATGTCTCTACTTTGTTCCACTTCACTCTTCTACACTCTACCATGGCTCTACTTCACTCTACTACACTCTACCATGGATCTACTCGGCTCTACTTCACTCTACTGCAACCTACCATGGTTCTACTTGACTCTACTTCACTCTACCATGGCTCTACTTGGCTCTAACTCACTACACTCCTCCATGACTCTATACTCTACCATGGCTCTACTTGGGTCTACTGCTCTACCTTACTCTACTACTCTCTACCATGGCTCTAATTGGCTATACTTCACTCTAGTACACTCTACCATGGCTCTACTTGGCTCTACTTCACTCTACTACACTCTACCATGGCTCTACTCGGCTCTACTTCACTCTACTACAACCTACCATGGCTCTACTTGACTCTACTTCACTCTACCATGGCTATACTTGGCTCTATACTCTACCATGGCTCTACTTGGGTCTACTGCTTTACTTCACTCTAGTACTCTCTACCATGGCTCTACTTGACTCCACTACACACTACCATGGCTCTACCTGACTCTACTACACTCTACATTGGATCTACCTTGTTGTACTTCACTCTACTACACTCTGTCATGGCTCTATTTGAATCTACGTCACTCTTCCACACTCTACCATTTCTGTACTTGGCTCTACTTCAGTCTACTACAATCTTCCATGGCTCTACTTGGCTCTGCTTCAGTCTACTACACTCTACCATGGCTCTACTTGGCTGTACTTCACTCTTCTACACCCTACCATGGCTCTACTTCACTCTACTACACTCTACGGTGGCTCTACTTGGCTCTACTTCACTCTAGTACCCTCTACCATGGCTCTACTTGGCTCTACTTCACTCTAATATGCTCTACAATTGCTCTACTCGGCTCTACTTCACTCTACTACAATCTACGATGGCTCTACTTGACTGTACTTCACTCTACCATGGCTGTACTTGGCTCTACTTCACTACACACCTCCATGGCTCTATACCCTACCATGTTTGTACTTTGGTCTACTGCTCTACTTCACTCTACTACTCTCTACCATGGCTCTACTTGACTGTACTTCACTCTACCATGGCGCTACTTGGCTCTACTTCACTACACTCCTCCATGACTCTATACTCTACCTTGGCTCTACTTGGGTGTACTGCTCTACTTCACTCTACTACTCTCTACCATGGCTCTACTTGACTCTACTACACACTACCATGGCTCTACCTGACTCTACTACACTCTACATTGGATCTACCTTGTTATACTTCACTCTACTACACTCTATCATGGCTCTATTTGACTCTACTTCACTCTACCGCACTCTACCATTTCTCTACTTGCTTCTACTTCAGTCCACTTCACTCTACCATGACTCTAGTTGGCTCTACTTCAGTCTACTACACTCTACCATGGCTCTACTCGGCTCTACTTCACTCTTCTACACTCTAACATGGCTCTACTTCACTCTACTACACTCTACCCTCGCTCTACTTGGCTCTACTTCACTCTAGTACACACTACGATGGCTCTACTCGGCTCTACTTCACTCTACTACAACCTACCATGGCTCTACTTGACTCTACTTCACTCTACCATGGCTCTACTTGACTCTACTACACACTACCAAGGCTCTACCTGACTCTTCTACACTCTCCATTGGCTCTACCTGGTTGTACTTCACTCTACTACACTCTATCATGGCTCTATTTGACTCTATTTCACTCTACCACACTCTACCATTTCTCTACTTGGCTCGTCTTCTGTCTACTACACTCTACAATGGCTCTACTTGGCTCTACTTCAGTCTACTACACTCTACCATGGCTCTACTTGGCTCTACTTCACTCTTCTACACTCTACCATGGCTCTACTTCACTCTACTACACTCTACCCTGGCTCAACTTGACTCTACTTCACTCTAGTTCTCTTTACCATGGCTCTACTCGGCTCTACTTCACTCTACTACAACCAACCATGGCTCTACTTGACTCTACTTCACTCTAACGTGACTCTACTTCGCTCTACTTCATTACACTCCTCCATGGCTCTATGCTCTACCATGGCTCTACTTGGGTCTACTGCTCTACTTCACTCTACTACTCTCTACCATGGCTCTACTTGACTCTACTACACACTACCATGGCTCTGCCCGACTCTATTACACTCTACATTGGATCTACCTTGTTGTACTTCACTCTACTACACTCTACCATCGCTCTACTTTGCTCTACTTCACTCTTCTACACTCTACCATGGCTCTACTTCACTCTACTACACTCTACCCTGGCTCTACTTGCCTCTACTTCACTCTAGTACACTCTACCATGGCTCTACTTGGCTCCACTTCATTCTACTACACTCTACCATGACTCTACTCGGTTCTACTTCACTCTACTACAACCTTCCATGGCTCTACTTGACTCTCCTTCACTCTACCATGGCTCTACTTGGCTCTTCTTCACTACACTCCTCCATGGCTCTATACTCTACCATAGCTCTACTTGGGTCTACTGCTCTACTTCCCTCTACTACTCTCTACCATGGCTCTACTTGACTCTACTACACACTACCATGGCTCTACCGGACTCTACTACACTCTACATTGGACCTACCTTCTACTTCACTCTACTACACTCTATCATGTCTCTATTTGACTCTACTTCACTCTACCACACTCTACCATTTCTCTACTTTGCTCTACTTCAGTCTACTACACTCTACCATGGCTCAACTTGTCTCTACTTCAGTCTACCACACCCTACCATGGATCTACTTTGCTCTACTTCACTCTTCTACACTCTACCATTGCTCTACTTCACTCTACTACACTCTACCCTGGCTCTAATTGGCTCTGCTTCACTCTAGTACACTCTACCATGGCTCTACTTGGCTCTACTTCACTCTACTACACTCTACCATGATTCTACTCGTCTCTACTTCACTCTACTACAACCTACCATGGCTCTGCTTGACTCTACTTCACTCTACCATGGCGCTACTTGGCTCTACTTCACTACACTCCTCCATGACTCTATACACTACCTTGGCTCTACTTAGGTCTACTGCTCTACTTCACTCTACTACTCTCTACCATGGCTCTACTTGACTCTACTACACACTACCATGGCTCTACCTGACTCTACTACACTCTACATTGGATCTACCTTGTTGTACTTCACTCTACTACACTCTATCATGGCTCTATTAGACTCTACTTCACTCTACCACACTCTACCATTTCTGTGCTTGGCTCTACTTCAGTCTACTACAATCTACCATGTCTCTACTTGGCTCTACTTCACTCTTCTATGCTCTACCATTGCTCTACTTCACTCTACTACACTCTACCCTGGCTCCACTTCGCTCTACTTCACTCTACTACACTCTACCATGGCTCTACTTGGCTCTACTTCACTCTACTACACTCTACCATGACTCTACTCGTCTCTACTTCACTCTACTACAACCTACCATGGCTCTACTTGACTGTACTTCACTCTACCATGGCGCTACTTGGCTCTACTTCACTACACTCCTCCATGACTCTATACTCTACCTTGGCTCTACTTGGGTGTACTGCTCTACTTCACTCTACTACTCTCTACCATGGCTCTACTTGACTCTACTACACACTACCATGGCTCTACCTGACTCTACTACACTCTACATTGGATCTACCTTGTTATACTTCACTCTACTACACTCTATCATGGCTCTATTTGACTCTACTTCACTCTACCGCACTCTACCATTTCTCTACTTGCCTCTACTTCAGTCCACTTCACTCTACCATGGCTCTAGTTGGCTCTACTTCAGTCTACTACACTCTACCATGGCTCTACTCGGCTCTACTTCACTCTTCGACACTCTAACATGGCTCTACTTCACTCTACTACACTCTACCCTCGCTCTACTTGGCTCTACTTCACTCTAGTACACACTACGATGGCTCTACTCGGCTCTACTTCACTCTACTACAACCTACCATGGCTCTACTTGACTCTACTTCACTCTACCATGGCTCTACTTGACTCTACTACACACTACCAAGGCTCTACCTGACTCTTCTGCACTCTCCATTGGCTCTACCTGGTTGTACTTCACTCTACTACACTCTATCATGGCTCTATTTGACTCTACTTAACTCTACCACACTCTACCATTTCTCTAGTTGGCTCGTCTTCTGTCTACTACACTCTACAATGGCTCTACTTGGCTCTACTTCAGTCTACTACACTCTACCATGGCTCTACTTGGCTCTACTTCACTCTTCTACACTCTACCATGGCTCTACTTCACTCCACTACACTCTACCCTGGCTCTACTTGACTCTACTTCACTCTACTACAACCTACCATGGCTCTACTTGACTCTACTTCACTCTAACCTGGCTCTACTTAGCTCTACTTCATTACACTCCTCCATGGCTCTATGCTCTACCATGGCTCTACTTGGGTCTACTGCTCTACTTCACTCACTCGATAATTATGTGTTCAGTACTGTTTATATGTTAACTTTAAAGTTCTGTGTAATTACCTATTCCTTGTATCACTCGTAGTGTCTTTGTTGTTGTTTACTTTGTGCATATATAGATGCAGGACTCCCTGGCAGATCAGCCCCGGGTTGAAGGGACTACCTGCTAAAAATTAAATTCTACTACTACTACTACTACTACTACTCTACTACTCTCTACCATGGCTTTACTTGACTCTACTACACACTACCATGGCTCTGCCTGACTCTATTACACTCTACATTGGATCTACCTTGTTGTACTTCACTCTACTACACTCTACCATCGCTCTACTTGGCTCTACTTCACTCTTCTACACTCTACCATGGCTCTACTTCACTCTACTACACTCTACCCTGGCTGTACTTGCCTCTACTTCAATCTAGTACACTCTACCATGGCTCTACTTGGCTCCACTTCATTCTACTACACTCTACCATGACTCTACTCGGTTCTACTTCACTCTACTACAACCTTCCATGGCTCTACTTGACTCTCCTTCACTCTACCATGGCTCTACTTGGCTCTTCTTCACTACACTCCTCCATGGCTCTATACTCTACCATAGCTCTACTTGGGTCTACTGCTCTACTTCCCTCTACTACTCTCTACCATGGCTCTACTTGACTCTACTACACACTACCATGGCTCTACCGGACTCTACTACACTCTACATTGGATCTACCTTCTACTTCACTCTACTACACTCTATCATGACTCTATTTGACTCTACTTCACTCTACCACACTCTACCATTTCTCTACTTTGCTCTTCTTCAGTCTACTACACTCTACCATGGCTCAACTTGTCTCTACTTCAGTCTACCACACCCTACCATGGATCTACTTTGCTCTACTTCACTCTTCTACACTCTACCATTGCTCTACTTCACTCTACTACACTCTACCCTGGATCTAATTGGCTCTGCTTCACTCTAGTACACTCTACCATGGCTCTACTTGGCTCTACTTCACTCTACTACACTCTACCATGATTCTACTCGTCTCTACTTCACTCTACTACAACCTACCATGGCTCTGCTTGACTCTACTTCACTCTACCATGTCGCTACTTGGCTCTACTTCACTACACTCCTCCATGACTCTATACACTACCTTGGCTCTACTTAGGTCTACTGCTCTACTTCACTCTACTACTCTCTACCATGGCTCTACTTGACTCTACTACACACTACCATGGCTCTACCTGACTCTACTACACTCTACATTGGATCTACCTTGTTGTACTTCACTCTACTAGACTCTATCATGGCTCAATTAGACTCTACTTCACTCTACCACACTCTACCATTTCTGTGCTTGGCTCTACTTCAGTCTACTACAATCTACCATGTCTCTACTTGGCTCTACTTCACTCTTCTATGCTCTACCATTGCTCTACTTCACTCTACTACACTCTACCCTGGCTCTACTTCGCTCTACTTCACTCTACTACACTCTACCATGGCTCTACTTGGCTCTACTTCACTCTACTACACTCTACCATGACTCTACTCGGCTCTACTTCACTCTACTACAACCTACCATGGCTCTACTTGACTCTACTTCACTCTACCATGGCTCTACGTGGCTCTACTTCACTACACTCCTCCATGGCTCTATACTCTACCATGACCCTACTTGGGTCTACTGATCTACTTCACTCTACTACTCTCTACCATGGCTCTACTTGACTCTACTACACCCTACCATGGCTCTACCTGACTCTACTACACTCTACCTTGGATCTTCCTTGTTGTACTTCACTCTACTACACTCTATCATAGCTCTATTTGACTCTACTTCACTCTACCACACTCTACCATTTCTCTACTTGGCTCTTCTTCAGTCTACTACACTCTACTTAGGCTCAACTTGTCTCTACTTCAGTCTACCACACCCTACCATGGATCTACTTTGCTCTACTTCACTCTTCTACACTCTACCATTGCTCTACTTCACTCTACTACACTCTACCCTGGCTCTAATTGGCTCTGCTTCACTCTAGTACACTCTACCATGGCTCTACTTGGCTCTACTTCACTCTACTACACTCTACCATGATTCTACTCGTCTCTACTTCACTCTACTACAACCTACCATGGCTCTGCTTGACTCTACTTCACTTTACCATGGCGCTACTTGGCTCTACTTCACTACACTCCTCCATGACTCTATACACTACCTTGGCTCTACTTAGGTCTACTGCTCTACTTCACTCTACTACTCTCTACCATGGCTCTACTTGACTCTACTACACACTACCATGGCTCTACCTGACTCTACTACACTCTACATTGGATCTACCTTGTTGTACTTCACTCTACTACACTCTATCATGGCTCTATTAGACTCTACTTCACTCTACCACACTCTACCATTTCTGTGCTTGGCTCTACTTCAGTCTACTACAATCTACCATGTCTCTACTTGGCTCTACTTCACTCTTCTATGTTCTACCATTGCTCTACTTCACTCTACTACACTCTACCCTGGCTCCACTTCGCTCTACTTCACTCTACTACACACTACCATGGCTCTACTTGGCTCTACTTCACTCTACTACACTCTACCATGATTCTACTCGTCTCTACTTCACTCTACTACAACCTACCATGGCTCTACTTGACTGTACTTCACTCTACCATGGCGCTACTTGGCTCTACTTCACTACACTCCTCCATGACTTTATACTCTACCTTGGCTCTACTTGGGTGTACTGCTCTACTTCACTCTACTACTCTCTACCATGGCTCTACTTGACTCTACTACACACTACCATGGCTCTACCTGACTCTACTACACTCTACATTGGATCTACCTTGTTATACTTCACTCTACTACACTCTATCATGGCTCTATTTGACTCTACTTCACTCTACCGCACTCTACCATTTCTCTTCTTGCCTCTACTTCAGTCCACTTCACTTTACCATGGCTCTAGTTGGCTCTACTTCAGTGTACTACACTCTACCATGGCTCTACTCGGCTCTACTTCACTCTTCTACACTCTAACATGGCTCTACTACACTCTACTACACTCTACCCTCGCTCTACTTGGCTCTACTTCACTCTAGTACACACTACGATGGCTCTACTTGGCTCTACTTCACTCTACTACAACCTACCATGGCTCTACTTGACTCTACTTCACTCTACCATGGCTCTACTTGACTCTACTACACACTACCAAGGCTCTACCTGACTCTTCTACACTCTCCATTGGTTCTACCTGGTTGTACTTCACTCTACTACACTCTATCATGGCTCTATTTGACTCTATTTCACTCTACCACACTCTACCATTTCTCTACTTGGCTCGTCTTCTGTCTACTACACTCTACAATGGCTCTACTTGGCTCTACTTCAGTCTACTACACTCTACCATCGCTCTACTTGGCTCTACTTCACTCTTCTACACTTTACCATGGCTGTACTTCACTCTACTACACTCTACCCTGGCTGTACTTGCCTCTACTTCAATCTAGTACACTCTACCATGGCTCTACTTGGCTCCACTTCATTCTACTACACTCTACCATGACTCTACTGGGTTCTACTTCACTCTACTACAACCTTCCATGGCTCTACTTGACTCTCCTTCACTCTACCATGGCTCTACTTGGCTCTTCTTCACTACACTCCTCCATGGCTCTATACTCTACCATAGCTCTACTTGGGTCTACTGCTCTACTTCCCTCTACTACTCTCTACCATGGCTCTACTTGACTCTACTACACACTACCATGGCTCTACCGGACTCTACTACACTCTACATTGGATCTACCTTCTACTTCACTCTACTACACTCTATAATGGCTCTATTTGACTCTACTTCACTCTACCACACTCTACCATTTCTCTACTTTGCCCTACTTCAGTCTACTACACTCTACCATGGCTCAACTTGTCTCTACTTCAGTCTACCACACCCTACCATGGATCTACTTTGCTCTACTTCACTCTTCTACACACTACCATTGCTCTACTTCACTCTACTACACTCTACCCTGGATCTAATTGGCTCTGCTTCACTCTAGTACACTCTACCATGGCTCTACTTGGCTCTACTTCACTCTACTACACTCTACCATGATTCTACTCATCTCTACTTCACTCTACTACAACCTACCATGGCTCTACTTGACTGTACTTCACTCTACCATGGCGCTACTTGGCTCTACTTCACTACACTCCTCCATGACTCTATACTCTACCTTGGCTCTACTTGGGTGTACTGCTCTACTTCACTGTACTACTCTCTACCATGGCTCTACTTGACTCTACTACACACTACCATGGCTCTACCTGACTCTACTACACTCTACATTGGATCTACCTTGTTATACTTCACTCTACTACACTCTATCATGGCTCTATTTGACTCTACTTCACTCTACCGCACTCTACCATTTCTCTTCTTGCCTCTACTTCAGTCCACTTCACTCTACCATGGCTCTAGTTGGCTCTACTTCAGTGTACTACACTCTACCATGGCTCTACTCGGCTCTACTTCACTCTTCTACACCCTAACATGGCTCTACTACACTCTACTACACTCTACCCTCGCTCTACTTGGCTCTACTTCACTCTAGTACACACTACGATGGCTCTACTTGGCTCTACTTCACTCTACTACAACCTACCATGGCTCTACTTGACTCTACTTCACTCTACCATGGCTCTACTTGACTCTACTACACACTACCAAGGCTCTACCTGACTCTTCTACACTCTCCATTGGCTCTACCTGGTTGTACTTCACTCTACTACACTCTATCATGGCTCTATTTGACTCTATTTCACTCTACCACACTCTACCATTTCTCTACTTGGCTCGTCTTCTGTCTACTACACTCTACAATGGCTCTACTTGGCTCTACTTCAGTCTACTACACTCTACCATCGCTCTACTTGGCTCTACTTCACTCTTCTACACTTTACCATGGCTGTACTTCACTCTACTACACTCTACCCTGGCTGTACTTGCCTCTACTTCAATCTAGTACACTCTACCATGGCTCTACTTGGCTCCACTTCATTCTACTACACTCTACCATGACTCTACTGGGTTCTACTTCACTCTACTACAACCTTCCATGGCTCTACTTGACTCTCCTTCACTCTACCATGGCTCTACTTGGCTCTTCTTCACTACACTCCTCCATGGCTCTATACTCTACCATAGCTCTACTTGGGTCTACTGCTCTACTTCCCTCTACTACTCTCTACCATGGCTCTACTTGACTCTACTACACACTACCATGGCTCTACCGGACTCTACTACACTCTACATTGGATCTACCTTCTACTTCACTCTACTACACTCTATAATGGCTCTATTTGACTCTACTTCACTCTACCACACTCTACCATTTCTCTACTTTGCCCTACTTCAGTCTACTACACTCTACCATGGCTCAACTTGTCTCTACTTCAGTCTACCACACCCTACCATGGATCTACTTTGCTCTACTTCACTCTTCTACACACTACCATTGCTCTACTTCACTCTACTACACTCTACCCTGGATCTAATTGGCTCTGCTTCACTCTAGTACACTCTACCATGGCTCTACTTGGCTCTACTTCACTCTACTACACTCTACCATGATTCTACTCGTCTCTACTTCACTCTACTACAACCTACCATGGCTCTGCTTGACTCTACTTCACTCTACCATGGCGCTACTTGGCTCTACTTCACTACACTCCTCCATGACTCTATACACTACCTTGGCTCTACTTAGGTCTACTGCTCTACTTCACTCTACTACTCTCTACCATGGCTCTACTTGACTCTACTACACACTACCATGGCTCTACCTGACTCTACTACACTCTACATTGGATCTACCTTGTTGTACTTCACTCTACTACACTCTATCATGGCTCAATTAGACTCTACTTCACTCTACCGCACTCTACCATTTCTGTGCTTGGCTCTACTTTAGTCTACTACAATCTACCTTGTCTCTACTTGGCTCTACTTCACTCTTCTATGCTCTACCATTGCTCTACTTCACTCTACTACACTCTACCCTGGCTCTACTTCGCTCTACTTCACTCTACTACACTCTACCATGGCTCTACTTGGCTCTACTTCACTCTACTACACTCTACCATGGCTCTACTCGGCTCTACTTCACTCTACTACAACCTACCATGGCTCTACTTGACTCTACTTCACTCTACCATGGCTCTACGTGGCTCTACTTCACTACACTCCTCCATGGCTCTATACTCTACCATGACCCTACTTGGGTCTACTGATCTACTTCACTCTACTACTCTCTACCATGGCTCTACTTGACTCTACTACACACTACCATGGCTCTACCTGACTCTACTACACTCTACCTTGGATCTTCCTTGTTGTACTTCACTCTACTACACTCTATCATAGCTCTATTTGACTCTACTTCACTCTACCACACTCCACCATTTCTCTACTTGGCTCTTCTTCAGTCTACTACACTCTACTTAGGCTCAACTTGTCTCTACTTCAGTCTACCACACCCTACCATGGATCTACTTTGCTCTACTTCACTCTTCTACACTCTACCATTGCTCTACTTCACTCTACTACACTCTACCCTGGCTCTAATTGGCTCTGCTTCACTCTAGTACACTCTACCATGGCTCTACTTGGATCTACTTCACTCTACTACACTCTACCATGATTCTACTCGTCTCTACTTCACTCTACTACAACCTACCATGGCTCTGCTTGACTCTACTTCACTCTACCATGGCGCTACTTGGCTCTACTTCACTACACTCCTCCATGACTCTATACACTACCTTGGCTCTACTTAGGTCTACTGCTCTACTTCACTCTACTACTCTCTACCATGGCTCTACTTGACTCTACTACACACTACCATGGCTCTACCTGACTCTACTACACTCTACATTGGATCTACCTTGTTGTACTTCACTCTACTACACTCTATCATGGCTCTATTAGACTCTACTTCACTCTACCACACTCTACCATTTCTGTGCTTGGCTCTACTTCAGTCTACTACAATCTACCATGTCTCTACTTGGCTCTACTTCACTCTTCTATGCTCTACCATTGCTCTACTTCACTCTACTACACTCTACCCTGGCTCCACTTCGCTCTACTTCACTCTACTACACTCTACCATGGCTCTACTTGGCTCTACTTCACTCTACTACACTCTACCATGACTCTACTCGTCTCTACTTCACTCTACTGCAACCTACCATGGCTCTACTTGACTATACTTCACTCTACCATGGCTCTACTTGGCTCTTCTTCACTACACTCCTCCATTGCTCTATACTCTTCCATAGCTCTACTTGGGTCTACTGCTCTACTTCCCTCTACTACTCTCTACCATGGCTCTACTTGACTCTACTACACACTACCATGGCTCTACCGGACTCCACTACACTCTACATTGGATCTACCTTCTACTTCACTCTACTACACTCTATAATGGCTCTATTTGACTCTACTTCACTCTACCTCACTCTACCATTTCTCTACTTTGCCCTACTTCAGTCTACTACACTCTACCATGGCTCAACTTGTCTCTACTTCAGTCTACCACACCCTACCATGGATCTACTTTGCTCTACTTCACTCTTCTACACACTACCATTGCTCTACTTCACTCTACTACACTCTACCCTGGATCTAATTGGCTCTGCTTCACTCTAGTACACTCTACCATGGCTCTACTTGGCTCTACTTCACTCTACTACACTCTACCATGATTCTACTCGTCTCTACTTCACTCTACTACAACCTACCATGGCTCTGCTTGACTCTACGTCACTCTACCATGGCGCTACTTGGCTCTACTTCACTACACTCCTCCATGACTCTATACACTACCTTGGCTCTACTTAGGTCTACTGCTCTACTTCACTCTACTACTCTCTACCATGGCTCTACTTGACTCTACTACACACTACCATGGCTCTACCTGACTCTACTACACTCTACATTGGATCTACCTTGTTGTACTTCACTCTACTACACTCTATCATGGCTCTATTAGACTCTACTTCACTCTACCACACTCTACCATTGCTCTACTTCACTCTACTACACTCTACCCTGGCTCTACTTCGCTCTACTTCACTCTACTACACTCTACCATGGCTCTACTTGGCTCTACTTCACTCTACTACACTCTACCATGGCTCTACTCGGCTCTGCTTCACTCTACTACAACCTACCATGGCTCTACTTGACTCTACTTCACTCTACCATGGCTCTACGTGGCTCTACTTCACTACACTCCTCCATGGCTCTATACTCTACCATGGCCCTACTTGGGTCCACTGATCTACTTCACTCTACTACTCTCTACCATGGCTCTACTTGACTCTACTACACACTACCATGGCTCTACCTGACTCTACTTCACTCTACTACACTCTACCATGATTCTACTCGTCTCTACTTCACTCTACTACAACCTACCATGGCTCTGCTTGACTCTACTTCACTCTATCATGGCGCTACTTGGCTCTACTTCACTACACTCCTCCATGACTTTATACACTACCTTGGCTCTACTTAGGTCTACTGCTCTACTTCACTCTACTACTCTCTTCCATGGCTCTACTTGACTCTACTACACACTACCATGGCTCTACCTGACTCTACTACACTCTACATTGGATCTACCTTGTTGTACTTCACTCTACTACACTCTATCATGGCTCTATTAGACTCTACTTCAATCTACCACACTCTACCATTTCTGTGCTTGGCTCTACTTCAGTCTACTACAATCTACCATGTCTCTACTTGGCTCTACTTCACTCTTCTATGCTCTACCATTGCTCTACTTCACTCTACTACACTCTACCCTGGCTCTACTTCGCTCTACTTCACTCTACTACACTCTACCATGGCTCTACTTGGCTCTACTTCACTCTACTACACTCTACCATGACTCTACTCGTCTCTACTTCACTCTACTGCAACCTACCATGGCTCTACTTGACTCTACTTCACTCTACCATGGCGCTACTTGGCTCTACTTCACTACACTCCTCCATGACTCTATACTCTACCTTGGCTCTACTTGGGTGTACTGCTCTACTTCACTCTACTACTCTCTACCATGGCTCTACTTGACTCTACTACACACTACCATGGCTCTACCTGACTCTACTACACTCTACATTGGATCTACCTTGTTATACTTCACTCTACTACACTCTATCATGGCTCTATTTGACTCTACTTCACTCTACCACACTCTACCATTTCTCTACTTGCCTCTACTTCAGTCCACTTCACTCTACCATGGCTCTAGTTGGCTCTACTTCAGTCTACTACACTCTACCATGGCTCTACTCGGCTCTACTTCACTCTTCTACACTCTAACATGGCTCTACTTCACTCTACTACACTCTACCCTCGCTCTACTTGGCTCTACTTCACTCTAGTACACACTACGATGGCTCTACTCGGCTCTGCTTCACTCTACTACAACCTACAATGGCTCTACTTGACTCTACTTCACTCTACCATGGCTCTACTTGACTCTACTACACACTACCAAGGCTCTACCTGACTCTTCTACACTCTCCATTGGCTCTACCTGGTTGTTCTTCACTCTACTACACTCTATCATGGCTCTATTTGACTCTATTTCACTCTACCACACTCTACCATTTCTCTAGTTGGCTCGTCTTCTGTCTACTACACTCTACAATGGCTCTACTTGGCTCTACTTCAGTCTACTACACTCTACCATGATTCTACTCGTCTCTACTTCACTCTACTACAACCTACCATGGCTCTGCTTGACTCTACTTCAGTCTACCATGGCGCTACTTGGCTCTTCTTCACTACACTCCTCCATGACTCTATACACTACCTTGGCTCTACTTAGGTCTACTGCTCTACTTCACTCTACTACTCTCTACCATAGCTCTACTTGACTCTACTACACACTACCATGGCTCTACCTGACTCTACTACACTCTACATTGGATCTACCTTGTTGTACTTCACTCTACTACACTCTATCATGGCTCTATTAGACTCTACTTCACTCTACCACACTCTACCATTTCGGTGCTTGGCTCTACTTCAGTCTACTACAATCTACCATGTCTCTACTTGGCTCTACTTCACTCTTCTATGCTCTACCATTGCTCTACTTCACTCTACTACACTCTACCCTGGCTCTACTTCGCTCTACTTCACTCTACTACACTCTACCATGGCTCTACTTGGCTCTACTTCACTCTACTACACTCTACCATGACTCTACTCGTCTCTACTTCACTCTACTGCAACCTACCATGGCTCTACTTGTCTGTACTTCACTCTACCATGGCGCTACTTGGCTCTACTTCACTACACTCCTCCATGACTCTATACTCTACCTTGGCTCTACTTGGGTGTACTGCTCTACTTCACTCTACTACTCTCTACCATGGCTCTACTTGACTCTACTACACACTACCATGGCTCTACCTGACTCTACTACACTCTACATTGGATCTACCTTGTTATACTTCACTCTACTACACTCTATCATGGCTCTATTTGACTCTACTTCACTCTACCGCACTCTACCATTTCTCTACTTGCCTCTACTTCAGTCCACTTCACTCTACCATGGCTCTAGTTGGCTCTACTTCAGTCTACTACACTCTACCATGGCTCTACTCGGCTCTACTTCACTCTTCTACACTCTAACATGGCTCTACTTCACTCTACTACACTCTACCCTCGCTCTACTTGGCTCTACTTCACTCTAGTACACACTACGATGGCTCTACTCGGCTCTACTTCACTCTACTACAACCTACCATGGCTCTACTTGACTCTACTTCACGCTACCATGGCTCTACTTGACTCTACTACACACTACCAAGGCTCTACCTGACTCTTCTACACTCTCCATTGGCTCTACCTGGTTGTACTTCACTCTACTACACTCTATCATGGCTCTATTTGACTCTATTTCACTCTACCACACTCTACCATTTCTCTAGTTGGCTCGTCTTCTGTCTACTACACTCTACAATGGCTCTACTTGGCTCTACTTCAGTCTACTACACTCTACCATGGCTCTACTTGGCTCTACTTCACTCTTCTACACTCTACCATGGCTCTACTTCACTCTACTACACTCTACCCTGGCTCTACTTGACTCTACTTCACTCTAGTTCTCTTTACCATGGCTCTACTCGGCTCTACTTCACTCTACTACAACCTACCATGGCTCTACTTGACTCTATTTCACTCTAACATGGCTCTACTTCGCTCTACTTCATTACACTCCTCCATGGCTCTATGCTCTACCATGGCTCTACTTGGGTCTACTGCTCTACTTCACTCTACTACTCTCTACCATGGCCCTACTTGACTCTACTACACACTACCATGGCTCTGCCTGACTCTATTACACTCTACATTGGATCTACCTTGTTGTACTTCACTCTACTACACTCTACCATCGCTCTACTTTGCTCTACTTCACTCTTCTACACTCTACCATGGCTCTACTTCACTCTACTACACTCTACCCTGGCTCTACTTGCCTCTACTTCACTCTACTACACTCTACCATGACTCTACTCGGTTCTACTTCACTCTACTACAACCTTCCATGGCTCTACTTGACTCTCCTTCACTCTACCATGGCTCTACTTGGCTCTTCTTCACTACACTCCTCCATGGCTCTATACTCTACCATAGCTCTACTTGGGTCTACTGCTCTACTTCCCTCTACTACTCTCTACCATGGCTCTACTTGACTCTACTACACACTACCATGGCTCTACCTGACTCTACTACACTCTACATTGGATCTACCTTGTACTTCACTCTACTACACTCTATCATGGCTCTATTTGACTCTACTTCACTCTACCACATTCTACCATTTCTCTACTTTGCTCTACTTCAGTCTACTACACTCTACCATGGCTCAACTTGTCTCTACTTCAGTCTACCACAACCTACCATCGATCTACTTTGCTCTACTTCACTCTTCTACACACTACCATTGCTCTACTTCACTCTACTACACTCTACCCTGGATCTAATTGGCTCTGCTTCACTCTAGTACACTCTACCATGGCTCTACTTGGCTCTACTTCACTCTACTACACTCTACCATGATTCTACTCGTCTCTACTTCACTCTACTACAACCTACCATGGCTCTGCTTGACTCTACTTCACTCTACCATGGCGCTACTTGGCTCTACTTCACTACACTCCTCCATGACTCTATACACTACCTTGGCTCTACTTAGGTCTACTGCTCTACTTCACTCTACTACTCTCTACCATGGCTCTACTTGACTCTACTACACACTACCATGGCTCTACCTGACTCTACTACACTCTACATTGGATCTACCTTGTTGTACTTCACTCTACTACACTCTATCATGGCTCAATTAGACTCTACTTCACTCTACCGCACTCTACCATTTCTGTGCTTGGCTCTACTTCAGTCTACTACAATCTACCATGTCTCTACTTGGCTCTACTTCACTCTTCTATGCTCTACCATTGCTCTACTTCACTCTACTACACTCTACCCTGGCTCTACTTCGCTCTACTTCACTCTACTACACTCTACCATGGCTCTACTTGGCTCTACTTCACTCTACTACACTCTACCATGACTCTACTCGTCTCTACTTCACTCTACTGCAACCTACCATGGCTCTACTTGACTATACTTCACTCTACCATGGCGCTACTTGGCTCTACTTCACTACACTCCTCCATGACTCTATACTCTACCTTGGCTCTACTTGGGTGTACTGCTCTACTTCACTCTACTACTCTCTACCATGGCTCTACTTGACTCTACTACACACTACCATGGCTCTACCTGACTCTACTACACTCTACATTGGATCTACCTTGTTATACTTCACTCTACTACACTCTATCATGGCTCTATTTGACTCTACTTCACTCTACCGCACTCTACCATTTCTCTACTTGCCTCTACTTCAGTCCACTTCACTCTACCATGGCTCTAGTCGGCTCTACTTCAGTCTACTACACTCTACCATGGCTCTACTCGGCTCTACTTCACTCTTCTACACTCTAACATGGCTCTACTTCACTCTACTACACTCTACCCTCGCTCAACTTGGCTCTACTTCACTCTAGTACACACTACGATGGCTCTACTCGGCTCTACTTCACTCTACTACAACCTACCATGGCTCTACTTGACTCTACTTCACTCTACCATGGCGCTACTTGGATCTACTTCACTACACTCCTCCATGACTCTATACTCTACCTTGGCTCTACTTGGGTGTACTGCTCTACTTCACTCTACTACTCTCTACCATGGCTCTACTTGACTCTACTACACACTACCATGGCTCTACCTGACTCTACTACACTCTACATTGGATCTACCTTGTTATACTTCACTCTACTACACTCTATCATGGCTCTATTTGACTCTACTTCACTCTACCGCACTCTACCATTTCTCTACTTGCCTCTACTTCAGTCCACTTCACTCTACCATGGCTCTAGTTGGCTCTACTTCAGTCTACTACACTCTACCATGGCTCTACTCGGCTCTACTTCACTCTTCTACACTCTAACATGGCTCTACTTCACTCTACTACACTCTACCCTCGCTCTACTTGGCTCTACTTCACTCTAGTACACACTACGATGGCTCTACTCGGCTCTACTTCACTCTACTACAACCTACCATGGCTCTACTTGACTCTACTTCACTCTACCATGGCTCTACTTGACTCTACTACACACTACCAAGGCTCTACCTGACTCTTCTACACTCTCCATTGGCTCTACCTGGTTGTACTTCACTCTACTACACTCTATTATGGCTCTATTTGACTCTATTTCACTCTATCACACTCTACCATTTCTCTACTTGGCTCGTCTTCTGTCTACTACACTCTACAATGGCTCTACTTGGCTCTACTTCAGTCTACTACACTCTACCATGGCTCTACTTGGCTCTACTTCACTCTTCCACACTCTACCATGGCTCTACTTCACTCTACTACACCCTACCCTGGCTCTACTTGACTCTACTTCACTCTAGTTCTCTTTACCATGGCTCTACTCGGCTCTACTTCACTCTACTACAACCTACCATGGCTCTACTTGACTCTACTTCACACTAACATATCTCTACTTAGCTCTACTTCATTACACTCCTCCATGGCTCTATGCTCTACCATGGCTCTACTTGGGTCTACTGCTCTACTTCACTCTACTACTCTCTACCATGGCTCTACTTGACTCTACTACACACTACCATGGCTCTGCCTGACTCTATTACACTCTACATTGGATCTACCTTGTTGTACTTCACTCTACTACAATCTACCACCGCTCTACTTTGCTCTACTTCACTCTTCTACACTCTACCATGGCTCTACTTCACTCTACTACACTCTACCCTGGCTGTACTTGCCTCTACTTCAATCTAGTACACTCTACCATGGCTCTACTTGGCTCCACTTCATTCTACTACACTCTACCATGACTCTACTCAGTTCTACTTCACTCTACTACAACCTTCCATGGCTCTACTTGACTCTACTACACTCTACCATGGCTCTACTTGGCTCTACTTCACTCTACTACACTCTACCATGACTCTACTCGTCTCTACTTCACTCTACTGCAACCTACCATGGCTCTACTTGACTATACTTCACTCTACCATGGCGCTACTTGTCTCTACTTCACTACACTCCTCCATGACTCTATACTCTACCTTGGCTCTACTTGGGTGTACTGCTCTACTTCACTCTACTACTCTCTACCATGGCTCTACTTGACTCTACTACACACTACCATGGCTCTACCTGACTCTACTACACTCTACATTGGATCTACCTTGTTATACTTCACTCTACTACACTCTATCATGGCTCTATTTGACTCTACTTCACTCTACCGCACTCTACCATTTCTCTACTTGCCTCTACTTCAGTCCACTTCACTCTACCATGGCTCTAGTTGGCTCTACTTCAGTCTACTACACTCTACCATGGCTCTACTCGGCTCTACTTCACTCTTCTACACTCTAACATGGCTCTACTTCACTCTACTACACTCTACCCTCGCTCTACTTGGCTCTACTTCACTCTAGTACACACTACGATGGCTCTACTCGGCTCTACTTCACTCTACTACAACCTACCATGGCTCTACTTGACTCTACTTCACTCTACCATGGCTCTACTTGACTCAACTACACACTACCAAGGCTCTACCTGACTCTTCTACACTCTCCATTGGCTCTACCTGGTTGTACTTCACTCTACTACACTCTATTATGGCTCTATTTGACTCTATTTCACTCTATCACACTCTACCATTTCTCTACTTGGCTCGTCTTCTGTCTACTACACTCTACAATGGCTCTACTTGGCTCTACTTCAGTCTACTACACTCTACCATGGCTCTACTTGGCTCTACTTCACTCTTCTACACTCTACCATGGCTCTACTTCACTCTACTACACCCTACCCTGGCTCTACTTGACTCTACTTCACTCTAGTTCTCTTTACCATGGCTCTACTCGGCTCTACTTCACTCTACTACAACCTACCATGGCTCTACTTGACTCTACTTCACTCTAACATGGCTCTACTTAGCTCTACTTCATTACACTCCTCCATGGCTCTATGCTCTACCATGGCTCTACTTGGGTCTACTGCTCTACTTCACTCTACTACTCTCTACCATGGCTCTACTTGACTCTACTACACACTACCATGGCTCTGCCTGACTCTATTACACTCTACATTGGATCTACCTTGTTGTACTTCACTCTACTACACTCTACCATCGCTCTACTTTGCTCTACTTCACTCTTCTACACTCTACCATGGCTCTACTTCACTCTACTACACTCTACCCTGGCTGTACTTGCCTCTACTTCAATCTAGTACACTCTACCATGGCTCTACTTGGCTCCACTTCATTCTACTACACTCTACCATGACTCTACTCAGTTCTACTTCACTCTACTACAAACTTCCATGGCTCTACTTGACTCTCCTTCACTCTACCATGGCTCTACTTGGCTCTTCTTCACTACACTCCTCCATGGCTCTATACTCTACCATAGCTCTACTTGGGTCTACTGCTCTACTTCCCTCTACTACTCTCTACCATGGCTCTACTTGACTCTACTACACACTACCATGGCTCTACCGGACTCCACTACACTCTACATTGGATCTACCTTCTACTTCACTCTACTACACTCTATAATGGCTCTATTTGACTCTACTTCACTCTACCACACTCTACCATTTCTCTACTTTGCCCTACTTCAATCTACTACACTCTACCATGGCTCAACTTGTCTCTACTTCAGTCTACCACACCCTACCATGGATCTACTTTGCTCTACTTCACTCTTCTACACACTACCATTGCTCTACTTCACTCTACTACACTCTACCCTGGATCTAATTGGCTCTGCTTCACTCTAGTACACTCTACCATGGCTCTACTTGGCTCTACTTCACTCTACTACACTCTACCATGATTCTACTCGTCTCTACTTCACTCTACTACAACCTACCATGGCTCTGCTTGACTCTACGTCACTCTACCATGGCGCTACTTGGCTCTACTTCACTACACTCCTCCATGACTCTATACACTACCTTGGCTCTACTTAGGTCTACTGCTCTACTTCACTCTACTACTCTCTACCATGGCTCTACTTGACTCTACTACACACTACCATGGCTCTACCTGACTCTACTACACTCTACATTGGATCTACCTTGTTGTACTTCACTCTACTACACTCTATCATGGCTCTATTAGACTCTACTTCACTCTACCACACTCTACCATTTCTGTGCTTGGCTCTACTTCAGTCTACTACAATCTACCATGTCTCTACTTGGCTCTACTTCACTCTTCTATGCTCTACCATTGCTCTACTTCACTCTACTACACTCTACCCTGGCTCTACTTCGCTCTACTTCACTCTACTACACTCTACCATGGCTCTACTTGGCTCTACTTCACTCTACTACACTCTACCATGGCTCTACTCGGCTCTGCTTCACTCTACTACAACCTACCATGGCTCTACTTGACTCTACTTCACTCTACCATGGCTCTACGTGGCTCTACTTCACTACACTCCTCCATGGCTCTATACTCTACCATGGCCCTACTTGGGTCCACTGATCTACTTCACTCTACTACTCTCTACCATGGCTCTACTTGACTCTACTACACACTACCATGGCTCTACCTGACTCTACTTCACTCTACTACACTCTACCATGATTCTACTCGTCTCTACTTCACTCTACTACAACCTACCATGGCTCTGCTTGACTCTACTTCACTCTACCATGGCGCTACTTGGCTCTACTTCACTACACTCCTCCATGACTCTATACACTACCTTGGCTCTACTTAGGTCTACTGCTCTACTTCACTCTACTACTCTCTTCCATGGCTCTACTTGACTCTACTACACACTACCATGGCTCTACCTGACTCTACTACACTCTACATTGGATCTACCTTGTTGTACTTCACTCTACTACACTCTATCATGGCTCTATTAAACTCTACTTCACTCTACCACACTCTACCATTTCTGTGCTTGGCTCTACTTCAGTCTACTACAATCTACCATGTCTCTACTTGGCTCTACTTCACTCTTCTATGCTCTACCATTGCTCTACTTCACTCTACTACACTCTACCCTGGCTCTACTTCGCTCTACTTCACTCTACTACACTCTACCATGGCTCTACTTGGCTCTACTTCACTCTACTACACTCTACCATGACTCTACTCGTCTCTACTTCACTCTACTGCAACCTACCATGGCTCTACTTGACTCTACTTCACTCTACCATGGCGCTACTTGGCTCTACTTCACTACACTCCTCCATGACTCTATACTCTACCTTGGCTCTACTTGGGTGTACTGCTCTACTTCACTCTACTACTCTCTACCATGGCTCTACTTGACTCTACTACACACTACCATGGCTCTACCTGACTCTACTACACTCTACATTGGATCTACCTTGTTATACTTCACTCTACTACACTCTATCATGGCTCTATTTGACTCTACTTCACTCTACCACACTCTACCATTTCTCTACTTGCCTCTACTTCAGTCCACTTCACTCTACCATGGCTCTAGTTGGCTCTACTTCAGTCTACTACACTCTACCATGGCTCTACTCGGCTCTACTTCACTCTTCTACACTCTAACATGGCTCTACTTCACTCTACTACACTCTACCCTCGCTCTACTTGGCTCTACTTCACTCTAGTACACACTACGATGGCTCTACTCGGCTCTACTTCACTCTACTACAACCTACCATGGCTCTACTTGACTCTACTTCACTCTACCATGGCTCTACTTGACTCTACTACACACTACCAAGGCTCTACCTGACTCTTCTACACTCTCCATTGGCTCTACCTGGTTGTACTTCACTCTACTACACTCTATCATGGCTCTATTTGACTCTATTTCACTCTACCACACTCTACCATTTCTCTAGTTGGCTCGTCTTCTGTCTACTACACTCTACAATGGCTCTACTTGGCTCTACTTCAGTCTACTACACTCTACCATGATTCTACTCGTCTCTACTTCACTCTACTACAACCTACCATGGCTCTGCTTGACTCTACTTCAGTCTACCATGGCGCTACTTGGCTCTACTTCACTACACTCCTCCATGACTCTATACACTACCTTGGCTCTACTTAGGTCTACTGCTCTACTTCACTCTACTACTCTCTACCATGGCTCTACTTGACTCTACTACACACTACCATGGCTCTACCTGACTCTACTACACTCTACATTGGATCTACCTTGTTGTACTTCACTCTACTACACTCTATCATGGCTCTATTAGACTCTACTTCACTCTACCACACTCTACCATTTCTGTGCTTGGCTCTACTTCAGTCTACTACAATCTACCATGTCTCTACTTGGCTCTACTTCACTCTTCTATGCTCTACCATTGCTCTACTTCACTCTACTACACTCTACCATGGCTCTACTTCGCTCTACTTCACTCTACTACACTCTACCATGGCTCTACTTGGCTCTACTTCACTCTACTACACTCTACCATGATTCTACTCGTCTCTACTTCACTCTACTGCAACCTACCATGGCTCTACTTGTCTGTACTTCACTCTACCATGGCGCTACTTGGCTCTACTTCACTACACTCCTCCATGACTCTATACTCTACCTTGGCTCTACTTGGGTGTACTGCTCTACTTCACTCTACTACTCTCTACCATGGCTCTACTTGACTCTACTACATACTACCATGGCTCTACCTGACTCTACTACACTCTACATTGGATCTACCTTGTTATACTTCACTCTACTACACTCTATCATGGCTCTATTTGACTCTACTTCACTCTACCGCACTCTACCATTTCTCTACTTGCCTCTACTTCAGTCCACTTCACTCTACCATGGCTCTAGTTGGCTCTACTTCAGTCTACTACACTCTACCATGGCTCTACTCGGCTCTACTTCACTCTTCTACACTCTAACATGGCTCTACTTCACTCTACTACACTCTACCCTCGCTCTACTTGGCTCTACTTCACTCTAGTACACACTACGATGGCTCTACTCGGCTCTACTTCACTCTACTACAACCTACCATGGCTCTACTTGACTCTACTTCACGCTACCATGGCTCTACTTGACTCTACTACACACTACCAAGGCTCTACCTGACTCTTCTACACTCTCCATTGGCTCTACCTGGTTGTACTTCACTCTACTACACTCTATCATGGCTCTATTTGACTCTATTTCACTCTATCACACTCTACCATTTCTCTAGTTGGCTCGTCTTCTGTCTACTACACTCTACAATGGCTCTACTTGGCTCTACTTCAGTCTACTACACTCTACCATGGCTCTACTTGGCTCTACTTCACTCTTCTACACTCTACCATGGCTCTACTTCACTCTACTACACTCTACCCTGGCTCTACTTGACTCTACTTCACTCTAGTTCTCTTTACCATGGCTCTACTCGGCTCTACTTCACTCTACTACAACCTACCATGGCTCTACTTGACTCTATTTCACTCTAACATGGCTCTACTTCGCTCTACTTCATTACACTCCTCCATGGCTCTATGCTCTACCATGGCTCTACTTGGGTCTACTGCTCTACTTCACTCTACTACTCTCTACCATGGCCCTACTTGACTCTACTACACACTACCATGGCTCTGCCTGACTCTATTACACTCTAC
Source organism: Agelas oroides (assembly GCA_949130485.1). NCBI lineage: Eukaryota > Metazoa > Porifera > Demospongiae > Agelasida > Agelasidae > Agelas > Agelas oroides. The sequence goes on from OX422195.1 coordinate 5,502,284, forward strand.
ATTGGATCTACCTTGTTGTACTTCACTCTACTACACTCTACCATCGCTCTACTTTGCTCTACTTCACTCTTCTACACTCTACCATGGCTCTACTTCACTCTACTACACTCTACCCTGGCTCTACTTGCCTCTACTTCACTCTACTACACTCTACCATGACTCTACTCGGTTCTACTTCACTCTACTACAACCTTCCATGGCTCTACTTGACTCTCCTTCACTCTACCATGGCTCTACTTGGCTCTTCTTCACTACACTCCTCCATGGCTCTATACTCTACCATAGCTCTACTTGGGTCTACTGCTCTACTTCCCTCTACTACTCTCTACCATGGCTCTACTTGACTCTACTACACACTACCATGGCTCTACCTGACTCTACTACACTCTACATTGGATCTACCTTGTACTTCACTCTACTACACTCTATCATGGCTCTATTTGACTCTACTTCACTCTACCACATTCTACCATTTCTCTACTTTGCTCTACTTCAGTCTACTACACTCTACCATGGCTCAACTTGTCTCTACTTCAGTCTACCACAACCTACCATCGATCTACTTTGCTCTACTTCACTCTTCTACACACTACCATTGCTCTACTTCACTCTACTACACTCTACCCTGGATCTAATTGGCTCTGCTTCACTCTAGTACACTCTACCATGGCTCTACTTGGCTCTACTTCACTCTACTACACTCTACCATGATTCTACTCGTCTCTACTTCACTCTACTACAACCTACCATGGCTCTGCTTGACTCTACTTCACTCTACCATGGCGCTACTTGGCTCTACTTCACTACACTCCTCCATGACTCTATACACTACCTTGGCTCTACTTAGGTCTACTGCTCTACTTCACTCTACTACTCTCTACCATGGCTCTACTTGACTCTACTACACACTACCATGGCTCTACCTGACTCTACTACACTCTACATTGGATCTACCTTGTTGTACTTCACTCTACTACACTCTATCATGGCTCAATTAGACTCTACTTCACTCTACCACACTCTACCATTTCTGTGCTTGGCTCTACTTCAGTCTACTACAATCTACCATGTCTCTACTTGGCTCTACTTCACTCTTCTATGCTCTACCATTGCTCTACTTCACTCTACTACAGTCTACCCTGGCTCTACTTCGCTCTACTTCACTCTACTACACTCTACCATGGCTCTACTTGGTTCTACTTCAGTCTACTACACTCTACCATGGCTCTACGTGGCTCTACTTCACTACACTCCTCCATGGCTCTATACTCTACCATGGCTCTACTTGGGTCTACTGATCTACTTCACTCTACTACTCTCTACCATGGCTCTACTTGACTCTACTACACACTACCGTGGCTCTACCTGACTCTACTACACTCTACATTGGATCTTCCTTCTTGTACTTCACTCTACTACACTCTATCATAGCTCTATTTGACTCTACTTCACTCTACCACACTCTACCATTTCTCTACTTGGCTCTTCTTCAGTCTACTACACTCTACTTAGGCTCAACTTGTCTCTACTTCAGTCTACCACACCCTACCATGGATCTACTTTGCTCTACTTCACTCTTCGACACTCTACCATTGCTCTACTTCACTCTACTACACTCTACCCTGGCTCTAATTGGCTCTGCTTCACTCTAGTACACTCTACCATGGCTCTACTTGGCTCTACTTCACTCTACTACACTCTACCATGATTCTACTCGTCTCTACTTCACTCTACTACAACCTACCATGGCTCTGCTTGACTCTACTTCACTCTACCATGGCGCTACTTGGCTCTACTTCACTACACTCCTCCATGACTCTATACACTACCTTGGCTCTACTTAGGTCTACTGCTCTACTTCACTCTACTACTCTCTACCATGGCTCTACTTGACTCTACTACACACTACCATGGCTCTACCTGACTCTACTACACTCTACATTGGATCTACCTTGTTGTACTTCACTCTACTACACTCTATCATGGCTCTATTAGACTCTACTTCACTCTACCTCACTCTACCATTTCTGTACTTGGCTCTACTTCAGTCTACTACAATCTACCAAGTCTCTACTTGGCTCTACTTCAGTCTACTACACTCTACCCTGGCTCTACTTCGCTCTACTTCACTCTAGTACACTCTACCATGGCTCTACTTGGCTCTACTTCACTCTACTACACTCTACCATGGCTCTACTCGGCTCTACTTCACTCTACTACAACCTACTACACTCTATCATGGCTCTATTAGACTCTACTTCACTCTACTTCACTCTACCTCACTCTACCATGGCTCTACTTCACTCTACTACACTCTACCCTGGCTGTACTTGCCTCTACTTCAATCTAGTACACTCTACCATGGCTCTACTTGGCTCCACTTCATTCTACTACACTCTACCATGACTCTACTCGGTTCTACTTCACTCTACTACAACCTTCCATGGCTCTACTTGACTCTCCTTCACTCTACCATGGCTCTAATTGGCTCTTCTTCACTACACTCCTCCATGGCTCTATACTCTTCCATAGCTCTACTTGGGTCTACTGCTCTACTTCCCTCTACTACTCTCTACCATGGCTCTACTTGACTCTACTACACACTACCATGGCTCTACCGGACTCTACTACACTCTACATTGGATCTACCTTCTACTTCACTCTACTACACTCTATAATGGCTCTATTTGACTCTACTTCACTCTACCACACTCTACCATTTCTCTACTTTGCCCTACTTCAGTCTACTACACTCTACCATGGCTCAACTTGTCTCTACTTCAGTCTACCACACCCTACCATGGATCTACTTTGCTCTACTTCACTCTTCTACACACTACCATTGCTCTACTTCACTCTACTACACTCTACCCTGGATCTAATTGGCTCTGCTTCACTCTAGTACACTCTACCATGGCTCTACTTGGCTCTACTTCACTCTACTACACTCTACCATGATTCTACTCGTCTCTACTTCACTCTACTACAACCTACCATGGCTCTGCTTGACTCTACTTCACTCTACCATGGCGCTACTTGGCTCTACTTCACTACACTCCTCCATGACTCTATACACTACCTTGGCTCTACTTAGGTCTACTGTTCTAGTTCACTCTACTACTCTCTACCATGGCTCTACTTGACTCTACTACACACTACCATGGCTCTACCTGACTCTACTACACTCTACATTGGATCTACCTTGTTGTACTTCACTCTACTACACTCTATCATGGCTCTATTAGACTCTACTTCATTCTACCACACTCTACCATTTCTGTGCTTGGCTCTACTTCAGTCCACTACAATCTACCATGTCTCTACTTGGCTCTACTTCACTCTTCTATGCTCTACCATTGCTCTACTTCACTCTACTACACTCTACCCTGGCTCTACTTCGCTCTACTTCACTCTACTACACTCTACCATGGCTCTACTTGGCTCTACTTCACTCTACTACACTCTACCATGGCTCTACTCGGCTCTGCTTCACTCTACTACAACCTACCATGGCTCTACTTGACTCTACTTCACTCTACCATGGCTCTACGTGGCTCTACTTCACTACAGTCCTCCATGGCTCTATACTCTACCATGGCCCTACTTGGGTCTACTGATCTACTTCACTCTACTACTCTCTACCATGGCTCTACTTGACTCTATTACACCCTACCATGGCTCTACCTGACTCTACTACACTCTACATTGGATCTTCCTTGTTGTACTTCACTCTACTACACTCTATCATAGCTCTATTTGACTCTACTTTACTCTACCACACTCTACCATTTCTCTACTTGGCTCTTCTTCAGTCTACTACACTCTACTTAGGCTCAACTTGTCTCTACTTCAGTTTACCACACCCTACCATGGATCTACTTTGCTCTACTTCACTCTTCTACACTCTACCATTGCTCTACTTCACTCTACTACACTCTACCCTGGCTCTAATTGGCTCTGCTTCACTCTAGTACACTCTACCATGGCTCTACTTGGCTCTACTTCACTCTACTACACTCTACCATGATTCTACTCGTCTCTACTTCACTCTACTACAACCTACCATGGCTCTGCTTGACTCTACTTCACTCTACCATGGCGCTACTTGGCTCTACTTCACTACACTCCTCCATGACTCTATACACTACCTTGGCTCTACTTAGGTCTACTGCTCTACTTCACTCTACTACTCTCTACCATGGCTCTACTTGACTCTACTACACACTACCATGGCTCTACCTGACTCTACTACACTCTACATTGGATCTACCTTGTTGTACTTCACTCTACTACACTCTATCATGGCTCTATTAGACTCTACTTCACTCTACCACACTCTACCATTTCTGTGCTTGGCTCTACTTCAGTCTACTACAATCTACCATGTCTCTACTTGGCTCTACTTCACTCTTCTATGCTCTACCATTGCTCTACTTCACTCTACTACACTCTACCCTGGCTCTACTTCGCTCTACTTCACTCTACTACACTCTACCATGGCTCTACTTGGCTCTACTTCACTCTACTACACTCTACCATGACTCTACTCGTCTCTACTTCACTCTACTGCAACCTACCATGGCTCTACTTGACTCTACTTCACTCTACCATGGCGCTACTTGGCTCTACTTCACTACACTCCTCCATGACTCTATACTCTACCTTGGCTCTACTTGGGTGTACTGCTCTACTTCACTCTACTACTCTCTACCATGGCTCTACTTGACTCTACTACACACTACCATGGCTCTACCTGACTCTACTACACTCTACATTGGATCTACCTTGTTGTACTTCACTCTACTACACTCTATCATGGCTCTATTAGACTCTACTTCACTCTACCACACTCTACCATTTCTGTGCTTGGCTCTACTTCAGTCTACTACAATCTACCATGTCTCTACTTGGCTCTACTTCACTCTTCTATGCTGTACCATTGCTCTACTTCACTCTACTACACTCTACCCTGGCTCTACTTCGCTCTACTTCACTCTGCTACACTCTACCATGGCTCTACGTGGCTCTACTTCACTACACTCCTGCATGGCTCTATACTCTACCATGGCCCTACTTGGGTCTACTGATCTACTTCACTCTACTACTCTCTACCATGGCTCTACTTGACTCTACTACACACTACCATGGCTCTACCTGACTCTACTACACTCTACATTGGATCTTCCTTGTTGTACTTCACTCTACTACACTCTATCATAGCTCTATTTGACTCTACTTCACTCTACCACACTCTACCATTTCTCTACTTGGCTCTTCTTCAGTCTACTACACTCTACTTAGGCTCAACTTGTCTCTACTTCAGTCTACCACACCCTACCATGGATCTACTTTGCTCTACTTCACTCTTCTACACTCTACCATTGCTCTACTTCACTCTACTACTCTCTACCATGGCTCTACTTGACTCTACTACACACTACCATGGCTCTACCTGACTCTACTACACTCTACATTGGATCTACCTTGTTGTACTTCACTCTACTACACTCTATCATGGCTCTATTAGACTCTACTTCACTCTACCACACTCTACCATTTCTGTGCTTGGCTCTACTTCAGTCTACTACAATCTACCATGTCTCTACTTGGCTCTACTTCACTCTTCTATGCTCTACCATTGCTCTACTTCACTCTACTACACTCTACCCTGGCTCTACTTCGCTCTACTTCACTCTACTACACTCTACCATGGCTCTACTTGGCTCTACTTCACTCTACTACACTCTACCATGATTCTACTCGTCTCTACTTCACTGTACTGCAACCTACCATGGCTCTACTTGTCTGTACTTCACTCTACCATGACGCTACTTGGCTCTACTTCACTACACTCCTCCATGACTCTATACTCTACCTTGGCTCTACTTGGGTGTACTGCTCTACTTCACTCTACTACACTCTACCATGGCTCTACTCGGCTCTGCTTCACTCTACTACAACCTACCATGGCTCTACTTGACTCTACTTCACTCTACCATGGATCTACGTGGCTCTACTTCACTACAGTCCTCCATGGCTCTATACTCTACCATGGCCCTACTTGGGTCTACTGATCTACTTCACTCTACTACTCTCTACCATGGCTCTACTTGACTCTACTACACACTACCATGGCTCTACCTGACTCTACTACACTCTACATTGGATCTACCTTGTTGTACTTCACTCTACTACACTCTATCATAGCTCTATTTGACTCTACTTTACTCTACCACACTCTACCATTTCTCTACTTGGCTCTTCTTCAGTCTACTACACTCTACTTAGGCTCAACTTGTCTCTACTTCAGTTTACCACACCCTACCATGGATCTACTTTGCTCTACTTCACTCTTCTACACTCTACCATTGCTCTACTTCACTCTACTACACTCTACCCTGGCTCTAATTGGCTCTGCTTCACTCTAGTACACTCTACCATGGCTCTACTTGGCTCTACTTCACTCTACTACACTCTACCATGATTCTACTCGTCTCTACTTCACTCTACTACAACCTACCATGGCTCTGCTTGACTCTACTTCACTCTACCATGGCGCTACTTGGCTCTACTTCACTACACTCCTCCATGACTCTATACACTACCTTGGCTCTACTTAGGTCTACTGCTCTACTTCACTCTACTACTCTCTACCATGGCTCTACTTGACTCTACTACACACTACCATGGCTCTACCTGACTCTACTACACTCTACATTGGATCTACCTTGTTGTACTTCACTCTACTACACTCTATCATGGCTCTATTAGACTCTACTTCACTCTACCACACTCTACCATTTCTGTGCTTGGCTCTACTTCAGTCTACTACAATCTACCATGTCTCTACTTGGCTCTACTTCACTCTTCTATGCTCTACCATTGCTCTACTTCACTCTACTACACTCTACCCTGGCTCTACTTCGCTCTACTTCACTCTACTACACTCTACCATGGCTCTACTTGGCTCTACTTCACTCTACTACACTCTACCATGACTCTACTCGTCTCTACTTCACTCTACTGCAACCTACCATGGCTCTACTTGACTGTACTTCACTCTACCATGGCGCTACTTGGCTCTACTTCACTACACTCCTCCATGACTCTATACTCTACCTTGGCTCTACTTGGGTGTACTGCTCTACTTCACTCTACTACTCTCTACCATGGCTCTACTTGACTCTACTACACACTACCATGGCTCTACCTGACTCTACTACACTCTACATTGGATCTACCTTGTTGTACTTCACTCTACTACACTCTATCATGGCTCTATTAGACTCTACTTCACTCTACCACACTCTACCATTTCTGTGCTTGGCTCTACTTCAGTCTACTACAATCTACCATGTCTCTACTTGGCTCTACTTCACTCTTCTATGCTGTACCATTGCTCTACTTCACTCTACTACACTCTACCCTGGCTCTACTTCGCTCTACTTCACTCTGCTACACTCTACCATGGCTCTACGTGGCTCTACTTCACTACACTCCTGCATGGCTCTATACTCTACCATGGCCCTACTTGGGTCTACTGATCTACTTCACTCTACTACTCTCTACCATGGCTCTACTTGACTCTACTACACACTACCATGGCTCTACCTGACTCTACTACACTCTACATTGGATCTTCCTTGTTGTACTTCACTCTACTACACTCTATCATAGCTCTATTTGACTCTACTTCACTCTACCACACTCTACCATTTCTCTACTTGGCTCTTCTTCAGTCTACTACACTCTACTTAGGCTCAACTTGTCTCTACTTCAGTCTACTACACCCTACCATGGATCTACTTTGCTCTACTTCACTCTTCTACATTCTACCATTGCTCTACTTCACTCTACTACTCTCTACCATGGCTCTACTTGACTCTACTACACACTACCATGGCTCTACCTGACTCTACTACACTCTACATTGGATCTTCCTTGTTGTACTTCACTCTACTACACTCTATCATAGCTCTATTTGACTCTACTTCACTCTACCACACTCTACCATTTCTCTACTTGGCTCTTCTTCAGTCTACTACACTCTACTTAGGCTCAACTTGTCTCTACTTCAGTCTACCACACCCTACCATGGATCTACTTTGCTCTACTTCACTCTTCTACACTCTACCATTGCTCTACTTCACTCTACTACACTCTACCCTGGCTCTAATTGGCTCTGCTTCAGTCTAGTACACTCTACCATGGCTCTACTTGGCTCTACTTCACTCTACTACACTCTACCATGATTCTACTCGTCTCTACTTCACTCTACTACAACCTACCATGGCTCTGCTTGACTCTACTTCACTCTACCATGGCGCTACTTGGCTCTACTTCACTACACTCCTCCATGACTCTATACACTACCTTGGCTCTACTTAGGTCTACTGCTCTACTTCACTCTACTACTCTCTACCATGGCTCTACTTGACTCTACTACACACTACCATGGCTCTACCTGACTCTACTACACTCTACATTGGATCTACCTTGTTGTACTTCACACTACTACACTCTATCATGGCTCTATTAGACTCTACTTCACTCTACCTCACTCTACCATTTCTGTACTTGGCTCTACTTCAGTCTACTACAATCTACCAAGTCTCTACTTGGCTCTACTTCAGTCTACTACACTTTACCATGGCTCTACTTGGCTCTACTTCACTCTTCTATGCTCTACCATTGCTCTACTTCACTCTACTACACTCTACCCTGGCTCTACTTCGCTCTACTTCACTCTAGTACACTCTACCATGGCTCTACTTGGCTCTACTTCACTCTACTACACTCTACCATGGCTCTACTCGGCTCTACTTCACTCTACTACAACCTACTACACTCTATCATGGCTCTATTAGACTCTACTTCACTCTACTTCACTCTACCTCACTCTACCATGGCTCTACTTCACTCTACTACACTCTACCCTGGCTGTACTTGCCTCTACTTCAATCTAGTACACTCTACCATGGCTCTACTTGGCTCCACTTCATTCTACTACACTCTACCATGACTCTACTCGGTTCTACTTCACTCTACTACAACCTTCCATGGCTCTACTTGACTCTCCTTCACTCTACCATGGCTCTACTTGGCTCTTCTTCACTACACTCCTCCATGGCTCTATACTCTTCCATAGCTCTACTTGGGTCTACTGCTCTACTTCCCTCTACTACTCTCTACCATGGCTCTACTTGACTCTACTACACACTACCATGGCTCTACCGGACTCTACTACACTCTACATTGGATCTACCTTCTACTTCACTCTACTACACTCTATAATGGCTCTATTTGACTCTACTTCACTCTACCACACTCTACCATTTCTCTACTTTGCCCTACTTCAGTCTACTACACTCTACCATGGCTCAACTTGTCTCTACTTCAGTCTACCACACCCTACCATGGATCTACTTTGCTCTACTTCACTCTTCTACACACTACCATTGCTCTACTTCACTCTACTACACTCTACCCTGGATCTAATTGGCTCTGCTTCACTCTAGTACACTCTACCATGGCTCTACTTGGCTCTACTTCACTCTACTACACTCTACCATGATTCTACTCGTCTCTACTTCACTCTACTACAACCTACTACACTCTTTCATGGCTCTATTAGACTCTACTTCACTCTACTTCACTCTACCTCACTCTACCATGGCTCTACTTCACTCTACTACACTCTACCCTGGCTGTACTTGCCTCTACTTCAATCTAGTACACTCTACCATGGCTCTACTTGGCTCCACTTCATTCTACTACACTCTACCATGACTCTACTCGGTTCTACTTCACTCTACTACAACCTTCCATTGGTCTACTTGACTCTCCTTCACTCTACCTTGGCTCTACTTGGCTCTTCTTCACTACACTCCTCCATGGCTCTATACTCTTCCATAGCTCTACTTGGGTCTACTGCTCTACTTCCCTCTACTACTCTCTACCATGGCTCTACTTGACTCTACTACACACTACCATGGCTCTACCGGACTCTACTACACTCTACATTGGATCTACCTTCTACTTCACTCTACTACACTCTATAATGGCTCTATTTGACTCTACTTCACTCTACCACACTCTACCATTTCTCTACTTTGCCCTACTTCAGTCTACTACACTCTACCATGGCTCAACTTGTCTCTACTTCAGTCTACCACACCCTACCATGGATCTACTTTGCTCTACTTCACTCTTCTACACACTACCATTGCTCTACTTCACTCTACTACACTCTACCCTGGATCTAATTGGCTCTGCTTCACTCTAGTACACTCTACCATGGCTCTACTTGGCTCTACTTCACTCTACTACACTCTACCATGATTCTACTCGTCTCTACTTCACTCTACTACAACCTACCATGGCTCTGCTTGACTCTACTTCACTCTACCATGGCGCTACTTGGCTCTACTTCACTACACTCCTCCATGACTCTATACACTACCTTGGCTCTACTTAGGTCTACTGCTCTACTTCACTCTACTACTCTCTACCATGGCTCTACTTGACTCTACTACACACTACCATGGCTCTACCTGACTCTACTACACTCTACATTGGATCTACCTTGTTGTACTTCACTCTACTACACTCTATCATGGCTCTATTAGACTCTACTTCACTCTACCACACTCTACCATTTCTGTGCTTGGCTCTACTTCAGTCCACTACAATCTACCATGTCTCTACTTGGCTCTACTTCACTCTTCTATGCTCTACCATTGCTCTACTTCACTCTACTACACTCTACCCTGGCTCTACTTCGCTCTACTTCACTCTACTACACTCTACCATGGCTCTACTTGGCTCTACTTCACTCTACTACACTCTACCATGGCTCTACTCGGCTCTGCTTCACTCTACTACAACCTACCATGGCTCTACTTGACTCTACTTCACTCTACCATGGCTCTACGTGGCTCTACTTCACTACAGTCCTCCATGGCTCTATACTCTACCATGGCCCTACTTGGGTCTACTGATCTACTTCACTCTACTACTCTCTACCATGGCTCTACTTGACTCTACTACACACTACCATGGCTCTACCTGACTCTACTACACTCTACATTGGATCTTCCTTGTTGTACTTCACTCTACTACACTCTATCATAGCTCTATTTGACTCTACTTCACTCTACCACACTCTACCATTTCTCTACTTGGCTCTTCTTCAGTCTACTACACTCTACTTAGGCTCAACTTGTCTCTACTTCAGTCTACCACACCCTACCATGGATCTACTTTGCTCTACTTCACTCTTCTACACTCTACCATTGCTCTACTTCACTCTACTACACTCTACCCTGGCTCTAATTGGCTCTGCTTCACTCTAGTACACTCTACCATGGCTCTACTTGGCTCTACTTCACTCTACTACACTCTACCATGATTCTACTCGTCTCTACTTCACTCTACTACAACCTACCATGGCTCTGCTTGACTCTACTTCACTCTACCATGGCGCTACTTGGCTCTACTTCACTACACTCCTCCATGACTCTATACACTACCTTGGCTCTACTTAGGTCTACTGCTCTACTTCACTCTACTACTCTCTACCATGGCTCTACTTGACTCTACTACACACTACCATGGCTCTACCTGACTCTACTACACTCTACATTGGATCTACCTTGTTGTACTTCACTCTACTACACTCTATCATGGCTCTATTAGACTCTACTTCACTCTACCACACTCTACCATTTCTGTGCTTGGCTCTACTTCAGTCTACTACAATCTACCATGTCTCTACTTGGCTCTACTTCACTCTTCTATGCTCTACCATTGCTCTACTTCACTCTACTACACTCTACCCTGGCTCTACTTCGCTCTACTTCACTCTACTACACTCTACCATGGCTCTACTTGGCTCTACTTCACTCTACTACACTCTACCATGACTCTACTCGTCTCTACTTCACTCTACTGCAACCTACCATGGCTCTACTTGACTGTACTTCACTCTACCATGGCGCTACTTGGCTCTACTTCACTACACTCCTCCATGACTCTATACTCTACCTTGGCTCTACTTGGGTGTACTGCTCTACTTCACTCTACTACTCTCTACCATGGCTCTACTTGACTCTACTACACACTACCATGGCTCTACCTGACTCTACTACACTCTACATTGGATCTACCTTGTTGTACTTCACTCTACTACACTCTATCATGGCTCTATTAGACTCTACTTCACTCTACCACACTCTACCATTTCTGTGCTTGGCTCTACTTCAGTCTACTACAATCTACCATGTCTCTACTTGGCTCTACTTCACTCTTCTATGCTGTACCATTGCTCTACTTCACTCTACTACACTCTACCCTGGCTCTACTTCGCTCTACTTCACTCTACTACACTCTACCATGGCTCTACGTGGCTCTACTTCACTACACTCCTCCATGGCTCTATACTCTACCATGGCCCTACTTGGGTCTACTGATCTACTTCACTCTACTACTCTCTACCATGGCTCTACTTGACTCTACTACACACTACCATGGCTCTACCTGACTCTACTACACTCTACATTGGATCTTCCTTGTTGTACTTCACTCTACTACACTCTATCATAGCTCTATTTGACTCTACTTCACTCTACCACACTCTACCATTTCTCTACTTGGCTCTTCTTCAGTCTACTACACTCTACTTAGGCTCAACTTGTCTCTACTTCAGTCTACCACACCCTACCATGGATCTACTTTGCTCTACTTCACTCTTCTACACTCTACCATTGCTCTACTTCACTATACTACACTCTACCCTGGCTCTAATTGGCTCTGCTTCACTCTAGTACGCTCTACCATGGCTCTACTTGGCTCTACTTCACTCTACTACACTCTACCATGATTCTACTCGTCTCTACTTCACTCTACTACAACCTACCATGGCTCTGCTTGACTCTACTTCACTCTACCATGGCGCTACTTGGCTCTACTTCACTACACTCCTCCATGACTCTATACACTACCTTGGCTCTACTTAAGTCTACTGCTCTACTTCACTCTACTACTCTCTACCATGGCTCTACTTGACTCTACTACACTCTACATTGGATCTACCTTGTTGTACTTCACTCTACTACACTCTATCATGGCTCTATTAGACTCTACTTCACTCTACCTCACTCTACCATTTCTGTACTTGCCTCTACTTCAGTCTACTACAATCTACCAAGTCTCTACTTGGCTCTACTTCAGTCTACTACACTTTACCATGGCTCTACTTGGCTCTACTTCACTCTTCTATGCACTACCATTGCTCTACTTCACTCTACTACACTCTACCCTGGCTCTACTTCGCTCTACTTCACTCTAGTACACTCTACCATGGCTCTGCTTGGCTCTACTTCACTCTACTACACTCTACCATGGCTCTACTCGGCTCTACTTCACTCTACTACAACCTACCATGGCTCTGCTTGACTCTACTTCACTCTACCATGGCTCTACGTGGCTCTACTTCACTACACTCCTCCATGTCTCTATACTCTACCATGGCCCTACTTGGGTCTACTGATCTACTTCACTCTACTACTCTCTACCATGGCTCTACTTGGCTCTACTTCACTCTTCTACACTCTACCATCGCTCTACTTCACTCTACTACACTCTACCCTGTCTCTACTTGGCTCTACTTCACTCTAGTACACTCTACCATGGCTCTACTCCGCTCTACTTCACTCAACTACAACCTACCATGGCTCTACTTGACTCTACTTCACTCTACCATGGCTCTACTTGGCTCTACTTCACTACACTCCTCCATGGCTCTATACTCTAACATGGCTCTACTTGGGTCTACTGCTCTACTTCACTCTACTCTCTACCATGGCTCTAGTAGACTCTACTACACACTACCATGGCTCTACCTGACTCTACTACACTCTACATTGGATCTACCTTGTTGTACTTCACTGTACTACACTCTATCATTTCTCTACTTGGCTCTACTTCTGTCTACTACACTCTACCATGTCTCTACTTGGCTCTACTTCAGTCTACTGCACTCTACCATGTCTCTACTTGGCTCTTCTTCACTCTTCTACACTCTACCCTGGCTCTACTTCACTCTACTGCACTCTACCCTGTATCTACTTGACACTACTTCACTCTAGTACATTCTACCATCGCTCTACTTGGCTCTACTTCACTCTACTACACTCTACCATGGCTCTCCTCGGCTCTACTTCTCTCTACTACAACCTACCATGGCTCTACTTGACTCTACTTCACTACACTCCTCCATGACTCTATAGTCTACCATGGCTCTACTTGGGTCTACTGCTCTACTTCACTCTACTACTCTCTACCATGGCTCTACTTGACTCTACTACACACTACCATGGCTCTACCTGACTCTACTACACTCTAAATTGGATCTACCTTGTTGTACTTCACTCTGCTACACTCTATCATGGCTCTATTTGACTCTACTTCACTCTACCACCCTCTACCATTTCTCTACTTGGCTCTACTTCAGTCTACTACGCTCTACCATTGCTCTACGTCACTCTACTTCAGTCTACTACACTCTACCATGGCTCTACTTGGCTCTACTTGACTCTTCTACACTCTACTATGCCTCTAATTGACTCTACTACACTCTACACTGGCTCTTCTTGGTTCTACTTCACTCTAGTACACTCTACCATGGCTGTAATTGGCTCTAATTCACTCTACTGCACTCTACCATGGCTCTACTCGGCTCTCCTTCACTCTACCACAACCTACCATGACTCAACTTGACTCTACTTCACTCTACCATGGCTCTATTTGGCTCAACTTCACTACACTCCTCAATGGCTTTATACTCTACCATGGCTCTACTTGGGTCTACTGCTCTACTTCACTCTACTGCTCTCTACCATGGCTCTACGTGACTCTACTACACACTACCATGGCACTACCTGACTCTACTACACTCTACATTGGATCTACCTTGTTGTACTTCACTCTACTACACTCTATCATGGCTCTATTTGACTCTACTTCACTCTACCACACTCTACCATTTCTCTACTTGGCTCTACTTCAGTCTACTACACTCTACCATTGCTCTACTTGGCTCTACTTCAGTCTACTACACTCTACCATGTCCCTACTTGGCTCTACTTCACTCTTCTACACTCTAGCATTGCTCTACTTCACTCTACTACACTCTACCCTGGCTCTACTTGGCTCTACTTAACTCTAGTACACTCTACCATGGCTCTACTAGGCTCTACTTCTCTCTACTACACTCTACAATGGCTCTACTCGGCTCTACTTCATTCTACTACAACCTACCATTGCTCTACTTGACTCTACTTCACTCTACCATGGCACTTCTTGGCTCTACTTCACTACACTCCTCCATGGCTCTATACTCTACCATGGCTCTACTTGGGTCTACTGGTCTACTTCACTCTACTACTCTCTACCATGGCTCTACTTGACTCTACTACACACTACCATGGCTCTACCTGACTCTAGTACACTCTACATTGGATCTACCTTGTTGTACTTCACTCTACCACACTCTATCATTTCTCTATTTGACACTACTTCACTCTACCACACTCTACCATTTCTCTACTTGGCTGTACTTCAGTCTACTACACTCTACCATGGCTCTACTTGGCTCTACTTCAGTCTACTGCCCTCTACCATGGCTCTACTTGGTTCTACTTCACTCTTCTACACTCTACCATCGCTCTACTTCACTCTACTACACTCTACCCTGTCTCTACTTGGCTCTACTTCACTCTAGTACACTCTACCATGGCTCTACTCCGCTATACTTCACTCAACTGCAACCTACCATGGCTCTACTTGACTCTATTCTTCACCCTACCATGGCTCTACTTGTCTCTACTTCACTACACTCCTCCATGGCTCTATACTATAACATGGCTCTACTTGGGTCTACTGCTCTACTTCACTCTACTCTCTACCATGGCTCTACTTGACTCTACTACACACTACTCATGGCTCTACCTGACTCTACTGCACTCTACATTGGATCTACCTTGTTGTACTTCACTCTACCACACTCTATTATGGCTCTATTTGACTCTACTTCACTCTACCACACTCTACCATTTCTCTACTTGTCTCTACTTCTGTCTACTACACTCTTCCATGGATTTACTTGGTTCTAATTCAGTCTACTGCACTCTACCATGTCTCTACTTCGCTCTTCTTCACTCTTCTACACTCTACCATGGCTCTACTTGACTCTACTACACTCTACCCTGGATCTACTTGACACTACTTCACTCTAGTACACTCTACCATCGCTCTACTTGGCTCTACTTCACTCTACTACACTCTACCAAGGCTCTACTCGGCTCTACTTCTCTGTACTACAACCTACCTTGGCTCTTCTTGACTCTACTTCATTCTACCATGACTCTACTTGGCTCTACTTCACTACACTCCTCCATGACTCTATAGTCTACCATGGCTCTACTTGGGTCTACTGCTCTACTTCACTCTACTACTCTCTACCATGGCTCTACTTGACTCTACTACACACTACCATGGCTCTACCTGACTCTACTACACTCTAAATTGGATCTACCTTGTTGTACTTTACTCTACTACACTCTATCATGGCTCTATTTGACTCTACTTCACTCTACCACACTCTACCATTTCTCTACTTGGCTCTACTTCAGTCTACTACGCTCTACCATTGCTCTACTTGGCTCTACTTCAGTCTACTACACTCTACCATGTCTCTACTTGGCTCTACTTCACTCTTCTGCACTCTACCATGGCTCTACTTCACTCTACTACACTCTACCCTGGCTCTTCTTGGCTCTACTTCACTCTAGTACACTCTACCATGGCTCTACTCGGCTCTACTTCACTCTACTACAACCTACCATGGCTCTACTTGACTCTACTTCACTCTTCCATGGCTCTACTTGGCTCTACTTCACTACACTCCTCCATGGCTTTATACTCTACCACGGCTCTACTTGGGTCTACTGCTCTCCTTCACTCTACTCTCTACCATGGCTCTACTTGACTCTACTACGCACTACCATGGCTCTACCTGACTCTATTTCACTCTACATTGGATCTACCTTGTTGTACTTCCCTGTACTACACTCTATCATGGCTCTATTTGATTCTACTTCACTCTACCACACTCTACCATTTCTCTACTTGGCTCTACTTCAGTCTACTGCACTCTACTATGGCTCTACTTGACTCTACTTCAGTCTACTACACTCTACCATGTCTCTACTTTGCTCTACTTCACTCTTCTACACTCTACCATGGCTCTAATTGACTCTACTACACTCTATCCTGGCTCTAGTTGGCTCTACTTTACTCTACTACACTCTACAATGGCTCTACTCGGCTCTACTTCACTCTACTACAACCTACCATGACTCTACTTGACTCCACTTCACTCTACCATGGCTCTATTTGGCTAAACTTCACTACACTCCTCAATGGCTCTATACTCTAACATGGCTCTACTTGGGTCTACTGCTCTACTTCACTCTACTGCTCTCTACCATGGCTCTACGTGACTCTACTACACACTGCCATGGCTCTACCTGACTCTACTACACTCTACATTGGATCTACCTTGTTGTACTTCATTCTACTACACTCTATCATGGCTCTATTTGACTCTACTTCACTCTACCACACTCTACCATTTCTCTACTTGGCTCTACTTCAGTCTACTACACTCTACCATGGCTCTACTTGGCTCTACTTCGGTCTACTACACTCTACCATGTCTCTACTTGGCTCTACTTCACTCTTCTACACTCTACCATGACTCTACTTGACTCTACTACACTCTTCGCTGGCTCTACTTGGCTCTACTTCACTCTAGTACATTCTATCATGTTTCTACTCGGCTCTACTTCACTCTACTACACTCTACCATGGCTCTACTTTGCTTTACTTCACTCTACTACAACCTACCATCTCTATATTTGACTCCACATCACTCTACCGTGGCTCTACTTGGCTCTACTTCACTACACTCCTCCATGTCTCTATACTCTACCATGGCTATACTTGGATCTACTGCTCTACTTCACTCTACTACTCTCTACCATGGCTCTACTTGACTCTACTACACACTACCATGGCTCTACCTGACTCTACTACACTCTACATTGGATCTACCTTGTTGTACTTCACTCTACTACATTCTATCATAGATCTATTTGACTCTACTTCACTCTACCAGACTCTTCCATTTCTCTACTTGGCTCTACTTCAGTCTACTACACTCTACCATGGCTCTACTTGGCTCTACTTCAGTCTACCACACTCTACCACGGCTCTTCTTGGCTCTACTTCACTCTTCTACACACTACCATGTCTCTACTTCACTCTATTACACTCTATTCTGGCTCTACTTTGTTCTAGTTCACTCTAGTACACTCTACCATGGCTCTACTCGGCTCTACTTCACTCTACTTCTCTCTACCATGGCTATACTTGACTTTACTACACACTACCATAGCTCTACCTGACTCTACTACACTCTACATTGGTTCTACCTTGTTGTACTTCACTCTACTACACTCTATCAAGGCTCTATTTGACTCTACTTCACTCTACCATGCTCTACCATTTCTCTACTTGGCTCTACTTCAGTCTACTACACTCTACCATGGCTCTACTTGGCTCTACTTCAGTCTACTACACTCTACCATGGCTCTACTTGGCTCTACTTCACTCTTCTACACTCTACCATCGCTCTACTTCACTCTACTACACTCCACCCTGGCTCTACTTTGCTCTACTTCACTCTAGTACACTCTACCATGTCTGTACTAGGCTCTACTTCACTCTACTACACTGTACCATGGCTCTAGTCGGCTCTACTTCACTCTACTACAACCTACCATTGCTCTACTTGAATCTACTTCACTCTACCATGGCTCTACTTGGCTCTACTTCTCTACACTCCTCCATGGCACTCTACTCTACCATGGCTCTACTTGGGTCTACTGCTCTACTTCACTCTAC
Source organism: Agelas oroides (assembly GCA_949130485.1). Taxonomy (NCBI): domain Eukaryota; kingdom Metazoa; phylum Porifera; class Demospongiae; order Agelasida; family Agelasidae; genus Agelas; species Agelas oroides. Next base: position 5,521,310 of record OX422195.1, read on the forward strand.
TACTCTCTACCATCGCTCTACATGACTTAACCACACACTACCATGGCTCAACCTGACTCTACTACACTCTACATTGGATCTACCTTGTTGTACTTCATTCTACTACACTCTATCATTGCTCTATTTGACTCTACTTCACTCTACCACACTCTACCATTTCTCTACTTGGCTCTACTTCAGCCTACTACACTCTACCATGGCTCTACTTGGCTCTACATCAGTCTACTACACTCTACCATGGCTCTACTCGGCTCTACTTCACTCTTCTGCACTCTACCATGGCTCTACTTCACTCTACTACACTCTACACTGGCTCTACTTGGCTCTACTTCACTCTCGTACACTCTACCATGGCTCTACTCGACTCTACTTCACTCTACTACAACCTACCATGGCTCTACTTCACTACACTCCTCCATGGCTCTATACTCTACCATGGCTCTACTTGGCTCTACTTCAGTCTACTACACTCTACCATTGCTCTACTTGGCTCTACTACTCTACTTCACTCTACTCTCTACCATGGCTCTACTTGACTCTACTACACACTACCATGGCTCTACCTGATTCTACTACACTCTACATTGGATCAACCTTGTTGTACTTCACTCTACTACACTCTATAAATGCTCTATTTGACTCTACTTGACTCTACCACACTCTTCCATTTCTCTACTTGGCTCTACTTCAGTCTACTACACTCTACCATGGCTCTACTTGGCTCTACTTCAGTCTACTGCAACCTACCATGGCTCTACTTGGCTCTACTTCACTCTATCATGGCACTTCTTGGCTCTACTTCACTACACTCCTCCATGGCTCTATACTCTACCATGGCTCTACTTGGGTCTACTGCTCTACTTCACTCTACTACTTTCTACCATGGCTCTACTTGACTCTACTACACACTACCATGGCTCTACCTAACTCTACTACACTCCAATTTGGATGTACCTTGCTGTACTTCACTCTACTACACTCTATCATGCCTCTATTTGACTCTACTTCACTCTACCACACTCTACCATTTCTCTACTTGGCTCTACTTCAGTCTACTACACTCTACCATGGCTCTACTTGGCTCTACTTCACTCTTCTACACTCTAGCATTGCTCTACTTCACTCTACTACACTCTACCCTGGCTCTACTTGGCTCTACTTAACTCTAGTACACTCTACCATGGTTCTACCTGGCTGTACTTCTCTCTACTACACTCTACCTTGGCTCTACTCGGCTCTACTTCACTCTACTACAACCTACCATTGCTCTACTTGACTCTACTTCACTCTACCATGGCACTTCTTGGCACTACTTCACTACACTCCTCCATGGCTCTATACTCTACCATGGCTCTACTTGGGTCTACTACTCTACTTCACTCTACTACTCTCTACCATGGCTCTACTTGACTCTACTACACACTACCATGGCTCTACCTAACTCTACTACACTCCAATTTGGATGTACCTTGCTGTACTTCACTCTACTACACTCTATCATGCCTCTATTTGACTCTACTTCACTCTACCACACTCTACCATTTCTCTACTTGGCTCTACTTCAGTCTACTACACTCTACCATGGCTCTACTTGGCTCTACTTCACTCTTCTACACTCTAGCATTGCTCTACTTCACTCTACTACACTCTACCCTGGCTCTACTTGGCTCTACTTAACTCTAGTACACTCTACCATGGCTCTACCAGGCTCTACTTCTCTCTACTACACTCTACCTTGGCTCTACTCGGCTCTACTTCACTCTACTACAACCTACCATTGCTCTACTTGACTCTACTTCACTCTACCATGGCACTTCTTGGCTCTACTTCACTACACTCCTCCATGGCTCTATACTCTACCATGGCTCTACTTCGGTCTACTGCTCTACTTCACTCTACTACTCTCTACCATGGCTCTACTTGACTCTACTACACACTATCATTGCTCTACCTGACTCTAGTACACTCTACATTGGATCTCCCTTGTTGTACTTCACTCTACCACACTCTATCATTTCTCTATTTGACACTACTTCACTCTACCACACTCTACCATTTCTCTACTTGGCTCTACTTCAGTCTACTACACTCTACCATGGCTCTACTTGGCTCTACTTCAGTCTACTACACTCTACCATGGCTCTACTTGGCTCTACTTCACTCTTCTACACTCTACCATCGCTCTACTTCACTCTACTACACTCTACCCTGTCTCTACTTGGCTCTACTTCACTCTAGTACACTCTACCATGGCTCTACTCCGCTATACTTCACTCAACTACAACCTACCATGGCTCTACTTGACTCTATACTACTCACTCTACTACACTTTATTATGGCTCTATTTGGCTCTACTTCACTCTACCACACTCTACCATTTCTCTACTTGTCTGTACTTCTGTCTACTACACTCTACCATGGATCTACTTGGTTCTAATTCAGTCTACTGCACTCTACCATGTCTCTACTTAGCTCTTCTTCACTCTTCTACACTCTACCATGTCTCTACTTGACTCTACTACACTCTACCCTGGATCTACTGGACACTACTTCACTCTAGTACACCCTACCATCGCTCTACTTGGCTCTACTTCACTCTACTACACTCTACCAAGGCTCTACTCGGCTCTACTTCTCTGTACTACAACCTACCATGGCTCTTCTTGACTCTACTTCATTCTACCATGACTCTACTTGGCTCTACTTCACTACACTCTTCCATGACTCTATAGTCTACCATGGCTTTACTTGGGTCTACTGCTCTACTTCACTCTACTACTCTCTACCATGGCTCTACTTGACTCTACTACACACTACCTTGGCTCTACCTGACTCTACTACACTCTAAATTGGATCTACCTTGTTGTACTTCACTCTACTACACTCTATCATGGCTCTATTTGACTCTACTTCACTCTACCACACTCTACCATTTCTCTACTTGGCTCTACTTCAGTCTACTACGCTCTACCATTGCTCTACTTGGCTGTACTTCAGTCTACTACACTCTACCATGGCTCTACTTGGCTCTACTTGACTCTTCTACACTCTACTATGCTTCTAATTGACTCTACTACACTCTACACTGGCTCTTCTTGGCCCTACTTCACTCTAGTACACTCTACCATGGCTCTAATTGGCTCTAGTTCACTCTATTGCACTCTACCATGGCTCTACTCGGCTCTCCTTTACTCTACTACAACCTACCATGACTCAACTTGACTCTACTTCACTCTACCATGGCTCTATTTGGCTCAACTTCTCTACACTCCTCAATGGCTCTATACTCTACCATGGCTATACTTGGATCTACTGCTCTACTTCACTCTACTACTCTCTACCATGGCTCTACTTGACTCTACTACACACTACCATGGCTCTACCTGACTCTACTACACTCTACATTGGATCTACCTTGTTGTACTTCACTCTACTACATTCTATCATAGCTCTATTTGACTCTACTTCACTCTACCAGACTCTTCCATTTCTCTACTTGGCTCTACTTCAGTCTACTACACTCTACCATGGCTCTACTTGGCTCTACTTCAGTCTACCACACTCTACCACGGCTCTTCTTGGCTCTACTTCACTCTTCTACACACTACCATGTCTCTACTTCACTCTACTACACTCTACCCTGGCTCTACTTTGTTCTAGTTCTCTCTAGTACACTCTACCATGGCTCTACTCGGCTCTACTTCACTCTACTTCTCTCTACCATGGCTATACTTGACTTTACTACACACTACCATAGCTCTACCTGACTCTACTACACTCTACATTGGTTCTACCTTGTTGTACTTCACTCTACTACACTCTATCAAGGCTCTATTTGACTCTACTTCAGTCTACCACGCTCTACCATTTCTCTACTTGGCTCTACTTTAGTCTACTACACTCTACCATGGCTCTACTTGGCTCTACTTCAGTCTACTACACTCTACCATGGCTCTACTTGGCTCTACTTCACTCTTCTACACTCTACCATCGCTCTACTTCACTCTACTACACTCCACCCTGGCTCTACTTTGCTCTACTTCACTCTAGTACACTCTACCATGTCTGTACTAGGCTCTACTTCACTCTACTACACTGTACCATGGCTCTAGTCGGCTATACTTCACTCTACTACAACCTACCATTGCTCTACTTGAATCTACTTCACTCTACCATGGCTCTACTTGGCTCTACTTCTCTACACTCCTCCATGGCTCTCTACTCTACCATGGCTCTACTTGGGTCTACTGCTCTACTTCACTCTACTACTCTCTACCATGGCTCTACTTGACTCAACCACACACTACCATGGCTCAACCTGACTCTACTACACTCTACATTGGATCTACCTTGTTGTACTTCATTCTACTACACTCTATCATTGCTCTATTTGACTCTACTTCACTCTACCACACTCTACCATTTCTCTACTTGGCTCTACTTCAGCCTACTACACTCTACCATGGCTCTACTTGGCTCTACATCAGTCTACTACACTCTACCATGGCTCTACTCGGCTCTACTTCACTCTTCTGCACTCTACCATGGCTCTACTTCACTCTACTACACTCTACACTGGCTCTACTTGGCTCTACTTCACTCTCGTACACTCTACCATGGCTCTACTCGACTCTACTTCACTCTACTACAACCTACCATGGCTCTACTTCACTACACTCCTCCATGGCTCTATACTCTACCATGGCTCTACTTGGCTCTACTTCAGTCTACTACACTCTACCATTGCTCTACTTGGCTCTACTACTCTACTTCACTCTACTCTCTACCATGGCTCTACTTGACTCTACTACACACTACCATGGCTCTACCTGATTCTACTACACTCTACATTGGATCAACCTTGTTGTACTTCACTCTACTACACTCTATAAAGGCTCTATTTGACTCTACTTGACTCTACCACACTCTTCCATTTCTCTACTTGGCTCTACTTCAGTCTACTACACTCTACCATGGCTCTACTTGGCTCGACTTCAGTCTACTGCAACCTACCATGGCTCTACTTGGCTCTACTTCACTCTACCATGGCACTTCTTGGCTCTACTTCACTACACTCCTCCATGGCTCTATAATCTACCATGGCTCTACTTGGGTCTACTGCTCTACTTCACTCTACTACTTTCTACCATGGCTCTACTTGACTCTACTACACACTACCATGGCTCTACCTAACTCTACTACACTCCAATTTGGATGTACCTTGCTGTACTTCACTCTACTACACTCTATCATGCCTCTATTTGACTATACTTCACTCTACCACACTCTACCATTTCTCTACTTGGCTCTACTTCAGTCTACTACACTCTACCATGGCTCTACTTGGCTCTACTTCAATCTTCTACACTCTAGCATTGCTCTACTTCACTCTACTACACTCTACCCTGGCTCTACTTGGCTCTACTTAACTCTAGTACACTCTACCATGGCTCTACCTGGCTGTACTTCTCTCTACTACACTCTACCTTGGCTCTACTCGGCTCTACTTCACTCTACTACAACCTACCATTGCTCTACTTGACTCTACTTCACTCTACCATGGCACTTCTTGGCTCTACTTCACTACACTCCTCCATGGCTCTATACTCTACCATGGCTCTACTTGGGTCTACTACTCTACTTCACTCTACTACTCTCTACCATGGCTCTACTTGACTCTACTACACACTACCATGGCTCTACATAACTCTACTACACTCCAATTTGGATGTACCTTGCTGTACTTCACTCTACTACACTCTATCATGCCTCTATTTGACTCTACTTCACTCTACCACACTCTACCATTTCTCTACTTGGCTCTACTTCAGTCTACTACACTCTACCATGGCTCTACTTGGCTCTACTTCACTCTTCTACACTCTAGCATTGCTCTACTTCACTCTACTACACTCTACCCTGGCTCTACTTGGCTCTACTTAACTCTAGTACACTCTACCATGGCTCTACCAGGCTCTACTTCCCTCTACTACACTCTACCTTGGCTCTACTCGGCTCTACTTCACTCTACTACAACCTATCATTGCTCTACTTGACTCTACTTCACTCTACCATGGCACTTCTTGGCTCTACTTCACTACACTCCTCCATGGCTCTATACTCTACCATGGCTCTACTTCGGTCTACTGCTCTACTTCACTCTACTACTCTCTACCATGGCTCTACTTGACTCTACTACACACTACCATGGCTCTACCTGACTCTAGTACACTCTACATTGGATCTCCCTTGTTGTACTTCACTCTACCACACTCTATCATTTCTCTATTTGACACTACTTCACTCTACCACACTCTACCATTTGTCTACTTGGCTCTACTTCAGTCTACTACACTCTACCATGGCTCTACTTGGCTCTACTTCAGTCTACTACACTCTACCATGGCTCTACTTGGCTCTACTTCACTCTTCTACACTCTACCATCGCTCTACTTCACTCTACTACACTCTACCCTGTCTCTACTTGGCTCTACTTCACTCTAGTACACTCTACCATGGCTCTACTCCGCTATACTTCACTCAACTACAACCTACCATGGCTCTACTTGACTCTATACTTCACTCTACCATGGCTCTACTTGTCTCTACTTCACTATACTCCTCCATGGCTCTATACTATAACATGGCTCTACTTGGGTCTACTGCTCTACTTCACTCTACTCTCTACCATGGCTCTACTTGACTCTACTACACACTACTCATGGCTCTACCTGACTCTACTACACTCTACATTGGTTCTACCTTGTTGTACTTCACTCTACTACACTTTATTATGGCTCTATTTGGCTCTACTTCACTCTACCACACTCTACCATTTCTCTACTTGTCTGTACTTCTGTCTACTACACTCTACCATGGATCTACTTGGTTCTAATTCAGTCTACTGCACTCTACCATGTCTCTACTTAGCTCTTCTTCACTCTTCTACACTCTACCATGTCTCTACTTGACTCTACTACATTCTACCCTGGATCTACTTGACACTACTTCACTCTAGTACACCCTACCATCGCTCTACTTGGCTCTACTTCACTCTACTACACTCTACCAAGGCTCTACTCGGCTCTACTTCTCTGTACTACAACCTACCATGGCTCTTCTTGACTCTACTTCATTCTACCATGACTCTACTTGGCTCTACTTCACTACACTCTTCCATGACTCTATAGTCTACCATGGCTTTACTTGGGTCTACTGCTCTACTTCACTCTACTACTCTCTACCATGGCTCTACTTGACTCTACTACACACTACCTTGGCTCTACCTGACTCTACTACACTCTAAATTGGATCTACCTTGTTGTACTTCACTCTACTACACTCTATCATGGCTCTATTTGACTCTACTTCACTCTACCACACTCTACCATTTCTCTACTTGGCTCTACTTCAGTCTACTACGCTCTACCATTGCTCTACTTGGCTCTACTTCAGTCTACTACACTCTACCATGGCTCTACTTGGCTCTACTTGACTCTTCTACACTCTACTATGCTTCTAATTGACTCTACTACACTCTACACTGGCTCTTCTTGGCCCTACTTCACTCTAGTACACTCTACCATGGCTCTAATTGGCTCTAGTTCACTCTATTGCACTCTACCATGGCTCTACTCGGCTCTCCTTTACTCTACTACAACCTACCATGACTCAACTTGACTCTACTTCACTCTACCATGGCTCTATTTGGCTCAACTTCTCTACACTCCTCAATGGCTCTATACTCTACCATGGCTCTACTTGGGTCTACTGCTCTACTTCACTCTACTGCTCTCTACCATGGCTCTACGTGACTCTACTACACACTACCATGGCACTACCTGACTCTACTACACTCTACATTGGATCTACCTTGTTGTACTTCACTCTACTACACTCTATCATGGCTCTATTTGACTCTACTTCGCTCTACCACACTCTACCATTTCTCTACTTGGCTCTACTTCAGTCTACTACACTCTGCCATGGCTCTACTTGGCTCTACTTCAGTCTACTACACTCTACCATGTCCCTACTTGGCTCTACTTCACTCTTCTACACTCTAGCATTGCTCTACTTCACTCTACTACACTCTACCCTGGCTCTACTTCGCTCTACTTAACTCTAGTACACTCTACCATGGCTCTACTAGGCTCTACTTCTCTCTACTACACTCTACAATGGCTCTACTCGGCTCTACTTCACTCTACTACAACCTACCATTGCTCTACTTGACTCTACTTCACTCTACCATGGCACTTCTTGGCTCTACTTCACTACACTCCTCCATGGCTCTATACTCTACCATGGCTCTACTTGGGTCTACTGCTCTACTTCACTCTACTACTCTCTACCATGGCTCTACTTGACTCTACTACACACTACCATGGCTCTACCTGACTCTAGTACACTCTACATTGGATCTCCCTTGTTGTACTTCACTCTACCACACTCTATCATTTCTCTATTTGACACTACTTCACTCTACCACACTCTACCATTTGTCTACTTGGCTCTACTTCAGTCTACTACACTCTACCATGGCTCTACTTGGCTCTACTTCAGTCTACTACACTCTACCATGGCTCTACTTGGCTCTACTTCACTCTTCTACACTCTACCATCGCTCTACTTCACTCTACTACACTCTACCCTGTCTCTACTTGGCTCTACTTCACTCTAGTACACTCTACCATGGCTCTACTCCGCTATACTTCACTCAACTACAACCTACCATGGCTCTACTTGACTCTATACTTCACTCTACCATGGCTCTACTTGTCTCTACTTTACTATACTCCTCCATGGCTCTATACTATAACATGGCTCTACTTGGGTCTACTGCTCTACTTCACTCTACTCTCTACCATGGCTCTACTTGACTCTACTACACACTACTCATGGGTTTACCTGACTCTACTACACTCTACATTGGATCTACCTTGTTGTACTTCACTCTACTACACTCTATTATGGCTCTATTTGACTCTACTTCACTCTACCACACTCTACCATTTCTCTACTTGTCTCTACTTCTGTCTACTACACTCTACCATGGATCTACTTGGTTCTAATTCAGTCTACTGCACTCTACCATGTCTCTACTTCGCTCTTCTTCACTCTTCTACACTCTACCATGGCTCTACTTGACTCTACTACACTCTACCCTGGATCTACTTGACACTACTTCACTCTAGTACACCCTACCATCGCTCTACTTGGCTCTACTTCACTCTACTACACTCTACCAAGGCTCTACTCGGCTCTACTTTTCTGTACTACAACCTACCATGGATCTTCTTGACTCTACTTCATTCTACCATGACTCTACTTGGCTCTACTTCACTACACTCCTCCATGACTCTATAGTCTACCATGGCTCTACTTGGGTCTACTGCTCTACTTCACTCTACTACTCTCTACCATGGCTCTACTTGACTCTACTACACACTACCATGGCTCTACCTGACTCTACTACACTCTAAATTGGATCTACCTTGTTGTACTTCACTCTACTACACTCTATCATGGCTCTATTTGACTCTACTTCACTCTACCGCACTCTACCATTTCTCTACTTGCCTCTACTTCAGTCTACTACGCTCTACCATTGCTCTACTTGGCTCTACTTCAGTCTACTACACTCTACCAAGTCTCTACTTGGCTCTACTTCACTCTTCTGCACTCTACCATGGCTCTACTTCACTCTACTACACTCTACCCTGGCTCTACTTGGCTCTACTTCACTCTAGTACACTCTACCATGGCTCTACTCGGCTCTACTTCACTCTACTACAACCTACCATGGCTCTACTTGACTCTACTTCACTCTTCCATGGCTCTACTTGGCTCTACTTCACTACACTCCTCCATGGATCTATACTCTACCATGGCTCTACTTGGGTCTACTACGCTACTTCACTCTACTACTCTCTACCATGGCTCTACTTGACTCTACTACACACTACCGTGGCTCTACCTAACTCTACTACACTCCAATTTGGATGTACCTTGCTGTACTTCACTCTACTACACTCTATCATGCCTCTATTTGACTCTACTTCACTCTACCACACTCTACCATTTATCTACTTGGCTCTACTTCAGTCTACTACACTCTACCATGGCTCTACTTGGCTCTACTTCACTCTTCTGCACTCTAGCATTGCTCTACTTCACTCTACTACACTCTACCCTGGCTCTACTTGGCTCTACTTAACTCTAGTACACTCTACCATGGCTCTACCAGGCTCTACTTCTCTCTACTACACTCTCCCTTGGCTCTACTCGGCTCTACTTCACTCTACTACAACCTACCATTGCTCTACTTGACTCTACTTCACTCTACCATGGCACTTCTTGGCTCTACTTCACTACACTCCTCCATGGCTCTATACTCTACCATGGCTCTACTTGGCTCTACTGCTCTACTTCACTCTACTACTCTCTACCATGGCTCTACTTGACTCTACTACACACTACCATGGCTCTACCTGACTCTAGTACACTCTACATTGGATCTCCCTTGTTGTACTTCACTCTACCACACTCTATCATTTCTCTATTTGACACTACTTCACTCTACCACACTCTACCATTTCTCTACTTGGCTGTACTTCAGTCTACTACACTCTACCATGGCTCTACTTGGCTCTACTTCAGTCTACTACACTCTACCATGGCTCTACTTGGCTCTACTTCACTCTTCTACACTCTACCATCGCTCTACTTCACTCTACTACACTCTACCCTGTCTCTACTTGGCTCTACTTCACTCTAGTACACTCTACCATGGCTCTACTCCGCTATACTTCACTCAACTACAACCTACCATGGCTCTACTTGACTCTATACTTTACTCTACCATGGCTCTACTTGTCTCTACTTCACTATACTCCTCCATGGCTCTATACTATAACATGGCTCTACTTGGGTCTACTGCTCTACTTCACTCTACTCTCTACCATGGCTCTACTTGACTCTACTACACACTACTCATGGCTCTACCTGACTCTACTACACTCTACATTGGATCTACGTTGTTGTACTTCACTCTACTACACTCTATTATGGCTCTATTTGACTCTACTTCACTCTACCACACTCTACCATTTCTCTACTTGTCTGTACTTCTGTCTACTACACTCTACCATGGATCAACTTGGTTCTAATTCAGTCTACTGCACTCTACCATGTCTCTACTTGGCTCTTCTTCACTCTTCTACACTCTACCATGTCTCTACTTGACTCTACTACACTCTACCCTGGATCTACTTGACACTACTTCACTCTAGTACACCCTACCGTCGCTCTACTTGGCTCTACTTCACTCTACTACACTCTACCAAGGCTCTACTCGGCTCTACCTCTCTGTACTACAACCTACCATGGCTCTTCTTGACTCTACTTCATTCTACCATGACTCTACTTGGCTCTACTTCACTACACTCCTCCATGACTCTATAGTCTACCATGGCTCTACTTGGGTCTACTGCTCTACTTCACTCTACTACTCTCTACCATGGCTCTACTTGACTCTACTACACACTACCATGGCTCTACCTGACTCTACTACACTCTAAATTGGATCTACCTTGTTGTACTTCACTCTACTACACTCTATCATGGCTCTATTTGACTCTACTTCACTCTACCGCACTCTACCATTTCTCTACTTGCCTCTACTTCAGTCTACTACGCTCTACCATTGCTCTATTTGGCTCTACTTCAGTCTACTACACTCTACCATGTCTCTACTTGGCTCTACTTCACTCTTCTGCACTCTACCATGGCTCTACTTCACTCTACTACACTCTACCCTGGCTCTACTTAGCTCTACTTCACTCTAGTACACTCTACCATGGCTCTACTCGGCTCTACTTCACTCTACTACACTCTACCATGGCTCTACTTGACTCTACTACACACTACCATGGCTCTACCTGACTCTACTACACTCTAAATTGGATCTACCTTGTTGTACTTCACTCTACTACACTCTATCATGGCTCTATTTGACTCTACTTCACTCTACCACACTCTACCATTTCTCTACTTGGCTTTACTTCAGTCTACTACGCTCTACCATTGCTCTACTTGGCTCTACTTCAGTCTACTACACCCTACCATGGCTCTACTTGGCTCTACTTGACTGTTCTACACTCTACTATGCCTCTAATTGACTCTACTACACTCTACACTGGCTCTTCTTGGCCCTACTTCATTCTAGTACACTCTACCATGGCTCTAATTGGATCTAGTTCACTCTACTGCACTCTACCATGGCTCTACTCGGCTCTCCTTCACTCTACTACAACCTACCATGACCCAACTTGACTCTTCTTCACTCTACCATGGCTCTATTTGGCTCAACTTCACTACACTCCTCAATGGCTCTATACTCTACCATGGCTCTACTTGGGTCTACTGCTCTACTTCACTCTACTGCTCTCTACCATGGCTCTACGTGACTCTACTACACACTACCATGGCACTACCTGACTCTACTACACTCTATATTGGATCTACCTTGTTGTACTTCACTCTACTACACTCTATCATGGCTCTATTTGACTCTACTTCACTCTACCACACTCTACCATTTCTCTACTTGGCTCTACTTCAGTCTACTACACTCTACCATGGCTCTACTTGGCTCTACTTCAGTCTACTACACTCTAGCATGTCCCTACTTGGCTCTACTTCACTCTTCTACACTCTAGCATTGCTCTACTTCACTCTACTACACTCTACCCTGGCTCTACTTGGCTCTACTTAACTCTAGTACACTCTACCATGGCTCTACTAGGCTCTACTTCTCTCTACTACACTCTACAACGGCTCTACTCGGCTCTACTTCACTCTACTACAACCTACCATTGCTCTACTTGACTCTACTTCACTCTACCATGGCACTTCTTGGCTCTACTTCACTACACTCCTCCATGGCTCTATACCCTACCATGGCTCTACTTGGGTCTACTGCTCTACTTCACTCTACTACACTCTATCATGGCTCTACTTGACTCTACTATGGCTCTATTTGACTCTACTTCACTCTACCACACTCTACCATTTCTCTACTTGTCTCTACTTCTGTCTACTACACTCTACCATGGATCTACTTGGTTCTAATTCAGTCTACTGGACTCTACCATGTCTCTACTTGGCTCTTCTTCACTCTTCTACACTCTTCCATGGCTCTACTTGACTCTACTACACTCTACCCTGGATCTACTTGACACTACTTCACTCTAGTACACCCTACCATCGCTCTACTTGGCTCTACTTCACTCTACTGCACTCTACAAAGACTCTACTCGGCTCTACCTCTCTGTACTACAACCTACCATGGCTCTTCTTGACTCTACTTCATTCTACCTTGACTCTACTTGGCTCTACTTCACTACACTCCTCCATGACTCTATAGTCTACCCTGGCTCTACTTGGGTCTACCGCTCTACTTCACTCTACTACTCTCTACCATGGCTCTACTTGACTCTACTACACACTACCATGGCTCTACCTGACTCTACTACACTCTAAATTGGATCTACCTTGTTGTACTTCACTCTACTAAACTCTATCATGGCTCTGTTTGACTCTACTTCACTCTACCACACTCTACCATTTCTCTACTTGGCTCTACTTCAGTCAACTACGCTCTACCATTGCTCTACTTGGCTCTACTTCAGTCTACTACACTCTACCATGTCTTTACTTGGCTCTACTTCACTCTTCTGCACTCTACCATGGCTCTACTTCACTCTACTACACTCTACCCTGGCTCTACTTGGCTCTACTTCACTCTAGTACACTCTACCATGGCTCTAATTGGCTCTAGTTCACTCTACTGCAATCTACCATGGCTCTACTCGGCTCTCCTTTACTCTACTACAACCTACCATGACTCAACTTGACTCTACTTCACTCTACCATGGCTCTATTTGGCTCAACTTTAGTACACTCCTCAATGGCTCTATACTCTACCATGGCTCTACTTGGGTCTACTGCTCTACTTCACTCTACTGCTCTCTACCATGGCTCTACGTGACTCTACTACACACTACCATGGCACTACCTGACTCTACTACACTCTACATTTGATCTATCTTGTTGTACTTCACTCTACTACACTCTATCATGGCTCTATTTGACTCTACTTCACTCTACCACACTCTACCATTTCGCTACTTGGCTCTACTTTAGTCTACTACACTCTACCATGGCTCTACTTGGCTCTACTTCAGTCTACTACACTCTACCATGTCCCTACTTGGCTCTACTTCACTCTTCTACACTCTAGCATTGCTCTACTTCACTCTACTACACTCTACCCTGGCTCTACTTGGCTCTACTTAACTCTAGTACACTCTACCATGGCTCTACTAGGCTCTACTTCTCTCTACTACACTCTACAATGGCTCTACTCGGCTCTACTTCACTCTACTACAACCTACCATTGCTCTACTTGACTCTACTTCACTCTACCATGGCACTTCTTGGCTCTACTTCACTACACTCCTCCATGGCTCTATACTCTACCATGGCTATACTTGGGTCTACTGCTCTACTTCACTCTACTACTCTCTACCATGGCTCTACTTGACTCTACTACACACTACCATGGCTCTACCTGACTCTAGTACACTCTACATTGGATCTACCTTGTTGTACTTCACTCTACCACACTCTATCATTTCTCTATTTGACACTACTTCACTCTACCACACTCTACCATTTGTCTACTTGGCTCTACTTCAGTCTACTACACTCTACCATGGCTCTACTTGGCTCTACTTCAGTCTACTACACTCTACCATGGCTCTACTTGGCTCTACTTCACTCTTCTACACTCTACCATCGCTCTACTTCACTCTACTACACTCTACCCTGTCTCTACTTGGCTCTACTTCACTCTAGTACACTCTACCATGGCTCTACTCCGCTATACTTCACTCAACTACAACCTACCATGGCTCTACTTGACTCTATACTTCACTCTACCATGGCTCTACTTGTCTCTACTTCAGTATACTCCTCCATGGCTCTATACTATAACATGGCTCTACTTGGGTCTACTGCTCTACTTCACTCTACTCTCTACCATGGCTCTACTTGACTCTACTACACACTACTCATGGGTTTACCTGACTCTACTACACTCTACATTGGATCTACCTTGTTGTACTTCACTCTACTATACTCTATTATGGCTCTATTTGACTCTACTTCACTCTACCACACTCTACCATTTCTCTACTTGTCTCTACTTCTGTCTACTACACTCTACCATGGATCTACTTGGTTCTAATTCAGTCTACTGCACTCTACCATGTCTCTACTTCGCTCTTCTTCACTCTTCTACACTCTACCATGGCTCTACTTGACTCTACTACACTCTACCCTGGATCTACTTGACACTACTTCACTCTAGTACACCCTACCATCGCTCTACTTGGCTCTACTTCACTCTACTACACTCTACCAAGGCTCTACTCGGCTCTACTTCTCTGTACTACAACCTACCATGGCTCTTCTTGACTCTACTTCATTCTACCATGACTCTACTTGGCTCTACTTCACTACACTCCTCCATGACTCTATAGTCTACCATGGCTCTACTTGGGTCTACAGCTCTACTTCACTCTACTACTCTCTACCATGGCTCTACTTGACTCTACTACACACTACCATGGCTCTACCTGACTCTACTACACTCTAAATTGGATCTACCTTGTTGTACTTCACTCTACTACACTCTATTATGGCTCTATTTGACTCTACTTCACTCTACCGCACTCTACCATTTCTCTACTTGCCTCTACTTCAGTCTACTACGCTCTACCATTGCTCTACTTGGCTCTACTTCAGTCTACTACACTCTACCATGTCTCTACTTGGCTCTACTTCACTCTTCTGCACTCTACCATGGCTCTACTTCACTCTACTACACTCTACCCTGGCTCTACTTGGCTCTACTTCACTCTAGTACACTCTACCATGGCTCTACTCGGCTCTACTTCACTCTACTACAACCTACCATGGCTCTACTTGACTCTACTTCACTCTTCCATGGCTCTACTTGGCTCTACTTCACTACACTCCTCCATGGCTCTATACTCTACCACGGCTCTACTTGGGTCTACTGCTCTCCTTCACTCTACTCTCTACCATGGCTCTACTTGACTCTACTACGCACTACCATGGCTCTACCTGACTCTATTTCACTCTACATTGGATCTACCTTGTTGTACTTCACTCTACTACACTCTATCATGGCTCTATTTGAGTCTACTTCACTCTACCACACTCTACCATTTGTCTACTTGGCTCTACTTCAGTCTACTACGCTCTACCATTGCTCTACTTGGCTCTACTTCAGTCTACTACACTCTACCATGGCTCTACTTGGCTCTACTTGACTCTTCTACACTCTACTATGCCTCTAATTGACTCTACTACACTCTACACTGGCTCTTCTTCGCCCTACTTCACTCTAGTACACTCTACCATTGCTGTAATTGGCTCTAGTTCACTCTACTGCACTCTACCATGGCTCTACTCGGCTCTCCTTCACTCTACCATGGCTCTATTTGGCTCAACTTCACTACACTCCTCAATGGCTCTATACTCTACCATGGCTCTACTTGGGTCTACTGCTCCACTTCACTCTACTGCTCTCTACCATGGCTCTACGTGACTCTACTACACACTACCATGGCACTACCTGACTCTACTACACTCTACATTGGATCTACCTTGTTGTACTTCACTCTACTACACTCTATCATGGCTCTATTTGACTCTACTTCATTCTACCACACTCTACCATTTCTCTACTTGGCTCTACTTCAGTCTACTACACTCTACCATGGCTCTACTTGGCTCTACTTCAGTCTACTACACTCTACCATGGCTCTACTTGGCTCTACTTCAGTCTACTACACTCTACCATGTCCCTACTTGGCTCTACTTCACTCTTCTACACTCTAGCATTGCTCTACTTCACTCTACTACACTCTATCCTGGCTCTACTTGGCTCTACTTAACTCTAGTACACTCTACCATGGCTCTACTAGGCTCTACTTCTCTCTACTACACTCTACAATGGCTCTACTCGGCTCTACTTCACTCTACTACAACCTACCATTGCTCTACTTGACTCTACTTCACTCTACCATGGCACTTCTTGGCTCTACTTCACTACACTCCTCCATAGCTCTATACTCTACCATGGATCTACTTGGGTCTACTGCTCTACTTCACTCTACTACTCTCTATCATGGCTCTACTTGACTCTACTATGGCTCTATTTGACTCTACTTCACTCTACCACACTCTACCATTTCTCTACTTGTCTCTACTTCTGTCTACTACACTCTACCATGGATCTACTTGGTTCTAATTCAGTCTACTGCACTCTACCATGTCTCTACTTGGCTCTTCTTCACTCTTCTACACTCTACCATGGCTCTACTTGACTCTACTACACTCTACCCTGGATCTACTTGACACTACTTCACTCTAGTACACCCTACCATCGCTCTACTTGGCTCTACTTCACTCTACTACACTCTACCAAGGCTCTACTCGGCTCTACTTCTCTGTACTACAACCTACCATGGCTCTTCTTGACTCTACTTCATTCTACCATGACTCTACTTGGCTCTACTTCACTACACTCCTCCATGACTCTATAGTCTGCCATGGCTCTACTTGAGTCTACAGCTCTACTTCACTCTACTACTCTCTACCATGGCTCTACTTGACTCTACTACACACTACCATGGCTCTACCTGACTCTACTACACTCTAAATTGGATCTACCTTGTTGTACTTCACCCTACTACACTCTATCATGGCTCTATTTGACTCTACTTCACTCTACCACACTCTACCATTTCTCTACTTGGCTCTACTTCAGTCTACTACGCTCTACCATTGCTCTACTTGGCTCTACTTCAGTCTACTACACTCTACCATGGCTCTACTTGGCTCTACTTCAGTCTACTACACTCTACCATGTCCCTACTTGGCTCTACTTCACTCTTCTACACTCTAGCATTGCTCTACTTCACTCTACTACACTCTATCCTGGCTCTACTTGGCTCTACTTAACTCTAGTACACTCTACCATGGCTCTACTAGGCACTACTTCTCTCTACTACACTCTACAATGGCTCTACTCGGCTCTACTTCACTCTACTACAACCTACCATTGCTCTACTTGACTCTACTTCACTCTACCATGGCACTTCTTGGCTCTACTTCACTACACTCCTCCATGGCTCTATACTCTACCATGGCTCTACTTGGGTCTACTGCTCTACTTCACTCTACTACTCTCTATCATGGCTCTACTTGACTCTACTATGGCTCTATTTGACTCTACTTCACTCTACCACACTCTACCATTTCTCTACTTGTCTCTACTTCTGTCTACTACACTCTACCATGGATTTACTTGGTTCTAATTCAGTCTACTGCACTCTACCATGTCTCTACTTGGCTCTTCTTCACTCTTCTACACTCTACCATGGCTCTACTTGACTCTACTACACTCTACCCTGGATCTACTTGACACTACTTCACTCTAGTACAACCTACCATCGCTCTACTTGGCTCTACTTCACTGTACTACACTCTACCAAGGCTCTACTCGGCTCTACTTCTCTGTACTACAACCTACCATGGCTCTTCTTGACTCTACTTCATTCTACCATGACTCTACTTTGCTCTACTTCACTACACTCCTCCATGACTCTATAGTCTGCCATGGCTCTACTTGAGTCTACAGCTCTACTTCACTCTACTACTCTCTACCATGGCTCTACTTGACTCTACTACACACTACCATGGCTCTACCTGACTCTACTACACTCTAAATTGGATCTACCTTGTTGTACTTCACCCTACTACACTCTATCATGGCTCTATTTGACTCTACTTCACTCTACCACACTCTACCATTTCTCTACTTGGCTCTACTTCAGTCTACTACGCTCTACCATTGCTCTACTTGGCTCTACTTCAGTCTACTACACTCTGCCATGTCTCTACTTGGCTCTACTTCACTCCTCTGCACTCTACCATGGCTCTACTTCACTCTACTACACTCTACCCTGGCTCTACTTGGCTCTACTTCACTCTAGTACACTCTACCATGGCTCTACTCGGCTCTACTTCACTCTACTACAACCTACCATGGTTCTACTTGACTCTACTTCACTCTTCCATGGCTCTACTTGGCTCTACTTCACTACACTCCTCCATGGCTCTATACTCTACCACGGCTCTACTTGGGTCTACTGCTCTCCTTCACTCTACTCTCTACCATGGCTCTTCTTGACTCTACTACGCACTACCATGGCTCTACCTGACTCTATTTCACTCTACATTGGATCTACCTTGTTGTACTTCACTCTACTACACTCTATCATGGCTCTATTTGACTCTACTTCACTCTACCACACTCTACCATTTCTCTACTTGGCTCTACTTCAGTCTACTACACTCTACCATGGTTCTACTTGGCTCTACTTCAGTCTACTACACTCTACCATGTCCCTACTTGGCTCTACTTCACTCTACTGCTCTCTACCATGGCTCTACGTGACTCTACTACACACTACCATGGCACTACCTAACTCTACTACACTCTACATTGGATCTACCTTGTTGTACTTCACTCTACTACACTCTATCATGGCTCTATTTGACTCTACTTCACTCTACCACACTCTACCATTTGTCTACTTGGCTCTACTTCAGTCTACTACACTCTACCATGGCTCTACTTGGCTCTACTTCAGTCTACTACACTCTACCATGTCCCTACTTGGCTCTACTTCACTCTTCTACACTTTAGCATTGCTCTACTTCACTCTACTACACTCTACCCTGGCTCTACTTGGCTCTACTTAACTCTAGTACACTCTACCATGGCTCTACTAGGCTCTACATCTCTCTACTACACTCTACAATGGCTCTACTCGGCTCTACTTCACTCTACTACAACCTACCATTGCTCTACTTGACTCTACTTCACTCTACCATGGCACTTCTTGGCTCTACTTCACTACACTCCTCCATGGCTCTATACTCTACCATGGCTCTACTTGGGTCTACTGCTCTACTTCGCTCTACTACTCTCTATCATGGCTCTACTTGAATCTACTATGGCTCTATTTGACTCTACTTCACTCTACCACACTCTACCATTTCTCTACTTGTCTCTACTTCTGTCTACTACACTCTACCATGGATCTACTTGGTTCTAATTCAGTCTACTGCACTCTACCATGTCTCTACTTGGCTTTTCTTCACTCTTCTACACTCTACCATGGCTCTACTTGACTCTACTACACTCTACCCTGGATCTACTTGACACTACTTCACTCTAGTACACCCTACCATCGCTCTACTTGGCTCTACTTCACTCTACTACACTCTACCAAGGCTCTACTCGGCTCTACTTCTCTGTACTACAACCTACCATGGCTCTTCTTGACTCTACTTCATTCTACCATGACTCTACTTGGCTCTACTTCACTACACTCCTCCATGACTCTATAGTCTACCATGGCTCTACTTGGGTCTACAGCTCTACTTCACTCTACTACTCTCTACCATGGCTCTACTTGACTCTACTACACACTACCATGGCTCTACCTGACTCTACTACACTCTAAATTGGATCTACCTTGTTGTACTTCACTCTACTACACTCTATCATGGCTCTATTTGACTCTACTTCACTCTACCACACCCTACCATTTCTCTACTTGGCTCTACTTCAGTCTACTACGTTCTACCATTGCTCTACTTGGCTCTACTTCAGTCTACTACACTCTACCAAGTCTCTACTTGGCTCTACTTCACTCTTCTGCACTCTACCATGGCTCTACTTCACTCTACTACACTCTACCCTGGCTCTACTTGGCTCTACTTCACTCTAGTACACTCTACCATGGCTCTACTCGGCTCTACTTCACTCTACTACAACCTACCATGGCTCTACTTGACTCTACTTCACTCTTCCATGGCTCTACTTGGCTCTACTTCACTACACTCCTCCATGGCTCTATACTCTACCACGGCTCTACTTGGGTCTACTGCTCTCCTTCACTCTACTCTCTACCATGGCTCTTCTTGACTCTACTACGCACTACCATGGCTCTACCTGACTCTATTTCACTCTACATTGGATCTACCTTGTTGTACTTCACTCTACTACACTCTATCATGGCTCTATTTGACTCTACTTCACTCTACCACACTCTACCATTTCTCTACTTGGCTCTACTTCAGTCTACTACACTCTACCATGGATCTACTTGGTTCTAATTCAGTCTACTGCACTCTACCATGTCTCTACTTGGCTCTTCTTCACTCTTCTACACCCTACCATGGCTCTACTTGACTCTACTACACTCTACCCTGGATCTACTTGACACTACTTCACTCTAGTACACCCTACCATCGCTCTACTTGGCTCTACTTCACTCTACTACACTCTACCAAGGCTCTACTCGGCTCTACTTCTCTGTACTACAACCTACCATGGCTCTTCTTGACTCTACTTCATTCTACCATGACTCTACTTGGCTCTACTTCACTACACTCCTCCATGACTCTATAGTCTGCCATGGCTCTACTTGAGTCTACAGCTCTACTTCACTCTACTACTCTTTACCATGGCTCTACTTGACTCTACTACACACTACCATGGCTCTACCTGACTCTACTACACTCTAAATTGGATCTACCTTGTTGTACTTCACCCTACTACACTCTATCATGGCTCTATTTGACTCTACTTCACTCTACCACACTCTACCATTTCTCTACTTGGCTCTACTTCAGTCTACTACGCTCTACCATTGCTCTACTTGGCTCTACTTCAGTCTACTACACTCTACCATGTCTCTACTTGGCTCTACTTCACTCTTCTGCACTCTACCATGGCTCTACTTCACTCTACTACACTCTACCCTGGCTCTACTTGGCTCTACTTCACTCTAGTACACTCTACCATGGCTCTACTCGGCTCTACTTCACTCTACTACAACCTACCATGGTTCTACTTGACTCTACTTCACTCTTCCATGGCTCTACTTGGCTCTACTTCACTACACTCCTCCATGGCTCTATACTCTACCACGGCTCTACTTGGGTCTACTGCTCTCCTTCACTCTACTCTCTACCATGGCTCTTCTTGACTCTACTACGCACTACCATGGCTCTACCTGACTCTATTTCACTCTACATTGGATCTACCTTGTTGTACTTCACTCTACTACACTCTATCATGGCTCTATTTGACTCTACTTCACTCTACCACACTCTACCATTTCTCTACTTGGCTCTACTTCAGTCTACTACACTCTACCATGGTTCTACTTGGCTCTATTTCAGTCTACTTCACTCTACCATGTCCCTACTTGGCTCTACTTCACTCTACTGCTCTCTACCATGGCTCTACGTGACTCTACTACACACTACCATGGCACTACCTAACTCTACTACACTCTACATTGGATCTACCTTGTTGTACTTCACTCTACTACACTCTATCATGGCTCTATTTGACTCTACTTCACTCTACCACACTCTACCATTTGTCTACTTGGCTCTACTTCAGTCTACTACACTCTACCATGGCTCTACTTGGCTCTACTTCAGTCTACTACACTCTACCATGTCCCTACTTGGCTCTACTTCACTCTTCTACACTTTAGCATTGCTCTACTTCACTCTACTACACTCTACCCTGGCTCTACTTGGCTCTACTTAACTCTAGTACACTCTACCATGGCTCTACTAGGCTCTACATCTCTCTACTACACTCTACAATGGCTCTACTCGGCTCTACTTCACTCTACTACAACCTACCATTGCTCTACTTGACTCTACTTCACTCTACCATGGCACTTCTTGGCTCTACTTCACTACACTCCTCCATGGCTCTATACTCTACCATGGCTCTACTTGGGTCTACTGCTCTACTTCACTCTACTACTCTCTATCATGGCTCTACTTGAATCTACTATGGCTCTATTTGACTCTACTTCACTCTACCACACTCTACCATTTCTCTACTTGTCTCTACTTCTGTCTACTACACTCTACCATGGATCTACTTGGTTCTAATTCAGTCTACTGCACTCTACCATGTCTCTACTTGGCTCTTCTTCACTCTTCTACACTCTACCATGGCTCTACTTGACTCTACTACACTCTACCCTGGATCTACTTGACACTACTTCACTCTAGTACACCCTACCATCGCTCTACTTGGCTCTACTTCACTCTACTACACTCTACCAAGGCTCTACTCGGCTCTACTTCTCTGTACTACAACCTACCATGGCTCTTCTTGACTCTACTTCATTCTACCATGACTCTACTTGGCTCTACTTCACTACACTCCTCCATGACTCTATAGTCTACCATGGCTCTACTTGGGTCTACAGCTCTACTTCACTCTACTACTCTCTACCATGGCTCTACTTGACTCTACTACACACTACCATGGCTCTACCTGACTCTACTACACTCTAAATTGGATCTACCTTGTTGTACTTCACTCTACTACACTCTATCATGGCTCTATTTGACTCTACTTCACTCTACCACACTCTACCATTTCTCTACTTGGCTCTACTTCAGTCTACTACGTTCTACCATTGCTCTACTTGGCTCTACTTCAGTCTACTACACTCTACCAAGTCTCTACTTGGCTCTACTTCACTCTTCTGCACTCTACCATGGCTCTACTTCACTCTACTACACTCTACCCTGGCTCTACTTGGCTCTACTTCACTCTAGTACACTCTACCATGGCTCTACTCGGCTCTACTTCACTCTACTACAACCTACCATGGCTCTACTTGACTCTACTTCACTCTTCCATGGCTCTACTTGGCTCTACTTCACTACACTCCTCCATGGCTCTATACTCTACCACGGCTCTACTTGGGTCTACTGCTCTCCTTCACTCTACTCTCTACCATGGCTCTTCTTGACTCTACTACGCACTACCATGGCTCTACCTGACTCTATTTCACTCTACATTGGATCTACCTTGTTGTACTTCACTCTACTACACTCTATCATGGCTCTATTTGACTCTACTTCACTCTACCACACTCTACCATTTCTCTACTTGGCTCTACTTCAGTCTACTACACTCTACCATGGCTCTACTTGACTCTACTTCAGTCTACTACACTCTACCATGTCTCTACTTTGCTCTACTTCACTCTTCTACACTCTACCATGGCTCTAATTGACTCTACTACACTCTACCCTGGCTCTACTTGGCTCTACTTCACTCTAGTACACCCTACCATGTCTCTACTTGGCTCTACTTAACTCTAGTACACTCTACCATGGCTCTACTAGGCTCTACTTCTCTCTACTACACTCTACAATGGTTCTACTCGGCTCTACTTCACTCTACTACAACCTACCATTGCTCTACTTGACTCTACTTCACTCTACCATGGCACTTCTTGGCTCTACTTCACTACACTCCTCCATGGCTCTATACTCTACCATGGCTATACTTGAGTCTACTGCTCTACTTCATTCTACTACTCTCTACCATGGCTCTACTTGACTCTACTACACACTACCATGGCTCTACCTGACTCTAGTACACTCTACATTGGATCTACCTTGTTGTACTTCACTCTACCACACTCTATCATTTCTCTATTTGACACTACTTCACTCTACCACACTCTACCATTTGTCTACTTGGCTCTACTTCAGTTTACTACGCTCTACCATTGCTCTACTTGGCTCTACTTCAGTCTACTACACTCTACCATGTCTCTACTTGGCTCTACTTCACTCTTCTACACTCTACCATGGCTCTAATTGACTCTACTACACTCTACCCTGGCGCTACTTGGCTCTACTTCACTCTAGCACACTCTACCATGGCTCTACTTGGCTCTCCTTTACTCTACTAGACTCTACAATTGCTCTACTCTGCTCTACTTCACTCTACTACCACCTACCATGACTCTACTTGACTCTACCTTACTCTACCATGGCTCTACTTGGCTCTACTTCACTACACTCCTCCATGGCTCTATACCCTACCATGGCTCTACATGGGTCTACTACTCTACTTCACTCTACTACTCTCTACAATGGCTCTACTTGACTCTACTACACACTACCATGGCTCTACCGGACTCTACTACACTCTACATTGGATCTATCTTGTTGTACTTCACTCTACTACACTCTATCCTCGCTATATTTGACTCTACTTCACTCTACCACAGTCTACCATTTCTCTACTTGGCTCTACTTCAGTCTACTACACTCTACCATTGCTCTACTTGCCTCTACTTCAGTCTACTACACTCTACCATGTCTCCACTTGGCTCTACTTCACTCTAGTACACTCTACCATGGCTCTACTCCGCTCTACTTCACTGAACAACAACCTACCATGGCTCTACTTGAATCTACATCACTCTACCATGGCTCTACTTGGCTCTACTTCACTACACTCCTCCATGGCTCTATACTCTAACATGGCTCTACTTCGGTCTACTGCTCTACTTCACTCTACTCTCTACCATGGCTCTACTTGACTCTACTACACACTACCATGGCTCTACCTGACTCTACTACACTCTACATTGGATCTACCTTGTTGTACTTCACTCTACTACACTCTATCATGGCTCTATTAGACTCTACTTCACTCTACCACACTCTACCATTTCTCTACTTGGCTCTACTTCAGTCTACTACACTCTACCATGGCTCTACTTGGCTCTACTTCAGTCTACTGCACTCTACCATGTCTCTACTTGGCTCTTCTTCACTCTTCTACACTCTACCATGGCTCTACTTGTGACTCTACTACACTCTACCCTGGATCTACTTGAAACTACTTCACACTAGTACACTCTACCATCGCTCTACTTGGCTCTACTTCACTCAACTACAACCTACCATGGCTCTACTTGACTCTACTTCACTCTACCATGGCTCTACTTGTCTCTACTTCACTACACTCCTCCATGGCTCTATTCTATAACATGGCTCTACTTGGGTCTACTGCTCTACTTCACTCTACTCTCTACCATGGCTCTACTTGACTCTACTACACACTACTCATGGCTCTACCTGACTCTACTACACTCTACATTGGATCTACCTTGTTGTACTTCACTCTACTACACTCTATTATGGCTCTATTTGACTCTACTTCACTCCACCACACTCTACCATTTCTCTACTTGTCTCTACTTCTGTCTACTACACTCTACCATGGCTCTACTTGGCAGTAATTCAGTCTACTGCACTCTACCATGTCTCTAATTGGCTCTTCTTCACTCTTCTACACCCTACCATGGCTCTACTTGACTCTACTACACTCTACCCTGGATCTACTTGACACTACATCACTCTAGTACACCCTACCATCGCACTACTTGGCTCTACTTCACTCTACTACACTCTACCATGGCTCTACTCGGCTCTACTTCTCTGTACTACAACCTACCATGGCTCTTCTTGACTCTACTTCATTCTACCATGACTCTACTTGGCTCTACTTCACTACACTCCTCCATGACTCTATAGTCTACCATGGATCTACTTGGGTCTACTGCTCTACTTCACTCTACTACTCTCTACCATGGCTCTACTTGACTCTACTACGCACTACCATGGCTCTACCTGACTCTACTACACTCTAAATTGGATCTACCTTGTTGTACTTCACTCTACTACACTCTATCGTGCTACTATTTGACTCTACTTCACTCTACCACACTCTACCCTTTCTCTACTTGGCTCTACTTCAGTCTACTACGCTCTACCATTGCTCTACTTGGCTCTACTTCAGTCTACTACACTCTACCATGTCTCTACTTGGCTCTACTTCACTCTTCTGCACTCTACCATGGCTCTATTTCACTCTACTACACTCTACATTGGCTCTACTTTGCTCTACTTCACTCTAGTACACTCTACCATGGCTCTACTCGGCTCTACTTCACTCTACTACAACCTACCATGGCTCTACTTGATTTTACTTCACTCTTCCATGGCTCTACTTGGCTCTACTTCACTACACTCCTCCATGGCTCTATACTCTACCACGGCTCTACTTGGGTCTACTGCTCTCCTTCACTCTACTCTCTACCATGGCTCTACTTGACTCTACTACGCACTACCATGGCTCTACCTGACTCTATTTCACTCTACATTGGATCTACCTTGTTGTACTTCACTCTACTACACTCTATCATGGCTCTATTTGAGTCTACTTCACTCTACCACACTCTACCATTTCTCTACTTGGTTCTACTTGAGTCTACTACGCTCTATCATTGCTCTACTTCAGTTTACTACACTCTACCATGTCTCTACTTGGCTCTACTTCACTCTTCTACACTCTACCATGGCTCTAATTGACTCTACTACACTCTACCCTGGCTCTACTTGGCTCTACTTCACTCTAGTACACTCTACCATGGCTTTACTTGGCTCTACTTTACTCTACTACACTCTACAATGGCTCTACTCGGCTCTACTTCACTCTACTACCACCTACCATGACTCTACTTGACTCTACTTTACTCTACCATGGCTCTACTTTGCTCTACTTCACTACACTCCTCCATGGCTCTATACTCTACCATGGCTCTACTTGGGTCTACTGGTCTACTTCACTCTACTACTCTCTACCATGGCTCTACTTGACTCTACTACACACTACCATGGCTCTACCGGACTCTACTACACTCTACCTTGGATCTATCTTGTTGTACTTCACTCTACTACACTCTATCATCGCTCTATTTGACTCTACTTCACTCTATCACACTCTACCATTTCTCTACTTGGCTCTCCTTCAGTCTACTACACTCTACCATTGCTCTACTTCCCTCTACTTCAGTCTACTACACTCTACCATGTCTCCACTTGGCTCTACTTCACTCTAGTACACTCTACCATGGCTCTACTCCACTCTACTTCACTCAAATACAACCTACCATGGCTCTACTTGACTCTACTTCACTCTACCATGGCTCTACTTGGCTCTACTTCACTACACTCCTCCATGGCTCTATACTCTAACATGGCTCTACTTGGGTCTACTGCTCTACTTCACTCTACTCTCTACCATGGCTCTACTTGACTCTACTACACACTACCATGGCTCTACCTGACTCTACTACACTCTACATTGGATCTACCTTGTTGTACTTCACTCTACTACACTCTATTATGGCTCTATTTGACTCTACTTCACTCTACCACACTCTACCATTTCTCTACTTGGCTCTACTTCAGTCTACTACACTCTACCATGGCTCTACTTGGCTCTACTTCAGTCTACTGCACTCTACCATGTCTCTACTTTGCTCTTCTTCACTCTTCTACACTCTACCATGGCTCTACTTGACTCTACTACACTCTACCCTGGATCTACTTGAAACTACTTCACTCTAGTACACTCTACCATCGCTCTACTTGGCTCTACTTCACTCAACTACAGCCTACCATGGCTCTACTTGACTCTACTTCACTCTACCATGGCTCTACTTGTCTCTACTTCGCTACACTCCTCCATGGCTCTATTCTATAACATGGCTCTACTTGGGTCTACTGCTCTACTTCACTCTACTCTCTACCATGGCTCTACTTGACTCTACTACACGCTACTCATGGCTCTACCTGACTCTACTACACTCTACATTGGATCTACCTTGTTGTACTTCACTCTACTACACTCTATTATGGCTCTATTTGACTCTACTTCACTCCACCACACTCTACCATTTCTCTACTTGTCTCTACTTCTGTCTACTACACTCTACGATGGCTCTACTTGGCAGTAATTCAGTCTACTGCACTCTACCATGTCTCTACTTGGCTCTTCTTCACTCTTCTACACTCTACCATGGCTCTACTTGACTCTACTACACTCTACCCTGGATCTACTTGACACTACATCATTCTAGTACACCCTACCATCGCACTACTTGGCTCTACTTCACTCTACTACACTCTACCATGGCTCTACTCGGCTCTACTTCTCTGTACTACAACCTACCATGGCTCTTCTTGACTCTACTTCATTCTACCATGACTCTACTTGGCTCTACTTCACTACACTCCTCCATGACTCTATAGTCTACCATGGATCTACTTGGGTCTACTGCTCTACTTCACTCTACTACTCTCTACCATGGCTCTACTTGACTCTACTACGCACTACCATGGCACTACCTGACTCTACTACACTCTACATTGGATCTACCTTGTTGTACTTCACTTTACTACACTCTATTATGGCTCTATTTGACTCTACTTCACTCCACCACACTCTACCATTTCTCTACTTGTCTCTACTTCTGTCTACTACACTCTACGATGGCTCTACTTGGCAGTAATTCAGTTTACTGCACTCTACCATGTCTCTACTTGGCTCTTCTTCACTCTTCTACACCCTACCATGGCTCTACTTGACTCTACTACACTCTACCCTGGATCTACTTGACACTACATCATTCTAGTACACCCTACCATCGCACTACTTGGCTCTACTTCACTCTACTACACTCTACCATGGCTCTACTCGGCTCTACTTCTCTGTACTACAACCTACCATGGCTCTTCTTGACTCTACTTCATTCTACCATGACTCTACTTGGCTCTACTTCACTACACTCCTCCATGACTCTATAGTCTATCATGGATCTACTTGGGTCTACTGCTCTACTTCACTCTACTACTCTCTACCATGGCTCTACTTGACTCTACTACGCACTACCATGGCTCTACCTGACTCTACTACACTCTAAATTGGATCTACCTTGTTGTACTTCACTCTACTACACTCTATCATGCCTCTATTTGACTCTACTTCACTCTACCACACTCTACCCTTTCTCTACTTGGCTCTACTTCAGTCTACTACGCTCTACCATTGCTCTACTTGGCTCTACTTCAGTCTACTACACTCTACCATGTCTCTACTTGGCTCTACTTCACTCTTCTGCACTCTACCATGGATCTACTTCACTCTACTACACTCTACATTGGCTCTACTTTGCTCTACTTCACTCTAGTACACCCTACCATGGCTCTACTCGGCTCTACTTCACTCTACTACAACCTACCATGGCTCTACTTAACTCTACTTCACTCTTCCATGGCTCTACTTGGCTCTACTTCACTACACTCTTCCATGGCTCTATACTCTACCACGGCTCTACTTGGGTCTATTGCTCTCCTTCACTCTACTCTCTACCATGGCTCTACTTGACTCTACTACGCACTACCATGGCTCTACCTGACTCTATTTCACTCTACATTGGATCTACCTTGTTGTACTTTACTCTACTACACTCTATCATTGCTCTATTTGAGTCTACTTCACTCTACCACACTCTACCATTTCTCTACTTGGTTCTACTTGAGTCTACTATGCTCTATCATTGCTCTACTTGGCTCTACTTCAGTCTACTACACTCTACCATGTCTCTACTTGGCTCTACTTCACTCTTCTACACTCTACCATGGCTCTAATTGACTCTACTACACTCTACCCTGGCTCTACTTGGCTCTACTTCACTCTAGTACACTCTACCATGGCTCTACTTGGCTCTACTTTACTCTACTACACTCTACAATGGTTCTACTCGGCTCTACTTCACTCTACTACCACCTACCATGACTCTACTTGACTCTACTTTACTCTACCATGGCTCTACTTGGCTCTACTTCACTACACTCCTCCATGGCTCTATAACCTACCATGGCTCTACATGGGTCTACTGCTCTACTTCAATCTACTACTCTCTACCATGGCTCTACTTGACTATACTACACACTACCATGGCTCTACCGGACTCTACTACACTCTACATTGGATCTATCTTGTTGTACTTCACTCTACTACACTCTATCATCGCTCTATTTGACTCTACTTCACTCTATTACACTCTACCATTTCTCTACTTGGCTCTCCTTCAGTCTACTACACTCTACCATTGCTCTACTTCCCTCTACTTCAGTCTACTACACTCTACCATGTCTCCACTTGGCTCTACTTTACTCTAATACACTCTACCATGGCTCTACTCCGCTCTACTTCACTCAAATACAACCTACCATGGCTCTACTTGACTCTACTTCACTCTACCATGGCTCAACTTGGCTCTACTTCACTACACTCCTCCATGGCTCTATACTCTAACATGGCTCTACTTGGGTCTACTGCTCTCCTTCACTCTACTCTCTACCATGGCTCTACTTGACTCTACTACACACTACCATGGCTCTACCTGACTCTACTACACTCTACATTGGATCTACCTTGTTGTACTTCACTCTACTACACTCTATCATGGCTCTATTTGACTCTACTTCACTCTACCACACTCTACCATTTCTCTACTTGGCTCTACTTCAGTCTACTACACTCTACCATGGCTCTACTTGACTCCACTTCAGTCTACAGCACTCTATCATGGCTCTACTTGGCTCTTCTTCACTCTTCTACACTCCACCATGGCTCTACTTGACTCTACTACACTCTACCCTGGATCTACTTGACACTACGTCACTCTAGTACACTCTACCATCGCTCTACTTGGCTCTACTTCACTCTACTACACTCTACCATGGCTCTACTCGGCTCTACTTCTCTCTACTACAACCTACCATGGCTCTACTTGACTCTACTTCATTCTACCATGACTCTACTTGGCTCTACTTCACTACACTCCTCCATGACTCTATAGTCTACCATGGCTCTACTTGGGTCTACTGTTCTACTTCACTCTACTATTCTCTACCATGGCTCTACTTGACTCTACTACACTCTATCAAGGCTCTATTTGACTCTACTTCACTCTACCATACTCTACCATTTCTCTACTTGGTTCTACTTCAGTCTACTACGCTCTATCATTGCTCTACTTGGCTCTACTTCAGTCTACTACACTCTACCATGTCTCTACTTGGCTCTACGTCACTCTTCTACACTCTACCATGGCTCTACTTCCCTCTACTACACTCAACCATGGCTCTACTTGGCTCTACTTCACTACACTCCTCCATGGCTCTATACTCTACCACGGCTCTACTTGGGTCTACTGCTCTCCTTCACTCTACTCTCTACCATGGCTCTACTTGAATCTACTACGCACTACCATGGCTCTACCTGACTCTATTTCACTGTACATTGGATCTACCTTGTTGTACTTCACTCTACTACACTCTATCATGGCTCTATTTGACTCTACTTCACTCTATCACACTCTACCATTTTTCTACTTGGCTCTACTTCAGTCTACTACACTCTACCATTGCTCTACTTGGCACTACTTCTGTCTACTACACTCTACCATGTCTCCACTTGGCTCTACTTCACTCTACTACACTCTACCATGGCTCTACTTGGCTCTACTTCAATCTAGCGCACTCTACCATTGCTCTACTTAGCTCTACTTCACTCTACTACGCTCTACCATGGCTCTGCTCGGCTCTACTTCACTCTACTACAACCTACAATGGCTCTACTTGACTCTACTTCACTCTACCATGACTCTACTTGGCTCTACTTCACTACACTCCTCCATGACTCTATACTCTACCATGGCTCTACTTGGGTCTACTGGTTTACTTCACTCTACTACTCTCTACCATGGCTCTACTTGACTCTACTACACACTGCGTACCGTGGGTCTACCTGACTCTACTACACTCTACATTGGATCTACCTTGTTGTACTTCACTCTACTACACTCTATCATGGCTCTGTTTGACTCTACTTCACTCTACCGCATTCTAACATTTCTCTACTTGGCTCTACTTCAGTCTACTACACTCTACCATGGCTCTACTTGGGTCTTCTTCAGTCTATTACACTCTACCATGTCTCTACTAGGCTCTACTTCACTCTTCTACACTCTACCGTGGCTCTACTTGACTCTACTACAATCTACCCTGGCTCTGCTTGGCTCTACTTCACTCTTGTACACTCTACCATTCCTCTACTTACCTCTAGTTCACTCTACTACACTCTATCATGGCTCTACTCGGCTCTACTTCACTCTACTACAACCTACCATGGCTCTACTTGACACTACTTCACTCTACCATGGCTCTACTTGGGTCTACTTCACTAGACTCCTCCATGACTCTATACTCTACCATGGCTCTACTTGGTTCTACTACTCTACTTCACTCTACTACTCACTACAATGGCTCTACTTGACTCTACTACACACTACCATGGCTCTACCTGACTCTACTACACTCTACATTGGATCTACCTTGTTGTACTTCACTGTACTACACTCTATCAATGCTCTATTTGACTCTACTTCACTCTACCACACTCTACCGTTTCTCTACTTGGCTCTAATTCAGTCTAATACACTCTACCATGGCTCTACTTGGCTCTACTTCAGTCTACTACACTCTACCATGGCTCTACTTGGCTCTACTTCACTCTTCTGCACTCTACCATGGCTCTACTTCACTCTACTACACTCTACCCTGGCTCTACTTGGCTCTACTTCACTCTTCCATGGCTCTACTTGGCTCTACTTCACTACACTCCTCCATGGCTCTATACTCTACCACGGCTCTACTTGGGTCTATTGCTCTCCTTCACTCTACTCTCTACCATGGCTCTACTTGACTCTACTACGCACTACCATGGCTCTACCTGACTCTATTTCACTCTACATTGGATCAACCTTGTTGTACTTCACTCTACTACACTCTATCATGCCTCTATTTGACTCTACTTCACTCTACCATGGCTCTACTTGGGTCTACTACTCTACTTCACTCTACTACTCTCTACAATGGCTCTACTTGACTCTACTACACACTACCATGGCTCTACCTGACTCTACTACACTCTACATTGGATCTACCTTGTTGTACTTCACAGTACTACACTCTATCAATGCTCTATTTGACTCTACTTCACTCTACCACACTCTACCGTTTCTCTACTTGGCTCTACTTCAGTCTACTACACTCTACCATGGCTCTACTTTGCTCTACTTCAGTCTACTACACTCTACCATGGCTCTACTTGGCTCTACTTCACTCTTCTGCACTCTACCATCGCTCTACTTCACTCTACTACACTCTACCCTGGCTCTACTTGGCTCTACTTCACTCTAGTACATTCTACCATGGCTCTACTTGGCTCTACTTCACTCTACTACAACCTACCATGGCTCTACTTGACTCTACTTCACTCTTCCATGGCTCTACTTGGCTCTACTTCTCTACACTCCTCCATGGCTTTATACTCTACCACGGCTCTACTTGGGTCTATTGCTCTCCTTCACTCTACTCTCTACCATGGCTCTACTTGACTCTATTACGCACTACCATGGCTCTACCTGACTCTATTTCACTCTACATTGGATCTACCTTGTTGTACTTCACTCTACTACACTCTATAATGGCTCTATTTGACTCTACTTCACTCTACCACACTCTACCATTTCTCTACTTTGCTCTACTTCAGTCTACTACACTCTACCATGGCTCTACTTGGCTCTACTTCAGTCTACTACACTCTACCATGTCTCTACTGAGCTCTACTTCACTCTTCTACACTCTACCATGGCTCTAATTGACTCTACTACACTCTACCCTGGCTCTAATTGGCTCTACTTCACTCTAGTACACTCTTCCATGGCTCTACTTGGCTCTACTTTACTCTACTACACTCTACAATGGCTCTACTCGGCTCTACTTCACTCTACTACCACCTACCATGACTCTACTTGACTCTACTTTACTCTACCATGGCTCTACTTGGCTCTACTTCACTACACTCCTCCATGGCTCTATACCCTACCATGGCTCTACATGGGTCTACTGCTCTACTTCACTCTACTACTCTCTACAATGGCTCTACTTGACTCTACTACACACTACCATGGCTCTACCTGACTCTACTACACTCTACATTGGATCTATCTTGTTCTACTTCACTCTACTACACTCTATCATGGCTCTATTTGACTCTACTTCACTCTACCACACTCTACCATTTCTCTACTTGGCTCTACTTCAGTCTACTACGCTCTACCATTGCTCTACTTGGCTATACTTCAGTCTACTACACTCTACTTTCTCTATACTTGGCTCTACTTCACTCTTCTACACTCTACCATGGCTCTACTTCACTCTACTACACTCTACCCTGGCTCTACTTGGCTCTACTTCACTCTACTACACTCTACCAAGGCTTTTCTCAGCTCTACTTCACTCTACTACAACCTACCATCGCTCTACTTGACTCTACTTCACTCTTCCATGGCTCTACTTGGCTCTACTTCACTACACTCCTCCATGGCTCTATACTCTACCACGGCTCTACTTGGGTCTACTGCTCTCCTTCACTCTACTCTCTACCATGGCTCTACTTGACTCTACTACGCACTACCATGGCTCTACCTTACTCTATTTCACTCTACATTGGATCTACCTTGTTGTACTTCACTCTACTACACTCTATCATGGCTCTATTTGACTCTACTTCACTCTACCACACTCTACCATTTCTCTACTTGGCTCTACTTCAATCTACTACACTCTACCATTGCTCTACCTGGCTCTACTTCAGTCTACTACACTCTACCATGTCTCCACTTGGCTCTACTTCACTCTACTACATTCTACCATGGCTCTACTTTACTCTACTACACTCTACCATGGCTCTACTTGGCTCTACTTCAATCTAACGCACTCTACCATTGCTCTACTTGGCTCTACTTCACTCTACTACACTCTACCATGGATCTGCTCTGCTCTACTTCAGTCTACCACACTCTACCTTTTCTCTACTTGGCTCTACTTCAGTCTACTACACTCTACCGTGGCTCTACTTGGCTCTACTTCAGTCTACTACACTCTACCATGTCCCTACTTGGCTCTACTTCACTCTTCTACACTATACCATTGCTCTACTTCACTCTACTACACTGTACCCTGGCTCTACTTGGCTCTACTTAACTCTAGTACACTCTACCATGGCTCTATTAGGCTCTACTTCTCTCTACTACACTCTACCATGGCTCTACTCGGCTCTACTTCACTCTACTACAACCTACCATTGCTCTACTTGACTCTACTTCACTCTACCATGTCACTTCTTGGCTCTACTTCACCACACTCCTCCATGGCTCTATACTCTACCATGGCTCTACTTGGGTCTCCTACTCTACTTCACTCTACTACTCTCTACCATGGCTCTACTTGACTCTACTACACACTACCATGGCTCTACCTGACTCTAGTACACTCTACATTGGATCTACCTTGTTGTACTTCACTCTATCACACTCTATCATTTCTCTATTTGACACTACTTCACTCTACCACACTCTACCATTTCTCTACTTGGCTCTACTTCAGTCTACTACACTCTACCCTGTCTCTACTTGTCTCTACTTCACTCTAGTACACTCTACCATCGCTCTACTTGGCTCTACTTCACTCTACTACACTCTACCATGGCTCTACTCGGCTCTACTTCTCTCTACTACAACCTACCATGGCTCTACTTGACTCTACTTCATTCTACCATGACTCTACTTGGCTCTACTTCACTACACTCCTCCATGACTCTATAGTCTACTATGGCTCTACTTGGGTCTACTGCTCTACTTCACTCTACTACTCTCTACCATGGCTCTACTTCACTCTACTACACACTACCATGGCTCTACCTGACTCTACTACACTCTAAATTGGATCTACCTTGTTGTACTTCACTCTACTACACTCTATCATGGCTCTATTTGACTCTACTTCACTCTACCACACTCTACCATTTCTCTACTTGGCTCTACTTCAGTCTACTACGCTCTACCATTGCTCTACCTGGCTCTACTTCAATCTACTACACTCTACCATGGCTCTACTTGTCTCTACTTGACTCTTCTTCACTCTACTATGCCTCTAATTGATTCTACTACACTCTCCACTGGCTCTTCTTGGCTCTACTTCACTCTAGTACACTCTACCATGGCTCTAATTGGCTCTAGTTCACTCTATTGCACTCTACCATGGCTCTACTCGGCTCTACTTCACTCTACTACAACCTACCATGACTCTACTTGACTCTACTTCACTCTACCATGGCTCTATTTGGCTCAACTTCACTACACTCCTCAATGGCTCTATACTCTACCATGGCTCTACTTGTGTCTACTGCTCTACTTCACTCTACTGCTCTCTACCATGGCTCAACGTGACTCTACTACACACTACCATGGCTCTACCTGACTTTACTACACTCTACATTGGATCTACCTTGTTGTACTTCACTCTACTACACTCTATCATGGCTCTGTTTGACTCTACTTCACTCTACCACACTCTACCATTTCTCTACTTGGCTCTACTTCAGTCTACTACACTCTACCATGGCTCTACTTGGCTCTACTTCAGTCTACTACACTCTACCATGGCTCTACTTGGTTCTACTTCACCCTTCTACACTCTACCATGGCTCTACTTCACTCTACTACACTCTACCCTGTCTCTACTTGGCTCTACTTCACTCTAGTACACTCTACCATGTCTCTACTCCGCTATACTTCACTCAACTACAACCTACCATGGCTCTACTTGACTCTACTTCACTCTACCATGGCTCTACTTGTTTCTACTTCACTACACTCCTCCATGGCTCTATACTATAACATGGTTCTACTTGGGTTTACTGCTCTACTTCACTCTACTCTCTACCATGGCTCTACTTGACACTACTACACACTACCATGGCTCTACCTGACTCTACTACACTGTACATTGGATCTACCTTGTTGTACTTCACTCTACTACACTCTATTATGGCTCTATTTGACTCTACTTCACTCTACCACACTCTACCATTTCTCTACTTGTCTCTACTTCTGTCTACTACACTCTACCATGGCTCTACTTGGCTCTAATTCAGTTTACTGCACTCTACCATGTCTCTACTTGGCTCTTCTTCACTCTTCTACACTCTACCATGGCTCTACTCTCTACTACAACCTACCATGGCTCTATTTGACTCTACTTCATTCTACCATGACTCTACTTGGCTCTACTTCACTACACTCCTCCATGACTCTTTAGTCTACCATGGCTCTACTTGGGTCTACTGCTCTACTTCACTCTACTACTCTCTACCATGGCTCTACTTGACTCTACTACACACTACCATGGCTCTACCTGACTCTACTACACTCTAAATTGGATCTACCTTGTTGTACTTCACTCTACTACACTCTATCCTGGCTCTATTTGACTCTACTTCACTCTACCACACTCTACCATTTCTCTACTTGGCTCTACTTCAGTCTACTACGCTCTACCATTGCTCTACTTGGCTCTACTTCAGTCTACTACACTCTACCAAGTCTCTACTTGGCTCTACTTCACTCTTCTGCACTCTACCATGGCTCTACTTCACTCTACTACACTCTACCCTGGCTCTACTTGGCTCTACTTCACTCTAGTACACTCTACCATGGCTCTACTCGGCTCTACTTCACTCTACTACAACCTACCATGGCTCTACTTGACTCTACTTCACTCTTCCATGGCTCTACTTGGCTCTACTTCACTACACTCCTCCATGGCTCTATACTCTACCACGGCTCTACTTGGGTCTACTGCTCTCCTTCACTCTACTCTCTACCATGGCTCTACTTGACTCTACTACGCACTACCATGGCTCTACCTGACTCTATTTCACTCTACATTGGATCTACCTTATTGTACTTCACTCTACTACACTCTATCATGGCTCTATATGACTCTACTTCACTCTACCACACTCTACCATTTCTCTACTTTGCTCTACTTCAGTCTACTACACTCTACCCTGGCTCTACTTGGTTCTACTTCACTCTTCTACACTCTACCATGTCTCTAATTGACTCTACTACACTCTATACCCTGGCTCTACTTGGCTCTACTTCACTCTACTACATTCTACCATGGCTCTACTTGACTCTACTACACTCTACCATGGCTCTACTTGGCTCTACTTCAATCTAGCGCACTCTACCATTGCTCTACTTGGCTCTACTTCACTCTACTACACTCTACCATGGATCTGCTCTGCTCTACTTCAGTCTACCACACTCTACCTTTTCTCTACTTGGCTCTACTTCAGTCTACTACACTCTACCATGACTCTACTTGGCTCTACTTCACTACACTCCTCCATGACTCTATAGTCTACTATGGCTCTACTTGGGTCTACTGCTCTACTTCACTCTACTGCTCTCTACCATGGATCTACTTGACTCTACTACACACTACCATGGCTCTACCTGACTCTAGTACACTCTACATTGGATCTACCTTGTTGTACTTCACTCTATCACACTCTATCATTTCTCTATTTGACACTACTTCACTCTACCACACTCTACCATTTCTATACTTGGCTCTACTTCAGTCTACTACACTCTACAATGGCTCTACTTGGCTCTACTTCAGTCTACTACAATCTACAATGGCTCTACTTGGCTCTACTTCACTCTACTACACTCTACTTTGTCTCTACTTGTCTCTACTTCACTCTAGTACACTCTACCATCGCTCTACTTGGCTCTACTTCACTCTACTACACTCTACCATGGCTCTACTCGGCTCTACTTCTCTCTACTACAACCTACCATGGCTCTACTTGACTCTACTTCATTCTACCATGACTCTACTTGGCTCTACTTCACTACACTCCTCCATGACTCTATAGTCTACTATGGCTCTACTTGGGTCTACTGCTCTACTTCACTCTACTACTCTCTACCATGGCTCTACTTCACTCTACTACACACTACCATGGCTCTACCTGACTCTACTACACTCTAAATTGGATCTACCTTGTTGTACTTCACTCTACTACACTCTATCATGGCTCTATTTGACTCTACTTCACTCTACCACACTCTACCATTTCTCTACTTGGCTCTACTTCAGTCTACTACGCTCTACCATTGCTCTACCTGGCTCTACTTCAATCTACTACACTCTACCATGGCTCTACTTGTCTCTACTTGACTCTTCTTCACTCTACTATGCCTCTAATTGATTCTACTACACTCTCCACTGGCTCTTCTTGGCTCTACTTCACTCTAGTACACTCTACCATGGCTCTAATTGGCTCTAGTTCACTCTATTGCACTCTACCATGGCTCTACTCGGCTCTACTTCACTCTACTACAACCTACCATGACTCTACTTGACTCTACTTCACTCTACCATGGCTCTATTTGGCTCAACTTCACTACACTCCTCAATGGCTCTATACTCTACCATGGCTCTACTTGTGTCTACTGCTCTACTTCACTCTACTGCTCTCTACCATGGCTCAACGTGACTTTACTACACACTACCATGGCTCTACCTGACTTTACTACACTCTACATTGGATCTACCTTGTTGTACTTCACTCTACTACACTCTATCATGGCTCTGTTTGACTCTACTTCACTCTACCACACTCTACCATTTCTCTACTTGGCTCTACTTCAGTCTACTACACTCTACCATGGCTCTACTTGGCTCTACTTCAGTCTACTACACTCTACCATGGCTCTACTTGGTTCTACTTCACCCTTCTACACTCTACCATGGCTCTACTTCACTCTACTACACTCTACCCTGTCTCTACTTGGCTCTACTTCACTCTAGTACACTCTACCATGTCTCTACTCCGCTATACTTCACTCAACTACAACCTACCATGGCTCTACTTGACTCTACTTCACTCTACCATGGCTCTACTTGTTTCTACTTCACTACACTCCTCCATGGCTCTATACTATAACATGGTTCTACTTGGGTTTACTGCTCTACTTCACTCTACTCTCTACCATGGCTCTACTTGACACTACTACACACTACCATGGCTCTACCTGACTCTACTACACTGTACATTGGATCTACCTTGTTGTACTTCACTCTACTACACTCTATTATGGCTCTATTTGACTCTACTTCACTCTACCACACTCTACCATTTCTCTACTTGTCTCTACTTCTGTCTACTACACTCTACCATGGCTCTACTTGGCTCTAATTCAGTTTACTGCACTCTACCATGTCTCTACTTGGCTCTTCTTCACTCTTCTACACTCTACCATGGCTCTACTCTCTACTACAACCTACCATGGCTCTATTTGACTCTACTTCATTCTACCATGACTCTACTTGGCTCTACTTCACTACACTCCTCCATGACTCTTTAGTCTACCATGGCTCTACTTGGGTCTACTGCTCTACTTCACTCTACTACTCTCTACCATGGCTCTACTTGACTCTACTACACACTACCATGGCTCTACCTGACTCTACTACACTCTAAATTGGATCTACCTTGTTGTACTTCACTCTACTACACTCTATCCTGGCTCTATTTGACTCTACTTCACTCTACCACACTCTACCATTTCTCTACTTGGCTCTACTTCAGTCTACTACGCTCTACCATTGCTCTACTTGGCTCTACTTCAGTCTACTACACTCTACCAAGTCTCTACTTGGCTCTACTTCACTCTTCTGCACTCTACCATGGCTCTACTTCACTCTACTACACTCTACCCTGGCTCTACTTGGCTCTACTTCACTCTAGTACACTCTACCATGGCTCTACTCGGCTCTACTTCACTCTACTACAACCTACCATGGCTCTACTTGACTCTACTTCACTCTTCCATGGCTCTACTTGGCTCTACTTCACTACACTCCTCCATGGCTCTATACTCTACCACGGCTCTACTTGGGTCTACTGCTCTCCTTCACTCTACTCTCTACCATGGCTCTACTTGACTCTACTACGCACTACCATGGCTCTACCTGACTCTATTTCACTCTACATTGGATCTACCTTATTGTACTTCACTCTACTACACTCTATCATGGCTCTATATGACTCTACTTCACTCTACCACACTCTACCATTTCTCTACTTTGCTCTACTTCAGTGTACTACACTCTACCCTGGCTCTACTTGGTTCTACTTCACTCTTCTACACTCTACCATGTCTCTAATTGACTCTACTACACTCTATACCCTTGCTCTACTTGGCTCTACTTCACTCTACTACATTCTACCATGGCTCTACTTGACTCTACTACACTCTACCATGGCTCTACTTGGCTCTACTTCAATCTAGCGCACTCTACCATTGCTCTACTTGGCTCTACTTCACTCTACTACACTCTACCATGGATCTGCTCTGCTCTACTTCAGTCTACCACACTCTACCTTTTCTCTACTTGGCTCTACTTCAGTCTACTACACTCTACCGTGGCTCTACTTGGCTCTACTTCAGTCTACTACACTCTACCATGTCCCTACTTGGCTCTACTTCACTCTTCTACACTATACCATTGCTCTACTTCACTCTACTACACTGTACCCTGGCTCTACTTGGCTCTACTTAACTCTAGTACACTCTACCATGGCTCTATTAGGCTCTACTTCTCTCTACTACACTCTACCATGGCTCTACTCGGCTCTACTTCACTCTACTACAACCTACCATTGCTCTACTTGACTCTACTTCACTCTACCATGTCACTTCTTGGCTCTACTTCACTACACTCCTCCATGGCTCTATACTCTACCATGGCTCTACTTGGGTCTCCTACTCTACTTCACTCTACTACTCTCTACCATGGCTCTACTTGACTCTACTACACACTACCATGGCTCTACCTGACTCTAGTACACTCTACATTGGATCTACCTTGTTGTACTTCACTCTATCACACTCTATCATTTCTCTATTGGACACTACTTCACTCTACCACACTCTACCAATTCTATACTTGGCTCTACTTCAGTCTACTATACTCTACCATGGCTCTACTTGGCTCTACTTCAGTCTACTACAATCTACCACGGCTCT
This sequence comes from Agelas oroides, assembly GCA_949130485.1. Classification (NCBI taxonomy): domain Eukaryota; kingdom Metazoa; phylum Porifera; class Demospongiae; order Agelasida; family Agelasidae; genus Agelas; species Agelas oroides. Next base: position 5,564,266 of record OX422195.1, read on the forward strand.
ACTTGGCTCTACTTCACTCTACTACACTCTACCCTGTCTCTACTTGTCTCTACTTCACTCTAGAACACTCTACCATCGCTCTACTTGGCTCTACTTCACTCTACTACACTCTACCATGGCTCTACTCGGCTCTACTTCTCTCTACTACAACCTACCATGGCTCTACTTGACTCTACTTCATTCTACCATGACTCTACTTGGCTCTACTTCACTACACTCCTCCATGACTCTATAGTCTACTATGGCTCTACTTGGGTCTACTGCTCTACTTCACTCTACTACTCTCTACCATGGCTCTACTTGACTCTACTACACACTACCATGGCTCTACCTGACTCTACTACACTCTATCATGGCTCTGTTTGACTCTACTTCACTCTACCACACTCTACCATTTCTCTACTTGGCTCTACTTCAGTCTACTACACTCTACCATGGCTCTACTTGGCTCTACTTCAGTCTACTACACTCTACCATGGCTCTACTTGGTTCTACTTCACCCTTCTACACTCTACCATGGCTCTACTTCACTCTACTACACTCTACCCTGTCTCTACTTGGCTCTACTTCACTCTAGTACACTCTACCATGTCTCTACTCCGCTATACTTCACTCAACTACAACCTACCATGGCTCTACTTGACTCTACTTCACTCTACCATGGCTCTACTTGTCTCTACTTCACTACACTCCTCCATGGCTCTATACTATAACATGGTTCTACTTGGGTTTACTGCTCTACTTCACTCTACTCTCTACCATGGCTCTACTTGACTCTACTACACACTACCATGGCTCTACCTGACTCTACTACACTCTACATTGGATCTACCTTGTTGTACTTCACTCTACTACACTCTATTATGGCTCTATTTGACTCTACTTCACTCTACCACACTCTACCATTTCTCTACTTGTTTCTACTTCTGTCTACTACACTCTACCATGGCTCTACTTGGCTCTAATTCAGTCTACTGCACTCTACCATGTCTCTACTTGGCTCTTCTTCACTCTTCTACACTCTACCATGGCTCTACTTTACTCTACTACACTCTACCCTGGATCTACTCGGCTCTACTTCTCTCTACTACAACCTACCATGGCTCTATTTGACTCTACTTCATTCTACCATGACTCTACTTGGCTCTACTTCACTACACTCCTCCATGACTCTATAGTCTACCATGGCTCTACTTGGGTCTACTGCTCTACTTCACTCTACTACTCTCTACCATGGCTCTACTTGACTCTACTACACACTACCATGGCTCTACCTGACTCTACTACACTCTAAATTGGATCTACCTTGTTGTACTTCACTCTACTACACTCTATCCTGGCTCTATTTGACTCTACTTCACTCTACCACACTCTACCATTTCTCTACTTGGCTCTACTTCAGTCTACTACGCTCTACCATTGCTCTACTTGGCTCTACTTCAGTCTACTACACTCTACCATGTCTCTACTTGGCTCTACTTCACTCTTCTGCACTCTACCATGGCTCTACTTCACTCTACTACACTCTACCCTGGCTCTACTTGGCTCTACTTCACTCTAGTACACTCTACCATGGCTCTACTCGGCTCTACTTCACTCTACTACAACCTACCATGGCTCTAATTGACTCTACTTCACTCTTCCATGGCTCTACTTGGCTCTACTTCACTACACTCCTCCATGGCTCTATACTCTACCACGTCTCTACTTGGGTCTACTAGTCTCCTTCACTCTACTCTCTACCATGGCTCTACTTGACTCTACTACGCACTACCATGGCTCTACCTGACTCTATTTCACTCTACATTGGATCTACCTTATTGTACTTCACTCTGCTACACTCTATCATGGCTCTATATGACTCTACTTCACTCTACCACACTCTACCATTTCTCTACTTTGCTCTACTTCAGTCTACTACACTCTACCCTGGCTCTACTTGGTTCTACTTCACTCTTCTACACTCTACCATGTCTCTAATTGACTCTACTACACTCTATACCCTGGCTCTACTTGGCTCTACTTCACTCTAGTACACTCTACCATGGCTCTACTTGGCTCTACTCTACTCTACTACACTCTACCATGGCTCTACTCGGCTCTACTTCTCTCTACTACAACCTACCATGGCTGTACTTGACTCTACTTCATTCTACCATGACTCTACTTGGCTCTACTTCACTACACTCCTCCATGACTCTATAGTCTACCATGGTTCTACTTGGGTCTACTGCTCTACTTCACTCTACTATTCTCTACCATGGCTCTACTTGACTCTACTACACACTACCATTGCTCTACCTGACTCTACTACACTCTACATTGGATCTACCTTGTTGTACTTCACTCTACTACACTCTATGATGGCTGTATTTGACTCTACTTCACTCTACCGCATTCTAACATTTTTCTACTTGGCTCTACTTTAGTCTACTACACTCTACCATGGTTGTACTTGGGTCTACTTCAGTCTACTACACTCTACCATGTCTCTACTTGGCTCTACTTCACTCTTCTGCACTCTACCATGGCTCTACTTCACTCTACTACACTCTACCCTGGCTCTACTTGGCTCTACTTCACTCTAGTACACTCTACCATGGCTCTACTTGGCTCTACTTCACTCTACTACAACCTACCATGGCTCTACTTGACTCTACTTCACTCTTCCATGGCTATACTTGGCTCTACTTCACTCTACTACAACCTACCATGGCTCTACTTGACTCTACTTCACTCTTCCATGGCTATACTTGGCTCTACTTCACTACACTCCTCCATGGCTCTATTCTCTACCACGGCTCTACTTGGGTCTACTGCTCTCCTTCACTCTACTCTCTACCATGGCTCTACTTGACTCTACTACGCACTACCATGGCTCTACCTTACTCTATTTCACTCTACATTGCATCTACCGTGTTGTACTTCACTCTACTACACTCTATCATGGCTCTATTTGACTCTACTTCACTCTACCACACTCTACCATTTCTCTACTTGGCTCTACTTCTGTCTACTACACCCTACCATGGCTCTACTTGGCTCTACTTCAGTCTACTACACTCTACCATGTTTCTACTTGGCTCTACTTGACTCTAGTGCACTCTTCCATGGCTCTACTCCGCTCTACTTCACTCAACTACAACCTACCATGGCTCTACTTGACTCTACTTCACTCTACCATGGCTCTACTTGTCTCTACTTCACTACACTCCTCCATGGCTCTATACTCTAACATGGCTCTACTTGGGTCTACTTCTCTACTTCACTCTACTCTCTACCATGGCTATACTTGACTCTACTACACACTACCATGGCTCTACCTGACTCTACTACACTCTACATTGGATCTACCTTGTTGTACTTCACTCTACTACACTCTATCATGGCTCTATTTGATTCTACTTCACTCTACCACACTCTACCATTTCTCTACTTGGCTCTCCTTCAGTCTACTACACTCTACCATGGCTCTACATGGCTCTACTTCAGTCTACTGCACTCTACCATGTCTCTACTTGGCTCTTCTTCACTCTTCTACACTCTACCATGGCTCTACTTGACTCTACTACACTCTACCTTGGATCTACTTGACACTACTTCACTCTAGTACACTCTACCATCGCTCTACTTGGCTCTACTTCACTCTACTACACTCTACCATGGCTCTACTCGGCTCTACTTCTCTCTACTACAACCTACCATGGCTCTACTTGACTCTACTTCATTCTACCATGACTCTACTTGGCTCTACTTCACTACACTCCTCCATGACTCTATACTCTACCATGGTTCTACTTGGGTCTACTGCTCTACTTCACTCTACTATTCTCTACCATGGCTCTACTTGACTCTACTACACACTACCATTGCTCTACCTGACTCTACTACACTCTACATTGGACGTTGTTGTACTTCACTCTACTACACTCCATCATGGCTCTATTTGACTCTACTTCACTCTACCACACCCTACCATTTCTCTACTTGGCTCTACTTCAGTCTACTACACTCTACCATTGCTCTACTTGGCTCTACTTCAGTCTACTACACCCTACCATGTCTCCACTTGGCTCTACTTCACTCTACTACACTCTACCATGGCTCTACTTGACTCTACTACACTCTACCATGGCTCTACTTGGCTCTACTTCAATCTAGCACACTCTACCATTGCTCTACTTGCTTCTACTTCACTCTACTACACTCTACCATGGCTCTACTCGGCTCTACTTCACTCTACTACAACCTACCATGGCTCTACTTGACTCTACTTCACTCTACCATGGCTCTACTTGGGTCTACTTCACTACACTCCTCCACGACTCTATACTCTACCATGGCTCTACTTGGTTCTACTACTCTACTTCACTCTACTACTCTCTACCATGGCTCTACTTGACTCTATTACACACTACCATGGCTTTACCTGACTCTACTACACTCTACATTGGATCTACCTTGTTGTACTTCACTCTACTACACTCTATCAATGCTCTATTTGACTCTACTTCACTCTACCACATTCTACCATTTCTCTACTTCGCTCTACTTCAGTCTACTACACTCTACCATGGCTCTACTTGGCTCTACTTCAGTCTACTACACTCTACCATGGCTCTACTTGGCTCTACTTCATTCTTCTGCACTCTACCATGGCTCTACTTCACTCTACTACACTCTACCCTGGCTCTACTAGGCTCTACTTCACTCTAGTACACTCTACCATGGTTCTACTTTGCTCTACTTCACACTACTACACTCTACCATGGCTCTACTTGGTTCTACTTCACTCAACTACACCCTACCATGGCTCTACTTGACTCTACTTCACTCTGCCATGGCTCTACTTGGGCCTACTTCACTACACTCCTCCATGACTCTATACTCTACCATGGCTCTACTTGGTTCTACTACTCTACTTCACTCTACTACTCTCTACCATGGCTCTACTTGACTCTACTACACACTACCATGGCTCTACCTGACTCTACTACACTCTACATTGGATCTACCTTGTTGTACTTCACTCTACTACACTCTATCAATGCTCTATTTGACTCTACTTCACTCTACCACACTCTACCATTTCTCTACTTCGCTCTACTTCAGTCTACTACACTCTACCATGGCTCTACTTGGCTCTACTTCAGTCTACTACACTCTACCATGGCTCTACTTGCCTCTACTTCACTCTTCTGCACTCTACCATGGCTCTACTTCACTCTACTACACTCTACCCTGGCTCTACTTGGCTCTACTTCACTCTAGTACACTCTACCATGGCTCTACTTTGCTCTACTTCACACTACTACACTCTACCATGGCTCTACTTGGTTCTACTTCACTCTACTACACCCTACCATGGCTCTACTTGACTCTACTTCACTCTACCATGGCTCTACCTGGCTCTACTTCATTACACACCTCCATGGCTCTTTACTCTACGATGGCTCTACTTTGGTCTACAGCTCTACTTCACTCTACTACTCGCTACCATGGCTCTACTTGACTCTACTACACACTACCATGGCTCTACCTGACTCTACTACACTCTACATTTGATCTACCTTGTTGTACTTCACTCTACTACACTCTATCATGGCTCTATTTGACTCTACTTCACTCTACCACACTCTACCATTTCTCTATTTGGCTCTACTTCAGTCTACTACACTCTACGATGGCTCTACTTGGCTCTATTTCAGTCTACTACACTCTACCATGGCTCTACTTGGCTCTACTTCACTCTTCTACACTCTACCATGGCTCTACTTCACTCTACTACATTCCACCCTGGCTCTACTTGGCTTTACTTCACTCTAGTAAACTCTACCATGTCTCTACTACACTCTACTTCACTCTACTACACTCTACCATTGCTCTACTCGGCTCTACTTCACTCTACTACAGCCTACCATGGCTCTACTTGACTCTACTTCCCTCTACCATGGACCTACTTGGCTCTATTTCACAACACTCCTCCAAGGCTCTATACTCTACCTTGGCTCTAATTGGGTCTACTACTCTACTTCACTCTACTCTCTACCATGGCTCTTCTTGACTCTACTACCCACTACCATGGCTCTACCTGACTCTACTACACTCTACATTGGATCTACCTTGTTGTACTTCACTCTACTACACTCTGTCATGTCTCTATTTGACTCTACTTCACTCTACCACAGTCTACCATTTCTCTACTTGGCTTTATTTCAGTGTACTACACTCTACCATGGCTCTACTTGGCTCTACTTCAGTCTACTACACTCTACCATGGCTCTACTTGGCTCTACTTCACTCTTCTACACTCTACCATGGCTCTACTTCACTCTACTACATTCCACCCTTGCTCTACTTGGCTCTACTTCACTCTAGTAAACTCTACCATGTCTCTACTACACTCTACTTCACTCTACTACACTCTACCGTTGCTCTACTCGGCTCTACTTCACTCTACTACAGCCTACCATGGCTCTACTTGACTCTACTTCCCTCTACCATGGACCTACTTGGCTCTATTTCACAACACTCCTCCAAGGCTCTATACTCTACCTTGGCTCTAATTGGGTCTACTACTCTACTTCACTCTACTCTCTACCATGGCTCTTCTTGACTCTACTACCCACTACCATGGCTCTACCTGACTCTACTACACTCTACATTGGATCTACCTTGTTGTACTTCACTCTACTACACTCTGTCATGTCTCTATTTGACTCTACTTCACTCTACCACACTCTACCATTTCTCTACTTGGCTCTATTTCAGTGTACTACACTCTACCATGGCTCTACTTGGCTCTACTTCAGTCTACTACACTCTACCATGGCTCTACTTGGCTCTACTTCACTCTTCTACACTCTACCATGGCTCTACTTCACTCTACTACATTCCACCCTGGCTCTACTTGGCTCTACTTCACTCTAGTAAACTCTACCATGTCTCTACTACACTCTACTTCACTCTACTACACTCTACCATGGCTCTACTCAGCTCTACTTCACTCTACTACAGCCTACCAGGGCTCTACTTGACTCTAGTTCACTCTACCATGGATCTCCTTGGCTCTATTTCACAACACTCCTCCAAGGCTCTATACTCTTCCTTGGCTCTATACTCTTCCTTGGCTCTAATTGGGTCTACTACTCTACTTCACTCTACTCTCTACCATGGCTCTTCTTGACTCTACTACCCACTACCATGGCTCTACCTGACTCTACTACACTCTACATTGGATCTACCTTGTTGTACTTCACTCTACTACACTCTGTCATGTCTCTATTTGACTCTACTTCACTCTACCACACTCTACCATTTCTCTACTTGGCTCTACTTCAGTGTACTACACTCTACCATGGCTGTACTTGGCTCTACTTCAGTCTACTACACTCTACCATGTCTCTACTTGGCTCTACTTCACTCTTCTACTCTCTACCATGACTCTACTTCACTCTACTACACTCTACCCTAGCTCTACTTGGCTCAACTTCATTCTAGTACACTCTACCATGGCTCTACTTGGCTCTACTTCACTCTACTACAACCTACCATGGCTCTACTTTACTCTACTTCACTCTTCCATGGCTCTACTTGGTTCTACTTCACTACACTCCTCCATGGCTCTATACTCTACCACGGCTCTACTTGGGTCTACTTCTCTCCTTCACTCTACTCTCAACCATGGCTCTACTTGATTCTACTACGCACTACCATGGCTCTACCTGACTCTATTTCACTCTACATTGGATCTACCTTGTTGTACTTCACTCTACTACACTCTATCATGGCTCTATTTGACTCTACTTCACTCTACCACACTCTACCATTTCTCTACTTTGCTCTACTTCAGTCTACTACACTCTACCATGGCTCTACCTGGTTCTACTTCACTCTTCTACACTCTACCATGTCTCTAATTGACTCTACTACACTCTACCCTGGCTCTACTTGGCTCTACTTCACTACACTCCTCCATGACTCTATAGTCTACCATGGTTCTACTTGGGTCTACTGCTCTACTTCACTCTACTATTCTCTACCATGGCTCTACTTGACTCTACTACACACTACCATTGCTCTACCTGACTCTACTACACTCTACATTGGATCTACCTTGTTGTACTTCACTCTACTACACTCTATGATGGCTCTATTTGACTCTACTTCACTCTACCGCATTCTAACATTTCTCTACTTGGCTCTACTTCAGTCTACTACACTCTACCATGGTTGTACTTGGGTCTACTTCAGTCTACTACACTCTACCATGTCTCTACTTGGCTCTACTTCACTCTTCTGCACTCTACCATGGCTCTACTTCACTCTACTACACTCTACCCTGGCTCTACTTGGCTCTACTTCACTCTAGTACACTCTACCATGGCTCTACTTGGCTCTACTTCACTCTACTACAACCTACCATGGCTCTACTTGACTCTACTTCACTCTTCCATGGCTATACTTGGCTCTACTTCACTACACTCCTCCATGGCTCTATACTCTACCACGGCTATACTTGGGTCTACTGCTCTCCTCCACTCTACTCTTTACCATGGCTCTACTTGAATCTACTACGCACTACCATGGCTCTACCTGACTCTATTTCACTCTACATTGGATATACCTTGTTGTACTTCACTCTACTACACTCTATCATGGCTCTATTTGACTCTACTTCACTCTACCACACTCTACCATTTCTCTACTTGGCTCTACTTCTGTCTACTACACTCTACCATGGCTCAACTTGGCTCTACTTCAGTCTACTACACTCTACCATGTTTCTACTTGGCTCTACTTGACTCTAGTGCACTCTTCCATGGCTCTACTCCGCTCTACTTCACTCAACTACAACCTACCATGGCTCTACTTGACTCTACTTCACTCTACAATGGCTCTACTTGGCTCTACTTCACTACACTCCTCCATGGCTCTATACTCTAACATGGCTCTACTTGGGTCTACTTCTCTACTCCACTCTACTCTCTACCATGGCTATACTTGACTCTACTACACACTACCATGGCTCTACCTGACTCTACTACACTCTACATTGGATCTACCTTGTTGTACTTCACTCTACTACACTCTATCATGGCTCTATTTGATTCTACTTCACTCTACCACACTCTACCATTTCTCTACTTGGCTCTCCTTCAGTCTACTACACTCTACCATGGCTCTACATGGCTCTACTTCATTCTACTGCACTCTACCCTGTCTCTACTTGGCTCTTCTTCAATCTTCTACACTCTACCATGGCTCTACTTGAGTCTGCTACACTCTACCCTGGATCTACTTGATACTACTTCACTCTTGTACAATCTACCATGGCTCTACTTGGCTCTACTTCTCTCTACTACAACCTACCATGGCTCTACTTGACTCTACTTCATTCTACCATGACTCTACTTGGCTCTACTTCACTACACTCCTCCATGACTCTATAGTCTACCATGGTTCTACTTAGGTCTACTGCTTTACTTCACTCTACTATTCTCTACCATGGTTCTACTTGACTCTACTACACACTACCATTGCTCTACCTGACTCTACTACACTCTACATTGGATCTACCTTGTTGTACTTCACTCTACTACAGTCCATCATGGCTCTATTTGACTCTACTTCACTCTACCACACTCTACCATTTCTCTACTTGGCTCTACTTCAGTCTACTACACTCTACCATTGCTCTACTTGGCTCTACTTCAGTCTACTACACTCTACCATGTCTCCACTTGGCTCTACTTCACTCTACTACACTCTACCATGGCTCTACTTGACTCTACTACACTCTACCATGGCTCTACTTGGCTCTACTTCAATCTAGCACACTCTACCATTGCTCTACTTGGCTCTACTTCACTCTACTACAACCTACCATGGCTCTACTTGACTCTACTTCACTCTACCATGACTCTACTTGGCTCTACTTCACTACACTCCTCCATGACTCTATACTCTACCATGGCTCTACTTGGTTCTACTACTCTACTTCACTCTACTACTCTCTACCATGACTCTACTTGACTCTACTACACACTACCATGGCTCTACCTGACTCTACTACACTCTACATTGGATCTACCCTGTTGTACTTCACTCTACTACACTCTATCATGGCTCTATTTGACTCTACTTCACTCTACCACACTCTACCATTTCTCTACTTGGCTCTACTTCAGTCTACTACGCTCTACCATTGCTCTACTTGGCTCTACTTCAGTCTACTACACTCTACCATGTCTCTACTTGGCTCTACTTCACTCTTCTGCACTCTACCATGGCTCTACTTCACTCTACTACACTCTACCCTGGCTCTACTTGGCTCTACTTCACTCTAGTACACTCTACCATGGTTCTACTTGGCTCTACTTCACCCTACTACAACCTACCATGGCTCTACTTGACTCTACTTCACTCTTCCATGGCTATACTTGGCTCTACTTCACTACACTCCTCCATGGCTCTATACTCTACCACGGCTCTACTTGGGTCTACTGCTCTCCTTCACTCTACTCTCTACCATGGCTATACTTGACTCTACCACGCACTACCATGGCTCTACCTGACTCTATTTCACTCTACATTGGATCTACCTTGTTGTACTTCACTCTACTACACTCTATCATGGCTCTATTTGTCTCCACTTCACTCTACCACACTCTACCATTTCTCTACTTGTCTCTACTTCAGTCTACTACACTCTACCATGGCTCTACTTGGCTCTACTTCAGTCTACTACACTCTACCATGTCTCTACTTGGCTCTACTTCACTCTTCTACACTCTACCATGGCTCTAATTGACTCTACTACACTCTACACTGGCTCTACTTGGCTCTACTTCACTCTAGCACACTCTACCATGGCTCTACTTGGCTCTACTTTACTCTACTACACTCTACCATGGCTCTACTCGGATCTACTTCACTCTACTACCACCTACCATGACTCTACTTGACGCTGCTTTACTCTACCATGGCTCTACTTGGCCCTACTTCACTACACTCCTCTATGGCTCTATACCCTACCATGGCTCTACATGGGTCTACTGCTCTACTTCACTCTACTGCTCTCTACAATGGCTCTACTTGACTCTACTACACACTACCATGGCTCAACCTGACTCTACTACACTCTATATTGGATCTACCTTGTTGTACTTCACTCTACTACACTCTATCATGGCTCTATTTGATTCTACTTCACTCTACCAAACTCTACCATTTCTCTACTTGGCTCTCCTTCAGTCTACTACACTCTACCATGGCTCTACATGGCTCTACTTCAGTCTACTGCACTCTACCATGTCTCTACTTGGCTCTTCTTCACTCTTCTACAACCTACCATGGTTCTACTTGACTCTACTGCACTCTACCATGGCTCTACTTGACACTACTTCACTCTAGTACACTCTACCATCGCTCTACTTGGCTCTACTTCACTCTACTACACTCTACCATGGCTCTACTCGGCTCTACTTCTCTCTACTACAACCTACCATGGCTCTACTTGACTCTACTTCATTCTACCATGACTCTACTTGGCTCTACTTCACTACACTCCTCCATGACTCTGTAGTCTACCATGGTTCTACTTGGGTCTACTGCTCTACTTCACTCTACTATTCTCTACCATGGCTCTACTTGACTCTACTACAAACTACCATTGCTCTACCTGACTCTACTACACTCTACATTGGATCTACCTTGATGTACTTCACTCTACTACAGTCCATCATGGCTCTATTTGACTCTACTTCACTCTACCACACTCTACCATTTCTCTACTTGGCTCTACTTCAGTCTACTACACTCTACCATTGCTCTAATTGGCTCTACTTCAGTCTACTACACCCTACCATGTCTCCACTTCGCTCTACTTCACTCTACTACACTCTACCATGGCTCTACTTGACTCTACTACACTCTACCATGGCTCTACTTGGCTCTACTTCAATCTAGCACACTCTACCATTGCTCTACTTGGAGCTACTTCACTCTACTACACTCTACCATGGCTCTGCTCGGCTCTACTTCACTCTACTACAACCTACAATGGCTCTACTTGACTCTACTTCACTCTACCATGACTCTACTTGGCTCTACTTCACTACACTCCTCCATGACTCTATACTCTACCATGGCTCTTCTTGGGTCTACTGTTCTACTTCACTCTACTACTCTCTACCATGGCTCTACTTGACTCTACTGCACACCACGTACCATGGCTCTATCTGACTCTACTACACTCTACATTGGATCTACCTTGTTGTACTTCACTCTACTACACTCTATCATGGCTCTATTTGACTCTACTTCACTCTACCGCATTCTAACATTTCTCTACTTGGATCTACTTCAGTCTACTACACTCTACCATGGCTCTACTTGGGTCTACTTCAGTCTACTACACTCTACCATGTCTCTACTTGGCTCTACTTCACTCTTCTACACTCTACCATGGCTCTACTTGACTCTACTAACATCTACCCTGGCTCTGCTTGGCTCTACTTAACTCTTGTACACTCTACCGTTCCTCTACTTGCTTCTACTTCACTCTACTACACTCTACCATGGCTCTACTCGGCTCTACTTCACTCTACTACAACCTACCATGGCTCTACTTGACTCTACTTCACTCTACCATGGCTCTACTTTGGTCTACTTCACTACACTCCTCCATGACTCTATACTCTACCATGGCTCTACTTGGTTCTACTACTCTACTTCACTCTACTACTCTCTACCATGACTCTACTTGACTCTACTACACACTACCATGGCTCTACCTGACTCTACTACACTCTACATTGGATCTACCTTGTTGTACTTCACTCTACTACACTCTATCAATGCTCTATTTGACTCTACTTCACTCTACCATACTCTACCATTTCTCTACTTCGCTCTACTTCAGTCTACTACACTCTACCATGGCTCTACTTGGCTCTACTTCAGTCTACTACACTCTACCATGGCTCTACATGGCTCTACTTCACCCTTCTGCACTCTACCATGGCTCTACTTCACTCTACTACACTCTACCCTGGCTCTACTTGGCTCTACTTCACTCTTGTACACTCTACAATGGCTCTACTTTGCTATACTTCACACTACTACACTCTACCATGGCTCTACTTGGTTCTACTTCACTCTACTACACCCTACCATGGCTCTACTTGACTCTACTTCACTCTACCATGGCTCTACTTGGGTCTACTTCACTACACTCCTCCATGACTCTATACTCTACCATGGCTCTACTTGGTTCTACTACTCTACTTCACTCTACTACTCTCTACCATGGCTCTACTTGACTCTACTACACACTACCATGGCTCTACTTGGCTCTACTTCAATCTAGCACACTCTACCATTGCTCTACTTGGCTCTACTTCACTCTACTACAACCTACCATGGCTCTACTTGACTCTACTTCACTCTACCATGACTCTACTTGGCTCTACTTCACTACACTCCTCCATGACTCTATACTCTACCATGGCTCTACTTGGTTCTACTACTCTACTTCACTCTACTACTCTCTACCATGACTCTACTTGACTCTACTACACACTACCATGGCTCTACCTGACTCTACTACACTCTACATTGGATCTACCCTGTTGTACTTCACTCTACTACACTCTATCATGGCTCTATTTGACTCTACTTCACTCTACCACACTCTACCATTTCTCTACTTGGCTCTACTTCAGTCTACTACGCTCTACCATTGCTCTACTTGGCTCTACTTCAGTCTACTACACTCTACCATGTCTCTACTTGGCTCTACTTCACTCTTCTGCACTCTACCATGGCTCTACTTCACTCTACTACACTCTACCCTGGCTCTACTTGGCTCTACTTCACTCTAGTACACTCTACCATGGTTCTACGTGGCTCTACTTCACCCTACTACAACCTACCATGGCTCTACTTGACTCTACTTCACTCTTCCATGGCTATACTTGGCTCTACTTCACTACACTCCTCCATGGCTCTATACTCTACCACGGCTCTACTTGGGTCTACTGCTCTCCTTCACTCTACTCTCTACCATGGCTATACTTGACTCTACCACGCACTACCATGGCTCTACCTGACTCTATTTCACTCTACATTGGATCTACCTTGTTGTACTTCACTCTACTACACTCTATCATGGCTCTATTTGTCTCCACTTCACTCTACCACACTCTACCATTTCTCTACTTGTCTCTACTTCAGTCTACTACACTCTACCATGGCTCTACTTGGCTCTACTTCAGTCTACTACACTCTACCATGTCTCTACTTGGCTCTACTTCACTCTTCTACACTCTACCATGGCTCTAATTGACTCTACTACACTCTACACTGGCTCTACTTGGCTCTACTTCACTCTAGCACACTCTACCATGGCTCTACTTGGCTCTACTTTACTCTACTACACTCTACCATGGCTCTACTCGGATCTACTTCACTCTACTACCACCTACCATGACTCTACTTGACGCTGCTTTACTCTACCATGGCTCTACTTGGCCCTACTTCACTACACTCCTCTATGGCTCTATACCCTACCATGGCTCTACATGGGTCTACTGCTCTACTTCACTCTACTGCTCTCTACAATGGCTCTACTTGACTCTACTACACACTACCATGGCTCAACCTGACTCTACTACACTCTATATTGGATCTACCTTGTTGTACTTCACTCTACTACACTCTATCATGGCTCTATTTGATTCTACTTCACTCTACCAAACTCTACCATTTCTCTACTTGGCTCTCCTTCAGTCTACTACACTCTACCATGGCTCTACATGGCTCTACTTCAGTCTACTGCACTCTACCATGTCTCTACTTGGCTCTTCTTCACTCTTCTACAACCTACCATGGTTCTACTTGACTCTACTGCACTCTACCATGGCTCTACTTGACACTACTTCACTCTAGTACACTCTACCATCGCTCTACTTGGCTCTACTTCACTCTACTACACTCTACCATGGCTCTACTCGGCTCTACTTCTCTCTACTACAACCTACCATGGCTCTACTTGACTCTACTTCATTCTACCATGACTCTACTTGGCTCTACTTCACTACACTCCTCCATGACTCTGTAGTCTACCATGGTTCTACTTGGGTCTACTGCTCTACTTCACTCTACTATTCTCTACCATGGCTCTACTTGACTCTACTACAAACTACCATTGCTCTACCTGACTCTACTACACTCTACATTGGATCTACCTTGATGTACTTCACTCTACTACAGTCCATCATGGCTCTATTTGACTCTACTTCACTCTACCACACTCTACCATTTCTCTACTTGACTCTACTTCAGTCTACTACACTCTACCATTGCTCTAATTGGCTCTACTTCAGTCTACTACACCCTACCATGTCTCCACTTCGCTCTACTTCACTCTACTACACTCTACCATGGCTCTACTTGACTCTACTACACTCTACCATGGCTCTACTTGGCTCTACTTCAATCTAGCACACTCTACCATTGCTCTACTTGGAGCTACTTCACTCTACTACACTCTACCATGGCTCTGCTCGGCTCTACTTCACTCTACTACAACCTACAATGGCTCTACTTGACTCTACTTCACTCTACCATGACTCTACTTGGCTCTACTTCACTACACTCCTCCATGACTCTATACTCTACCATGGCTCTTCTTGGGTCTACTGTTCTACTTCACTCTACTACTCTCTACCATGGCTCTACTTGACTCTACTGCACACCACGTACCATGGCTCTATCTGACTCTACTACACTCTACATTGGATCTACCTTGTTGTACTTCACTCTACTACACTCTATCATGGCTCTATTTGACTCTACTTCACTCTACCGCATTCTAACATTTCTCTACTTGGATCTACTTCAGTCTACTACACTCTACCATGGCTCTACTTGGGTCTACTTCAGTCTACTACACTCTACCATGTCTCTACTTGGCTCTACTTCACTCTTCTACACTCTACCATGGCTCTACTTGACTCTACTAACATCTACCCTGGCTCTGCTTGGCTCTACTTAACTCTTGTACACTCTACCGTTCCTCTACTTGCTTCTACTTCACTCTACTACACTCTACCATGGCTCTACTCGGCTCTACTTCACTCTACTACAACCTACCATGGCTCTACTTGACTCTACTTCACTCTACCATGGCTCTACTTTGGTCTACTTCACTACACTCCTCCATGACTCTATACTCTACCATGGCTCTACTTGGTTCTACTACTCTACTTCACTCTACTACTCTCTACCATGACTCTACTTGACTCTACTACACACTACCATGGCTCTACCTGACTCTACTACACTCTACATTGGATCTACCTTGTTGTACTTCACTCTACTACACTCTATCAATGCTCTATTTGACTCTACTTCACTCTACCATACTCTACCATTTCTCTACTTCGCTCTACTTCAGTCTACTACACTCTACCATGGCTCTACTTGGCTCTACTTCAGTCTACTACACTCTACCATGGCTCTACATGGCTCTACTTCACCCTTCTGCACTCTACCATGGCTCTACTTCACTCTACTACACTCTACCCTGGCTCTACTTGGCTCTACTTCACTCTTGTACACTCTACAATGGCTCTACTTTGCTATACTTCACACTACTACACTCTACCATGGCTCTACTTGGTTCTACTTCACTCTACTACACCCTACCATGGCTCTACTTGACTCTACTTCACTCTACCATGGCTCTACTTGGGTCTACTTCACTACACTCCTCCATGACTCTATACTCTACCATGGCTCTACTTGGTTCTACTACTCTACTTCACTCTACTACTCTCTACCATGGCTCTACTTGACTCTACTACACACTACCATGTCTTTACCTGACTCTACTACACTCTACATTGGATCTACCTTGTTGTACTTCACTCTACTACACTCTATCAATGCTCTATTTGACTCTACTTCACTCTACCACACTCTACCATTTCTCTATTTCGCTCAACTTCAGTCTCCTACACTCTACCATGGCTCTACTTGGCTCTACTTCAGTCTACTACATTCTACCATGGCTCTACTTGGCTCTACTTCACTCTTCTGCACTCTACCATGGCTCTACTTCACTCTACTACACTCTACCCTGGCTCTACTTTGCTCTACTTCACTCTAGTACACTCTACCATGGCTCTACTTTGCTCTACTTCACACTACTACACTTTACCATGGCTCTACTTGGTTCTACTTCACTCTACTACACCCTACCATGGCTCTACTTGACTCTACTTCACTCTCCCATGGTTCTACCTGGATCTACTTCATTACACACCTCCATGGCTCTTTACTCTACGATGGCTCTACTTTGGTCTACAGCTCTACTTCACTCTACTACTCTCTACCATGGCTCTACTTGACTCTACTACACACTACCATGGCTCTACCTGACTCTACTACACTCTACATTTGATCTACCTTGTTGTACTTCACTCTACTACACTCTGTCATGGCTCTATTTGACTCTACTTCACTCTACCACACTCTACCATTTCTCTAATTGGCTCTACTTCAGTCTACTACACTCTACGATGGCTCTACTTGGCTCTACTTCAGTCTACTACACTCTACCATGGCTCTACATGGCTCTACTTGACTCTTCTACACTCTACCATGGCTCTACTTCACTCTACTACATTCCACCCTGGCTCTACTTGGCTCTACTTCACTCTAGTAAACTCTACCATGTCTCTACTACACTCTACTTCACTCTATTACACTCTACCATTGCTCTACTCGGCTCTACTTCACTCTACTACAGCCTACCATGGCTCTACTTGACTCTACTTCCCTCTACCATGGACCTACTTGGCTCTATTTCACAACACTCCTCCAAGGCTCTATACTCTACCTTGGCTCTAATTGGGTCTACTACTCTACTTCACTCTACTCTCTACCATGGCTCTTCTTGACTCTACTACCCACTACCATGGCTCTACCTGACTCTACTACACTCTACATTGGATCTACCTTGTTGTACTTCACTCTACTACACTCTGTCATGTCTCTATTTGACTCTACTTCACTCTACCACACTCTACCATTTCTCTACTTGGCTCTATTTCAGTGTGCTACACTCTACCATGGCTCTACTTGGCTCTACTTCAGTCTACTACACTCTACCATGTCTCTACTTGGCTCTACTTCACTCTTCTACTCTCTACCATGACTCTACTTGACTCTACTACACTCTACCTTGGCTCTACTTGGCTCTACTTCACTCTAGTACACACTACCATGGCTATACTCGGCTCTACTTCACTCTACTACACTCAACCATGGCTATACTCGGCTCTACTTCACTCTACTCCCACCTGCCATGGCTCTACTTGACTCTACTTCACTCTACCATGACTCTACTTGGCTCTACTTCACTGCACTCCTCCATGGCTCTATACTCTACCATGGCTCTACTTCGGTCTACTGATCTACTTCACTCTACTACTCTCTACCATGGCTCTACTTGACTCTACTACACACTACCATCGCTCAATCTGACTCTACTACACTCTACATTGGGTCTACCTTGTTGTACTTCACTATACTACACTCTTTCATGGCTCTATTTCACTCTACTTCACTCTACCACACTCTACCATTTCTCTACTTGGTTCTACTTCAGTCTACTACACTCTACCATGGCTCTACTTGGCTCTACTTCAGTCTACTAAACTCTAGCCTGGCTCTACTTGGCTCTACTTCACTCTACTATACTCTACCATGGCTCTACTCGGCTCTACTTCACTCTATACTACAACCTACCATGGCTCTACTTGACTCTACTTCACTCTACCATGGCTTTACTTGGGTCTATTTCACTACACTCCTCAATGGCTCTATACTCTACCATGACTCTAGTTGGGTTTACTGCTCTACTTCAATCTACTACTCTCTACCATTGCTCTACTTGTCTCTACTACGCACTACCATGGCTCTACCTGACTCTACTTCACTCTACATTGGATCTACCTTGTTGTACTTCACTCTACTACACTCTATCATGGCTCTATTTGACACTACTTCACTCTACCACACTCTACCATTTCTCTACTTGGCTCTACTTCAGTCTACTACACTCTACCATGGCTCAACTTGGCTCTACTTCAGTCTACTACACTCTACCGTGTCTCTACTTGGCTCTACTTCACTCTTCTACAGTCTACCATGGCTCTAATTGACTCTACTTCACTCTACCCTGGCTCTACTTGGCTCTACTTCACTCTAGTACACTCTACCATG
The DNA here is from genome assembly GCA_949130485.1 of Agelas oroides. Taxonomy (NCBI): domain Eukaryota; kingdom Metazoa; phylum Porifera; class Demospongiae; order Agelasida; family Agelasidae; genus Agelas; species Agelas oroides. The sequence continues at coordinate 5,583,562 of OX422195.1, forward strand.
GCTCTACTTGGCTCTACTTTACTCTACTACACTCTACCATGGCTCTACTCGGCTCTACTTCACTCTACTACCACCAACCATGACTCTACTTGACTCTACTTTACTCTACCATGGCTCTACTTGGCTCTAGTTCACTACACTCCTCCATGGCTCTATACCCTACCATGGCTCTACTTGGGTCTACTGCTCTACTTCACTCTACTACTCTCTACCATGGCTCTACTTGACTCTACTACACACTACCATGGCTCTACCTGACTCTACTACACTCTACATTGGATCTATCTTGTTGTACTTCATTCTACTACACTCTATCATCGCTCTATTTGACTCTACTTCACTCTACCACACTCTACCATTTCTCTACTTGGCTCTACTTCAGTCTACTACACTCTACCATTGCTCTACTTGGCTCTACTTCAGTCTACTACACTCTACCATGTCTCCACTTTGCTCTACTTCACTCTAGTACACTCTACCATGGTTCTACTCCGCTCTATTTCACTCAACTACAACCTACCATGGCTCTACTAGACTCTACTTCACTCTACCATGGTTCTACTTGGCTCTACTTCACTACACTCCTCCATGGCTCTATAATCTAACATGGCTCTACTTGGGTCTACTGCTCTACTTCACTCTACTCTCTACCATGGCTCTACTTGACTCTACTACACACTACCATGGCTCTACCTGACTCTACTACACTCTACATTGGATCTACCTTGTACTTCACTCTACTACACTCTATCATGGCTCTATTTGACTCTACTTCACTCTACCACACTCTACCATTTCTCTACTTGGCTCTACTTCTGTCTACTACACTCTACCATGGTTCTACTTGGCTCAACTTCAGTCTACTACACTCTACCATTTCTCTACTTGGCTCTTCTTCACTCTCCTACACTCTACCATGTCTCTACTTGACTCTACTACACTGTACCCTGGATCTACTTGACACGACTTCACTCTAGTACACTCTACCATCGCTTTACTTGGCTCTACTTCACTCTACTACACTCTACCATGGCTCTACTCGGCTCTACTTCTCTCTACTACAACCTACCATGGCTCTACTTGACTCTACTTCATTCTACCATGACTCTACTTGGCTCTACTTCACTACACTCCACCATGACTCTATAGTCTACCATGGCTCTACTTGGGTCTACTGCTCTACTTCACTCTACTGCTCTCTACCATGGCTCTACTTGACTCTACTACACACTACCATCGCTCTACCTGACTCTACTACACTCTAAATTGGATCTACCTTGTTTTACTTCACTCTACTACACTCTTTCATGGCTCTGTTTGACTCTACTTCACTCTACCACACTCTACCATTTCTCTACTTGGCTCTACTTCAGTCTACTACACTCTACCATGTCTCTACTTGGCTCTACTTCACTCTTCTTCACTCTACCATGGCTCTACTTCACTCTACTACACTCTACCCTGGCTCTACTTGGCTCTACTTCACTCTAGTACACTCTACCAAGGCTCTACTCTGCTCTACTTCACTCTACTACAACCTACCATGGCTCTACTTGACTCTACTTCACTCTTCCATGGCTCTACTTGGCTCTACTTCACTACACTCCTCCATGGCTCTATACTCTACCACGGCTCTACTTGGGTCTACTGCTCTCCTTCACTCTACTCTCTACCATGGCTCTACTTGACTCTACTACGCACTACCATGGCTCTACCTGACTCTATTTCACTCTACATTGCATCTACCTTGTTATACTTCACTCTACTACACTCTATCATGGCTCTATTTGACTCTACTTCACTCTACCACACTCTACCATTTCTATACTTAGCTCTACTTCAGTCTACTACACTCTACCATGACTCTACTTGGCTCTACTTCAGACTACTACACACTACCATGGCTCTACTTGGCTCTACTTCACTCTTCTACACTCTACCATGGCTCTACTTCACTCTACTATACTCTACCCTGGCTGTACTTGACTCTACTTCACTCTAGTTCTCTTTACCATGGCTCTACTCGGCTCCACTTCACTCTACTACAACCTACCATGGCTCTACTTGACTCTACTTCACTCTAACATGGCTCCACTTTGCTCTTTTTCATTACACACCTCCATGGCTCTATGCTCTACCATGGCTCTACTTGGGTCTACTGCTCTACTTCACTCTACTACTCTCTACCATGGCTCTACTTGACTCTACTGCACACTACCATGGCTCTACCTGACTCTACTACAATCTCCATTGAATCTACTTTGTTGTACTTCACTGTACTACACTCTATCATGGCTCTATTTGACTCTACTTCACTCTACCACACTCTACCATTTCTCTACTTAGCTCTTCGTCAGTTTACTACACTCTGCCATGGCTCTTCTTGCCTCTACTTCAGTCTCCTACACTCTACCATGGCTCTACTTGGCTCTACTTCACTCTTCTACACTCTACCATGGCTCTACTTCGCTCTACTACACTCTACCCTGGCTCTACTTACCTCTACTTCACTCTAGTACATTCTACCATGGCTCTACTTGGTTCTACTTCACTCTACTACACTCTACCATGGCTCTACTCGGCTCTACTTCACTCTACTACAACCTACCATTGCTCTACTTGACTCTACTTCACTCTACCATGGCTCTACTTGGCTCTACTTCACTACACTCCTCCATGGCTCTATACTCTACCATGGCTCTACTTGGATCTACTGCTCTACTTCACTCTTCTACTCTCTACCATGGCTCTACTTGACTCTACTATACACTACCATGACTCTACCTGACTCTACTACACTCTTCATTGGATCGACCTTGTTGTACTTCACACTACTACACTCTAACATGGCTCTATTTGACTCTTCTTCACTCTACCACACTCTACCATTTCTGTACTTGACTCTACCTGACTCTACCATTTCTCTACTTGGCTCTACCTCACTCTACTACACTCTACCATGGCTCTACTTGGCTCTACTTCAGTCTACTACACTCTACCATGGCTCTACTTGGCTCTCCTTCACTCTTCTACACTCTACCATGGCTCTACTTCACTCTACTACACTCTACCCTGGCTCTACTTGACTCTACTTCACTCTAGTTCTCTCTACCATGGCTCTATTCGGCTCTACTTCACTCTACTACAACCTACCATGGCTCTACTTGACTCCACTTCACTCTGCCATGGCTCTACTTCGCTCTACTTCATTAGACTCCTCCATGGCTCTATGCTCTACCATGGCTCTACTTGGGTCTACTGCTCTACTTCACTCTACTACTCTCTACCATTGCTCTACTTGACCCTACTACACACTGCCATGGCTCTACCTGACTCTACTACACTGTACATTGGATCTACCTTATTGTACTTCACTCTACTATACTCTACCATCGCTCTACTTGGCTCTACTTCACTCTTCTACACTCTACCATGGCTCTAGTTCACTCTACTACACTCTACCCTGGCTCTACTTGGCTCTACTTCACTCTAGTACACTCTACCATGGCTCTACTTGACTCTCCTTCACTCTACCATGGCTCTACTTGGCTCTTCTTCACTACACTCCTCCATGGTTCCATACTCTACCATGGCTCTACTTGTGTCTACTGCTCTACTTCCCTCTACTACTCTCTACCATGGCTCTACTTGACTCTACTACACCCTACCATGGCTCTACCAGACTCTACTTCATTCTACATTTGATCTACCTTGTTGTACTTCACTCTACTACACTCTATCATGTCTCTATGTGACTCTACTTCACTCTCCCACACTCTACCATTTCTCTACTTGGCTCTACTTCAGTAAACTACACTCTACCATGCCTCTACTTGGCTCTACTTCAGTCTACTACACTCTACCATGGCTCTACTTTGCTCCACTTCACTCTTCTACACTCTACCATGGCTCTACTTCACTCTACTACTCTCTACCCTGGCTCTAATTGGTTCTACTTCACTCTAGTACAATCTACCATGGCTCTAATTGGCTCTACTTCACAGTACTACACTCTACCATGGATCTACTCGGCTTTACTTCACTCTACTACAACCTACAATGGCTCTACTTGACTCTACTTCACTCTACCATGGCTCTACTTGGCTCTAACTCACTACACTCCTCCATGACTCTATACTCTACCATGGCTCTACTTGGGTCTACTGCTCTACTTTACTCTACTACTCTCTACCATGGCTCTAATTGGCTATACTTCACTCTAGTACACTCTACCATCGCTCTACTTGGCTCTACTTCACTCTACTACACTCTACCATGGCTCTACTCGGATCTACTTCACTCTACTACAACCTACCATGGCTCTACTTGACTCTACTTCACTCTACCATGGCTATACTTGGCTCTACTTCACAACACTCCTCCATGGCTCTATACTCTACCATGGCTCTACTTGGGTCTACTGCTTTACTTCACTCTAGTACTCTCTACCATGGCTCTACTTGACTCTACTACACACTACCATGGCTCTACCTGACTCTACTACACTCTACATTGGATCTACCTTGTTGTACTTCACTCTACTACACTCTGTCATTGCTCTATTTGAATCTACGTCACTCTTCCACACTCTACCATTTCACTACTTGGCTCTACTTCAGTCTACTACAATCTTCCATGGCTCTACTTGGCTCTGCTTCAGTCTACTACACACTACCATGGCTCTACTTGGCTGTACTTCACTCTTCTACACCCTACCATGGCTCTACTTCACTCTACTACACTCTACGGTGGCTCTACTTGGCTCTACTTCACTCTAGTACCCTCTACCATGGCTCTACTTGGCTCTACTTCACTCTAATACGCTCTACAATTGCTCTACTCGGCTCTACTTCACTCTACTACAATCTACGATGGCTCTACTTGACTGTACTTCACTCTACCATGGCTGTACTTGGCTCTACTTCACTACACACCTCCATGGCTCTATACCCTACCATGTTTGTACTTTGGTCTACTGCTCTACTTCACTCTACTACTCTCTACCATGGCTCTACTTGACTCTACTACACACTGCCTTGGCTCTACCTGACTCTATTACACTCTACATTGGATCTACCTTGTTGTACTTCACTCTACTACACTCTATCATGTCTCTATGTGACTCTACTTCACTCTACCACACTCTACCATTTCTCTACTTGGCTCTACTTCAGTAAACTACACTCTACCATGGCTCTACTTGGCTCTACTTCAGTCTACTACACTCTACCATGGCTCTACTTTGCTCCACTTCACTCTTCTACACCCTACCATGGCTCTACTTCACTCTACTACACTCTACCCTGGCTCTAATTGGTTCTACTTCACTCTAGTACACTCTACCATGGCTCTAATTGGCTCTACTTCACAGTACTACACTCTACCATGGATCTACTCGGCTCTACTTCACTCTACTACAACCTACCATGGCTCTACTTGACTCTACTTCACTCTACCATGGCTCTACTTGGCTCTAACTCACTACACTCCTCCATGACTCTATACTCTACCATGGCTCTACTTGGGTCTACTGCTCTACTTTACTCTACTACTCTCTACCATGGCTCTAATTGGCTATACTTCACTCTAGTAGACTCTACCATGGCTCTACTTGGCTCTACTTCACTCTACTACACTCTACCATGGCTCTACTCGGCTCTACTTCACTCTACTACAACCTACCATGGCTCTACTTGACTCTACTTCACTCTACCATAGCTATACTTGGCTCTACTTCACAACACTCCTCCATGGCTCTATACTCTACCATGGCTCTACTTGGGTCTACTGCTTTACTTCACTCTAGTACTCTCTACCATGGCTCTACTTGACTCTACTACACACTACCATGGCTCTACCTGACTCTACTACACTCTACATTGGATCTACCTTGTTGTACTTCACTCTACTACACTCTGTCATGGCTCTATTTGAATCTACGTCACTCTTCCACACTCTACCATTTCTGTACTTGGCTCTACTTCAGTCTACTACAATCTTCCATGGCTCTACTTGGCTCTGTTTCAGTCTACTACACTCTACCATGGCTCTAATGGCTGTACTTCACTCTTCTACACACTACCATGGCTCTACTTCACTCTACTACACTCTACGGTGGCTCTACTTGGCTCTACTTCACTCTAGTACCCTCTACCATGGCTCTACTTGGCTCTACTTCACTCTAATACGCTCTACAATTGCTCTACTCGGCTCTACTTCACTCTACTACAATCTACGATGGCTCTACTTGACTGTACTTCAATCTACCATGGCTGTACTTGGCTCTACTTCACTACACACCTCGATGGCTCTATACCCTACCATGTTTGTACTTTGGTCTACTGCTCTACTTCACTCTACTACTCTCTACCATGGCTCTACTTGACTCTACTACACACTGCCATGGCTCTACCTGACTCTATTACACTCTACATTGGATCTACCTTGTTGTACTTCACTCTATTACACTCTACCATCTCTCTACTTGGCTCTACTTCAATCTTCTACACTCTACCATGGATCTACTTCACTCTACTACACTCTACTCTGGCTCTACTTGGCTCCACTTCATTCTACTACACTCTACCATGACTCTACTCGATTCTACTTTACTCTACTACAACCTTCCATGGCTCTACTTGACTCTCCTTCACTCTCCTATGCCTCTACTTGGCTCTTCTTCACTACACTCCTCCATGGCTCTATACTCTACCATGGCTCTACTTGGGTCTACTGCTCTACTTCCCTCTACTACTGTCTAGCATGGCTCTACTTGACTCTACTACACACTACCATGGCTCTACCAGACTCTACTACACTCTACATTGGATCTACCTTGTTGTGCTTCACTCTGCTACACTCTATCAAGGCTCTATTTGACTCTACTTCACTCTACCACACTCTACCATTTCTCTACTTGGCTCTACTTCAGTCTACTACACTCTACCATGGTTCAACTTGTCTCTACTTCAGTCTACTACACTCTACCATGGCTCTACTTTGCTCTACTTCACTCTTCTACACTCTACCATTGCTCTACTTCACTCTACTACACTCTACCCTGGCTCTAATTGGATCTGCTTCACTCTAGTACCTTCTACCTTGGCTCTACTTGGCTCTACTTCAGTCTACTACACTCTACCATGACTCTACTCGTCTCTACTTCACTCTACTACAACCTACCATGGCTCTACTTGACTGTACTTCACTCTACCATGGCGCTACTTGGCTCTACTTCACTACACTCCTCCATGACTCTATACTCTACCTTGGCTCTACTTGGGTGTACTGCTCTACTTCACTCTACTACTCTCAACCATGGCTCTACTTGACTCTACTACACACTACCATGGCTCTACCTGACTCTACTACACTCTACATTGGATCTACCTTGTTATACTTCACTCTACTACACTCTATCATGGCTCTATTTGACTCTACTTCACTCTACCGCACTCTACCATTTCTCTACTTGCCTCTACTTCAGTCCACTTCACTCTACCATGGCTCAACTTTTCTCTACTTCAGTCTACTACACTCCACCATGGCTCTACTTTGCTCTACTTCACTCTTCTACACTCTACCATTGCTCTACTTGACTCTACTACACACTACCATGGCTCTACCTGACACTACTACACTCTACATTGGATCTACCTTGTTATACTTCACTCTACTACACTCTACCCTGGCTCTACTTGACTCTACTTCACTCTAGTTCTCTTTACCATGGCTCTGCTTGGCTCTACTTCACTCTACTACACTCTACCATGATTCTACTCGTCTCTACTTCACTCTACTACAACCTACCATGGCTCTACTTGACTCTACTTCACTCTAACCTGGCTCTACTTCGCTCTACTTCATTACATACCTCCATGGCTCTATGCTCTACCATGGCTCTACTTGGGTCTACTGCTCTACTTCACTCTACTACTCTCTACCATGGCTCTACTTGACTCTACTACACACTACCATGGCTCTACCTGACTCTATTACACTCTACATTGGATCTACCTTGTTGTACTTCACTCTACTACACTCTACCATCTCTCTACTTGGCTCTACTTCACTCTTCTACACTCTACCATGGATCTACTTCACTCTACTACACTCTACCCTGGCTCTACTTGGCTCCACTTCATTGTACTACACTCTACCATGACTCTACTCGGTTCTACTTCACTCTACTACAACCTTCCATGGCTCTACTTGACTCTCCTTCACTCTCCTATGGCTCTACTTGGCTCTTCTTCACTACACTCCTCCATGGCTCTATACTCTACCATAGCTCTACTTGTGTCTACTGCTCTACTTCCCTCTACTACTGTCTAGCATGGCTCTACTTGACTCTACTACACACTACCATGGCTCTACCAGACTCTACTACACTCTACATTGGATCTACCTTGTTGTGCTTCACTCTGCTACACTCTATCCTGGCTCTATTTGACTCTACTTCACTCTACCACACTCTACCATTTGTCTACTTGGCTCTACTTCAGTCTACTACACTCTACCATGGCTCTACTTTGCTCTACTTCACTCTTCTACACTCTACCATTGCTCTACTTCACTCTACTACACTCTACCCTGGTTTTAATTGGATCTGCTTCACTCTAGTACCCTCTACCATGGCTCTACTTGGCTCTACTTCACTCTTCTACACTCTACCATGAGTCTACTCGTCTCTACTTCACTGTACTACAACCTACCATGGCTCTACTTGACTGTACTTCACTCTACCATGGCGCTACTTGGCTCTACTTCACTACACTCCTCCATGACTCTATACTCTACCTTGGCTCTACTTGTGTGTACTGCTCTACTTCACTCTACTACTCTCTACCATGGCTCTACTTGACTCTACTACACACTACCATGGCTCTACCTGACTCTACTACACTCTACATTGGATCTACCTTGTTGTACTTCACTCTACTACACTCTGTCATGGCTCTATTTGAATCTACGTCACTCTTCCACACTCTACCATTTCTGTACTTGGCTCTACTTCAGTCTACTACAATCTTCCATGGCTCTACTTGGCTCTGCTTCAGTCTACTACACTCTACCATGGCTCTACTTGGCTGTACTTCACTCTTCTACACACTACCATGGCTCTACTTCACTCTACTACACTCTACGGTGGCTCTACTTGGCTGTACTTCACTCTAGTACCCTCTACCATGGCTCTACTTGGCTCTACTTCACTCTAATACGCTCTACAATTGCTCTACTCGGCTCTACTTCACTCTACTACAATCTACGATGGCTCTACTTGACTGTACTTCAATCTACCATGGCTGTACTTGGCTCTACTTCACTACACACCTCGATGGCTCTATACCCTACCATGTTTGTACTTTGGTCTACTGCTCTACTTCACTCTACTACTCTCTACCATGGCTCTACTTGACTCTACTACACACTGCCATGGCTCTACCTGACTCTATTACACTCTACATTGGATCTACCTTGTTGTACTTCACTCTATTACACTCTACCATCTCTCTACTTGGCTCTACTTCAATCTTCTACACTCTACCATGGATCTACTTCACTCTACTACACTCTACCCTGGCTCTACTTGGCTCCACTTCATTCTACTACACTCTACCATGACTCTACTCGATTCTACTTTACTCTACTACAACCTTCCATGGCTCTACTTGACTCTCCTTCACTCTCCTATGCCTCTACTTGGCTCTTCTTCACTACACTCCTCCATGGCTCTATACTCTACCATGGCTCTACTTGGGTCTACTGCTCTACTTCCCTCTACTACTGTCTAGCATGGCTCTACTTGACTCTACTACACACTACCATGGCTCTACCAGACTCTACTACACTCTACATTGGATCTACCTTGTTGTGCTTCACTCTGCTACACTCTATCAAGGCTCTATTTGACTCTACTTCACTCTACCACACTCTACCATTTCTCTACTTGGCTCTACTTCAGTCTACTACACTCTACCATGGTTCAACTTGTCTCTACTTCAGTCTACTACACTCTACCATGGCTCTACTTTGCTCTACTTCACTCTTCTACACTCTACCATTGCTCTACTTCACTCTACTACACTCTACCCTGGCTCTAATTGGATCTGCTTCACTCTAGTACCTTCTACCTTGGCTCTACTTGGCTCTACTTCAGTCTACTACACTCTACCATGACTCTACTCGTCTCTACTTCACTCTACTACAACCTACCATGGCTCTACTTGACTGTACTTCACTCTACCATGGCGCTACTTGGCTCTACTTCACTACACTCCTCCATGACTCTATACTCTACCTTGGCTCTACTTGGGTGTACTGCTCTACTTCACTCTACTACTCTCAACCATGGCTCTACTTGACTCTACTACACACTACCATGGCTCTACCTGACTCTACTACACTCTACATTGGATCTACCTTGTTATACTTCACTCTACTACACTCTATCATGGCTCTATTTGACTCTACTTCACTCTACCGCACTCTACCATTTCTCTACTTGCCTCTACTTCAGTCCACTTCACTCTACCATGGCTCAACTTTTCTCTACTTCAGTCTACTACACTCCACCATGGCTCTACTTTGCTCTACTTCACTCTTCTACACTCTACCATTGCTCTACTTGACTCTACTACACACTACCATGGCTCTACCTGACTCTACTACACTCTACATTGGATCTACCTTGTTATACTTCACTCTACTACACTCTACCCTGGCTCTACTTGACTCTACTTCACTCTAGTTCTCTTTACCATGGCTCTGCTTGGCTCTACTTCACTCTACTACACTCTACCATGATTCTACTCGTCTCTACTTCACTCTACTACAACCTACCATGGCTCTACTTGACTCTACTTCACTCTAACATGGCTCTACTTCGCTCTACTTCATTACACACCTCCATGGCTCTATGCTCTACCATGGCTCTACTTGGGTCTACTGCTCTACTTCACTCTACTACTCTCTACCATGGCTCTACTTGACTCTACTACACACTGCCATGGCTCTACCTGACTCTATTACACTCTACATTGGATCTACCTTGTTGTACTTCACTCTACTACACTCTACCATCTCTCTACTTGGCTCTACTTCACTCTTCTACACTCTACCATGGATCTACTTCACTCTACTACACTCTACCCTGGCTCTACTTGGCTCCACTTCATTCTACTACACTCTACCATGACTCTACTCGGTTCTACTTCACTCTACTACAACCTTCCATGGCTCTACTTGACTCTCCTTCACTCTCCTATGGCTCTACTTGGCTCTTCTTCACTACACTCCTCCATGGCTCTATACTCTACCATAGCTCTACTTGTGTCTACTGCTCTACTTCCCTCTACTACTGTCTAGCATGGCTCTACTTGACTCTACTACACACTACCATGGCTCTACCAGACTCTACTACACTCTACATTGGATCTACCTTGTTGTGCTTCACTCTGCTACACTCTATCCTGGCTCTATTTGACTCTACTTCACTCTACCACACTCTACCATTTGTCTACTTGGCTCTACTTCAGTCTACTACACTCTACCATGGCTCTACTTTGCTCTACTTCACTCTTCTACACTCTACCATTGCTCTACTTCACTCTACTACACTCTACCCTGGTTCTAATTGGATCTGCTTCACTCTAGTACCCTCTACCATGGCTCTACTTGGCTCTACTTCACTCTACTACACTCTACCATGAGTCTACTCGTCTCTACTTCACTCTACTACAACCTACCATGGCTCTACTTGACTGTACTTCACTCTACCATGGCGCTACTTGGCTCTACTTCACTACACTCCTCCATGACTCTATACTCTACCTTGGCTCTACTTGGGTGTACTGCTCTACTTCACTCTACTACTCTCTACCATGGCTCTACTTGACTCTACTACACACTACCATGGCTCTACCTGACTCTACTACACTCTACATTGGATCTACCTTGTTATACTTCACTCTACTACACTCTATCATGGCTCTATTTGACTCTACTTCACTCTACCGCACTCTACCATTTCTCTACTTGGCTCTACTTCAGTCCACTTCACTCTACCATGGCTCTAGTTGGCTCTACTTCAGTCTACTACACTCTACCATGGCTCTACTCGGCTCTACTTCACTCTTCTACACTCTAACATGGCTCTACTTCACTCTACTACACTCTACCCTCGCTCTACTTGGCTCTACTTCACTCTAGTACACACTACGATGGCTCTACTCGGCTCTACTTCACTCTACTACAACCTACCATGGCTCTACTTGACTCTACTTCACTCTACCATGGCTCTACTTGACTCTACTACACACTACCAAGGCTCTACCTGACTCTTCTACACTCTCCATTGGCTCTACCTGGTTGTACTTCACTCTACTACACTCTATCATGGCTCTATTTGACACTATTTCACTCTACCACACTCTACCATTTCTCTACTTGGCTCGTCTTCTGTCTACTACACTCTACAATGGCTCTACTTGGTTCTACTTCAGTCTACTACACTCTACCATGGCTCTACTTGGCTCTACTTCACTCTTCTACACTCTACCATGGCTCTACTTCACTCTACTACACTCTACCCTGCCTCTACTTGACTCTACTTCACTCTAGTTCTCTTTACCATGGCTCTACTCGGCTCTACTTCACTCTACTAGAGTAGAGAGCCATGGAGGAGTGTAGAGAAGTAGAGCCAAGTAGAGCCATGGTAGAGTGAAGTAGAGTCAAGTAGAGCAATGGTAGGTTGTAGTAGAGTGAAGTAGAGCCGACTAGAGCCATGGTACAGTGTAGTAGAGTGAAGTAGAGCCTAGTACAGACATGGTAGAGTGTACTAGAGTGAAGTAGAGCCAAGTAGAGCCAGGGTGGAGTGTAGTAGAGTGAAGTAGAGCGATGGTAGAGTGTAGAAGAGTGAAGTAGAGCCAAGTAGAGCCATGGTAGAGTGTAGTAGACTGAAGTAGAGCCACGTAGAGCCATGGTAGAGTGTAGTAGACTGAAGTAGAGCCAAGTAGAGAAATGGTAGAGTGTGGTAGAGTGAAGTAGAGTCAAATAGAGCCTAGATAGAGTGTAGTAGAGTGAAGTACAACAAGGTAGATCCAATGTAGAGTGTAGTGGAGTCAGGTAGAGCTATGGTAGTGTGTAGTAAAGTCAAGTAGAGCCATGGTAGAGAGTAGTAGAGTGAAGTAGAGCCGAGTAGAGCCATGGTAGAGTGTACAAGAGTGAACTAGAACAAAGTAGAGCCAGGGTAGAGTGTAGTAGAGTGAAGTAGAGACATGGTAGTGTGTAGAAGAGTGAAGTAGAACCAAGAAGAGCCATGGTAGAGTGTGGTAGACTGAAGTAGAGCCAAGTAGAGAAATGGAAGAGTCTGGTAGAGTGAAGTAGAGTCAAATAGAGCTATGATAGAGTGTAGTAGAGTGAAGTACAACAAGGTAGATCCAATGTAGAGTGTAGTAGAGTCAGGTAGAGCCATGGTAGTGTGTAGTAGAGTGAAGTAGAGCCATGGTAGAGAGTAGTAGAGTGAAGTAGAGCAGTAGACCCAAGTATAGCCATGGTAGAGTATAGAGACATGGAGGATTGTAGTGAAGTAGAGCCAAGTAGAGCCACGGTAGAGTGAAGTAGAGTCAAATATAGAGATGGTAGGTTGTAGTAGAGTGAAGTAATGCCAAGTATAGAGCCATGGTAGAGTGTAGTAGAGTGAAGTAGAGCCGAGTAGAGACATGATAGAGTGTACTAGAGTGAAGTAGAGCCAAGTAGAGCCAGCGAAGTGTGTAGTAGAGTCAAGTAGAGTCATGGTAGAGTGTAGAAGAGTGAAGTAGAGCCAAGTAGAGACATGGTAGAGTGTAGTAGACTGAAGTAGAGCCAAGTAGAGCCATGGTAGAGTGTAGTAGACTGAAGTAGAGCCAAGTAGAGAAATGGTAGAGTGTGGTAGAGTGAAGTAGAGTCAAATAGAGCTATGATAGAGTGTAGTAGAGTGAAGTACAACAAGGTAGATCCAATGTAGAGTGTAGTAGAGTCAGGTAGAGCCATGGTAGTGTGTAGTAGAGTGAAGTAGAGCCATGGTAGAGAGTAGTAGAGTCAAGTAGAGCAGTAGACCCAAGTATAGCCATGGTAGAGTATAGAGACATGGAGGAGTGTAGTGAAGTAGAGCCAAGTAGAGCCACGGTAGAGTGAAGGAGAGTCATAATATAGAGATGGTAGGTTATAGTAGAGTGAAGTAAAGCCAAGTAGAGCCATGGTAGAGTGTAGTAGAGTGAAGTAGAGCCGAGTAAAGACATGATAGAGTGTACTAGAGTGAAGTAGAGCCAAGTAGAGCCAGCGAAGAGTGTAGTAGAGTCAAGTAGAGTCATGGTAGAGTGTAGAAGAGTGAAGTAGAGCCAAGTAGAGACATGGTAGAGTGTAGTAGACCGAAGTAGAGCCAAGTAGAGCCATGGTAGAGTGTAGTAGACTGAAGTAGAACCAAGTAGAGAAATGGTAGAGTGTGGTAGAGTGAAGTAGAGTCAAATAGAGCCATGATAGAGTGTAGTAGAATGAAGTACAACAAGGTAGATCCAATTTAGAGTGTAGTAGAGTCAGGTAGAGCCATGGCAGTGTGTAGTAGAGTCACGTAGAGCCATGGTAGAGAGCAGTAGAGTTAAGTAGAGCAGTAGACCCAAGTAGAGCCATGGTAGAGTATAGAGCCATTGAGGAGTGTAGTGAAGTTTAGCCAAATATAGCCATGGTAGAGTGAAGTAGAGTCAAGTAGAGTCATGGTAGGTTGGAGTAGAGTGAAGTAGAGCCGAGTAGAGCCATTGTAGAGTGTAGTAGAGTAAAGTAGAGCCAAGTAGAGCCAAGGCAGAGTGTAGTAGAGTGAAGTAGAGCCAAGTACACTGCAAAAAATACTTGGTTAAAATGACCACAAGTGCATGGTTACTGCAGTTTCAAGGTTCATTGAACAGGTGGGTAGCATGATTAAAGGAATTCCAAAACAATCATCCCCCTCATAACTCCATCTAGCTTCAAAGAGCTAGCACAGACAGTTGATATGCATCCACCTGCTGGCTATTATCTGGTTCTGAACCGGATAATAGCCAGCAGATGGATGCATATGAACTGGTATATATTGGCTAGCAGACAAGTGTCTCTGCTAGCTATTTGAACTTTGATGGATTGTGAGGGGGTTGTGAGGGGGTTGATTGATGATAATTGTGTTTTTGATTCTGTTCAATGAACCCTGAAACTGCAGTAACCTTCACTCGTGGTCATTTTAACCAAGTGGTTTTTGCAGTGTAGAGCCAGGGTAGAGTGTAGTAGAGTCAATTAGAACCATGGTAGAGTGTAGAAGAGTGAAGTAGAGCAAAGTAGAGACATTGTAGAGTGTAGTAGACTGAAGTAGAGTCAAGTAGAGCCATGGTAAAGTGTAGTAGACTGAAGTAGAGCCAAGTAGAGAAATGGTAGAGTGTGGTAGAGTGAAGTAGAATCAAATAGAGCCATGATAGAGTGTAGTAGAGGGAAGTACAACAAGGTAGATCCAATGTAGAGTGAAATAGAGTCAGGTAGAGCCATGGTAGTGCGTAGTAGAGTCAAGTAGAGCCATGGTAGAGAGTAGAGTGAAGGAGAGCAGTAGACCCAAGTAGAGCCGTGGTAGAGTATAGAGCCATGGAGGAGTGTAGTGAAGTTGAGCCAAGTAGAGCCATGGAAGAGTGAAGTAGAGTCAAGTAGAGCCATGGTAGGTTGTAGTAGAGTGAAGTAGAGCCGAGTAGAGCCATGGTAGAGTGTACTAGAGTGAAGTAGAGCCAAGAAGAGCCAGGGTAGAGTGTAGTAGAGTGAAGTAGAGCCATGTTAGAGTGCAGAAGAGTGAAGTAGAGCCAAGTAGAGACATGGTAGAGTGTAGTAGACTGAAGTAGAGCCAAGTAGAGCAATGGTAGAGCGTAGTAGACTGAAGTAGAGCCAAGTAGAGAAATGGTAGAGTGTGGTAGAGTGAAGTAGAGTCAAATAGAGCCATGATAGAGTGTAGTAGAGTAAAGTACAACAAGGTAGATCCAATTTAGAGTGTAGTAGAGTCAGGTAGAGCCATGGTAGTGTGTAGTAGAGTCAAGTAGAGCCATGGTACAGAGTAGTAGAGTGAAGTAGAGCAGTAGACCCAAGTAGAGCCATGGTAGACTATAGAGTCATGGAGGAGTGTAGTGAAGTAGAGCCAAGTAGAGTCATGGTAGAATGAAGTAGAGTCAAGAAGAGCCAAGGTAGGTTGTAGTACAGAGAATTAGAGCCAAGTAGAGCCTTGGTAGATTGTAGTAGAGTGAAGTAGAGCCAAGTAGAGCGATGGTAGAGTGTACTAGAGTGAAGTAGTGTCAAGTAGATCCAGGGTAGAGTGTAGTAGAGTCAAGTAGAGCCATGGTAGAGTGTAGAAGAGTGAAGAAGAGCGAAGTGGAGACATGGTAGAGTGCAGTAGACTGAATTAGAACCAAGTAGATCCATGGTAGAGTGTAGTAGACAGAAGTAGAGACAAGTAGAGAAATGGTAGAGTGTGGTAGAGAGAAGTAGAGTCAAATAGAGCCATAATAGAGTGTAGTAGAGTGAAGTACAACAAGGTAGATCCAATGTAGAGTGTAGTAGAGTCAGGTAGAGCCATGAGTAGTGTGTAGTAGAGTCAAGTAGAGCCATGGTAGAGAGTAGAGTGAAGTAGAGCAGTAGACCCAAGTAGAGCCATGTTATAGTATAGAGCCATGGAGGAGTGTAGTGAAGTAGAGACAAGTAGAGCCATGGTAGAGTGAAGTATAGAGTCAAGTAAAGCCATGGTAGGTTGTAGTTGAGTGAAGTATAGCGGAGTAGAGCCATGGTAGAGTGTACTAGAGTGAAGTAGAGCCAAGTAGAGACAGGGTAGAGTGTAGTAGAGTGAAGTAGAGCGATGGTAGAGTGTAGAAGAGTGAAGTAGAGCCAAGTAGAGCCATGGTAGAGGGTAGTAGACTGAAGTAGAGCCAAGTAGAGCCATGGTAGAGTGTAGTAGACTGAAGTACAGCCAAGTAGAGAAATGGTAGAGTGTGGTAGAGTGAAGTAGTGTCAAATAGAGAAATGATAGAGTGTGGTAGAGTGAAGTACAACAAGGTAGATCCAATGTAGAGTGTACTAGAGTCAGGTAGAACCATGGTAGTGTGTAGTAGAGTCAAGTAGAGCCATGGTAGAGAGTAGTAGAGTGAAGTAGAGCAGTAGACCCAAGTAGAGCCATGGTAGACTATAGAGTCATGGAGGAGTGTAGTGAAGTAGAGCCAAGTAGAGTCATGGTAGAATGAAGTAGAGTCAAGAAGAGCCAAGGTAGGTTGTAGTACAGAGAAGTAGAGCCAAGTAGAGCCTTGGTAGAGTGTAGTAGAGTGAAGTAGAGCCAAGTAGAGCGATGGTTGAGTGTACTAGAGTGAAGTAGTGTCAAGTAGATCCAGGGTAGAGTGTAGTAGAGTCAAGTAGAGCCATGGTATAGAGTGTAGAAGAGTGAAGAAGAGCGAAGTAGAGACATGGTAGAGTGCAGTAGACTGAATTAGAACCAAGTAGATCCATGGTAGAGTGTAGTAGACAGAAGTAGAGACAAGTAGAGAAATGGTAGAGTGTGGTAGAGAGAAGTAGAGTCAAATAGAGCCATAATAGAGTGTAGTAGAGTGAAGTACAACAAGGTAGATCCAATGTAGAGTGTAGTAGAGTCAGGTAGAGCCATGAGTAGTGTGTAGTAGAGTCAAGTAGAGCCATGGTAGAGAGTAGAGTGAAGTAGAGCAGTAGACCCAAGTAGAGCCATGTTATAGTATAGAGCCATGGAGGAGTGTAGTGAAGTAGAGACAAGTAGAGCCATGGTAGAGTGAAGTATAGAGTCAAGTAGAGCCATGGTAGGTTGTAGTTGAGTGAAGTATAGCGGAGTAGAGCCATGGTAGAGTGTACTAGAGTGAAGTAGAGCCAAGTAGAGCCATGGTAGAGGGTAGTAGACTGAAGTAGAGCCAAGTAGAGCAATGGTAGAGTGTAGTAGACTGAAGTACAGCCAAGTAGAGAAATGGTAGAGTGTGGTAGAGTGAAGTAGTGTCAAATAGAGAAATGATAGAGTGTGGTAGAGTGAAGTACAACAAGGTAGATCCAATGTAGAGTGTACTAGAGTCAGGTAGAGCCATGGTAGTGTGTAGTAGAGTCAAGTAGAGCCATGGTAGAGAGTAGTAGAGTGAAGTAGAGCAGTAGACCCAAGTAGAGCCATGGTAGAGTATAGAGCCATGGAGGAGTGTAGTGAAGTAGAGCCAAGAAGTGCCATGGTAGAGTGAAGTAGAGTCAAGTAGAGCAATGGTAGGTTGTAGTAGAGTGAAGTAGAGCCGAGTAGAGCCATTGTAGAGTGTAGTAGAGAGAAGTAGAGCCTAGTAGAGCCATGGTAGAGTGTACTAGAGTTAAGTAGAGCCAAGTAGAGCCAGGGTGGAGTGTAGTAGAGTGAAGTAGAGCAATGCTAGAGTGTAGAAGAGTGAAGTAGAGCCTTGTAGGGACATGGTAGAGTGTAGTAGACTGAAGTAGAGCCAAGTAGAGCCATGGTAGAGTGTAGTAGACTGAAGTAGAGTCAAGTAGAGAAATGGTAGAGTGTGGTAGAGTGAATTAGAGTCAAATAGAGCCATGATAGAGTGTAGTAGAGTGAAGTACAACAAGGTAGATCCAATGTAGAGTGTAGTAGAGTCAGGTAGTGCCATGGTAGTGTGTAGTAGAGTCACGTAGAGCCATGGTAGAGAGCAGTAGAGTGAAGTAGAGCAGTAGACCAAAGTAGAGCCATGGTAGAGTATAGAGCCATTGAGGAGTGTAGTGAAGTTGAGCCAAATAGAGCCATGGTAGAGTGAAGTAGAGTCAAGTTGAGTCATGGTAGGTTGTGGTAGAGTGAAGGAGAGCCGAGTAGAGCCATGGTAGAGTGCAGTAGAGTGAACTAGAGCCAATTAGAGCCATGGTAGAGTGTACTAGAGTGAAGTAGAGCCAAGAAGAGCCAGTGTAGAGTGTAGTAGAGTCAATTAGAGGCATAGTAGAGTGTAGAAGAGTCAAGTAGAGCCAAGTAGAGCCATGGTAGAGTGTAGTAGACTGAAGTAGAGCCAAGTAGAGCAATGGTAGAGCGTAGTAGACTGAAGTAGAGCCAAGTAGAGAAATGGTAGAGTGTGGTAGAGTGAAGTAGAGTCAAATAGAGCCATGATATAGTGTAGTAGAGTGAAGTACAACAAGGTAGATCCAATTTAGAGTGTAGTAGAGTCAGGTAGAGCCATGGTAGTGTGTAGTAGAGTCAAGTAGAGCCATGGTAGAGAGTAGTAGAGTGAAGTAGAGCAGTAGACCCAAGTAGAGCCATGGTAGACTATGGAGTCATGGAGGAGTGTAGTGAAGTAGAGCCAAGTAGAGTCATGGTAGAATGAAGTAGAGTCAAGTAGAGCCATGGTAGGTTGTAGTAGAGAGAAGTAGAGCCGAGGAGAGCCATGGTAGAGTGTAGTAGAGTGATGTAGAGCCAAGTAGAGCGATGGTAGAATGTACTAGAGTGAAGTAGTGTCAAGTAGATCCAGGGTAGAGTGTAGTAGAGTCAAGTAGAGCCATGGTAGAGTGTAGAAGAGTGAAGAAGAGCCAAGTAGAGACATGGTAGAGTGCAGTAGACTGAAGTAGAGCCAAGTAGAGCCATGGTAGAGTGTATTAGACAGAAGTAGAGCCAAGTAGAGAAATGATAGAGTGTAGTAGAGTGAAGTACAACAAGGTAGTTCCAATGTAGAGTGTAGTAGAGTCAGGTAGAGCCATGGTTGTGTGTAGTAGAGTCAACTAGAGCCATGGTAGGGAGTAGAGTGAAGTAGAGCAGTAGACCCAAGTAGAGCCATGTTAGAGTATAGAGCCATGGAGGAGTGTAGTGAAGTAGAGCCAAGTAGAGCCATTTTAGAGTGAAGTAGAGTCAAGTAGAGCCATGGTAGGTTGTAGTTGAGTGAAGTAGAGCGGAGTAGAGCCATGGTAGAGTGTACTAGAGTGAAGTAGAGCCAAGTAGAGACAGGGTAGAGTGTAGTAGAGTGAAGTAGAGCGATGGTAGAGTGTAGAAGAGTGAAGTAGAGCCAAGTAGAGCCATGGTAGAGAGTAGTAGAGTGAAGTAGATCAGTAGACCCAAGTAGGGCCATGGTAGAGTATAGAGCCATGGAGGAGTGTAGTGAAGTAGAGCCACGTAGAGCCATGGTAGAGTGAAGTAGAGTCAAGTAGAGCCATGGTAGGTTGTAGTAGAGTGAAGTAGAGCCGAGTAGAGCCATGGTAGAGTGTAGTAGAGTGAAGTAGAGCCAAGTAGAGCCATGGTAGAGTGTACTAGAGTGAAGTAGAGCGAAGTAGAGCCAGGGTAGAGTGTAGTAGAGTGAAGTAGAGCAATGGTAGAGCATAGAAGAGTGAAGTGGAGCCAAGTAGAGCCATGGTAAAGTGTAGTAGACTTAAGTAGAGCCAAGTAGAGCAATGGTAGAGTGTAGTAGACTGAAGTAGAGCCAAGTAGAGAAATGGTTGAGTGTGGTAGAGTGAAGTAGAGTCAAATAGAGCAATGATAGAGTGTAGTAGAGTGAAGTACAACAAGGTAGATTCAATGTAGAGTGTACTAGAGTCAGGTAGAGCCATGATAGTGTGTAGTAGAGTCAAGTAGATCCATGGTAGAGAGCAGTAGAGTGAAGTAGAGCAGTAGACCCAAGTAGAGCCATGGTAGAGTATAGAGCCATTGAGTAGTGTAGTGAAGTTGAGCCAAATAGAGCCATGGTAGAGTGAAGTAGAGTTAAGTTGAGTCATGGTAGGTTGTGGTAGAGTGAAAGAGAGCCGAGTAGAGCCATGGTAGAGTGCAGTAGAGTGAACTAGAGCCAATTAGAGCCATGGTAGAGTGTACTAGAGTGAAGTAGAGCCAAGAAGAGCCAGTGTAGAGTGTAGTAGAGTCAATTAGAGGCATAGTAGAGTGTAGAAGAGTCAAGTAGAGCCAAGTAGAGCCATGGTAGAGTGTAGTAGACTGAAGTAGAGCCAAGTAGAGCAATGGTAGAGCGTAGTAGACTGAAGTAGAGCCAAGTAGAGAAATGGTAGAGTGTGGTAGAGTGAAGTAGAGTCAAATAGAGCGATGATATAGTGTAGTAGAGTGAAGTACAACAAGGTAGATCCAATGTTGAGTGTAGTAGAGTCAGGTAGAGCCATGGTAGTGTGTAGTAGAGTCAAGTAGAGCCATGGTAGAGAGTAGTAGAGTGAAGTAGAGCAGTAGACTTAAGTAGAGCCAAGGTAGTGTATAGAGTCATGGAGGAGTGTAGTGAAGTAGAGCCAAGTAGCGCCATGGTAGAGTGAAGTAGAGTCAAGCAGAGCCATGGTAGGTTGTAGTAGAGTGAAGTAGAGACGAGTAGAATCATGGTAGAGTGTAGTAGAGTGAAGTAGAGCCAAGTAGAGCCATGGTAGAGTGTACTAGAGTGAAGTAGAGCAATGGTAGAGTGTAGAAGAGTGAAGTAGAGCAAAGTAGATCCATGGTAGGGTGTGGTAGACTGAAGTAGAGACAAGTTGAGCCTAAGTAGAGTGTAGTAGACTGAAGAAGAGCCATGTAGAGAAATGGTAGAGTGTGGTAGAGTGAAGTAGAGTCAAATAGAGCTATGATAGAGTGTAGTAGAGTGAAGTACAACAAGGAAGATCCAATGTATAGAGTGTAGTAGAGTCAGGTAGAGCCATGGTAGTGTGTAGTAGAGTCAAGTAGAGCCATGGTGGAGAGTAGTAGAGTGAAGTAGATCAGTAGACCCAAGTAGGGCCATGGTGGAGTATAGAGCCATGGAGGAGTGTAGTGAAGTAGAGCCACGTACAGCCATGGTAGAGTGAAGTAGAGTCAAGTAGAGCCATGGTAGGTTGTAGTAGAGTGAAGCAGAGCCGAGTAGAGCCATGGTAGAGTGTAGTAGAGTGAAGTAGAGCCGAGTAGAGCCATGGTAGAATGTAGTAGAGTGAAGTAGAGCGAAGTAGAGCCAGGGTAGAGTGTAGTAGAGTGAAGTAGAGCAATGGTAGAGCATAGAAGAGTGAAGTAGAGCCAAGTAGAGACATGGTAGATTGTAGTAGACTGAAGTAGAGCCAAGCACCGAAATGGTAGAGTGTGGTAGAGTGAAGTAGAGTCTAATAGAGCCATGGTAGAGTGTAGTAGAGTGAAGTACAACAAGGTAGATCCAATGTAGAGTGTAGTAGAGTCAGGTAGAGCCATGGTAGTGTGTAGTAGAGTCAAGTAGAGCCATGGTAGAGAGTAGTAGAGTGAAGTAGAGCAGTAGACCTAAGTAGAGCCAAGGTAGTGTATAGAGTCATGGAGGAGTGTAGTGAAGTAGAGCCAAGTAGCGCCATGGTAGAGTGAAGTAGAGTCAAGCAGAGCCATGGTAGGTTGTAGTAGAGTGAAGTAGAGACGAGTAGAATCATGGTAGAGTGTAGTAGAGTGAAGTAGAGCCAAGTAGAGCCATGGTAGAGTGTGCTAGAGTGAAGCAGAGCCAATTTGATCCAGGGTAGAGTGTAGTAGAGTGAAGTAGAGCAATGGTAGTGTGTAGAAGAGTGAAGTAGAGCAAAGTAGATCCATGGTAGGGTGTGGTAGACTGAAGTAGAGACAAGTTGAGCCATGGTAGAGTGTAGTAGACTGAAGTAGAGCAAAGTAGAGAAATGGTAGAGTGTGGTAGAGTGAAGTAGAGTCAAATAGAGCCATGATAGAGTGTAGTAGAGTGAAGTAGAAGGTAGATCCAATGTAGAGTGTAGTAGAGTCCGGTAGAGCCATGGTAGTGTGTAGTAGAGTCAAGTAGAGCCATGGTAGAGAGTAGTAGAGGGAAGTAGAGCAGTAGACCCAAGTAGAGCTATGGTAGAGTATAGAGCCATGGAGGAGTGTAGTGAAGAAGAGCCAAGTAGAGCCATGGTAGAGTGAAGGAGAGTCAAATAGAGCCATGGAAGGTTGTAGTAGAGTGAAGTAGAACCGAGTAGAGTCATGGTAGAGTGTAGTAGAATGAAGTGGAGCCAAGTAGAGCCATGGTAGAGTGTACTAGATTGAAGTAGAGGCAAGTACAGCCAGGGTAGAGTGTAGTAGAGTGAAGTAGAGCCATGGTAGAGTGTAGAAGAGTGAAGTAGAGCCAAGTAGAGCGATGGTAGAGTGTAGTAGAGTGAAGTACAACAAGGTAGATCCAATGTAGAGTGTAATAGAGTCAGGCAGAGCCATGGTAGTGTGTAGTAGAGTCAAGTAGAGCCATGGTAGAGAGTAGTAGAGTGAAGTAGAGCAGTAGACCCAAGTAGAGCCATGGTAGAGCATAGAGCCATGGAGGAGTGTAATGAAGTAGAGCGAAGTAGAGCCATGTAAGAGTGAAGTAGAGTCAAGTAGAGCCATGGTAGGTTGTAGTATAGTGAAGTAGAGCCGAGTAGAGCCATGGTAAAGAGAACTAGAGTGAAGTAGAGTCAAGTAGAGCCATGGTAGGTTGTAGTAGAGTGAAGTAGAGCCGAGTAGAGCCATGGTAGTGTGTAGTAGAGTGAAGTAGAGCCAAGTAGAGCGATGGTAGAGTGTACTAGAGTGAAGTAGAGCGAAGTAGAGCCAGGGTAGAGTGTAGTAGAGTGAAGTAGAGCAATGGTAGAGCATAGAAGAGTGAAGTAGAGCCAAGTAGAGCCATGGTAAAGTGTAGTAGACTTAAGTAGAGCCAAGTAGAGACATGGTAGATTGTAGTAGACTGAAGTAGAGCCAAGCACAGAAATGGTAGAGTGTGGTAGAGTGAAGTAGAGTCTAATAGAGCCATGATAGAGTGTAGTAGAGTGAAGTACAACAAGGTAGATCCAATGTTGAGTGTAGTAGAGTCAGGTAGAGCCATGGTAGTGTGTAGTAGAGTCAAGTAGAGCCATGGTAGAGAGTAGTAGAGTGAAGTAGAGCAGTAGACCTAAGTAGAGCCAAGGTAGTGTATAGAGTCATGGAGGAGTGTAGTGAAGTAGAGCCAAGTAGCGCCATGGTAGAGTAAAGTAGAGTCAAGCAGAGCCATGGTAGGTTGTAGTAGAGTGAAGTAGAGACGAGTAGAATCATGGTAGAGTGTAGTAGAGTGAAGTAGAGCCAAGTAGAGCCATGGTAGAGTGTACTAGAGTGAAGTAGAGCAATGGTAGAGTGTAGAAGAGTGAAGTAGAGCAAAGTAGATCCATGGTAGGGTGTGGTAGACTGAAGTAGAGACAAGTTGAGCCTAAGTAGAGTGTAGTAGACTGAAGAAGAGCCAAGTAGAGAAATGGTAGAGTGTGGTAGAGTGAAGTAGAGTCAAATAGAGCTATGATAGAGTGTAGTAGAGTGAAGTACAACAAGGAAGATCCAATGTATAGAGTGTAGTAGAGTCAGGTAGAGCCATGGTAGTGTGTAGTAGAGTCAAGTAGAGCCATGGTAGAGAGTAGTAGAGTGAAGTAGATCAGTAGACCCAAGTAGGGCCATGGTGGAGTATAGAGCCATGGAGGAGTGTAGTGAAGTAGAGCCACGTACAGCCATGGTAGAGTGAAGTAGAGTCAAGTAGAGCCATGGTAGGTTGTAGTAGAGTGAAGCAGAGCCGAGTAGAGCCATGGTAGAGTGTAGTAGAGTGAAGTAGAGCCGAGTAGAGCCATGGTAGAATGTAGTAGAGTGAAGTAGAGCGAAGTAGAGCCAGGGTAGAGTGTAGTAGAGTGAAGTAGAGCAATGGTAGAGCATAGAAGAGTGAAGTAGAGCCAAGTAGAGACATGGTAGATTGTAGTAGACTGAAGTAGAGCCAAGCACCGAAATGGTAGAGTGTGGTAGAGTGAAGTAGAGTCTAATAGAGCCATGGTAGAGTGTAGTAGAGTGAAGTACAACAAGGTAGATCTAATGTAGAGTGTAGTAGAGTCAGGTAGAGCCATGGTAGTGTGTAGTAGAGTCAAGTAGAGCCATGGTAGAGAGTAGTAGAGTGAAGTAGAGCAGTAGACCTAAGTAGAGCCAAGGTAGTGTATAGAGTCATGGAGGAGTGTAGTGAAGTAGAGCCAAGTAGCGCCATGGTAGAGTGAAGTAGAGTCAAGCAGAGCCATGGTAGGTTGTAGTAGAGTGAAGTAGAGACGAGTAGAATCATGGTAGAGTGTAGTAGAGTGAAGTAGAGCCAAGTAGAGCCATGGTAGAGTGTGCTAGAGTGAAGCAGAGCCAATTTGATCCAGGGTAGAGTGTAGTAGAGTGAAGTAGAGCAATGGTAGTGTGTAGAAGAGTGAAGTAGAGCAAAGTAGATCCATGGTAGGGTGTGGTAGACTGAAGTAGAGACAAGTTGAGCCATGGTAGAGTGTAGTAGACTGAAGTAGAGCAAAGTAGAGAAATGGTAGAGTGTGGTAGAGTGAAGTAGAGTCAAATAGAGCCATGATAGAGTGTAGTAGAGTGAAGTAGAAGGTAGATCCAATGTAGAGTGTAGTAGAGTCCGGTAGAGCCATGGTAGTGTGTAGTAGAGTCAAGTAGAGCCATGGTAGAGAGTAGTAGAGGGAAGTAGAGCAGTAGACCCAAGTAGAGCTATGGTAGAGTATAGAGCCATGGAGGAGTGTAGTGAAGAAGAGCCAAGTAGAGCCATGGTAGAGTGAAGGAGAGTCAAATAGAGCCATGGAAGGTTGTAGTAGAGTGAAGTAGAACCGAGTAGAGTCATGGTAGAGTGTAGTAGAATGAAGTGGAGCCAAGTAGAGCCATGGTAGAGTGTACTAGATTGAAGTAGAGGCAAGTACAGCCAGGGTAGAGTGTAGTAGAGTGAAGTAGAGCCATGGTAGAGTGTAGAAGAGTGAAGTAGAGCCAAGTAGAGCGATGGTAGAGTGTAGTAGAGTGAAGTACAACAAGGTAGATCCAATGTAGAGTGTAATAGAGTCAGGCAGAGCCATGGTAGTGTGTAGTAGAGTCAAGTAGAGCCATGGTAGAGAGTAGTAGAGTGAAGTAGAGCAGTAGACCCAAGTAGAGCCATGGTAGAGCATAGAGCCATGGAGGAGTGTAATGAAGTAGAGCGAAGTAGAGCCATGTTAGAGTGAAGTAGAGTCAAGTAGAGCCATGGTAGGTTGTAGTATAGTGAAGTAGAGCCGAGTAGAGCCATGGTAAAGAGAACTAGAGTGAAGTAGAGTCAAGTAGAGCCAGGGTAGAGTGTAGTAGAGTGAAGTAGAGCCGAGTAGAGCCATGGTAGTGTGTAGTAGAGTGAAGTAGAGCCAAGTAGAGCCATGGTAGAGTGTACTAGAGTGAAGTAGAGCGAAGTAGAGCCAGGGTAGAGTGTAGTAGAGTGAAGTAGAGCAATGGTAGAGCATAGAAGAGTGAAGTAGAGCCAAGTAGAGCCATGGTAAAGTGTAGTAGACTTAAGTAGAGCCAAGTAGAGACATGGTAGATTGTAGTAGACTGAAGTAGAGCCAAGTAGAGAAATGGTAGAGTGTGGTAGAGTGAAGTAGAGTCTAATAGAGCCATGATAGAGTGTAGTAGAGTGAAGTACAACAAGGTAGATCCAATGTTGAGTGTAGTAGAGTCAGGTAGAGCCATGGTAGTGTGTAGTAGAGTCAAGTAGAGCCATGGTAGAGAGTAGTAGAGTGAAGTAGAGCAGTAGACCTAAGTAGAGCCAAGGTAGTGTATAGAGTCATGGAGGAGTGTAGTGAAGTAGAGCCAAGTAGCGCCATGGTAGAGTGAAGTAGAGTCAAGCAGAGCCATGGTAGGTTGTAGTAGAGTGAAGTAGAGACGAGTAGAATCATGGTAGAGTGTAGTAGAGTGAAGTAGAGCCAAGTAGAGCCATGGTAGAGTGTACTAGAGTGAAGTAGAGCAATGGTAGAGTGTAGAAGAGTGAAGTAGAGCAAAGTAGATCCATGGTAGGGTGTGGTAGACTGAAGTAGAGACAAGTTGAGCCTAAGTAGAGTGTAGTAGACTGAAGAAGAGCCAAGTAGAGAAATGGTAGAGTGTGGTAGAGTGAAGTAGAGTCAAATAGAGCTATGATAGAGTGTAGTAGAGTGAAGTACAACAAGGAAGATCCAATGTATAGAGTGTAGTAGAGTCAGGTAGAGCCATGGTAGTGTGTAGTAGAGTCAAGTAGAGCCATGGTAGAGAGTAGTAGAGTGAAGTAGATCAGTAGACCCAAGTAGGGCCATGGTAGAGTATAGAGCCATGGAGGAGTGTAGTGAAGTAGAGCCACGTACAGCCATGGTAGAGTGAAGTAGCGTCAAGTAGAGCCATGGTAGGTTGTAGTAGAGTGAAGCAGAGCCGATTAGAGCCATGATAGAGTGTAGTAGAGTGAAGTAGAGCCGAGTAGAGCCATGGTAGAATGTAGTAGAGTGAAGTAGAGCGAAGTAGAGCCAGGGTAGAGTGTAGTAGAGTGAAGTAGAGCAATGGTAGAGCATAGAAGAGTGAAGTAGAGCCAAGTAGAGACATGGTAGATTGTAGTAGACTGAAGTAGAGCCAAGCACCGAAATGGTAGAGTGTGGTAGAGTGAAGTAGAGTCTAATAGAGCCATGGTAGAGTGTAGTAGAGTGAAGTACAACAAGGTAGATCCAATGTAGAGTGTAGTAGAGTCAGGTAGAGCCATGGTAGTGTGTAGTAGAGTCAAGTAGAGCCATGGTAGAGAGTAGTAGAGTGAAGTAGAGCAGTAGACCTAAGTAGAGCCAAGGTAGTGTATAGAGTCATGGAGGAGTGTAGTGAAGTAGAGCCAAGTAGCGCCATGGTAGAGTGAAGTAGAGTCAAGCAGAGCCATGGTAGGTTGTAGTAGAGTGAAGTAGAGACGAGTAGAATCATGGTAGAGTGTAGTAGAGTGAAGTAGAGCCAAGTAGAGCCATGGTAGAGTGTGCTAGAGTGAAGCAGAGCCAATTTGATCCAGGGTAGAGTGTAGTAGAGTGAAGTAGAGCAATGGTAGTGTGTAGAAGAGTGAAGTAGAGCAAAGTAGATCCATGGTAGGGTGTGGTAGACTGAAGTAGAGACAAGTTGAGCCATGGTAGAGTGTAGTAGACTGAAGTAGAGCAAAGTAGAGAAATGGTAGAGTGTGGTAGAGTGAAGTAGAGTCAAATAGAGCCATGATAGAGTGTAGTAGAGTGAAGTAGAAGGTAGATCCAATGTAGAGTGTAGTAGAGTCCGGTAGAGCCATGGTAGTGTGTAGTAGAGTCAAGTAGAGCCATGGTAGAGAGTAGTAGAGGGAAGTAGAGCAGTAGACCCAAGTAGAGCTATGGTAGAGTATAGAGCCATGGAGGAGTGTAGTGAAGAAGAGCCAAGTAGAGCCATGGTAGAGTGAAGGAGAGTCAAGTAGAGCCATGGAAGGTTGTAGTAGAGTGAAGTAGAACCGAGTAGAGTCATGGTAGAGTGTAGTAGAATGAAGTGGAGCCAAGTAGAGCCATGGTAGAGTGTACTAGATTGAAGTAGAGGCAAGTACAGCCAGGGTAGAGTGTAGTAGAGTGAAGTAGAGCCATGGTAGAGTGTAGAAGAGTGAAGTAGAGCCAAGTAGAGCGATGGTAGAGTGTAGTAGAGTGAAGTACAACAAGGTAGATCCAATGTAGAGTGTAATAGAGTCAGGCAGAGCCATGGTAGTGTGTAGTAGAGTCAAGTAGAGCTATGGTAGAGAGTAGTAGAGTGAAGTAGAGCAGTAGACCCAAGTAGAGCCATGGTAGAGCATAGAGCCATGGAGGAGTGTAATGAAGTAGAGCGAAGTAGAGCCATGTTAGAGTGAAGTAGAGTCAAGTAGAGCCATGGTAGGTTGTAGTAGAGTGAAGTAGAGCCGAGTAGAGCCATGGTAAAGAGAACTAGAGTGAAGTAGAGTCAAGTAGAGCCAGGGTAGAGTGTAGTAGAGTGAAGTAGAGCAATGGTAGAGTTTAGAAGAGTGAAGTAGAGCCAAGTAGAGCCATGGTAGAGTGTAGTAGACTGAAGTAGAGCCAAGTAGAGCCATTGTAGAGTGTAGTAGACAGAAGACGAGCCAAGTAGAGAAATGGTAGAGTGTGGTAGAGTGAAATAGAGTCAAATAGAGCCATGATAGAGTGTAGTAGAGGGAAGTACAACCAGGTAGAGCCAATGGAGAGTGTAAAAGAGTCAGGTAGAGCCTTGGTAGTGTGTAGTAGAGTCAAGTAGAGCCATGGTAGAGTGAAGTAGAGTCAAGTAGAGCCATGGTAGGTTGTAGTAGAGTGAAGTAGAGCCGAGTAGAGCCATCGTAGTGTGTACTAGAGTGAAGTAGAGCCAAGTAGAGCGAGGGTAGAGTGTAGTAGAGTGAAGTAGAGCCATGTTAGAGTGTAGAAGAGTGAAGTAGAGCCGAGTAGAGCATTGGTAGAGTGTAGTAGACTGAAGTAGAGCCAACTAGAGCCTTGGTAGAGTGAAGTGGACTGAAGTAGAGGCAAGTAGAGAAATGGTAGAGTGCGGTAGAGTGAAGTAGAGTCAAATAGAGCCATGATAGAGTGTAGTAGAGTGAAGTATAACAAGGTAGATCCAATGTAGAGTGTAGTAGAGTCAGGTAAAGCCATGGTAGTGTGTAGTAGAGTCAAGTAGAGCATTGGTAGAGAGTAGTAGAGTGAAGTAGAGCAGTACACCCAAGTAGAGCCAAGGTAGAGTATAGAGTCATGGAGGAGTGTAGTGAAGTAGAGCCAAGTAGCGCCATGGTAGAGTGAAGTACAGTCAAGTAGAGCCATGGTAGGTTGTAGTAGAGTGAAGTAGAGACGAGTAGAGTCATGGTAGAGTGTAGTAGAGTGAAGTAGAGCCAAGTAGAGCCATGGTAGAGTGTAGTAGAGTGAAGTAGAGCGAAGTAGAGCCAGGGTAGAGTGTAGTAGAGTGAAGTAGAGCAATGGTAGAGCATAGAAGAGTGAAGTAGAGCCAAGTAGAGACATGGTATACAGCCAAGTAGAGACATGGTAGAGTGTAGTAGACTGAAGTAGAGCCAAGTAGAGCAATGATAGAGCGTAGTAGACTGAAGTAGAACCAAGTAGAGAAATGGTAGAGTATGGTAGAGTGAAGTAGAGTCAAATAGAGCCATGATAGAGTGTAGTAGAGTCAAGTAGAGCCATGGTAGAGAATAGTAGAGTGAAGTAGAACAGTAGACCAAAGTAGAGCCATGGTAGACTATAGAGTCATGGAGGAGTGTAGTGAAGTAGAGCCAAGTAGAGTCATGGTAGAATGAAGTAGAGTCAAGTAGAGCCATGGTAGGTTGTAGTAGAGAGAAGTACAGCCGAGTAGAGCCATGGTAGAGTGTAGTAGAGTGAAGTAGAGCCAAGTAGAGCGATGGTAGAGTGTACTAGAGTGAAATAGTGTCAAGTAGATCCAGGGTAGAGTGTAGTAGAGTCAAGTAGAGCCATGGTAGAGTGTAGATGAGTGAAGAAGAGCCAAGTAGAGACATGGTAGAGTGCAGTAGACTGAAGTGGAGCCAAGTAGAGCCATGGTAGAGTGTAGTAGACAGAAGTAGAGCCAAGTAGAGAAATGGTAGAGTGTGGTAGAGTGAAGTAGAGTCAAATAGAGCCATGATAGAGTGTAGTAGAGTGAAGTACAACAAGGTAGATCCAATGTAGAGTGTAGTAGAGTCAGGTAGAGCCATGGTAGTGTGTAATAGAGTCAAGTAGAGCCATGGTAGAGAGTAGAGTGAAGTAGAGCAGTAGACCCAAGTAGAGCCATGTTAGAGTATAGAGCCATGGAGGAGTGTAGTGAAGTAGAGCCAAGTAGAGCCATGGTAGAGTGAAGTAGAGTCAAGTAGAGCCATGGTAGGTTGTATTTGAGTGAAGTAGAGCGGAGTAGAGCCATGGTAGAGTGTACTAGAGTGAAGTAGAGCCAAGTGGAGACATGGTAGAGTGTAGTAGACTGAAGTAGAGGGAAGTAGAGCAATGGTAGAGTGTAGTAGACTGAAGGAGAGCCAAGTAGAGAAATGGTAGAGTGTGATAGAGTGAAGTAGAGTCAAATAGAGCGATGATAGAGTGTAGTAGAGTGAAGTACAACAAGATAGATCCAATGTAAAGTGTAGTAGAGTCCGGTAGAGCCATGGTAGTGTGTAGTAGAGTCAAGTAGAGCCATGGTAGAGAGTAGTAGATTGAAGTAGAGCAGTAGACCCATGTAGAGCCATGGTAGGGTATAGAGCCATGGAGGAGTGTAGTGAAGTAGAGCCAAGTAGAGCCATGGTAGAGTAAAGTAGAGTCAAGTAGAGTCATGGTAGGTGGTAGTAGAGTGAAGTAGAGCCGAGTAGAGCCATTGTAGAGTGTAGTAGAGTAAAGTAGAGCCAAGTAGAGCCATGGTAGAGTGTACTAAAGTGAAGTAGAGCCAAGTAGAGCCATGGTAGAGTGTAGAAGAGTGAAGTAGAGCCAAGTAGAGACATGGTAGAGTGTAGTAGACTGAAGTAGAGCCAAGTAGAGAAATGGTAGAGTGTGGTAGAGTGAAGTAGAGTCAAATAGAGCCATGATAGAGTGTAGTAGAGTGAAGTACAACAAGGTAGATCCAATTTAGAGTGTAGTAGAGTCAGGTAGAGCCATGGTAGTGTGTAGTAGAGTGAAGTAGAGCCATGGTAGAGAGTAGAGTGAAGTAGAGCAGTAGACCCAGGTAGAGCCATGGTAGACTATAGAGTCATGGAAGAGTGTAGTGAAGTAGAGCAAAGTAGAGTCATGGTAGAATGAAGTAGAGTCAAGTAGAGCCATGGTAGGTTGTAGTAGAGAGAAGTAGAGCCGAGTAGAGCCATGGTAGAGTGTAGTAGGGTGAAGTAGAGCAAAGTAGAGCGATGGTAGAGTGTACTAGAGTGAAGTAGTGTCAAGTAGATCCAGGGTAGAGTGTAGTAGAGTCAAGTAGAGCCATGGTAGAGTGTAGAAGAGTGAAGAAGAGCGAAGTAGAGACATGGTAGAGTGCAGTAGACTGAATTAGAACCAAGTAGATCCATGGTAGAGTGTAGTAGACAGAAGTAGAGACAAGTAGAGAAATGGTAGAGTGTGGTAGAGAGAAGTAGAGTCAAATAGAGCCATAATAGAGTGTAGTAGAGTGAAGTACAACAAGGTAGATCCAATGTAGAGTGTAGTAGAGTCAGGTAGAGCCATGAGTAGTGTGTAGTAGAGTCAAGTAGAGCCATGGTAGAGTGAAGTATAGAGTCAAGTAGAGCCATGGTAGGTTGTAGTTGAGTGAAGTATAGCGGAGTAGAGCCATGGTAGAGTGTACTAGAGTGAAGTAGAGCCCAGTAGAGACAGGGTAGAGTGTAGTAGAGTGAAGTAGAGCGATGGTAGAGTGTAGAAGAGTGAAGTAGAGCCAAGTAGAGCCATGGTAGAGGGTAGTAGACTGAAGTAGAGCCAAGTAGAGCCATGGTAGAGTGTAGTAGACTGAAGTACAGCCAAGTAGAGAAATGGTAGAGTGTGGTAGAGTGAAGTAGTGTCAAATAGAGAAATGATAGAGTGTGGTAGAGTGAAGTACAACAAGGTAGATCCAATGTAGAGTGTACTAGAGTCAGGTAGAGCCATGGTAGTGTGTAGTAGAGTCAAGTAGAGCCATGGTAGAGAGTAGTAGAGTGAAGTAGAGCAGTAGACCCAAGTAGAGCCATGGTAGAGTATAGAGCCATGGAGGAGTGTAGTGAAGTAGAGCCAAGAAGTGCCATGGTAGAGTGAAGTAGAGTCAAGTAGAGCAATGGTAGGTTGTAGTAGAGTGAAGTAGAGCCGAGTAGAGCCATTGTAGAGTGTAGTAGAGAGAAGTAGAGCCTAGTAGAGCCATGGTAGAGTGTACTAGAGTTAAGTAGAGCCAAGTAGAGCCAGGGTGGAGTGTAGTAGAGTGAAGTAGAGCAATGCTAGAGTGTAGAAGAGTGAAGTAGAGCCTTGTAGGGACATGGTAGAGTGTAGTAGACTGAAGTAGAGCCAAGTAAAGCCATGGTAGAGTGTAGTAGACTGAAGTAGAGCCAAGTAGAGAAATGGTAGAGTGTGGTAGAGTGAATTAGAGTCAAATAGAGCCATGATAGAGTGTAGTAGAGTGAAGTACAACAAGGTAGATCCAATGTAGAGTGTAGTAGAGTCAGGTAGTGCCATGGTAGTGTGTAGTAGAGTCACGTAGAGCCATGGTAGACAGCAGTAGAGTGAAGTAGAGCAGTAGTCCAAAGTAGAGCCATGGTAGAGTATAGAGCCATTGAGGAGTGTAGTGAAGTTGAGCCAAATAGAGCCATGGTAGAGTGAAGTAGAGTCAAGTTGAGTCATGGTAGGTGTGGTAGAGTGAAGGAGAGCCGAGTAGAGCCATGGTAGAGTGCAGTAGAGTGAACTAGAGCCAATTAGAGCCATGGTAGAGTGTACTAGAGTGAAGTAGAGCCAAGAAGAGCCAGTGTAGAGTGTAGTAGAGTCAATTAGAGGCATAGTAGAGTGTAGAAGAGTCAAGTAGAGCCAAGTAGAGCCATGGTAGAGTGTAGTAGACTGAAGTAGAGCCAAGTAGAGCAATGGTAGAGCGTAGTAGACTGAAGTAGAGCCAAGTAGAGAAATGGTAGAGTGTGGTAGAGTGAAGTAGAGTCAAATAGAGCCATGATATAGTGTTGTAGAGTGAAGTACAACAAGGTAGATCCAATTTAGAGTGTAGTAGAGTCAGGTAGAGCCATGGTAGTGTGTAGTAGAGTCAAGTAGAGCCATGGTAGAGAGTAGTAGAGTGAAGTAGAGCAGTAGACCCAAGTAGAGCCATGGTAGACTATAGAGTCATGGAGGAGTGTAGTGAAGTAGAGCCAAGTAGAGTCATGGTAGAATGAAGTAGAGTCAAGTAGAGCCATGGTAGGTTGTAGTAGAGAGAAGTAGAGCCGAGGAGAGCCATGGTAGAGTGTAGTAGAGTGAAGTAGAGCCAAGTAGAGCGATGGTAGAATGTACTAGAGTGAAGTAGTGTCAAGTAGATCCAGGGTAGAGTGTAGTAGAGTCAAGTAGAGCCATGGTAGAGTGTAGAAGAGTGAAGAAGAGCCAAGTAGAGACATGGTAGAGTGCAGTAGACTGAAGTAGAGCCAAGTAGAGCCATGGTAGAGTGTAGTAGACAGAAGTAGAGCCAAGTAGAGAAATGATAGAGTGTAGTAGAGTGAAGTACAACAAGGTAGTTCCAATGTAGAGTGTAGTAGAGTCAGGTAGAGCCATGGTTGTGTGTAGTAGAGTCAACTAGAGCCATGGTAGGGAGTAGAGTGAAGTAGAGCAGTAGACCCAAGTAGAGCCATGTTAGAGTATAGAGCCATGGAGGAGTGTAGTGAAGTAGAGCCAAGTAGAGCCATTTTAGAGTGAAGTAGAGTCAAGTAGAGCCATGGTAGGTTGTAGTTGAGTGAAGTAGAGCGGAGTAGAGCCATGGTAGAGTGTACTAGAGTGAAGTAGAGCCAAGTAGAGACAGGGTAGAGTGTAGTAGAGTGAAGTAGAGCGATGGTAGAGTGTAGAAGAGTGAAGTAGAGCCAAGTAGAGCATTGGTAGAGAGTAGTAGAGTGAAGTAGATCAGTAGACCCAAGTAGGGCCATGGTAGAGTATAGAGCCATGGAGGAGTGTAGTGAAGTAGAGCCACGTAGAGCCATGGTAGAGTGAAGTAGAGTCAAGTAGAGCCATGGTAGGTTGTAGTAGAGTGAAGTAGAGCCGAGTAGAGCCATGGTAGAGTGTAGTAGAGTGAAGTAGAGCCAAGTAGAGCCATGGTAGAGTGTACTAGAGTGAAGTAGAGCGAAGTAGAGCCAGGGTAGAGTGTAGTAGAGTGAAGTAGAGCAATGGTAGAGCATAGAAGAGTGAAGTGGAGCCAAGTAGAGTCATGGTAAAGTGTAGTAGACTTAAGTAGAGCCAAGTAGAGCAATGGTAGAGTGTAGTAGACTGAAGTAGAGCCAAGTAGAGAAATGGTTGAGTGTGGTAGAGTGAAGTAGAGTCAAATAGAGCCATGATAGAGTGTAGTAGAGTGAAGTACAACAAGGTAGATTCAATGTAGAGTGTACTAGAGTCAGGTAGAGCCATGATAGTGTGTAGTAGAGTCAAGTAGATCCATGGTAGAGAGCAGTAGAGTGAAGTAGAGCAGTAGACCCAAGTAGAGCCATGGTAGAGTATAGAGCCATTGAGTGTTGTAGTGAAGTTGAGCCAAATAGAGCCATGGTAGAGTGAAGTAGAGTTAAGTTGAGTGATGGTAGGTTGTGGTAGAGTGAAAGAGAGCCGAGTAGAGCCATGGTAGAGTGCAGTAGAGTGAACTAGAGCCAATTAGAGCCATGGTAGTGTGTACTAGAGTGAAGTAGAGCCAAGAAGAGCCAGTGTAGAGTGTAGTAGAGTCAATTAGAGGCATAGTAGAGTGTAGAAGAGTCAAGTAGAGCCAAGTAGAGCCATGGTAGAGTGTAGTAGACTGAAGTAGAGCCAAGTAGAGAAATGGTAGAGCGTAGTAGACTGAAGTAGAGCTAAGTAGAGAAATGGTAGAGTGTGGTAGAGTGAAGTAGAGTCAAATAGAGCCATGATATAGTGTAGTAGAGTGAAGTACAACAAGGTAGATCCAATTTAGAGTGTAGTAGAGTCAGGTAGAGCCATGGTAGTGTGTAGTAGAGTCACGTAGAGCCATGGTAGAGAGTAGTAGAGTGAAGTAGAGCAGTAGACCCAAGTAGAGCCATGGTACACTATAGAGTCATGGAGGAGTGTAGTGAAGTAGAGCCAAGTAGAGTCATGGTAGAATGAAGTAGAGTCAAGTAGAGCCATGGTAGGTTGTAGTAGAGAGAAGTAGAGCCGAGGAGAGCCATGGTAGAGTGTAGTAGAGTGAAGTAGAGCCAAGTAGAGCGATAGTAGAATGTACTAGAGTGAAGTAGTGTCAAGTAGATCCAGGGTAGAGTGTAGTAGAGTCAAGTAGAGCCATGGTAGAGTGTAGAAGAGTGAAGAAGAGCCAAGTAGAGACATGGTAAAGTGCAGTAGACTGAAGTAGAGCCAAGTAGAGCCATGGTAGAGTGTAGTAGACAGAAGTGGAGCCAAGAAGAGAAATGATAGAGTGTAGTAGAGTGAAGTACAACAAGGTAGATCCAATGTAGAGTGTAGTAGAGTCAGGTAGAGCCATGGTAGTGTGTAGTAGAGTCAAGTAGAGCCATGGTAGAGAGTAGTAGAGTGAAGTAGATCAGTAGACCCAAGTAGGGCCATGGTAGAGTATAGAGCCATGGAGGAGTGTAGTGAAGTAGAACCACGTAGAGCCATGGTAGAGTGAAGTAGAGTCAAGTAGAGCCATGGTAGGTTGTAGTAGAGTGAAGTAGAGCCGAGTAGAGCCATGGTAGTGTGTAGTAGAGTGAAGTAGAGCCAAGTAGAGCCATGGTAGAGTGTACTAGAGTGAAGTAGAGCGAAGTAGAGCCAGGGTAGAGTGTAGTAGAGTGAAGTAGAGCAATGGTAGAGCATAGAAGAGTGAAGTAGAGCCAAGTAGAGCCATGGTAAAGTGTAGTAGACTTAAGTAGAGCCAAGTAGAGACATGGTAGATTGTAGTAGACTGAAGTAGAGCCAAGTAGAGAAATGGTAGAGTGTGGTAGAGTGAAGTAGAGTCTAATAGAGCCATGATAGAGTGTGGTAGAGTGAAGTACAACAAGGTAGATCCAATGTTGAGTGTAGTAGAGTCAGGTAGAGCCATGGTAGTGTGTAGTAGAGTCAAGTAGAGCCATGGTAGAGAGTAGTAGAGTGAAGTAGAGCAGTAGACCTAAGTAGAGCCAAGGTAGTGTATAGAGTCATGGAGTAGTGTAGTGAAGTAGAGCCAAGTAGCGCCATGGTAGAGTGAAGTAGAGTCAAGCAGAGCCATGGTAGGTTGTAGTAGAGTGAAGTAGAGACGAGTAGAATCATGGTAGAGTGTAGTAGAGTGAAGTAGAGCCAAGTAGAGCAATGGTAGAGTGTACTAGAGTGAAGTAGAGCAATGGTAGAGTGTAGAAGAGTGAAGTAGAGCAAAGTAGATCCATGGTAGGGTGTGGTAGACTGAAGTAGAGACAAGTTGAGCCTAAGTAGAGTGTAGTAGACTGAAGAAGAGCCAAGTAGAGAAATGGTAGAGTGTGGTAGAGTGAAGTAGAGTCAAATAGAGCTATGATAGAGTGTAGTAGAGTGAAGTACAACAAGGAAGATCCAATGTATAGAGTGTAGTAGAGTCAGGTAGAGCCATGGTAGTGTGTAGTAGAGTCAAGTAGAGCCATGGTAGAGAGTAGTAGAGTGAAGTAGATCAGTAGACCCAAGTAGGGCCATGGTAGAGTATAGAGCCATGGAGGAGTGTAGTGAAGTAGAGCCACGTACAGCCATGGTAGAGTGAAGTAGAGTCAAGTAGAGCGATAGTAGAATGTACTAGAGTGAAGTAGTGTCAAGTAGATCCAGGGTAGAGTGTAGTAGAGTCAAGTAGAGCCATGGTAGAGTGTAGAAGAGTGAAGAAGAACCAAGTAGAGACATGGTAGAGTGCAGTAGACTGAAGTAGAGCCAAGTAGAGCCATGGTAGAATGTAGTAGACAGAAGTGGAGCCAAGAAGAGAAATGATAGAGTGTAGTAGAGTGAAGTACAACAAGGTAGATCCAATGTAGAGTGTAGTAGAGTCAGGTAGAGCCATGGTAGTGTGTAGTAGAGTCAAGTAGAGCCATGGTAGAGAGTAGTAGAGTGAAGTAGATCAGTAGACCCAAGTAGGGCCATGGTAGAGTATAGAGCCATGGAGGAGTGTAGTGAAGTAGAACCACGTAGAGCCATGGTAGAGTGAAGTAGAGTCAAGTAGAGCCATGGTAGGTTGTAGTAGAGTGAAGTAGAGCCGAGTAGAGCCATGGTAGTGTGTAGTAGAGTGAAGTAGAGCCAAGTAGAGCCATGGTAGAGTGTACTAGAGTGAAGTAGAGCGAAGTAGAGCCAGGGTAGAGTGTAGTAGAGTGAAGTAGAGCAATGGTAGAGCATAGAAGAGTGAAGTAGAGCCAAGTAGAGCCATGGTAAAGTGTAGTAGACTTAAGTAGAGCCAAGTAGAGACATGGTAGATTGTAGTAGACTGAAGTAGAGCCAAGTAGAGAAATGGTAGAGTGTGGTAGAGTGAAGTAGAGTCTAATAGAGCCATGATAGAGTGTGGTAGAGTGAAGTACAACAAGGTAGATCCAATGTTGAGTGTAGTAGAGTCAGGTAGAGCCATGGTAGTGTGTAGTAGAGTCAAGTAGAGCCATGGTAGAGAGTAGTAGAGTGAAGTAGAGCAGTAGACCTAAGTAGAGCCAAGGTAGTGTATAGAGTCATGGAGTAGTGTAGTGAAGTAGAGCCAAGTAGCGCCATGGTAGAGTGAAGTAGAGTCAAGCAGAGCCATGGTAGGTTGTAGTAGAGTGAAGTAGAGACGAGTAGAATCATGGTAGAGTGTAGTAGAGTGAAGTAGAGCCAAGTAGAGCAATGGTAGAGTGTACTAGAGTGAAGTAGAGCAATGGTAGAGTGTAGAAGAGTGAAGTAGAGCAAAGTAGATCCATGGTAGGGTGTGGTAGACTGAAGTAGAGACAAGTTGAGCCTAAGTAGAGTGTAGTAGACTGAAGAAGAGCCAAGTAGAGAAATGGTAGAGTGTGGTAGAGTGAAGTAGAGTCAAATAGAGCTATGATAGAGTGTAGTAGAGTGAAGTACAACAAGGAAGATCCAATGTATAGAGTGTAGTAGAGTCAGGTAGAGCCATGGTAGTGTGTAGTAGAGTCAAGTAGAGCCATGGTAGAGAGTAGTAGAGTGAAGTAGATCAGTAGACCCAAGTAGGGCCATGGTAGAGTATAGAGCCATGGAGGAGTGTAGTGAAGTAGAGCCACGTACAGCCATGGTAGAGTGAAGTAGAGTCAAGTAGAGCCATGGTAGGTTGTAGTAGAGTGAAGCAGAGCCGAGTAGAGCCATGGTAGAGTGTAGTAGAGTGAAGTAGAGCCGAGTAGAGCCATGGTAGAATGTAGTAGAGTGAAGTAGAGCGAAGTAGAGCCAGGGTAGAGTGTAGTAGAGTGAAGTAGAGCAATGGTAGAGCATAGAAGAGTGAAGTAGAGCCAAGTAGAGACATGGTAGATTGTAGTAGACTGAAGTAGAGCCAAGCACCGAAATGGTAGAGTGTGGTAGAGTGAAGTAGAGTCTAATAGAGCCATCGTAGAGTGTAGTAGAGTGAAGTACAACAAGGTAGATCCAATGTAGAGTGTAGTAGAGTCAGGTAGAGCCATGGTAGTGTGTAGTAGAGTCAAGTAGAGCCATGGTAGAGAGTAGTAGAGTGAAGTAGAGCAGTAGACCTAAGTAGAGCCAAGGTAGTGTATAGAGTCATGGAGGAGTGTAGTGAAGTAGAGCCAAGTAGCGCCATGGTAGAGTGAAGTAGAGTCAAGCAGAGCCATGGTAGGTTGTAGTAGAGTGAAGTAGAGACGAGTAGAATCATGGTAGAGTGTAGTAGAGTGAAGTAGAGCCAAGTAGAGCCATGGTAGAGTGTACTAGAGTGAAGCAGAGCCAATTTGATCCAGGGTAGAGTGTAGTAGAGTGAAGTAGAGCAATGGTAGTGTGTAGAAGAGTGAAGTAGAGCAAAGTAGATCCATGGTAGGGTGTGGTAGACTGAAGTAGAGACAAGTTGAGCCATGGTAGAGTGTAGTAGACTGAAGTAGAGCAAAGTAGAGAAATGGTAGAGTGTGGTAGAGTGAAGTAGAGTCAAATAGAGCCATGATAGAGTGTAGTAGAGTGAAGTAGAAGGTAGATCCAATGTAGAGTGTAGTAGAGTCCGGTAGAGCCATGGTAGTGTGTAGTAGAGTCAAGTAGAGCCATGGTAGAGAGTAGTAGAGGGAAGTAGAGCAGTAGATCCAAGTAGAGCTATGGTAGAGTATAGAGCCATGGAGGAGTGTAGTGAAGAAGAGCCAAGTAGAGCCATGGTAGAGTGAAGGAGAGTCAAGTAGAGCCATGGAAGGTTGTAGTAGAGTGAAGTAGAACCGAGTAGAGTCATGGTAGAGTGTAGTAGAATGAAGTGGAGCCAAGTAGAGCCATGGTAGAGTGTACTAGATTGAAGTAGAGGCAAGTACAGCCAGGGTAGAGTGTAGTAGAGTGAAGTAGAGCCATGGTAGAGTGTAGAAGAGTGAAGTAGAGCCAAGTAGAGCGATGGTAGAGTGTAGTAGAGTGAAGTACAACAAGGTAGATCCAATGTAGAGTGTAATAGAGTCAGGCAGAGCCATGGTAGTGTGTAGTAGAGTCAAGTAGAGCCATGGTAGAGAGTAGTAGAGTGAAGTAGAGCAGTAGACCCAAGTAGAGCCATGGTAGAGCATAGAGCCATGGAGGAGTGTAATGAAGTAGAGCGAAGTAGAGCCATGTTAGAGTGAAGTAGAGTCAAGTAGAGCCATGGTAGGTTGTAGTAGAGTGAAGTAGAGCCGAGTAGAGCCATGGTAAAGAGAACTAGAGTGAAGTAGAGTCAAGTAGAGCCAGGGTAGAGTGTAGTAGAGTGAAGTAGAGCCATGGTAGGGTGTAGAAGAGTGAAGTAGAGCTAAGTAGAGCCATGGTAGAGTGTAGTAGACTGAAGTAGAGCCAAGTAGAGCCATTGTAGAGTGTAGTAGACAGAAGACGAGCCAAGTAGAGAAATGGTAGAGTGTGGTAGAGTGAAATAGAGTCAAATAGAGCCATGATAGAGTGTAGTAGAGGGAAGTACAACCAGGTAGAGCCAATGGAGAGTGTAGAAGAGTCAGGTAGAGCCTTGGTAGTGTGTAGTAGAGTCAAGTAGAGCCATGGTAGAGTGAAGTAGAGTCAAGTAGAGCCATGGTAGGTTGTAGTAGAGTGAAGTAGAGCCGAGTAGAGCCATCGTAGTGTGTACTAGAGTGAAGTAGAGCCAAGTAGAGCGAGGGTAGAGTGTAGTAGAGTGAAGTAGAGCCATGTTAGAGTGTAGAAGAGTGAAGTAGAGCCGAGTAGAGCATTGGTAGAGTGTAGTAGACTGAAGTAGAGCCAACTAGAGCCTTGGTAGAGTGAAGTGGACTGAAGTAGAGGCAAGTAGAGAAATGGTAGAGTGCGGTAGAGTGAAGTAGAGTCAAATAGAGCCATGATAGAGTGTAGTAGAGTGAAGTATAACAAGGTAGATCCAATGTAGAGTGTAGTAGAGTCAGGTAGAGCCATGGTAGTGTGTAGTAGAGTCAAGTAGAGCCATGGTAGAGAGTAGTAGAGTGAAGTAGAGCAGTACACCCAAGTAGAGCCAAGGTAGAGTATAGAGTCATGGAGGAGTGTAGTGAAGTAGAGCCAAGTAGCGCCATGGTAGAGTGAAGTACAGTCAAGTAGAGCCATGGTAGGTTGTAGTAGAGTGAAGTAGAGACGAGTAGAGTCATGGTAGAGTGTAGTAGAGTGAAGTAGAGCCAAGTAGAGCCATGGTAGAGTGTAGTAGAGTGAAGTAGAGCGAAGTAGAGCCAGGGTAGAGTGTAGTAGAGTGAAGTAGAGCAATGGTAGAGCATAGAAGAGTGAAGTAGAGCCAAGTAGAGACATGGTAGAGTGTAGTAGACTGAAGTAGAGCCAAGTAGAGCAATGATAGAGCGTAGTAGGCTGAAGTAGAACCAAGTAGAGAAATGGTAGAGTATCGTAGAGTGAAGTAGAGTCAAATAGAGCCATGATAGAGTGTAGTAGAGTCAAGTAGAGCCATGGTAGAGAATAGTAGAGTGAAGTAGAACAGTAGACCAAAGTAGAGCCATGGTAGACTATAGAGTCATGGAGGAGTGTAGTGAAGTAGAGCCAAGTAGAGTCATGGTAGAATGAAGTAGAGTCAAGTAGAGCCATGGTAGGTTGTAGTAGAGAGAAGTAGAGCCGAGTAGAGCCATGGTAGAGTGTTGTAGAGTGAAGTAGAGCCAAGTAGAGCGATGGTAGAGTGTACTAGAGTGAAATAGTGTCAAGTAGATCCAGGGTAGAGTGTAGTAGAGTCAAGTAGAGCCATGGTAGAGTGTAGAAGAGTGAAGAAGAGCCAAGTAGAGACATGGTAGAGTGCAGTAGACTGAAGTGGAGCCAAGTAGAGCCATGGTAGAGTGTAGTAGACAGAAGTAGAGCCAAGTAGAGAAATGGTAGAGTGTGGTAGAGTGAAGTAGAGTCAAATAGAGCCATGATAGAGTGTAGTAGAGTGAAGTACAACAAGGTAGATCCAATGTAGAGTGTAGTAGAGTCAGGTAGAGCCATGGTAGTGTGTAGTAGAGTCAAGTAGAGCCATGGTAGAGAGTAGAGTGAAGTAGAGCAGTAGACCCAAGTAGAGCCATGTTAGAGTATAGAGCCATGGAGGAGTGTAGTGAAGTAGAGCCAAGTAGAGCCATGGTAGAGTGAAGTAGAGTCAAGTAGAGCCATGGTAGGTTGTATTTGAGTGAAGTAGAGCGGAGTAGAGCCATGGTAGAGTGTACTAGAGTGAAGTAGAGCCAAGTGGAGACATGGTAGAGTGTAGTAGACTGAAGTAGAGGGAAGTAGAGCAATGGTAGAGTGTAGTAGACTGAAGGAGAGCCAAGTAGAGAAATGGTAGAGTGTGATAGAGTGAAGTAGAGTCAAATAGAGCGATGATAGAGTGTAGTAGAGTGAAGTACAACAAGATAGATCCAATGTAAAGTGTAGTAGAGTCCGGTAGAGCCATGGTAGTGTGTAGTAGAGTCAAGTAGAGCCATGGTAGAGAGTAGTAGAGTGAAGTAGAGCAGTAGACCCATGTAGAGCCATGGTAGGGTATAGAGCCATGGAGGAGTGTAGTGAAGTAGAGCCAAGTAGAGCCATGGTAGAGTAAAGTAGAGCCAAGTAGAGTCATGGTAGGTGGTAGTAGAGTGAAGTAGAGCCGAGTAGAGCCATTGTAGAGTGTAGTAGAGTAAAGTAGAGCCAAGTAGAGCCATGGTAGAGTGTACTAAAGTGAAGTAGAGCCAAGTAGAGCCAGGGTAGAGTGTAGTAGAGTCAATTAGAGCCATGGTAGAGTGTAGAAGAGTGAAGTAGAGCCAAGTAGAGACATGGTAGGTTGCAGTAGAGTGAAGTAGAGCCGAGTAGAGCCATGGTATATAAAGAGAACTAGAGTGAAGTAGAGTCAAGTAGAGCCAGGGTAGAGTGTAGTAGAGTGAAGTAGAGCCATGGTAGAGTGTAGAAGAGTGAAGTAGAGCCAAGTAGAGCCATGGTAGAGTGTAGTAGACTGAAGTAGAGCCAAGTAGAGCCATTGTAGAGTGTAGTAGACAGAAGACGAGCCAAGTAGAGAAATGGTAGAGTGTGGTAGAGTGAAATAGAGTCAAATAGAGCCATGATAGAGTGTAGTAGAGGGAAGTACAACCAGGTAGAGCCAATGGAGAGTGTAGAAGAGTCAGGTAGAGCCTTGGTAGTGTGTAGTAGAGTCAAGTAGAGCCATGGTAGAGTGAAGTAGAGTCAAGTAGAGCCATGGTAGAGAGTAGTAGAGGGAAGTAGAGCAGTAGACACAAGTAGAGCTATGGTAGAGTATAGAGCCATGGAGGAGTGTAGTGAAGAAGAGCCAAGTAGAGCCATGGTAGAGTGAAGGAGAGTCAAGTAGAGCCATGGAAGGTTGTAGTAGAGTGAAGTAGCACCGAGTAGAGTCATGGTAGAGTGTAGTAGAATGAAGTGGAGCCAAGTAGAGCCATGGTAGAGTGTACTAGAGTGAAGTAGAGGCAAATACAGCCAGGGTAGAGTGTAGTAGAGTGAAGTAGAGCCATGGTAGAGTGTAGAAGAGTGAAGTTGAGCCAAGTAGGGCGATGGTAGAGTGTAGTAGAGTGAAGTACAACAAGGTAGATCCAATGTAGAGTGTAATAGAGTCAGGCAGAGCCATGGTAGTGTGTAGTAGAGTCAAGTAGAGCCATGGTAGAGAGTAGTAGAGTGAAGTAGAGCAGTAGACCCAAGTAGAGCCATGGTAGAGCATAGAGCCATGGAGGAGTGTAATGAAGTAGAGCGAAGTAGAGCCATGTTAGAGTGAAGTAGAGTCAAGTAGAGCCATGGTAGGTTGTAGTAGAGTGAAGTAGAGCCGAGTAGAGCCATGGTAAAGAGAACTAGAGTGAAGTAGAGTCAAGTAGAGCCAGGGTAGAGTGTAGTAGAGTGAAGTAGAGCCATGGTAGGGTGTAGAAGAGTGAAGTAGAGCCAAGTAGAGCCATGGTAGAGTGTAGTAGACTGAAGTAGAGCCAAGTAGAGCCATTGTAGAGTGTAGTAGACAGAAGACGAGCCAAGTAGAGAAATGGTAGAGTGTGGTAGAGTGAAATAGAGTCAAATAGAGCCATGATAGAGTGTAGTAGAGGGAAGTACAACCAGGTA
Organism: Agelas oroides; assembly: GCA_949130485.1. Lineage (NCBI taxonomy): Eukaryota > Metazoa > Porifera > Demospongiae > Agelasida > Agelasidae > Agelas > Agelas oroides. Next base: position 5,627,554 of record OX422195.1, read on the forward strand.
GAGCCAATGGAGAGTGTAGAAGAGTCAGGTAGAGCCTTGGTAGTGTGTAGTAGAGTCAAGTAGAGCCATGGTAGAGTGAAGTAGAGTCAAGTAGAGCCATGGTAGGTTGTAGTAGAGTGAAGTAGAGCCGAGTAGAGCCATCGTAGTGTGTACTACAGTGAAGTAGAGCCAAGTAGAGCGAGGGTAGAGTGTAGTAGAGTGAAGTAGAGCCATGTTAGAGTGTAGAAGAGTGAAGTAGAGCCGAGTAGAGCATTGGTAGAGTGTAGTAGACTGAAGTAGAGCCAACTAGAGCCTTGGTAGAGTGAAGTGGACTGAAGTAGAGGCAAGTAGAGAAATGGTAGAGTGCGGTAGAGTGAAGTAGAGTCAAATAGAGCCATGATAGAGTGTAGTAGAGTGAAGTATAACAAGGTAGATCCAATGTAGAGTGTAGTAGAGTCAGGTAGAGCCATGGTAGTGTGTAGTAGAGTCAAGTAGAGCCATGGTAGAGAGTAGTAGAGTGAAGTAGAGCAGTACACCCAAGTAGAGCCAAGGTAGAGTATAGAGTCATGGAGGAGTGTAGTGAAGTAGAGCCAAGTAGCGCCATGGTAGAGTGAAGTACAGTCAAGTAGAGCCATGGTAGGTTGTAGTAGAGTGAAGTAGAGACGAGTAGAGTCATGGTAGAGTGTAGTAGAGTGAAGTAGAGCCAAGTAGAGCCATGGTAGAGTGTAGTAGAGTGAAGTAGAGCGAAGTAGAGCCAGGGTAGAGTGTAGTAGAGTGAAGTAGAGCAATGGTAGAGCATAGAAGAGTGAAGAGTCTACTACGCTCTACCATTGCTCAACTTGGCTCTACTTCAGTCTACTACACTCTACCATGGCTCTACTTGGCTCTACTTGACTCTTCTACACTCTACTATGCCTCTAATTGACTCTACTACACTCTACACTGGCTCTTCTTGGCTCTACTTCACTCTAGTACACTCTACCATGGTTCTAATTGGCTCTAGTTCACTCTACTGCACTCTACCATGGCTCTACTCGGCTCTCTTTCACTCTACCACAACCTACCATGACTCAACTTGACTCTACTTCACTCTACCATGGCTCTATTTGGCTCAACTTCACTACACTCCTCAATGGCTCTATACTCTACCATGGCTCTACTTGGGTCTACTGCTCTACTTCACTCTACTGCTCTCTACCATGGATCTACTTGACTCTACTACACACTACCATGGCTCTACCTGACTCTAGTACACTCTACATTGAATCTACCTTGTTGTACTTCACTCTACTACACTCTATCATGGCTCTATTTGACTCTACTTCACTCTACCACACTCTACCATTTCTCTACTTGGCTCTACTTCAGTCTACTAAACTCTACCATGGCTCTACTTGGCTCTACTTCAGTCTACTACACTCTACCATGTCCCTACAAGGCTCTACTTCACTCTTCTACACTCTAGGATTGCTCTACTTCACTCTACTACACTCTACCCTGGCTCTACTTGGCTCTACTTAACTATAGTACACTCTACCATGGCTCTACTAGGCTCTACTTCTCTCTACTACACTCTACAATGGCTCTACTCGGCTCTACTTCACTCTACTACAACCTACCATTGCTCTACTTGACTCTACTTCACTCTACCATGGCACTTCTTGGCTCTACTTCACTACACTCCTCCATGGCTCTATACTCTACCATGGCTCTACTTGGGTCTACTGCTCTACTTCACTCTACTACTCTCTACCATGGCTCTACTTGACTTTACTACACACTACCATGGCTCTACCTGACTCTAGTACACTCTACATTGGATCTACCTTCTTGTACTTCACTCTACCACAGTCTATCATTTCTCTATTTGACACTACTTCACTCTACCACACTTGACTCTACTACACACTACTCATGGCTCTACCTGACTCTACTACACTCTACATTGGATCTACCTTGTTGTACTTCACTCTACTACACTCTATTATGGCTCTATTTGACTCTACTTCCCTCCTCCACACTCTACCATTTCTCTACTTGTCTCTACTTCTGTCTACTACACTCTACCATGGCTGTACTTGGCAGTACTTCAGTCTACTACACTCTACCATGGCTCTACTTGGCTCTACTGCAGTCTACTACACTCTACCATGGCTGTACTTGGCTATACTTCACTCTTCTACACTCTACCATCGCTCTACTTCACTCTACTACACTCTACCCTGTCTCTACTTGGCTCTACTTCACTCTAGTACACTCTACCATGGCTCTACTTGGCTCTACTTCAGTCTACTACACTCTACCATGGCTCTACTTGGCTCTACTTCACTCTTCTACACTCTACCATCGCTCTACTTCACTCTACTACACTCTACCCTGTCTCTACTTGGCTCTACTTCACTCTAGTACACTTTACCATGGCTCTACTCCGCTATACTTCACTCAACTACAACCTACCATGGCTCTACTTGACTCTATACTTCACTCTACCATGGCTCTACTTGTCTCTACTTCACTACAGTCCTCCATGGCTGTATACTATAACATGGCTCTACTTGGGTCTACTGATCTACTTCACTCTACTCTCTACCATGGCTCTACTTGACTCTACTACACACTACTCATGGCTCTACCTGACTCTACTACACTCTACATTGGATCTACCTTGTTGTACTTCACTCTACTACACTCTATTATGGCTCTATTTGACTCTACTTCTCTCTACCACACTCTACCATTTCTCTACTTGTCTCTACTTCTGTCTACTACACTCTACCATGGATCTACTTGGTTCTAATTCAGTCTACTGCACTCTACCATGTCTCTACTTCGCTCTTCTTCACTCTTCTACACTCTACCATGGCTCTACTTGACTCTACTACACTCTACCCTGGATCTACTTGACACTACTTCACTCTAGTACACTCTACCATCGCTCTACTTGGCTCTACTTCACTCTACTACACTCTACCAAGGCTCTACTCGGCTCTACTTCTCTGTACTACAACCTACCTTGGCTCTTCTTGACTCTACTTCATTCTACCATGACTCTACTTGGCTCTACTTCACTACACTCCTCCATGGCTCTATACTCTACCACGGCTCTACTTGGGTCTACTGCTCTCCTTCACTCTACTCTCTACCATGGCTCTACTTGACTCTACTACGCACTACCATGGCTCTACCTGACTCTATTTCACTCTACATTGGATCTACCTTGTTGTACTTCACTCTACTACACTCTATCATGGCTCTATTTGACTCTACTTCACTCAACGCACTCTACCATTTCTCTACTTGGCTCTACTTCAGTCTACTACACTCTACCATGGCTCTACTTGACTCTACTTCAGTCTACTACACTCTACCATGTCTCTACTTGGCTCTACTTCACTCTTCTACACTCTACCATGGCTCTAATTGACTCTACTACACTCTACACTGGCTCTACTTGGCTCTACTTCACTCTAGTACACACTACCATGGCTCTACTTGGCTCTACTTTACTCTACTACACTCTACAATGGCTCTCCTCGGCTCTACTTCACTCTACTACCACCTACCATGACTCTACTTGACTCTACTTTACTCTACCATGGCTCTACTTGGCTCTACTTCACTACACTCCTCCATGGTTCTATACCCTACCATGGCTCTACATGGGTCTACTGCTCTACTTCACTCTACTACTCTCTACAATGGCTCTACTTGACTCTACTACACACCTCCATGGCTCTACCTGACTCTACTACACTCTACATTGGATCTATCGTGTTGTACTTCACTCTACTACCCTCTATCATCGCTCTATTTGACTCTACTTCACTCTACCACACTCTACCATTTCTCTACTTGTCTCTACTTCAGTCTACTACACTCTACCATGGCTCTACTTGGCTCTACTTCAGTCTACTACACTCTACCATGTCTCTGCTTGGCTCTACTTTACTCTACCATGGCTCTACTTGGCTCTACTTCACTACACTCCTCCATGGCTCTATACCCTACCATGGCTCTACATGGGTCTACTGCTCTACTTCACTCTACTACTCTCTACAATGGCTCTACTTGACTCTACTACACACTACCATGGCTCTACCGGACTCTACTACACTCTACATTGGATCTATCTTGTTGTACTTCACTCTACTACACTCTATCATCGCTCTATTTGACTCTACTTCACTCTACCACAATCTACCATTTCTCTACTTGGCTCTACTTCAGTCTACTACACTCTACCATTGCTCTACTGGTCTCTACTTCAGTCTACTATACACTCTACCATGTCTCCACTTGGCTCTACTTCACTCTAGTACACTCTACCATGGCTCTACTCCGCTCTACTTCACTCAACTACAACCTACCATGGCTCTACTTGACTCTACTTCACTCTACCATGGCTCTACTTGTCTCTACTTCACTACACTCCTCCATGGCTCTATACTCTAACATGGCTCTACTTGGGTCTACTGCTCTACTTCACTCTACTCTCTACCATGGCTCTACTTGACTCTACTACACACTACCATGGCTCTACCTGACTCTAGTACACTCTACATAGGATCTACCTTGTTGTACTTCACTCTACTACACTCTATCATGGCTCTATTTGACTCTACTTCACTCTACCACACTCTACCATTTCTCTACTTGGCTCTACTTCAGTTTACTACACTCTACCATGGCTCTACTTGGCTCTACTTCAGTCTACTACACTCTACCATGTCCCTACTTGGCTCTACTTCACTCTTCTACACTCTAGCATTGCTCTACTTCACTCTACTACACTCTACCCTGGCTCTACTTGGCTCTACTTAACTCTAGTACACTCTACCATGGCTCTACTAGGCTCTACTTCTCTCTACTACACTCTACAATGGCTCTACTCGGCTCTACTTCACTCTACTACAACCTACCATTGCTCTACTTGACTCTACTTCACTCTACCATGGCACTTCTTGGCTCTACTTCACTACACTCCTCCATGGCTCTATACTCTACCATGGCTCTACTTGGGTCTACTGCTCTACTTCACTCTACTACTCTCTACCATGGCTCTACTTGACTCTACTACACACTACCATGGCTCTACCTCACTCTAGTACACTCTACATTGGATCTACCTTGTTGTACTTCACTCTACCACACTCTATCATTTCTCTATTTGACACTACTTCACTCTACCACACTCTACCATTTGTCTACTTGGCTCTACTTCAGTCTACTACACTCTACCAAGGCTCTACTTGGCTCTACTTCAGTCTACTACACTCTACCATGGCTCTACTTGGCTATACTTCACTCTTCTACACTCTACCATCGCTCTACTTCACTCTACTACACTCTACCCTGTCTCTACTTGGCTCTACTTCACTCTAGTACACTCTACCATTGCTCTACTCTGCTATACTTCACTCAACTACAACCTACCATGGCTCTGCTTGACTCTATACTTCACTCTACCATGGCTCTACTTGTCTCTACTTCACTATACTCCTCCATGGCTCTATACTATAACATGGCTCTACTTGGGTCTACTGCTCTACTTCACTCTACTCTCTACCATGGCTCTACTTGACTCTACTACACACTACTCATGGCTTTACCTGACTCTACTACACTCTACATTGGATCTACCTTGTTGTACTTCACTCTACTACACTATATTATAGCTCTATTTGACTCTACTTCACTCTACCACACTCTACCATTTCTCTACTTGGCTCTACTTCTGTCTACTACACTCTACCATGGATCTACTTGGTTCTAATTCAGTCTACTGCACTCTACCATGTCTCTACTTCGCTCTTCTTCACTCTTCTACACTCTACCATGGCTCTACTTGACTCTACTACACTCTACCCTGGATCTACTTGACACTACTTCACTCTAGTACACCCTACCATCGCTCTACTTGGCTCTACTTCACTCTACTACACTCTACCAAGGCTCTACTCGGCTCTACTTCTCTGTACTACAACCTACCATGGCTCTTCTTGACTCTACTTCATTCTACCATGACTCTACTTGGCTCTACTTCACTACACTCCTCCATGACTCTATAGTCTACCATGGCTCTACTTGGGTCTACAGCTCTACTTCACTCTACTACTCTCTACCATGGCTCTACTTGACTCTACTACACACTACCATGGCTCTACCTGACTCTACTACACTCTAAATTGTATCTACCTTGTTGTACTTCACTCTACTACACTCTATCATGGCTCTATTTGACTCTACTTCACTCTACCACACTCTACCATTTCTCTACTTGGCTCTACTTCAGTCTACTACCCTCTACCATTGCTCTACTTCGCTCTACTTCAGTCTACTACACTCTACCATGTCTCTACTTGGCTCTACTTCACTCTTCTGCACTCTACCATGGCTCTACTTCACTCTACTACACTCTACCCTGGCTCTACTTAGCTCTACTTCACTCTAGTACATTCTACCATGGCTCTACTCGGCTCTACTTCACTCTACTACAACCTACCATGGCTCTACTTGACTCTACTTCACTCTTCCATGGCTCTACTTGGCTCTACTTCACTACACTCCTCCATGGCTCTATACTCTACCACGGCTCTACTTGGGTCTACTGCTCTCCTTCACTCTACTCTCTACCATGGCTCTACTTGACTCTACTACGCACTACCATGGCTCTACCTGACTCTATTTCACTCTACATTGGATCTACCTTGTTGTACTTCACTCTACTACACTCTATCATGGCTCTATTTGACTCTACTTCACTCTACCACACTCTACCATTTCTCTACTTGACTCTACTTCAGTCTACTACACTCTACCATGTCTCTACTTGGCTCTACTTCACTCTTCTACACTCTACCATGGCTCTAATTGACTCTACTACACTCTACCCTGGCTCTACTTGGCTCTACTTCACTCTAGTACACTCTACCATGGCTCTACTTGGCTCTACTTTACTCTACTACACTCTACAATGGCTCTACTCGGCTCTACTTCACTCTACTACCACCTACCATGAATCTACTTGACTCTACTTTACTCTACCATGGCTCTACTTGGCTCTACTTCACTTCACTCCTCCATGGTTCTATACCCTACCATGGCTCTACATGGGTCTACTGCTCTACTTCACTCTACTACTCTCTACAATGGCTCTACTTGACTCTACTACACACTACCATGGCTCTACCGGACTCTACTACACTCTACATTGGATCTATCTTGTTGTACTTCACTCTACTACACTCTATCTTCGCTCTATTTGACTCTACTTCACTCTACCACAATCTACCACTTCTCTACTTGGCTCTACTTCAGTCTACTACACTCTACCATTGCTCTACTGGTCTCTACATCAGTGTACTATACACTCTACCATGTCTCCACTTGGCTCTACTTCACTCTAGTACACTTTACCATGGCTCTACTCCGCTCTACTTCACTCAACTACAACCTGCCATGGCTCTACTTGACTCTACTTCACTCTACCATGGCTCTACTTGGCTCTACTTCACTACACTCCTCCATGGCTCTATACTCTAACATGGCTCTACTTGGGTCTACTGCTCTACTTCACTCTACTCTCTACCATGGCTCTACTTGACTCTACTACACACTACCATGGCTCTACCTGACTCTACTACACTCTACATTGGATCTACCTTGTTGTACTTCACTCTACTACACTCTATCATGGCTCTATTTGACTCTACTTCACTCTACCACACTCTACCATTTCTCTACTTGGCTCTACTTCAGTCTACTACACTCTACCATGTCTCTACTTGGCTGTTCTTCACTCTTCTACACTCTACCATGGCTCTACTTGACTCTACTTCACTCTACCATGGCTCTACTTGTCTCTACTTCACTACACTCCTCCATTGCTCTATACTATAACATGGCTCTACTTGGGTCTACTGCTCTACTTCACTCTACTCTCTACTATGGCTCTACTTGACTCTACTACACACTACTCATGGCTCTACCTGACTCTACTACACTCTACATTGGATCTACCTTGTTGTACTTCACTCTACTACACTCTATTATGGCTCTATTTGACTCTACTTCCCTCCACCACACTCTACCATTTCTCTACTTGTCTCTACTTCTGTCTACTACACTCTACCATGGCTGTACTTGGCAGTAATTCAGTCTACTGCACTCTACCATGTCTCTACTTGGCTCCTCTTCACTCTTCTACACTCTACCATGGCTCTACTTGACTCTACTACACTCTACCCTGGATCTACTTGACACTACATCACTCTAGTACACCCTACCATCGCACTACTTGGCTCTACTTCACTCTACTACACTCTACCATGGCTCTACTTGGCTCTACTTCACTACACTCCTCCATGGCTCTATACCCTACCATGGCTCTACATGGGTCTACTGCTCTACTTCACTCTACTACTCTCTAGAATGGCTCTACTTGACTCTACTACACACTACCATGGCTCTACCGGACTCTACTACACTCTACATTGGATCTATCTTGTTGTACTTTACTCTACCACACTCTACCATTTCTCTACTTGGCTCTACTTCAGTCTACTACACTCTACCATTGCTCTACTTGCCTCTACTTCAGTCTACTACACTCTACCATGTCTCCACTTTGCTCTACTTCACTCTAGTACACTCTACCATGGCTCTACTCCGCTCTACTTCACTCAACTACAACCTACCATGGCTCTACTTGAGTCTACTTCACTCTACCATGGCTCTACTTGGCTCTACTTCACTACACTCCTCCATGGCTCTATACCCTAACATGGCTCTACTTGGGTCTACTGCTCTACTTCACTCTACTCTCTACCATGGCTCTACTTGACTCTACTACACACTACCATGGCTCTACCTGACTCTACTACACTCTACATTGGATCTACCTTGTTGTACTTCACTCTACTACACTCTATCATGGCTCTATTTGACTCTACTTCACTCTACCACACTCTACCATTTCTCTACTTGGCTCTACTTCAGTCTACTGCACTCTACCATGTCTCTACTTGGCTCTTCTTCACTCTTCTACACTTTACCATGGCTCTACTTGACTCTACTTCATTCTACCATGGCTCTACTTGTCTCTACTTCACTACACTCCTCCATGGCTCTATACTATAACATGGCTCTACTTGGGTCTACTGCTCTACTTCCCTCTACTCTCTACCATGGCTCTACTTGACTCTACTACACACTACTCATGGCTCTACCTGACTCTACTACACTCTACATTGGATCTACCTTGTTGTACTTCACTCTACTACACTCTATTATGGCTCTATTTGACTCTACTTCCCTCCACCACACTCTACCATTTCTCTACTTGTCTCTACTTCTGTCTACTACACTCTACCATGGCTGTACTTGGCAGTAATTCAGTCTACTGCACTCTACCATGTCTCTACTTGGCTCTTCTTCACTCTTCTACACCCTACCATGGCTCTACTTGACTCTACTACACTCTACCCTGGATCTACTTGACACTACATCACTCTAGTACACCCTACCATCGCACTACTTGGCTTTACTTCACTCTACTACACTCTACCATGGCTCTACTCGGCTCTACTTCTCTGTACTACAACCTACCATGGCTCTTTTTGACTCTACTTCATTCTACCATGACTCTACTTGGCTCTACTTCACTACACTCCTCCATGACTCTATAGTCTACCATGGAACTACTTGGGTCTACTGCTCTACTTCACTCTACCACTGTCTACCATGGCTCTACTTGACTCTACTACACACTACCATGGCTCTACCTGACTCTAATACACTCTAAATTGGATCTACCTTGTTGTACTTCACTCTACTGCACTCTATCATGCCTCTATTGGACTCTACTTCACTCTACCACACTCTACCCTTTCTCTACTTGGCTCTACTTCAGTCTACTACGCTCTACCATTGCTCTACTTGGCTCTACTTCAGTCTACTACACTCTACCATGTCTCTACTTGGCTCTACTTCACTCTTCTGCACTCTACCATGGCTCTACTTCACTCTACTACACTCTACATTGGCTCTACTTTGTTCTACTTCAATCTAGTACACTCTACCATGGCTCTACTTGGCTCTACTTCACTCTACTACAACCTACCATGGCTCTACTTGACTCTACTTAACCCTTCCATGGCTCTACTTGGCTCTACTTCACTACACTCCTCCATGGCTCTATACTCTACCACGGCTCTACTTGGGTCTACTGCTCTCCTTCACTCTACTCTCTACCATGGCTCTACTTGACTCTACTACGCACTACCATGGCTCTACCTGACTCTATTTCACTCTACATTGGATCTACCTTGTTGTACTTCACTCTACTACACTCTATCATGGCTCTATTTGACTCTACTTCACTCTACCACACTCTACCATTTCTCTACTTGGCTCTACTTCAGTCTACTACACTCTACCATGGCTCTACTTGGCTCTACTTCAGTCTACTACACTCTACCATGTCTCTACTTGGCTCTACTTCACTCTTCTACACTCTACCATGGCTCTAATTGACTCTACTACACTCTACCCTGGCTCTACTTGGCTCTACTTCATTCTAGTACACTCTACCATGGCTCTACTCCGCTCTACTTCACTCAACTACAACCTACCATGGCTCTACTTGACTCTACTTCACTCTATCCTAGCTCTACTTGGCTCTACTTCACTACACTCCTCCATGGCTCTATACTCTAACATGGCTCTACTTGGGTGTACTGCTCTACTTCACTCTACTCTCTACCATGGCTCTACTTGACTCTACTACACACTACCATGGCTCTACCTGACTCTACTACACTCTACATTGGATCTACCTTGTTGTACTTCACTCTACTACACTCTATCATGGCTCTATTTGACTCTACTACACTCTACCCTGGATCTACTTGACACTACTTCACTCTAGTACACTCTACCATCGCTCTACTTTGCTCTACTTCACCCTACTACACTCTACCATGGCTCTACTCGGCTCTACTTCTCTCTACTACAACCTACCATGGCTCTACTTGACTCTACTTCATTCTACCATGACTCTACTTGGCTCTACTTTACTACACTCCTCCATGACTCTATAGTCTACCATGGCTCTACTTCACTCCACTACACACTACCATGGCTCTACCTGACTCTACTACACTCTAAATTGGATCTACCTTGTTGTACTTCACTCTACTACACTGTATCATGGCTCTATTTGACTCTACTTCACTCTACCACACTCTACCATTTCTCTACTTGGTTCTACTTCAGTCTACTACGCTCTATCATTGCTCTACTTGGCTCTACTTCAGTCTACTACACTCTACCATGTCTCTACTTGGCTCTACTTCACTCTTCTACACTCTACCATGGCTCTAATTGACTCTACTACACTCTACCCTGGCTCTACTTGGCTCTACTTCACTTTAGTACACTCTACCATGGCTCTACTTGGCTCTACTTTACTCTACTACACTCTACAATGGCTCTACTCGGCTCTACTTCACTCTACTACCACCTACCATGACTCTACTTGACTCTACTTTACTCTACCATGGCTCTACTTGGCTCTACTTCACTACACTCCTCCATGGCTCTATACCCTACCATGGCTCTACATGGGTCTACTGCTCTACTTCAATCTACTACTCTCTACCATTGCTCTACTTGACTCTACTACACACTACCATGGCTCTACCGGACTCTACTACACTCTACATTGGATCTATCTTCTTGTACTTCACTCTACTACACTCTATCATCGCTCTATTTGACTCTACTTCACTCTATCACACTCTACCATTTCTCTACTTGGCTCTCCTTCAGTCTACTACACTCTACCATTGCTCTACTTCCCTCTACTTCAGTCTACTACACTCTACCATGTCTCCACTTGGCTCTACTTCACTCTAGTACACTCTACCATGGCTCTACTCCGCTCTACTTCACTCAAATACAACCTACCATGGCTCTACTTGACTCTACTTCACTCTACCATGGCTCTACTTGGCTCTACTTCACTACACTCCTCCATGGCTCTATACTCTAACATGGCTCTACTTGGGTCTACTGCTTTACTTCACTGTACTCTCTACCATGGTTCTACTTGACTCTACTACACACTACCATGGCTCTACCTGACTCTACTACACTCTACATTGGATCTACCTTGTTGTACTTCACTCTACTACACTCTATCATGGCTCTATTTGACTCTACTTCACTCTACCACACTCTACCATTTCTCTACTTGGCTCTACTTCAGTCTACTACGCTCTACCATTGCTCTACTTGGCTCTACTTCTCTCTACTACAACCTACCATGGCTCTACTTGACTCTACTTCATTCTACCATGACTCTACTTGGCTCTACTTCACTACACTCCTCCATGACTCTATAGTCTACCATGGCTCTACTTTGGTCTACTGTTCTACCTCACTCTACTATTCTCTACCATGGCTCAACTTGACTCTACTACACTCTATCATGGCTCTATTTGACTCTACTTCACTCTACCATACTCTACCATTTCTCTACTTGGTTCTACTTCAGTCTACTATGCTCTATCATTGCTCTACTTGGCTCTACTTTAGTCTACTACACTCTACCATGTCTCTACTTGGCTCTACTTCACTCTTCTACACTCTACCATGGCTCTACTTCACTCTACTACACTCTAACCTGGCTCTACTTGACTCTACTTCACTCTAGTATACTCTACCAAGGCTCTACTCAGCTCTACTTCACTCTACTACAACCTACCATGGCTCTACTTGACTCTACTTCACTCTTCCATGGCTCTACTTGGCTCTACTTCACTACACTCCTCCATGGCTCTATACTCTACCACGGCTCTACTTGGGTCTACTGCTCTCCTTCACTCTACTCTCTACCATGGCTCTACTTGAATCTACTACGCACTACCATGGCTCTACCTGACTCTATTTCACTCTACATTGGATCTACCTTGTTGTACTTCACTCTACTACACTCTATCATGGCTCTATTTGACTCTACTTCACTCTACCACACTCTACCATTTCTCTACTTGGCTCTACTTCAGTCTACCACGCTCTACCATTGCTCTACTTGGCTCTACTTCAGTCTACTACTCTCTACCATGTCTCCACTTGGCTCTACTTCACTCTACTACACTCTACCATGGCTCTACTTGACTCTACTACACTCTACCATGGTTCTACTTGGCTCTACTTCAATCTAGCGCACTCTACCATTGCTCTACTTGGCTCTACTTCACTCTACTAAGCTTTACCATGGCTCTCCTCGGCTCTACTTCACTCTACTACAGCCTACAATGGCTCTACTTGACTCTACTTCACTCTACCATGACTCTACTTGGCTCTACTTCACTACACTCCTCCATGACTCTATACTCTATCATGGCTCTACTTGGGTCTACTGCGTTACTTCACTCTACTACTCTCTACCATGGCTCTACTTGACTCTACTACACACTGCGTACCGTGGCTCTACCTGACTCTACTACACTCTATATTGGATCTACCTTGTTGTACTTCACTCTACTACACTCTATCATGGCTCTGTTTGACTCTACTTCACTTTACCGCACTCTATCATTTCTCTACTTGGCTCTACTTCAGTCTACTACACTCTACCATGGCTCTACTTGGGTCTACTTCAGTCTACTACACTCTACCATGTCTCTACTTGGCTCTACTTCACTCTTCTACACTCTACCGTGGCTCTACTTGACTATACTACAATCTACCCTGGCTCTGCTTGGCTCTACTTCACTCTTGTACACTCTACCATTCCTCTACTTGCCTCTACTTCACTCTACTACACTCTATCATGGCTCTACTCGGCTCTACTTCACTCTACTACAACCTACCATGGCTCTACTTGACACTACTTTAATCTACCATGGCTCTACTTGGGTCTACTTCACTAGACTCCTCCATGACTCTATACTCTACCATGGCTCTACTTGGTTCTACTACTCTACTTCACTCTACTACTCTCTACAATGGCTCTACTTGACTCTACTACACACTACCATGGCTCTACCTGACTCTACTACACTCTACATTGGATCTACCTTGTTGTACTTCACTGTACTACACTCTATCAATGCTCTATTTGACTCTACTTCACTCTACCACACTCTACCGTTTCTCAACTTGGCTCTACTTCAGTCTACTACACTCTACCATTGCTCTACTTGGCTCTACTTCAGTCTACTACACCCTAGCATGGCTCTACTTGGCTCTACTTCACTCTTCTGCACTCTACCATGGCTCTACTTCACTCTACTACACTCTACCCTGGCTCTACTTGGCTCTACTTCACTCTAGTACATTCTACCATGGCTCTACTTGGCTCTACTTCACTTTACTACAACCTACCATGGCTCTACTTGACTCTACTTTACTCTTCCATGGCTCTACTTGGCTCTACTTCACTACACTCCTCCATGGCTCTATACTCTACCACGGCTCTACTTGGGTCTATTGCTCTCCTTCACTCTACTCTCTACCATGGCTCTACTTGACTCTATTACGCACTACCATGGCTCTACCTGACTCTATTTCACTCTACATTGGATCTACCTTGTTGTACTTCACTCTACTACACTCTATCATGTCTCTATTTTACTCTACTTCACTCTACCACACTCTACCATTTCTCTACTTGGCTCTACTTCAGTCTACTACACTCTACCATGGCTCTACTTGGCTCTACTTCAGTCTACTACACTCTACCATGTCTCTACTTAGCTCTACTTCACTCTTCTACACTCTACCATGGCTCTAATTGACTCTACTACACTCTACCCTGGCTCTACTTGGCTCTACTTCACTCTAGTACACTCTACCATGGCTCTACTTGGCTCTACTTTACTATACTACACTCTACAATGGCTCTACTCGGCTCTACTTCACTCTACTACCACCTACCATGACTCTACTTGACTCTACTTTACTCTACCATGGCTCTACTTGGCTCTACTTCACTACACTCCTCCATGGCTCTATACCCTACCATGGCTCTACATGGGTCTACTGCTCTATTTCACTCTACTACTCTTTACAATGGCTCTACTTGACTCTACTACACACTAGTATGGCTCTACCTGACTCTACTACACTCTACATTGGATCTATCTTGTTCTACTTCACTCTACTACACTCTATCATGGCTCTATTTGACTCTACTTCAATCTACCACACTCTACCATTTCTCTACTTGGCTCTACTTCAGTCTACTACACTCTACCATTGCTCTACTTGGCTATACTTCAGTCTACTACACTCTACTATCTCTATACTTGGCTCTACTTCACTCTTCTACACTCTACCATGGCTCTACTTCACTCTACTACACTCTACCCTGGCTCTACTTGGCTCTACTTCACTCTAGTACACTCTACCAAGGCTCTACTCTGCTCTACTTCACTCTACTACAACCTACCATGGCTCTACTTGACTCTACTTCACTCTTCCATGGCTCTACTTGGCTCTACTTCACTACACTCCTCCATGGCTCTATACTCTACCACGGCTCTACTTGGGTCTACTGCTCTCCTTCACTCTACTCTCTACCATGGCTCTACTTGACTCTACTACGCACTACCATGGCTCTACCTTACTCTATTTCACTCTACATTGGATCTACCTTGTTGTACTTCACTCTACTACACTCTATCATGGCTCTATTTGACTCTACTTTACTCTACCACACTCTACCATTTCTCTACTTGGCTCTACTTCAGTCTACTACACTCTACCGTGGCTCTACTTGGCTCTACTTCAGTCTACTACACTCTACCATGTCCCTACTTCGCTCTACTTCACTCTTCTACACTATACCATTGCTCTACTTCACTCTACTACACTGTACCCTGGCTCTACTTGGCTCTACTTAACTCTAGTACACTCTACCATGGCTCTATTAGGCTCTACTTCTCTCTACTACACTCTACCATGGCTCTACTCAGCTCTACTTCACTCTACTACAACCTACCATTGCTCTACTTGACTCTACTTCACTCTACCATGTCACTTCTTGGCTCTACTTCACTACACTCCTCCATGGCTCTATACTCTACTATGGCTCTACTTGGGTCTACTACTCTACTTCACTCTACTACTCTCTACCATGGCTCTACTTGACTCTACTACACACTACCATGGCTCTACCTGACTCTAGTACACTCTACATTGGATCTACCTTGTTGTACTTCACTCTACCACACTCTATCATTTCTCTATTTGACACTACTTCACTCTACCACACTCTACCCTGTCTCTACTTGTCTCTACTTCACTCTAGTACACTCTACCATGGCTCTACTCCGCTCTACTTCACTCAACTACAACCTACCATGGCTCTACTTGACTCTACTTCACTCTACCATGGCTCTACTTGGATCTACTTCACTAAACTCCTCCATGGCTCTATACTCTAACATGGCTCTACTTGGGTCTACTGCTCTACTTCACTCTACTCTCTACCATGGCTCTACTTGACTCTACTACACACTACCATGGCTCTACCTGACTCTACTACACTCTACATTGGATCTACCTTGTTGTACTTCACTCTACTACACTCTATCATGGCTCTATTAGACTCTACTTCACTCTACCACACTCTACCATTTCTCTACTTGACTCTACTTCTGTCTACTGCACTCTACCATGGCTCTACTTGGCTGTACTTCAGTCTACTGCACTCTACCATGTCTCTACTTGGCTCTTCTTCACTCTTCTACACTCTACCATGGCTCAACTTGACTCTACTACACTCTACCCTGAATATACTTGACACTACTTCACTCTAGTACACTCTACCATCGCTCTACTTGGCTCTACTTCACTCTACTACACTCTACCATGGCTCTACTCGACTCTACTTCTCTCCACTACAACCTACCATGGCTCTACTTGACTCTACTTCATTCTACCATGACTCTACTTGGCTCTACTTCACTACACTCCTCCATGACTCTATAGTCTACCATGGCTCTACTTGGGTCTACTGCTCTACTTCACTCTACTACTCTCTACCATGGCTCTACTTCACTTTACTACACACTACCATGGCTCTACCTGACTCTACTACACTCTAAATTGGATCTACCTTGTTGTACTTCACTCTACTACACTCTATCATGGCTCTATTTGACTCTACTTCACTCTACCACACTCTACCATTTCTCTACTTGGCTCTACTTCAGTCTACTACGCTCTACCATTGCTCTACCTGGCTCTACTTCAGTCTACTACACTCTACCATGGCTCTACTTGTCTCTACTTGACTCTTCTTCACTCTACTATGCCTCTAATTGACTCTACTACACTCTCCACTGGCTCTTCTTGGCTCTACTTCACTCTAGTACACTCTACCATGGCTCTAATTGGCTCTAGTTCACTCTATTGCACTCTACCATGGCTCTACTCGGCTCTACTTCACTCTACTACAACCTACCATGACTCTACTTGACTCTACTTCACTCTACCATGGCTCTATTTGGCTCAACTTCACTACACTCCTCAATGGCTCTATACCCTACCATGGCTCTACTTGGGTCTACTGCTCTACTTCACTCTACTGCTCTCTACCATGGCTCAACGTGACTCTACTACACACTACCATGGCTCTACCTGACTTTACTACACTCTACATTGGATCTACCTTGTTGTACTTCACTCTACTACACTCTATCATGGCTCTGTCTGACTCTACTTCACTCTACCACACTCTACCTTTTCTCTACTTGGCTCTACTTCAGTCTACTACACTCTACCATGGCTCTACTTGGCTCTACTTCACCCTTCTACACTCTACCATGGCTCTACTTCACTCTACTACACTCTACCCTGTCTCTACTTGGCTCTACATCACTCTAGTACACTCTACCATGGCTCTACTCCGCTATACTTCACTCAACTACAACCTACCGTGGCTCTACTTGACTCTACTTCACTCTACCTTGGCTCTACTTGTCTCTACTTCACTACACTCCTAAATGGCTCTATACTATAACATGGCTCTACTTGGGTTTACTGCTCTACTTCACTCTACTCTCTACCATGGCTCTATTTGACACTACTACACACTACTCATGGCTCTACCTGACTCTACTACACTCTACATTGGATCTACCTTGTTGTACTTCACTCTACTACACTCTATTATGGCTCTATTTGACTCTACTTCACTCTACCACACTCTACCATTTCTCTACTTGTCTCTACTTCTGTCTACTACACTCTACCATGGCTCCACTTGGCTCTAATTCAGTCTACTGCACTCTATCATGTCTCTACTTGGCTCTTCTTCACTCTTCTACACTCTACCATGGCTCTACTTGACGGTACTACACTCTACCCTGGATCTACTTGGCTCTACTTCTCTCTACTACACCCTACCATGGGTCTATTTGACTCTACTTCATTCTACCATGACTCTACTTGGCTCTACTTCACTACACTCCTCCATGACTCTATAGTCTACCATGGCTCTACTTGGGTCTACAGCTCTACTTCATTCTACTACTCTCTACCATGGCTCTACTTGACTCTACTACACACTACCGTGGCTCTACCTGACTCTACTACACTCTACATTGGATCTACCTTGTTGTACTTCACTCTTCTACACTCTACCATGGCTCTAATTGACTCTACTACACTCTACCCCGGCTCTACTTGGCTCTACTTCACTGTAGTACACTCTACCATGGCACTACTTGGCTCTACTTTACTCTACTACACTCTACAATGGCTCTACTCGGCTCTACTTCACTCTACTACCACCTACCATGACTCTACTTGACTCTACTTTACTCTACCATGGCTCTACTTGGCTCTACTTCACTACACACCTCCATGGCTCTATACCCTACCATGGCTCTACATGGGTCTACTGCTCTACTTCACTCTACTACTCTCTACAATGGCTCTACTTGACTCTACTACACACTAGTATGGCTCTACCTGACTCTACTACACTCTACATTGGATCTATCTTGTTCTACTTCACTCTACTACACTCTATCATGGCTCTATTTGACTCTACTTCACTCTACCACACTCTACCATTTCTCTACTTGGCTCTACTTCAGTCTACTACGCTCTACCATTGCTCTACTTGGCTATACTTCAGTCTACTACACTCTACTATCTCTATACTTGGCTCTACTTCACTCTTCTACACTCTACCATGGCTCTACTTCACTCTACTACACTCTACCCTGGCTCTACTTGGCTCTACTTCACTCTAGTACACTCTACCAAGGCTCTACTCTGCTCTACTTCACTCTACTACAACCTACCATGGCTCTACTTGACTCTACTTCACTCTTCCATGGCTCTACTTGGCTCTACTTCACTACACTCCTCCATGGCTCTATACTCTACCACGGCTCTACTTGGGTCTACTGCTCTCCTTCACTCTACTCTCTACCATGGCTCTACTTGACTCTACTACGCACTACCATGGCTCAACCTGACTCTATTTCACTCTACATTGGATCTACCTTGTTGTACTTCACTCTACTACACTCTATCATGGCTCTATTTGACTCTACTTCACTCTACCACACTCTACCATTTCTCTACTTGGCTCTACTTCAATCTACTACACTCTACCATTGCTCTACCTGGCTCTACTTCAGTCTACTACACTCTACCATGTCTCCACTTGGCTCTACTTCACTCTACTACATTCTACCATGGCTCTACTTGACTCTACTACACTCTACCATGGCTCTACTTGGCTCTACTTCAATCTAGCGCACTCTACCATTGCTCTACTTGGCTCTACTTCAATCTACTACACTCTACCATGGATCTGCTCTGCTCTACTTCAGTCTACCACACTGTACCTTTTCTCTACTTGGCTCTACTTCAGTCTACTACACTCTACCGTGGCTCTACTTGGCTCTACTTCAGTCTACTACACTCTACCATGTCCCTACTTCGCTCTACTTCACTCTTCTACACTATACCATTGCTCTACTTCACTCTACTACACTGTACCCTGGCTCTACTTGGCTCTACTTAACTCTAGTACACTCTACCATGGCTGTATTAGGCTCTACTTCTCTCTACTACACTCTACCATGGTTCTACTCGGCTCTACTTCACTCTACTACAACCTACCATTGCTCTACTTGACTCTACTTCACTCTACCATGTCACTTCTTGGCTCTACTTCACTGCACTCCTCCATGGCTCTATACTCCACCATGGCTCTACTTGGGTCTACTACTCTACTTCACTCTACTACTCTCTACCATGGCTCTACTTGACTCTACTACACACTACCATGGCTCTACCTTACTCTATTTCACTCTACATTGGATCTACCTTGTTGTACTTCACTCTACTACACTCTATCATGGCTCTATTTGACTCTACTTCACTCTACCACACTCTACCATTTCTCTACTTGGCTCTACTTCAATCTACTACACTCTACCATTGCTCTACATGGCTCTACTTCAGTCTACTACACTCTACCATGTCTCCACTTGGCTCTACTTCACTCTACTACATTCTACCATGGCTCTACTTGACTCTACTACACTCTACCATGGCTCTACTTGGCTTTACTTCAATCTAGCGCACTCTATACCATTGCTCTACTTGGCTCTACTTCACTCTACTACACTCTACCATGGATCTGCTCTGCTCTACTTCAGTCTACCACACTCTACCTTTTCTCTACTTGGCTCTACTTCAGTCTACTACACTCTTCCGTGGCTCTACTTGGCTCTACTTCAGTCTACTACACTCTACCATGTCCCTACTTCGCTCTACTTCACTCTTCTACACTATACCATTGCTCTACTTCACTCTACTACACTGTACCCTGGCTCTACTTGGCTCTAATAATTCTAGTACACTCTACCATGGCTCTATTAGGCTCTACTTCTCTCTACTACACTCTACCATGGCTCTACTCGGCTCTACTTCACTCTACTACAACCTACCATTGCTCTACTTGACTGTACTTCACTCTACCATGTCACTTCTTGGCTCTACTTCACTACACTCCTCCATGGCTCTATACTCTACCATGGCTCTACTTGGGTCTACTACTCTACTTCACTCTACTACTCTCTACCATGGCTCTACTTGACTCTACTACACACTACCATGGCTCTACCTGACTCTAGTACACTCTACATTGGATCTACCTTGTTGTACTTCACTCTACCACACTCTATCATTTCTCTATTTGACACTACTTCACTCTACCACACTCTACCCTGTCTCTACTTGTCTCTACTTCACTCTACTACACTCTACCATGGCTCTACTCGGCTCTACTTCTCTCTACTACAACCTACCATGGCTCTACTTGAGTCTACTTCATTCTACCATGACTCTACTTGGCTCTACTTCACTACAATCCTCCATGACTCTATAGTCTACCATGGCTCTACTTGGGTCTACTGCTCTACTTCACTCTACTACTCTCTACCATGGCTCTACTTCACTTTACTACACACTACCATGGCTCTACCTGACTCTACTACACTCTAAATTGGATCTACCTTGTTGTACTTCACTCTACTACACTCTATCATGGCTCTATTTGACTCTACTTCACTCTACCACACTCTACCATTTCTCTACTTGGCTCTACTTCAGTCTACTACACTCTACCATTGCTCTACCTGGCTCTACTTCAGTCTACTACACTCTACCTTGGCTCTACTTGTCTCTACTTGACTCTTCTTCACTCTACTATGCCTCTAATTGACTCTACTACACTCTCCACTGGCTCTTCTTGGCTCTACTTCACTCTAGTACACTCTACCATGGCTCTAATTGGCTCTAGTTCACTCTATTGCACTCTACCATGGCTCTACTCGGCTCTACTTCACTCTACTACAACCTACCATGACTCTACTTGACTCTACTTGACTCTACCATGGCTCTATTTGGCTCAACTTCACTACACCCCTCAATGGCTCTATACTCTACCATGGCTCTACTTGGGTCTACTGCTCTACTTCACTCTACTGCTCTCTACCATGGCTCAACGTGACTCTACTACACACTACCATGGCTCTACCTGACTTTAATACACTCTACCTTGGATCTACCTTGTTGTACTTCACTCTACTACACTCTATCATGGCTCTGTTTGACTCTACTTCACTCTACCACACTCTACCATTTCTCTACTTGACTCTACTTCAGTCTACTACACTCTACCATGGCTCTACTTGGCTCTACTTCAGTCTACTACACTCTACCATGGCTCTACTTGGCTCTACTTCACCCTTCTACACTCTACCATGGCTCTACTTCACTCTACTACACTCTACCCTGTCTCTACTTGGCTCTACATCACTCTAGTACACTCTACCATGGCTCTACTCCGCTATACTTCACTCAACTACAACCTACCGTGGCTCTACTTGACTCTACTTCACTCTACCTTGGCTCTACTTGTCTCTACTTCACTACACTCCTAAATGGCTCTATACTATAACATGGCTCTACTTGGGTTTACTGCTCTACTTCACTCTACTCTGTACCATGGCTCTACTTGACACTACTACACACTACTCATGGCTCTACCTGACTCTACTACACTCTACATTGGATCTACCTTGTTGTACTTCACTCTACTACACTCTATTATGGCTCTATTTGACTCTACTTCACTCTACCACACTCTACCATTTCTCTACTTGTCTCTACTTCTGTCTACTACACTCTACCATGGCTCTACTTGGCTCTAATTCAGTCTACTGCACTCTACCATGTCTCTACTTGGCTCTTCTTCACTCTTCTACACTCTACCATGGCTCTACTTGACTCTAATACATTCTACCTTGGATCTACTTGGCTCTACTTCTCTCTACTACACCCTACCATGGCTCTATTTGACTCTACTTCATTCTACCATGACTCTACTTGGCTCTACTTCACTACACTCCTCCATGACTCTATAGTCTACCATGGCTCTACTTGGGTCTACTGCTCTACTTCACTCTACTACTCTCTACCATGGTTCTACTTGACTCTACTACACACTACCATGGCTCTACCTGACTCCACTACACTCTAAATTGGATCTACCTTGTTGTACTTCACTCTACTACACTCTATCATGGCTCTATTTGACTCTACTTCACTCTACCACACTCTACCATTTCTCTACTTGGCTCTACTTCTGTCTACTACGCTCTAACATTGCTCTACTTGGCTCTACTTCAGTCTACTACACTCTACCATGTCTCTACTTGGCTCTACTTCACTCTTCTGCACTCTACCATGGTTCTACTTCACTCTACTACACTCTACCCTAGCTCTACTTGGCTCTACTTCACTCTAGTACATTCTACCATGGCTCTACTTGGCTCTACTTCACTCTACTACAACCTAACATGGCTCTACTTGACTCTACTTCACTCTTCCATGGCTCTACTTGGCTCTACTTCACTACACTCCTCCATGGCTCTATACTCTACCACGGCTCTACTTGGGTCTACTGCTCTCCTTCACTCTACTCTCTACCATGGCTCTACTTGACTCTACTACGCACTACCATGGCTCTACCTGACTCTATTTCACTCTACATTGGATCTACCTTGTTGTACTTCACTCTACTACACTCTTTCATGGCTCTATTTGACTCTGCTTTACTCTACCACACTCTACCATTTCTCTACTTTGCTCTTCTTCAGTCTACTACACTCTACCATGGCTCTACTTGGTTCTACTTCACTCTTCTACACTCTACCATGTCTCTAATTGACTCTACTACACTCTACCCTGGCTCTACTTGGCTCTACTTCACTCTAGTACACTCTACCATGGCTCTACTTGGCTCTACTTTACTCTACTGCACTCTACCATGGCTCTACTCGGCTCTACTTCTCTCTACTACAACCTACCATGGCTGTACTTGACTCTACTTCATTCTACCATGACTCTACTTGGCTCTACTTCACTACACTCCTCCATGACTCTATAGTCTACCATGGTTCTACTTGGGTCTACTGCTCTACTTCACTCTACTATTCTCTACCATGGCTCTACTTGACTCTACTACACACTACCATTGCTCTACCTGACTCTACTACACTCTACATTGGATCTACCTTGTTGTACTTCACTCTACTACACTCTATGATGGCTCTATTTGACTCTACTTCATTCTACCGCATTCTAACATTTCTCTACTTGGCTCTACTTCAGTCTACTACACTCTACCATGGTTGTACTTGGGTCTACTTCAGTCTACTACACTCTACCATGTCTCTACTTGGCTCTACTTCACTCTTCTGCACTCTACCATGGCTCTACTTCACTCTACTACACTCTACCCTGGCTCTACTTGGCTCTACTTTACTCTAGTACACTCTACCATGGCTCTACTTGGCTCTACTTCACTCTACTACAACCTACGATGGCTCTACTTGACTCTACTTCACTCTTCCATGGCTATACTTGGCTCTACTTCACTACACTCCTCCATGGCTCTATACTCTACCACGGCTCTACTTGGGTCTACTGCTCTCCTTCACTCTACTCTCTACCATGGCTCTACTTGACTCTACTACGCACTACCATGGCTCTACCTGACTCTATTTCACTCTACATTGGATCTACCTTGTTGTACTTCACTCTACTACACTCTATCATGGCTCTATTTGACTCTACTTCACTCTACCACACTCTACCATTTCTCTACTTGGCTCTACTTCTGTCTACTACACTCTACCATGGCTCTACTTGGCTCTACTTCAGTCTACTACACTCTACCATGTTTCTACTTGGCTCTACTTCACTCTAGTGCACTCTTCCATGGCTCTACTCCGCTCTACTTCACTCAACTACAACCTACCATGGCTCTACTTGACTCTACTTCACTCTACCATGGCTCTACTTGGCTCTACTTCACTACACTCCTCCATGGCTCTATACTCTAACATGGCTCTACTTGGGTCTACTTCACTACACTCCTCCATGGCTCTATACTCTAACATGGCTCTACTTGGGTCTACTTCTCTACTTCACTCTACTCTCTACCATGGCTATACTTTATTCTACTACACACTACCATGGCTCTACCTGACTCTACTACACTCTACATTGGATCTACCTTGTTGTACTTCACTCTACTACACTCTATCATGGCTCTATTTGATTCTACTTCACTCTACCACACTCTACCATTTCTACACTCTACCATGGCTCTAATTGGCTCTACTACACTCTACCCTGGCTCTACTTCACTCTAGTACACTCTACCATGGCTCTACTTGGCTCTACTTTACTCTACTACACTCTACCATGGCTCTACTCGGCTCTACTTCACTCTACTACCACCTACCATGACTCTACTTGACTCTACTTTACTCTACCATGGCTCTACTTGGCTCTACTTCACTACACTCCTCTATAGCTCTATACCCTACCATGGCTCTACATGGGTCTACTGCTCTACTTCACTCTACTACTCTCTACAATGGCTCTACTTGACTCTACTACACACTACCATGGCTCTACCTGACTCTACTACACTCTACATTGGATCTATGTTGTTGTACTTTACTCTACTACACTCTATCATCGCTCTATTTGACTCTACTTCACTCTACCACAGTCTACCATTTCACTACTTGGCTCTACTTCAGTCTACTACACTCTACCATTGCTATACTTGGCTCTACTTCAGTCTACTACACTCTACCATGTCTCCACTTGGCTCTACTTCACTCTAGTGCACCCTTCCATGGCTCTACTCCGCTCTACTTCACTCAACTACAACCTACCATGGCTCTACTTGACTCTACTACACACTACCATTGCTCTACCTGACTCTACTACACTCTACATTGGATCTACCTTGTTGTACTTCACTCTACTACACTCTATCATGGCTCTATTTGACTCTACTTCACTCTACCACACTCTACCATTTCTCTACTTGGCTCTACTTCAGTCTACTACGCTCTACCATTGCTCTACTTGGCTCTACTTCAGTCTACTACAGTCTACCATGTCTCCACTTGGCTCTACTTCACTCTACTACACTCTACCATGGCTCTACTTGACTCTACTACACTCTACCATGGCTCTACTTGGCTCTACTTCAATCTAGCACACTGTACCATTGCTCTACTTGGCTCTACTTCACTCTACTACACTCTACCATGGCTCTGCTCGGCTCTACTTCAATCTACTACAACCTACAATGGCTCTACTTGACTCTACTTCACTCTACCATGACTCTACTTGGCTCTACTTCACTACACTCCTCCATGACTCTATACTCTACCATGGCTCTACTTGGTTCTACTACTCTACTTCACTCTACTACTCTCTACCATGGCTCTACTTGACTCTACAACACACTACCATGGCTCTACCTGACTCTACTACACTCTAAATTGGATCTACCCTGTTGTACTTCACTCTACTACACTCTATCATGGCTCTATTCGACTCTACTTCACTCTACCACACTCTACCATTTCTCTACTTGGATCTACTTCAGTCTACTACGCTCTACCATTGCTCTACTTGGCTCTACTTCAGTCTACTACACTCTACCATGTCTCTACTTGGCTCTACTTCACCCTTCTTCACTCTACCATGGCTCTACTTCACTCTACTACACTCTACCCTGGCTCTACTTGGCTCTACTTCACTCTAGTACACTCTACCATGGCTCTACTTGGCTCTACTTTACTCTACTACAACCTACCATGGCTCTACTTGACTCTACTTCACTCTTCCATGGCTATACTTGGCTCTACTTCACTACACTCCTCCATGGCTCTATACTCTACCACGGCTCTACTTGGGTCTACTGCTCTCCTTCACTCTAGTCACTACCATGGCTCTACTTGACTCTACTACGCACTACCATGGCTCTACCTGACTCTATTTCACTCTAAATTGGATCTACCTTGTTGTACTTCACTCTACTACACTCTATCATGGCTCTATTTAACCCTACTTCACTCTACCACACTCAACCATTTCTCTACTTGGCTCTACTTCTGTCTACTACACTCTACCATGGCTCTACTTGGCTCTACTTCAGTCTACTACACTCTACCATGTTTCTACTTGGCTCTACTTCACTCTTCTACACTCTACCATGGCTCTAATTGACTCTACTACACTCTACCCTGGCTCTACTTGGCTCTACTTCACTCTAGTACACTCTACCATGGCTCTACTTGGCTCTACTTTACTCTACTACACTCTACCATGGCTCTACTCGGATCTACTTCACTCTACTACAACCTACCATGACTCTACTTGACTGTACTTTACTCTACCATGGCTCTACGTGGCTCTACTTCACTACACTCCTCTATGGCTCTATACCCTACCATGGCTCTACATGGGTCTACTGCTCTACTTCACTCTACTGCTCTCTACAATGGCTCTACTTGACTCTACTACACACTACCATGGCTCTACCTGACTCTACTATACTCTACATTGGATCTATCTTGTTGTACTTTACTCTACTACACTCTATCATCGCTCTATTTGACTCTACTTCACTCTACCACAGTCTACCATTTCACTACTTGGCTCTACTTCAGTCTACTACACTCTACCATTGCTCTACTTGGCTCTACTTCAGTCTACTACACTCTACCATGTCTCCACTTGGCTCCACTTCAATCTAGTGCACTCTTCCATGGCTCTACTCCGCTCTACTTCACTCAACTACAACCTACCATGGCTCTACTTGACTCTACTTCACTCTACCATGGCTCTACTTGGCTCTACTTCACTACACTCCTCCATGGCTCTATACTCTAACATGGCTCTACTTGGGTCTACTTCTCTACTTCACTCTACTCTCTACCATGGCTATACTTGACTCTACTACACACTACCATGGCTCTACCTGACTCTACTACACTCTACATTGGATCTACCTTGTTGTACTTCACTCTACTACACTCTATCATGGCTCTATTTGATTCTACTTCACTCTACCAAACTCTACCATTTCTCTACTTGGCTCTCCTTCAGTCTACTATATACACTCTACCATGGCTCTACATGGCTCTACTTCAGTCTACTGCACTCTACCATGTCTCTACTTGGCTCTTCTTCACTCTTCTACACTCTACCATGGCTCTACTTGATTCTACTACACTCTACCCTGGATCTACTTGACACTACTTCACTCTAGTACACTCTACCATCGCTCTACTTGGCTCTACTTCACTCTACTACACTCTACCATGGCTCTACTCGGATCTACTTCACTCTACTACAACCTACCATGACTCTACTTGACTGTACTTTACTCTACCATGGCTCTACGTGGCTCTACTTCACTACACTCCTCTATGGCTCTATACCCTACCATGGCTCTACATGGGTCTACTGCTCTACTTCACTCTACTGCTCTCTACAATGGCTCTACTTGACTCTACTACACACTACCATGGCTCTACCTGACTCTACTATACTCTACATTGGATCTATCTTGTTGTACTTTACTCTACTACACTCTATCATCGCTCTATTTGACTCTACTTCACTCTACCACAGTCTACCATTTCACTACTTGGCTCTACTTCAGTCTACTACACTCTACCATTGCTCTACTTGGCTCTACTTCAGTCTACTACACTCTACCATGTCTCCACTTGGCTCTACTTCAATCTAGTGCACTCTTCCATGGCTCTACTCCGCTCTACTTCACTCAACTACAACCTACCATGGCTCTACTTGACTCTACTTCACTCTACCATGGCTCTACTTGGCTCTACTTCACTACACTCCTCCATGGCTTTATACTCTAACATGGCTCTACTTGGGTCTACTTCTCTACTTCACTCTACTCTCTACCATGGCTATACTTGACTCTACTACACACTACCATGGCTCTACCTGACTCTACTACACTCTACATTGGATCTACCTTGTTGTACTTCACTCTACTACACTCTATCATGGCTCTATTTGATTCTACTTCACTCTACCAAACTCTACCATTTCTCTACTTGGCTCTCCTTCAGTCTACTACACTCTACCATGGCTCTACATGGCTCTACTTCAGTCTACTGCACTCTACCATGTCTCTACTTGGCTCTTCTTCACTCTTCTACACTCTACCATGGCTCTACTTGATTCTACTACACTCTACCCTGGATCTACTTGACACTACTTCACTCTAGTACACTCTACCATCGCTCTACTTGGCTCTACTTCACTCTACTACACTCTATCTTGGCTCTACTCGGCTCTACTTCTCTCTACTACAGCCTACCATGGCTCTACTTGACTCTACTTCATTCTACCATGACTCTACTTGGCTCTACTTCACTACACTCCTCCATGACTCTATAGTCTACCATGGTTCTACTTGGGTCTACTGCTCTACTTCACTCTACTATTCTCTACCATGGCTCTACTTGACTCTACTACACACTACCATTGCTCTACCTGACTCTACTACACTCTACATTGGATCTACCTTGTTGTACTTCACTCTACTACACTCTACCATCGCTCTACTTTGCTCTACTTCACACTACTACACTCTACCATGGCTCTACTTGGTTCTACTTCACTCTACTACACCCTACCATGGCTCTACTTGACTCTACTTCACTCTACCATGGCTCTACCTGGCTCTACTTCATTACACACCTCCATGGCTCTTTACTCTACGATGGCTCTACTTTGGTCTACAGCTCTACTTCACTCTACTACTCTCTACCATGGCTCTACTTGACTCTACTACACACTACCATGGCTCTACCTGACTCTACTACACTCTACATTTGATCTACCTTGTTGTACTTCACTCTACTACACTCTATCATTGCTCTATTTGACTCTACTTCACTCTACCACACTCTACCATTTCTCTAATTGGTTCTACTTCAGTCTACTACACTCTACGATGGCTCTACTTGGCTTTACTTCAGTCTACTACACTCTACCATGGCTCTACTTGGCTCTACTTCACTCTTCTACACTCTACCATGGCTCTACTTCACTCTACTACATTCCACCCTGGCTCTACTTGGCTCTACTTCACTCTAGTAAACTCTACCATGTCTCTACTACACTCTACTTCACTCTACTACACTCTACCATTGCTCTACTCGGCTCTACTTCACTCTACTACAGCCTACCATGGCTCTACTTGACTCTACTTCCCTCTACCATGGACCTACTTGGCTCTATTTCACAACACTCCTCCAAGGCTCTATACTCTACCTTGGCTCTAATTGGGTCTACTACTCTACTTCACTCTACTCTCTACCATGGCTCTTCTTGACTCTACTACCCACTACCATGGCTCTACCTGACTCTACTACACTCTACATTGGATCCACCTTGTTGTACTTCACTCTACTACACTCTGTCATGTCTCTATTTGTCTCTACTTCACTCTACCACACTCTACCATTTCTCTACTTGGCTCTATTTCAGTGTACTACACTCAACCATGGCCCTACTTGGCTCTACTTCAGTCTACTACACTCTACCATGGCTCTACTTGGCTCTACTTCACTCTTCTACACTCTACCATGGCTCTACTTCACTCTACTACATTCTACCCTGGCTCTACTTGGCTCTACTTCACTCTAGTAAACTCTACCATGTCTCTACTACACTCTACTTCACTCTACTACACTCTACCATGGCTCTACTCAGCTCTACTTCACTCTACTACAGCCTACCATGGCTCTACTTGACTCTACTTCACTCTACCATGGATCTACTTGGCTCTATTTCACAACACTCCTCCAAGGCTCTATACTCTTCCTTGGCTCTAATTGGGTCTACTATTCTACTTCACTCTACTCTCTACCATGGCTCTTCTTGACTCTACTACCCACTACCATGGCTCTACCTGACACTACTACACCCTACATTGGATCTACCTTGTTGTACTTCACTCTACTACACTCTGTCATGTCTCTATTTCACTCTACTTCACTCTACCACACTCTACCATTTCTCTACTTGGCTCTACTTCAGTGTACTACACTCTACCATGGCTGTACTTGGCTCTACTTCAGTCTACTACACTCTACCATGTCTCTACTTGGCTCTACTTCACTCTTCTACTCTCTACCATGGCTCTACTTCACTCTACTACACTCTACCTTGGCTCTACTTGGCTCTACTTCACTCTAGTACACACTACCATGGCTATACTCGGCTCTACTTCACTCTACTACACTCAACCATGGCTATACTCGGCTTTACTTCACTCTACTCCCACCTACCATGGCTCTACTTGACTCTACTTCACTCTACCATGACTCTACTTGGCTCTACTTCACTGCACTCCTCCATGGCTCTATACTCTACCATGGCTCTACTTCGGTCTACTGATCTACTTCACTCTACTACTCTCTACCATGGCTCTACTTGACTCTACTACACACTACCATCGCTCAATCTGACTCTACTACACTCTACATTGGGTCTACCTTGTTGTACTTCACTATACTACACTCTATCATGGCTCTATTTCACTCTACTTCACTCTACCACACTCTACCATTTCTCTACTTGGTTCTACTTCAGTCTACTACACTCTACCATGGCTCTACTTGGCTCTACTTCAGTCTACTACACTCTACCCTGGCTCTACTTGGCTCTACTTCACTCTACTACACTCTACCATGGCTCTACTCGGCTCTACTTCACTCTATACTACAACCTACCATGGCTCTTCTTCACTCTACTTCACTCTACCATGGCTTTACTTGGCTCTATTTCACTACACTCCTCAATGGCTCTATACTCTACCATGACTCTAGTTGGGTTTACTGCTCTACTTCACTCTACTACTCTCTACCATTGCTCTACTTGACTCTACTACGCACTACCATGGC
This sequence comes from Agelas oroides, assembly GCA_949130485.1. Lineage (NCBI taxonomy): Eukaryota > Metazoa > Porifera > Demospongiae > Agelasida > Agelasidae > Agelas > Agelas oroides. The sequence goes on from OX422195.1 coordinate 5,659,401, forward strand.
TCTACCTGACTCTATTTCACTCTACATTGGATCTATCTTGTTGTACTTCACTCTACTACACTCTATCATGGCTCTATTTGACACTACTTCACTCTACCACACTCTACCATTTCTCTACTTGGCTCTCCTTCAGTCTACTACACTCTACCATGGCTCAACTTGGCTCTACTTCAGTCTACTACACTCTACCGTGTCTCTACTTGGCTCTACTTCACTCTTCTACACTCTACCATGGCTCTAATTGACTCTACTTCACTCTACCCTGGCTCTACTTGGCTCTACTTCACTCTAGTACACTCTACCATGGCTCTACTTGGCTCTACTTTACTCTACTACACTCTACCATGGCTCTACTCGGTTCTACTTCACTCTACTACCACCAACCATGACTCTACTTGACTCTACTTTACTCTACCATGGCTCTACTTGGCTCTAGTTCACTACACTCCTCCATGGCTCTATACGCTACCATGGCTCTACTTGGGTCTACTGCTCTACTTCACTCTACTACTCTCTACCATGGCTCTACTTGACTCTACTACACACTACCATGGCTCTACCTGACTCTACTACACCCTACATTGGATCTATCTTGTTGTACTTCATTCTACTACACTCTATCATCGCTCTATTTGACTCTACTTCACTCTACCACACTCTACCATTTCTCTACTTGGCTCTACTTCAGTCTACTACACTCTACCATTGCTCTACTTGCCTCTACTTCAGTCTACTACACTCTACCATGTCTCCACTTTGCTCTACTTCACTCTAGTACACTCTACCATGTTTCTACTCCGCTCTACTTCACTCAACTACAACCTTCCATGGCTCTACTAGACTCTACTTCACTCTACCATGGCTCTACTTGGCTTTACTTCACTACACTCCTCCATGGCTCTATACTCTAACATGGCTCTACTTGGGTCTACTGCTCTACTACACTCTACTCTCTACCATGGCTCTACTTGACTCTACTACACACTACCATGGCTCTACCTGACTCTACTACACTCTACATTGGATCTACCTTGTTGTACTTCACTCTACTACACTCTATCATGGCTCTATTTGACTCTACTTCACTCTACCACACTCTACCATTTCTCTACTTGGCTCTACTTCTGTCTACTACACTCTACCATGGTTCTACTTGGCTCAACTTCAGTCTACTGCACTCTACCATTTCTCTACTTGGCTCTTCTTCACTCTCCTACACTCTACCATGTCTCTACTTGACTCTACTACACTCTACCCTGGATCTACTTGACACGACTTCACTCTAGTACACTCTACCATCGCTCTACTTGGCTCTACTTCACTCTACTACACTCTACCATGGCTCTACTCGGCTCTACTTCACTCTACTACAACCTACCATGGCTCTACTTGACTCTACTTCATTCTACCATGACTCTACTTGGCTCTACTTCACTACACTCCTCCATGGCTCTATACTCTACCATGGCTCTACTTGGGTCTACTGCTCTACTTCACTCTACTACTCTCTACCAAGGCTCTACTTGAATCTACTACACACTACCATGGCTCTACCTGACTCTAACACACTCTACATTGGATCTACCTTGTTGTACTTCACTCTACTACACTCTATCATGGCTCTATTTGACTCTACTTCACTCTACCACACTCTACCATTTCTATACTTAGCTCTACTTCAGTCTACTACACTCTACCATGGCTCTACTTGGCTCTACTTCAGTCTACTACACTCTACCATGGCTCTACTTGGCTCTACTTCACTCTTCTACACTCTACCATGGCTCTACTTCACTCTACTACACTCTACCCTGGCTGTACTTGACTCTACTTCACTCTAGTTCTCTTTACCATGGCTCTACTCGGCTCTACTTCACTCTACTACAACCTACCATGGTTCTACTTGACTCTACTTCACTCTAACATGGCTGTACTTTGCTCTACTTCATTACACACCTCCATGGCTCTATGCTCTACCATGGCTCTACTTGGGTCTACTGCTCTACTTCACTCTACTACTCTCTACCATGGCTCTACTTGACTCTACTACACACTACCATGGCTCTACCTGACTCTACTACAATCTACATTGAATCTACCTTGTTGTACTTCACTCTACTACACTCTATCATGGCTCTATTTGACTCTACTTCACTCTACCACACTCTACCATTTCTCTACTTAGCTATTCGTCAGTTTACTACACTCTACCATGGCTCTTCTTGCCTCTACTTCAGTCTCCTACACTCTACCATGGCTCTACTTGGCTCTACTTCACTCTTCTACACTCTACCATGGCTCTACTTCGCTCTACTACACTCTACCCTGGCTCTACTTAGCTCTACTTCACTCTAGTACATTCTACCATGGCTCTACTTGGTTCTACTACACTCTACTACACTCTACCATGGCTCTACTCGGCTCTACTTCACTCTACTACAACCTACCATTGCTCTACTTGACTCTACTTCACTCTACCATGGCTCTACTTGGCTCTACTTCACTACACTCCTCCATGGCTCTATACTCTACGATGGCTCTACTTGGGTCTACTGCTCTACTTCACTCTTCTACTCTCTACCATGGCTCTACTTGACTCTACTATACACTACCATGACTCTACCTGACTCTACTACACTCTTCATTGGATCGACCTTGTTGTACTTCACACTACTACACTCTAACATGGCTCTATTTGACTCTTCTTCACTCTACCACAATCTACCATTTCTGTACTTGACTCTACCTGACTCTACCATTTCTCTACTTGGCTCTACCTCACTCTACTACACTCTACCATGGCTCTACTTGGCTCTACTTCAGTGTACTACACACTACAATGGCTCTGCTTGGCTCTCCTTCACTCTTCTACACTCTACCATGGCTCTACTTCACTCTACTACACTCTACCCTGGCTCTACTTGACTCTACTTCACTCTAGTTCTCTCTACCATGGCTCTATTCGGCTCTACTTCACTCTACTACAACCTACCATGGCTCTACTTGACTCTACTTCACTCTGCCATGGTTCTACTTCGCTCTACTTCATTAGACTCGTCCATGGCTCTATGCTCTACCATGGCTCTACTTGGGTCTACTGCTCTACTTCACTCTACTACTCTCTACCATTGCTCTACTTGACTCAACTACACACTGCCATGGCTCTACCTGACTCTACTACACTGTACATTGGATCTACCTTGTTGTACTTCACTCTACTACACTCTACCATCGCTCTACTTGGCTCTACTTCACTCTTCTACACTCTACCATGGCTCTAGTTCACTCTACTACACTCTACCCTGGCTCTACTTGGCTCTACTTCACTCTAGTACACTCTACCATGGCTCTACTTGACTCTCCTTCACTCTACCATGGCTCTACTTGGCTCTTCTTCACTACACTCCTTCATGGTTCCATACTCTACCATGGCTCTACTTGTGTCTACTGCTCTACTTCCCTCTACTACTCTCTACCATGGCTCTACTTGACTCTACTACACACTACCATGGCTCTACCAGACTCTACTACATTCTACATTGGATCTACCTTGTTGTACTTCACTCTACTACACTCTATCGTGTCTCTATGTGACTCTACTTCACTCTACCACACTCTACCATTTCTCTACTTGCCTCTACTTCAGTAAACTACACTCTACCATGGCTCTACTTGGCTCTACTTCAGTCTACTACACTCTACCATGGCTCTACTTTGCTCCACTTCACTCTTCTACACTCTACCATGGCTCTACTTCACTCTACTACACTCTACCCTGGCTATAATTGGTTCTACTTCACTCTAGTACACTCTACCATGGCTCTAATTGGCTCTACTTCACAGTACTACACTCTACCATGGATCTACTCGGCTCTACTTCACTCTACTACAACCTACCATGGCTCTACTTGACTCTACTTCACTCTACCATGGCTCTACTTGGCTCTAACTCACTACACTCCTCCATGACTCTATACTCTACCATGGCTCTACTTGGGTCTACTGCTCTACTTTACTCTACTACTCTCTACCATGGCTCTAATTGGTTATACTTCACTCTAGTACACTCTACCATGGCTCTACTTGGCTCTACTTCACTCTACTACACTCTAACATGGCTCTACTCGGCTCTACTTCACTCTACTACAACCTACCATGGCTCTACTTGACTCTACTTCACTCTACCATGGCTATACTTGGCTCTACTTCACAACACTCCTCCATGGCTCTATACTCTACCATGGCTCTACTTGGGTCTACTGCTTTACTTCACTCTAGTACTCTCTACCATGGCTCTACTTGACTCTACTACACACTACCATGGCTCTACCTGACTCTACTACACTCTACATTGGATCTACCTTGTTGTACTTCACTCTACTACACTCTGTCATGGCTCTATTTGAATCTACCTCACTCTTCCACACTCTACCATTTCTCTACTTGGCTCTGCTTCAGTCTACTACACTCTACCATGGCTCTACTTGGCTGTACTTCACTCTTCTACACCCTACCATGGCTCTACTTCACTCTACTACACTCTACGGTGGCTCTACTTGGCTCTACTTCACTCTAGTACCCTCTACCATGGCTCTACTTGGCTCTACTTCACTCTAATACGCTCTACAATTGCTCTACTCGGCTCTACTTCACTCTACTACAATCTACGATGGCTCTACTTGACTGTACTTCACTCTACCATGGCTGTACTTGGCTCTACTTCACTACACACCTCCATGGCTCTATACCATACCATGTTTGTACTTTGGTCTACTGCTCTACTTCACTCTACTACTCTCTACCATGGCTCTACTTGATTGTACTACACACTGCCATGGCTCTACCTGATTCTATTACACTCTACATTGGATCTACCTTGTTGTACTTCACTCTTCTACACTCTATCATGTCTCTATGTGACTCTACTTCACTATACCACACTCTACCATTTCTCTACTTGGCTCTACTTCAGTAAACTACACTCTACCATGGCTCTAATTGGCTCTAGTTCAGTCTACTACACTCTCTACTTTGCTCCACTTCACTCTTCTACACTCTACCATGGCTCTACTTCACTCTACTACACTCTACCCTGGCTCTAATTGGTTCTACTTCACTCTAGTACACTCTACCATGGCTCTAATTGGCTCTACTTCACAGTACTGCACTCTAACATGGATCTACTTGGCTCTACTTCACTCTACTACAACCTACCATGGCTCTACTTGACTCTACTTCACTCTACCATGGCTCTACTTGGCTCTAACTCACTACACTCCTCCATGACTCTATACTCTACCATGGCTCTACTTGGGTCTACTGCTCTACTTTACTCTACTACTCTCTACCATGGCTCTAATTGGCTATACTTCACTCTAGTACACTCTACCATGGCTCTACTTGGCTCTACTTCACTCTACTACACTCTACCATGGCTCTACTCGGCTCTACTTCACTCTACTACAACCTACCATGGCTCTACTAGACTCTACTTCACTCTACCATGGCTATACTTGGCTCTACTTCACAACACTCCTCCATGGCTCTATACTCTACCATGGCTCTACTTGGGTCTACTGCTTTACTTCACTCTAGTACTCTCTACCATGGCTCTACTTGACTCTACTACACACTACCATGGCTCTACCTGACTCTACTACACTCTACATTGGATCTACCTTGTTGTACTTCGCTCTACTACACTCTGTCATGGCTCTATTTCAATCTACGTCACTCTTGCACACCCTACCATTTCTCTACTTGGCTCTACTTCAGTCTACTACAATCTTCCATGGCTCTACTTGGCTCTGCTTCAGTCCACTACACTCTACCATGGCTCTACTAGGCTGTACTTCACTCTTCTACACCCTACCATGGCTCTACTTCACTCTACTACACTCTATGGTGGCTCTACTTGGCTCTACTTCACTCTAGTACCCTCTACCATGGCTCTACTTGGCTCTACTTCACTCTAATACGCTCTACATTTGTTCTACTCGGCTCTACTTCACTCTACTACAAACTACGATGGCTCTACTTGACTGTACTTCACTCTACCATGGCTGTACTTGGCTCTACTTCACTACACACCTCCATGGCTCTATACCCTACCATGTTTGTACTTTGGTCTACTGCTCTACTTCACTCTACTACTCTCTACCATGGCTCTACTTGACTCTACTACACACTGCCATGGCTCTACCTGACTCTATTACACTCTACATTGGATCTACCTTGTTGTACTTCACTCAACTACACTCTACCATCTCTCTACTTGGCTCTACTTCACTCTTCTACACTCTACCATGGATCTACTTCACTCTACTACACTCTACCCTGGCTCTACTTGGCTCCACTTCATTCTACTACACTCTACCATGACTCTACTCGGTTCTACTTCACTCTACTACAACCTTCCATGGCTCTACTTGACTCTCCTTCACTCTCCTATGGCTCTACTTGGCTCTTCTTCACTACACTCCTCCATGGCTCTATACTCTACCATGGCTCTACTTGGGTCTACTGCTCTACTTCCCTCTACTACTGTCTAGCATGGCTCTACTTGACTCTACTACACACTACCATGGCTCTATACTCTACCATGGCTCTACTTGGGTCTACTGCTCTACTTCCCTCTACTACTGTCTAGCATGGCTCTACTTGACTCTACTACACACTACCATGGCTCTACCAGACTCTACTACACTCTACATTGGATCTACCTTGTTGTGCTTCACTCTGCTACACTCTATCATGGCTCTATTTGACTCTACTTCACTCTACCACACTCTACCATTTCTCTACTTGGCTCTACTTCAGTCTACTACTCTCTACCATGGCTCAACTTGTCTCTACTTCAGTCTACTACACCCTACCATGGCTCTACTTTGCTCTACTTCACTCTTCTACACTCTACCATTGCTCTACTTCACTCTACTACACTCTTCCCTGGCTCTAATTGGATCTGCTTCACTCTAGTACCCTCTACCATGGCTCTACTTGGCTCTACTTCACTCTACTACACTCTACAATGACTCTACTCGTCTCTACTTCACTCTACTACAACCTACCATGGCTCTACTTGACTGTCCTTCACTCTACCATGGCGCTACTTGGCTCTACTTCACTACACTCCTCCATGACTCTATACTCTACCTTGGCTCTACTTGGGTGTACTGCTCTACTTCACTCTACTACTCTCTACCATGGCTCTACTTGACTCTACTACACACTACCATGGCTCTACCTGACTCTACTACACTCTACATTGGATCTACCTTGTTATACTTCACTCTACTACACTCTACCCTGGCTCTACTTGACTCTACTTCACTCTAGTTCTCTTTACCATGGCTCTACTCGGCTCTACTTCACTCTACTACAACCTACCATGGCTCTACTTGACTCTACTTCACTCTAACATGGCTCTACTTCGCTCTACTTCATTACACACCTCCATGGCTCTATGCTCTACCATGGCTCTACTTGGGTCTACTGCTCTACTTCACTCTACTACTTTCTACCATGGCTCTACTTGACTCTACTACACACTACCATGGCTCTACCTGACTCTATTACACTCTACATTGGATCTACCTTGTTGTACTTCACTCTACTACACTCTACCATCCCTCTACTTGCCTCTACTTCACTCTTCTACACTCTACCATGGATCTACTTCACTCTACTACACTCTACCATGGCTCTACTTGGCTCCACTTCATTCTACTACACTCTACCAAGACTCTACTCGGTTCTACTTCACTCTACTACAACCTTCCATGGCTCTACTTGACTCTCCTTCACTCTCCTATGGCTCTACTTGGCTCTTCTTCACTACACTCCTCCATGGCTCTATACTCTACCATAGCTCTACTTGTGTCTACTGCTCTACTTCCCTCTACTACTGTCTAGCATGGCTCTACTTGACTCTACTACACACTACCATGGCTCTACCAGACTCTACTACACTCTACATTGGATCTACCTTGTTGTGCTTCACTCTGCTACACTCTATCATGGCTCTATTTGACTCTACTTCACTCTACCACACTCTACCATTTCTCTACTTGGCTCTACTTCAGTCTACTACACTCTACCATGGCTCAACTTGTCTCTACTTCAGTCTACTACACTCTACCATGGCTCTACTTTGCTCTAATTCACTCTTCTACACTCTACCATTGCTCTACTTCACTCTACTACACTCTACCCTGGCTCTAATTGGATCTGCTTCACTCTAGTACCCTCCACCATGGCTCTACTTGGCTCTACTTCACTCTACTACACTCTACCATGAGTCTACTCGTCTCTACTTCACTCTACTACAACCTACCATGGCTCTACTTGACTCTACTTCACTCTACCATGGCTATACTTGGCTCTACTTCACAACACTCCTCCATGGCTCTATACTCTACCATGGCTCTACTTGGGTCTACTGCTTTACTTCACTCTAGTACTCTCTACCATGGCTCTACTTGACTCTACTACACACTACCATGGCTCTACCTGACTCTACTACACTCTACATTGGATCTACCTTGTTGTACTTCACTCTACTACACTCTGTCATGGCTCTATTTCAATCTACGTCACTCTTGCACACCCTACCATTTCTCTACTTGGCTCTACTTCAGTCTACTACAATCTTCCATGGCTCTACTTGGCTCTGCTTCAGTCCACTACACTCTACCATGGCTCTACTTGGCTGTACTTCACTCTTCTACACCCTACCATGGCTCTACTTCACTCTACTACACTCTATGGTGGCTCTACTTGGCTCTACTTCACTCTAGTACCCTCTACCATGGCTCTACTTGGCTCTACTTCACTCTAATACGCTCTACATTTGTTCTACTCGGCTCTACTTCACTCTACTACAATCTACGATGGCTCTACTTGACTGTACTTCACTCTACCATGGCTGTACTTGGCTCTACTTCACTACACACCTCCATGGCTCTATACCCTACCATGTTTGTACTTAGGTCTACTGCTCTACTTCACTCTACTACTCTCTACCATGGCTCTACTTGACTCTACTACACACTGCCATGGCTCTACCTGACTCTATTACACTCTACATTGGATCTACCTTGTTGTACTTCACTCTACTACACTCTACCATCTCTCTACTTGGCTCTACTTCACTCTTCTACACTCTACCATGGATCTCCTTCACTCTACTACACTCTACCCTGGCTCTACTTGGCTCCACTTCATTCTACTACACTCTACCATGACTCTACTCGGTTCTACTTCACTCTACTACAACCTTCCATGGCTCTACTTGACTCTCCTTCACTCTCCTATGGCTCTACTTGGCTCTTCTTCACTACACTCCTCCATGGCTCTATACTCTACCATGGCTCTACTTGGGTCTACTGCTCTACTTCCCTCTACTACTGTCTAGCATGGCTCTACTTGACTCTACTACACACTACCATGGCTCTACCAGACTCTACTACACTCTACATTGGATCTACCTTGTTGTGCTTCACTCTGCTACACTCTATCATGGCTCTATTTGACTCTACTTCACTCTACCACACTCTACCATTTCTCTACTTGGCTCTACTTCAGTCTACTACACTCTACCATGGCTCAACTTGTCTCTACTTCAGTCTACTACACTCTACCATGGCTCTACTTTGCTCTACTTCACTCTTCTACACTCTACCATTGCTCTACTTCACTCTACTACACTCTACCCTGGCTCTAATTGGATCTGCTTCACTCTAGTACCCTCTACCATGGCTCTACTTTGCTCTACTTCACTTTACTACACTCTACCATGACTCTACTCGTCTCTACTTCACTCTACTACAACCTACCATGGCTCTACTTGACTGTACTTCACTCTACCATGGCGCTACTTGGCTCTACTTCACTACACTCCTCCATGACTCTATACTCTACCTTGGCTCTACTTGGGTGTACTGCTCTACTTCACTCTACTACTCTCTACCATGGCTCTACTTGACTCTACTACACACTACCATGGCTCTACCTGACTCTACTACACTCTACATTGGATCTACCTTGTTATACTTCACTCTACTACACTCTACCCTGGCTCTACTTGACTCTACTTCACTCTAGTTCTCTTTACCATGGCTCTACTCGGCTCTACTTCACTCTACTACAACCTACCATGGCTCTACTTGACTCTACTTCACTCTAACATGGCTCTACTTCGCTCTACTTCATTACACACCTCCATGGCTCTATGCTCTACCATGGCTCTACTTGGGTCTACTGCTCTACTTCACTCTACTACTTTCTACCATGGCTCTACTTGACTCTACTACACACTACCATGGCTCTACCTGACTCTATTACACTCTACATTGGATCTACCTTGTTGTACTTCACTCTACTACACTCTACCATCCCTCTACTTGCCTCTACTTCACTCTTATACACTCTACCATGGATCTACTTCACTCTACTACACTCTACCATGGCTCTACTTGGCTCCACTTCATTCTACTACACTCTACCAAGACTCTACTCGGTTCTACTTCACTCTACTACAACCTTCCATGGCTCTACTTGACTCTCCTTCACTCTCCTATGGCTCTACTTGGCTCTTCTTCACTACACTCCTCCATGGCTCTATACTCTACCATAGCTCTACTTGTGTCTACTGCTCTACTTCCCTCTACTACTGTCTAGCATGGCTCTACTTGACTCTACTACACACTACCATGGCTCTACCAGACTCTACTACACTCTACATTGGATCTACCTTGTTATACTTCACTCTACTACACTCTATCATGGCTCTATTTGACTCTACTTCACACTACCGCACTCTACCATTTCTCTACTTGCCTCTACTTCAGTCCACTTCACTCTACTATGGCTCAACTTGTCTCTACTTCAGTCTACTACACTCTACCATGGCTCTACTTTGCTCTACTTCACTCTTCTACACTCTACCATTGCTCTACTTCACTCTACTACACTCTACACTGGCTCTAATTGGATCTGCTTCACTCTAGTACCCTCTACCATGGCTCTACTTGGCTCTACTTCACTCTACTACACTCTACCATGACTCTACTCGTCTCTACTTCACTCTACTACAACCTACCATGGCTCTACTTGACTGTACTTCACTCTACCATGGCGCTACTTGGCTCTACTTCACTACACTCCTCCATGACTCTATACTCTACCTTGGCTCTACTTGGGTGTACTGCTCTACTTCACTCTACTACTCTCTACCATGGCTCTACTTGACTCTACTACACACTACCATGGCTCTACCTGACTCTACTACACTCTACATTGGATCTACCTTGTTATACTTCACTCTACTACACTCTACCCTGGCTCTACTTGACTCTACTTCACTCTAGTTCTCTTTACCATGGTTCTACTCGGCTCTACTTCACTCTACTACAACCTACCATGGCTCTACTTGACTCTACTTCACTCTAACATGGCTCTACTTCGCTCTACTTCATTACACACCTCCATGGCTCTATGCTCTACCATGGCTCTACTTGGGTCTACTGCTCTACTTCATTCTACTACTCTCTACCATGGCTCTACTTGACTCTACTACACACTACCATGGCTCTACCTGACTCTATTACACTCTACATTGGATCTACCTTGTTGTACTTCACTCTACTACACTCTACCATCTCTCTACTTGGCTCTACTTCACTCTTCTACACTCTACCATGGATCTACTTCACTCTACTACACTCTACCCTGGCTCTACTTGGCTCCACTTCATTCTACTACACTCTACCATGACTCTACTCGGTTCTACTTCACTCTACTACAACCTTCCATGGCTCTACTTGACTCTCCTTCACTCTCCTATGGCTCTACTTGGCTCTTCTTCACTACACTCCTTCATGGCTCTATACTCTACCATAGCTCTACTTGTGTCTACTGCTCTACTTCCCTCTACTACTGTCTAGCATGGCTCTACTTGACTCTACTACACACTACCATGGCTCTACCAGACTCTACTACACTCTACATTGGATCTACCTTGTTATGCTTCACTCTGCTACACTCTATCATGGCTCTATTTGACTCTACTTCACTCTACCACACTCTACCATTTCTCTACTTGGCTCTACTTCAGTCTACTACACTCTACCATGGCTCAACTTGTCTCTACTTCAGTCTAATACACTCTACCATGGCTCTACTTTGCTCTACTTCACTCTTCTACACTCTACCATTGCTCTACTTCACTCTACTACACTCTACCCTGGCTCTAATTGGATCTGCTTCACTCTAGTACCCTCTACCATGGCTCTACTTGGCTCTACTTCACTCTACTACACTCTACCATGACTCTACTCATCTCTACTTCACTCTACTACAACCTACCATGGCTCTACTTGAGTGTACTTCACTCTACCATGGCGCTACTTGGCTCTACTTCACTACACTCCTCCATGACTCTATACTCTACCTTGGCTCTACTTGGGTGTACTGCTCTACTTCACTCTACTACTCTCTACCATGGCTCTACTTGACTCTACTACACACTACCATGGCTCTACCTGACTCTACTACACTCTACATTGGATCTACCTTGTTATACTTCACTCTACTACACTCTACCCTGGCTCTACTTGACTCTACTTCACTCTAGTTCTCTTTACCATGGCTCTACTCGGCTCTACTTCACTCTACTACAACCTACCATGGCTCTACTTGACTCTACTTCACTCTAACATGGCTCTACTTCGCTCTACTTCATTACACACCTCCATGGCTCTATGCTCTACCATGGCTCTACTTGGGTCTACTGCTCTACTTCACTCTACTACTCTCTACCATGGCTCTACTTGACTCTACTACACACTACCATGGCTCTACCTGACTCTATTACACTCTACATTGGATCTACCTTGTTGTACTTCACTCTACTACACTCTACCATCTCTCTACTTGGCTCTACTTCACTCTTCTACACTCTACCATGGATCTACTTCACTCTACTACACTCTACCCTGGCTCTACTTGGCTCCACTTCATTCTACTACACTCTACCATGACTCTACTCGGTTCTACTTCACTCTACTACAACCTTCCATGGCTCTACTTGACTCTCCTTCACTCTCCTATGGCTCTACTTGGCTCTTCTTCACTACACTCCTCCATGGCTCTATACTCTACCATAGCTCTACTTGTGTCTACTGCTCTACTTCCCTCTACTACTGTCTAGCATGGCTCTACTTGACTCTACTACACACTACCATGGCTCTACCAGACTCTACTACACTATACATTGGATCTACCTTGTTGTGCTTCACTCTGCTACACTCTATCATGGCTCTATTTGACTCTACTTCACTCTACCACACTCTACCATTTCTCTACTTGGCTCTTCTTCAGTCTCCTACACTCTACCATGGCTCAACTTGTCTCTACTTCAGTCTAATACACTCTACCATGGCTCTACTTTGCTCTACTTCACTCTTCTACACTCTACCATTGCTCTACATCACTCTACTACACTCTACCCTGGCTCTAATTGGATGTGCTTCACTCTAGTACCCTCTACCATGGCTCTACTTGGCTCTACTTCACTCTACTACACTCTACCATGAGTCTACTCGTCTCTACTTCACTCTACTACAACCTACCATGGCTCTACTTGACTGTACTTCACTCTACCATGGCGCTACTTGGCTCTACTTCACTACACTCCTCCATGACTCTATACTCTACCTTGGCTCTACTTGGGTGTACTGCTCTACTTCATTCTACTACTCTCTACCATGGCTCTACTTGACTCTACTTCACTCTACCATGGCTCTACTTGACTCTACTACACACTACCAAGGCTCTACCTGACTCTTCTACACTCTCCATTGGTTCTACCTGGTTGTACTTCACTCTACTACACTCTATCATGGCTCCATTTTACTCTATTTCACTCTACCACACTCTACCATTTCTCTACTTGGCTCATCTTCTGTCTACTACACTCTACAATGGCTCTACTTGGCTCTACTTCAGTCTACTACACTCTACCATGGCTCTACTTGGCTCTACTTCACTCTTCTAAACTCTACCATGACTCTACTGCACTCTACTACACTCTACCCTGGCTCTACTTGACTCTACTTCACTCTAGTTCTCTTTACCATGGCTCTACTCGGCTCTACTTCACTCTACTATAACCTACCATGGCTCTACTTGACTCTACCTCACTCTAACATGGCTCTACTTCGCTCTACTTCATTACACTCCTCCATGGCTCTATGCTCTACCATGGCTCTACTTGGGTCTACTGCTCTACTTCACTCTACTACTCTATACCATGGCTCTACTTGACTCTACTACACACTACCATGGCTCTGCCTCACTCTACTTGGCTCTACTTCACTACACTCCTCCATGGCTCTATACTCTACCACGGCTCTACTTGGGTCTACTGCTCTCCTTCACTCTACTCTCTACCATGGCTCTACTTGACTCTACTACGCACTACCATGGTTCTACCTGACTCTATTTCACTCTACATTGGATCTACCTTGTTGTACTTCACTCTACTACACTCTATCATGGCACTATTTGACTCTACTTCACTCTACCACACTCTACCATTTCTCTACTTGGTTCTACTTCAGTCTACTACATTCTACCAAGGCTCTACTCGGCTCTACTTCTCTGTAGTACAACCTACCATGGCTCTTCTTGACTCTACTTCATTCTACCATGACTCTACTTGGCTCTACTTCACTACACTCCTCCATGACTCTATAGTCTACCATGGCTCTACTTGGGTCTACTGCTCTACTTCACTCTACTACTCTCTACCATGGCTCTACTTGACTCTACTACACACTACCATCGCTCTACCTGACTCTACTACAATCTACATTGAATCTACCTTGTTGTACTTCACTCTACTACACTCTATCATGGCTCTATTTGACGCTACTTCACTCAACCACACTCTACCATTTCTCTACTTGGCTCTACTTCAGTCTACTACGCTCTACCATTGCTCTACTTGGCTCTACTTCAGTCTACTACACTCTACCATGTCTCTACTTGGCTCTACTTCACTCTTCTGCACTCTACCATCGCTCTACTTCACTCTACTACACTCTACCCTGGCTCTTCTTGGCTCTACTTCACTCTAGTACACTCTACCATGGCTCTACTCGGCTCTACTTCACTCTACTACAACCTACCATGGCTCTACTTGACTCTACTTCACTCTTCCATGGCTCTACTTGGCTCTACTTCACTACACTCCTCCATGGCTCTATACTCTACCACGGCTCTACTTGGGTCTACTGCTCTCCTTCACTCTTCTCTCTACCATGGCTCTACTTGACTCTACTACGCACTACCATGGCTCTACCTGACTCTATTTCACTCTACATTGGATCTACCTTGTTGTACTTCCCTCTACTACACTCTATCATGGCTCTATTTGATTCTACTTCACTCTACCACACTCTACCATTTCTCTACTTGGCTCTACTTCAGTCTACTACACTCTACCATGGCTCTACTTGACTCTACTTCAGTCTACTACACTCTACCATGTCTGTACTTTGCTCTACTTCACTCTTCTACACTCTACCATGGCTCTAATTGACTCTACTACACTCTACCCTGGCTCTACTTGGCTCTACTTCACTCTAGTACACTCTACCATTGCTCTACTTGGCTCTACTTTACTCTACTACACTCTACAATGGCTCTACTCGGCTCTACTTCACTCTACTACCACCTACCATGACTCTACTTGACTCTACTTTACTCTAACATGGCTCTACTTGGCTCTACTTCACTACACTCCTCCATGGCTGTATACCCTACCATGGCTCTACATGGGTCTACTGCTCTACTTCAATCTACTACTCTCTACCATGGCTCTTCTTGACTCTACTACACACTACCATGGCTCTACCGGACTCTACTACACTCTACATTGGATCTATCTTGTTGTACTTCACTCTACTACACTCTATCATCGCTCTCTTTGACTCTACTTCACTCTATCACACTCTACCATTTCTCTACTTGGCTCTACTTCAGTCTACTACACTCTACCATTGCTCTACTTGCCTCTACTTCAGTCTACTACACTCTACCATGTCTCCACTTGGCTCTACTTCACTCTAGTACACCCTACCATGGCTCTACTCCGCTCTACTTCACTCAACTACAACCTACCATGGCTCTACTTGACTCTACTTCACTCTACCATGGCTCTACTTGGCTCTACTTCACTACACTCCTCCATGGCTCTATACTCTAACATGGCTCTACTTGGGGCTACTGCTCTACTTCACTCTACTCTCTACCATGGCTCTACTTGACTCTACTACACACTACCATGGCTCTACCTGACTCTACTACACTCTACATTGAATCTACCTTGTTGTACTTCACTCTACTACACTCTATCATGGCTCTATTTGACTCTACTTCACTCTACCACATTCTACCATTTCTCTACTTGGTTCTACTTCAGTCTACTACGCTCTATCATTGCTCTACTTGGCTCTACTTCAGTCTACTACACTCTACCATGTCTCTACTTGGTTCTACTTCACTCTTCTACACTCTACCATGGCTCTAATTGACTCTACTACACTCTACCCTGGCTCTACTTGGCTCTACTTCACTTTAGTACACTCTACCATGGCTCTACTTGGCTCTACTTTACTCTACTACACTCTACAATGGCTCTACTCGGCTCTACTTCACTCTACTACCACCTACCATGACTCTACTTGACTCTACTTTACTCTACCATGGCTCTACTTGGCTCTACTTCACTACACTCCTCCATGGCTCTATACCCTACCATGGCTCTACATGGGTCTACTGCTCTACTTCAATCTACTACTCTCTACCATGGCTCTACTTGACTCTACTACACACTACCATGGCTCTACCTGACTCTACTACACTCTACATTGGATCTATCTTGTTGTACTTCACTCTACTACACTCTATCATCGCTCTATTTGACTCTACTTCACTCTATCACACTCTACCATTTCTCTACTTGGCTCTCCTTCAGTCTACTACACTCTACCATTGCTCTACTTCTTTCTACTTCAGTCTACTACACTCTACCATGTCTCCACTTGGCTCTACTTCACTCTAGTACACTCTACCATGGCTCTACTCCGCTCTACTTCACTCAAATACAACCTACCATGGCTCTACTTGACTCTACTTCACTCTACCATGGCTCTACTTGGCTCTACTTCACTACACTCCTCCATGGCTCTATACTCTAACATGGCTCTACTTGGGTCTACTGCTCTACTTCACTCTACTCTCTACCATGGCTCTACTTGACTCTACTACACACTACCATGGCTCTACCGGACTCTACTACACTCTACATTGGATCTACCTTGTTGTACTTCACTCTACTACACTCTATCATGGCTCTATTTGACTCTACTTCACTCTACCACACTCTACCATTTCTCTACTTGGCTCTACTTCTGTCTACTACACTCTACCATGGCTCTACTTGGCTCCACTTCAGTCTACTGCACTCTACCATGTCTCTACTTGGCTCTTCTTCACTCTTCTACACTCTACCATGGCTCTACTTGACTCTACTACACTCTACCCTGGATCTACTTGACACTATTTCACTCTAGTACACTCTACCATCGCTCTACTTTTCTCTACTTCACTCTACCAGACTCTACCATGGCTCTACTCGGCTATACTTCTCTCTACTACAACCTACCATGGCTCTACTTGAGTCTACTTCATTCTACCATGACTCTACCTGGCTCTACTTCACTACACTCCTCCATGACTCTATAGTCTACCATGGCTCTACTTTGGTCTACTGTTCTACTTCACTCTACTATTCTCTACCATGGCTCTACTTGACTCTACTACACTCTATCATGGCTCTATTTGACTCTACTTCACTCTACCATACTCTACCATTTCTCTACTTGGTTCTACTTAAGTCTACTACGCTCTATCATTGCTCTACTTGGCTCTACTTCAGTCTACTACACTCTACCATGTCTCTACTTGGCTCTACTTCACTCTTCTACACTCTACCATGGCTCTACTTCACTCTACTACACTCTACCCTGGCTCTACTTGACTCTACTTCACTCTAGTATACTCTACCAAGGCTCTACTCTGCTCTACTTCACTCTACTACAACCTACCATGGCTCTACTTGACTCTACTTCACTCTTCCATGGCTCTACTTGGCTCTACTTCACTACACTGCTCCATGGCTCTATACTCTACCACGGCTCTACTTGGGTCTACTGCTCTCCTTCACTCTACTCTCTACCATGGCTCTACTTGAATCTACTACGCACTACCATGGCTCTACCTGACTCTATTTCACTCTACATTGGATCTACCTTGTTGTACTTCACTCTACTAGACTCTATCATGGCTCTATTTGACTCTACTTCACTCTACCACACTCTACCATTTCTCTACTTGGCTCTACTTCAGTCTACTACACTCTACCATTGCTCTACTTGGCTCTACTTCAGTCTACTACACTCTACCATGTCTCCACTTGGCTCTACTTCACTCTACTACACTCTACCATGGCTCTACTTGACTCTACTACACTCTACCATTGCTCTACTTGGCTCTACTTCACTCTACTACGCTCTACCACGGCTCTGCTCGGCTCTACTTCACTCTACTACAGCCTACAATGGCTCTACTTGACTCTACTTCACTCTATCATGACTCTACTTGGCTCAACTTCACTACACTCCTCCATGACTCTATACTCTACCATGGCTCTACTTGGGTCTACTGCTTTACTTCACTCTACTACTCTCTACCATGGCTCTACTTGACTCTACTACATACTGCGTACCGTGGCTCTACCTGACTCTACTACACTCTACATTTGATCTACCTTGTTGTACTTCACTCTACTACACTCTATCATGGCTCTGTTTGACTCTACTTCACTCTACCGCATTCTAACATTTCTCTACTTGGCTCTACTTCAGTCTACTACACTCTACCATTGCTCTACTTGGGTCTACTTCAGTCTACTACACTCTACCATGTCTCTACTTGGCTCTACTTCACTCTTCTACACTCTACGGTGGTTCTACTTGACTCTAGTACAATCTACCCGGGCTCTGCTTGGCTCTACTTCACTCTTGTACACTCTACCATTCCTCTACTTGCCTCTACTTCTCTCTACTACACTCTATCATGGCTCTACTCGGCTCTACTTCACTCTACTACAACCTACCATGGCTCTACTTGACACTACTTTACTCTACCATGGCTCTACTTGGGTCCACTTCACTACACTCCTCCATGACTCTATACTCTACCATGGCTCCACTTGGTTCTACTACTCTACTTCACTCTACTACTCTCTACAATGGCTCTACTTGACTCTACTACACACTACCATGGCTCTACCTGACTCTACTACACTCTACATTGGATCTACCTTGTTGTACTTCACTGTACTACACTCTATCAATGCTCTATTTGACTCTACTTCACTCTACCACACTCTACCATTTCTCTACTTGACTCTAATTCAGTCTACTACACTCTACCATGGCTCTACTTGGCTCTACTTCAGTCTACTACACTCTACCATGGCTCTACTTGGCTCTACTTCACTCTTCTGCACTCTACCATGGCTCTACTTCACTCTACTACACTCTACCCTGGCTCTACTTGGCTCTACTTGACTCTAGTACACTCTACCATGGCTCTATTCGGCTCTACTTCACTCTACTACAACCTACCATGGCTCTACTTGACTCTACTTCACTCTTCCATGGCTCTACTTGGCTCTACTTCACTACACTCCTCCATGGCTCTATACTCTACCACGGCTCTACTTGGGTCTATTGCTCTCCTTCACTCTACTCTCTACCATGGCTCTACTTGACTCTACTACGCACTACCATGGCTCTACCTGACTCTATTTCACTCTACATTGGATCTACCTTGTTGTACTTCACTCTACTACACTCTATCATGCCTCTATTTGACTCTACTTCACTCTACCATGGCTCTACTTGGGTCTACTACTCTACTTCACTCTACTACTCTCTACAATGGCTCTACCTGACTCTACTACACACTACCATGGCTCTACCTGACTCTACTACACTCTACATTGGATCTACCTTGTTGTACTTCACTGTACTGCACTCTATCAATGCTCTATTTGACTCTACTTCACTCTACCACACTCTACCGTTTCTCTACTTGGCTCTACTTCAGTCTACTACACTCTATCATGGCTCTACTTGGCTCTACTTCAGTCTACTACACTCTACCATGGCTCTACTTGGCTCTACTTCACTCTTCTGCACTCTACCATGGCTCTACTTCACTCTACTACACTCTACCCTGGCTCTACTTGGCTCTACCTCACTCTAGTGCATTCTACCATGGCTCTACTTGGCTCTACTTCACTCTACTACAACCTACCATGGCTCTACTTGACTCTACTTTACTCTTCCATGGCTCTACTTGGCTCTACTTCACTACACTCCTCCATGGCTTTATACTCTACCACGGCTCTACTTGGGTCTATTGCTCTCCTTCACTCTACTCTCTACCATGGATCTACTTCACTCTATTACGCACTACCATGGCTCTACCTGACTCTATTTCACTCTACATTGGATCTACCTTGTTGTACTTCACTCTACTACACTCTATCATGGCTCTATTTGACTCTACTTCACTCTACCACACTCTACCATTTCTCTACTTGGCTCTACTTCAGTCTACTACACTCTACCATGGCTCTACTTGGCTCTACTTCAGTGTACTACACTCTACCATGTCTCCACTTGGCTCTACTTCAGTCTACTACATTCTACCATGGCTCTACTTGACTCTACTACACTCTACCATGGCTCTACTTGGCTCTACTTCAATCTAGCGCACTCTACCATTGCTCTACTTGGCTCTACTTCACTCTACTACACTCTACCATGGATCTGCTCTGCTCTACTTCAGTCTACCACACTCTACCTTTTCTCTACATGGCTCTACTTCAGTCTACTACACTCTACCGTGGCTCTACTTGGCTCTACTTCAGTCTATTACACTCTACCATGTCCCTACTTCGCTCTACTTCACTCTTCTACACTATACCATTGCTCTACTTCACTCTACTACATTGTACCCTAGCTCTACTTGGCTCTACTTAACTCTAGTACACTCTACCATGGCTCTATTAGGCTCTACTTCTCTCTACTACACTCTACCATGGCTCTACTCGGCTCTACTTCACTCTACTACAACCTACCATTGCTCTACTTGACTCTACTTCACTCTACCATGTCAATTCTTCGCTCTACTTCACTACACTCCTCCATGGCTCTATACTCTACCATGGCTCTACTTGGGTCTACTACTCTACTTCACTCTACTACTCTCTACCATGGCTCTACTTGACTCTACTACACACTACCATGGCTCTACCTGACTCTAGTACCCTCTACATTGGATCTACCTTGTTGTACTTCACTCTACCACACTCTATCATTTCTCTATTTGACACTACTTCACTCTACCACGCTCTACCCTGTCTCTACTTGTCTCTACTTCACTCTAGTACACTGTACCATGGCTCTACTCCGCTGTACTTCACTCAACTACAACCTACCATGGCTCTACTTGACTCTACTTCACTCTACCATGGCTCTACTTGGATCTACTTCACTACACTCCTCCATGGCTCTATACTCTAACATGGCTCTACTTGGGTCTACTGCTCTACTTCACTCTACTCTCTACCATGGCTCTACTTGACTCTACTACACACTACCATGGCTCTACCTGACTCTACTACACTCTACATTGGATTTTCCTTGTGGTACTTCACTCTACTACACTCTATCATGGCTCTATTAGACTCTACTTCACTCTACCACACTCTACCATTTCTCTACTTGGCTCTACTTCTGTCTACTGCACTCTACCATGGCTCTACTTGGCTCTACTTCAGTCTACTGCACTCTACCATGTCTCTACTTGGCTCTTCTTCACTCTTCTACACTCTACCATGGCTCAACTTGACTCTACTACACTCTACCCTGAATATACTTGACACTACTTCACTCTAGTACACTCTACAATCGCTCTACTTGGCTCTACTTCACTCTACTACACTCTACCATGGCTCTACTCGGCTCTACTTCTCTCTACTACAACCTACCATGGCTCTACTTGACTCTACTTCATTCTACCATGACTCTACTTGGCTCTACTTCACTACACTCCTCCATGACTCTATAGTCTACTATGGCTCTACTTGGGTCTACTGCTCTACTTCACTCTACTACTCTCTACCATGGCTCTACTTCACTCTACTACACACTACCATGGCTCTACCTGACTCTACTACACTCTACATTGGATCTACCTTGTTGTACTTCACTCTACTACACTCTATCATGGCTCTATTTGACTCTACTTCACTCTACCACACTCTACCATTTCTCTACTTGGCTCTACTTCAGTCTACTACGCTCTACCATTGCTCTACCTGGCTCTACTTCAGTCTACTACACTCTACCATGGCTCTACTTGTCTCTACTTGACTCTTCTTCACTCTACTATGCCTCTAATTGACTCTACTACACTCTCCACTGGCTCTTCTTGGCTCTACTTCACTCTAGTACACTCTACCATGGCTCTAATTGGCTCTAGTTCACTCTATTGCACTCTACCATGGCTCTACTCGGCTCTACTTCAGTCTACTACAACCTACCATGACTCTACTTGACTCTACTTCACTCTACCATGGCTCTATTTGGCTCAACTTCACTACACTCCTCAATGGCTCTATACTCTACCATGGCTCTACTTGGGTCTACTGCTCTACTTCACTCTACTGCTCTCTACCATGGCTCAACGTGACTCTACTACACACTACCATGGCTCTACCTGACTTTACTACACTCTACATTGGATCTACCTTGTTGTACTTCACTCTACTACACTCTATCATGGCTCTGTTTGACTCTACTTCACTCTACCACACTCTACCATTTCTCTACTTGGCTCTACTTCAGTCTACTACACTCTACCATGGCTCTACTTGGCTCTACTTCAGTCTACTACACTCTACCATGGCTCTACTTGGCTCTACTTCACCCTTCTACACTCTACCATGGCTCTACTTCACTCTACTACACTCTACCCTGTCTCTACTTGGCTCTACATCACTCTAGTACACTCTACCATGGCTCTACTCCGCTATACTTCACTCAACTACAACCTACCGTGGCTCTACTTTACTCTACTTCACTCTACCTTGGCTCTACTTGTCTCTACTTCACTACACTCCTAAATGGCTCTATACTATAACATGGCTCTACTTGGGTTTACTGCTCTACTTCACTCTACTCTCTACCATGGCTCTACTTGACACTACTACACACTACTCATGGCTCTACCTGACTCTACTACACTCTACATTGGATCTACCTTGTTGTACTTCACTCTACTACACTCTATTATGGCTCTATTTGACTCTACCTCACTCTACCACACTCTACCATTTCTCTACTTGTCTCTACTTCTGTCTACTACACTCTACCATGGCTCTACTTGGCTCTAATTCAGTCTACTGCACTCTACCATGTCTCTACTTGGCTCTTCTTCACTCTTCTACACTCTACCATGGCTCTACTTCACTCTACTACACTCTATCCTGGCTCTACTCGGCTCTACTTCTCTCTACTACACCCTACCATGGCTCTATTTGACTCTACTTCATTCTACCATGACTCTACTTGGCTCTACTTCACTACACTCCTCCATGACTCTATAGTCTACCATGGCTCTACTTGGGTCTACTGCTCTACTTAACTCTACTACTCTCTACCATGGCTCTACTTGACTCTACTAAACACTACCATGGCTCTACCTGACTCTACTACACTCTAAATTGGATCTACCTTGTTGTACTTCACTCTACTACACTCTATCATGGCTCTATTTCACTCTACTTCACTCTACCACACTCTACCATTTCTCTACTTGGCTCTACTTCAGTCTACTACGCTCTACCATTGCTCTACTTGGCTCTACTTCAGTCTACTACACTCTACCATGTCTCTACTTCGCTCTACTTCACTCTTCTTCACTCTACCATGGCTCTACTTCACTCTACTACACTCTACCATGGCTCTACTTGGCTCTACTTCACTCTAGTACACTCTACCATGGCTCTACTTGGCTCTACTTCACTCTACTACAACCTACCATGGCTGTACTTGACTCTACTTCACTCTTCCATGGCTCTACTTGGCTCTACTTCACTACACTCTTCCATGGCTCTATACTCTACCACGGCTCTACTTGGGTCTACTGCTCTCCTTCACTCTACTCTCTACCATGGCTCTACTTGACTCTACTACGCACTACCATGGCTCTACCTGACTCTATTTCACTCTACATTGGATCTACCTTGTTGTACTTCACTCTACTACACTCTATCATGGCTCTATTTGACTCTACTTCACTCTACCACACTCTACCATTGCTCTACTTGGCTCTACTTCAGTCTACTACACTCTACCATGTCTCCACTTGGCTCTACTTCACTCTACTACACTCCACCATGGCTCTACTTGACTCTACTACACTCTACCATGGCTCTACTTGGCTCTACTTCAATCTAGCACACCCTACCATTGCTCTACTTGGCTCTACTTCACTCTACTACACTCTACCATGGCTCTGCTCGGCTCTACTTCACTCTACTACAACCTACAATGGCTCTACTTGACTCTACTTCACTCTACCATGACTCTACTTGGCTCTACTTCACTACACTCCTCCATGACTCTATACTCTACAATGGCTCTACTTGGTTCTACTACTCTACTTCACTCTACTACTCTCTACCATGGCTCTACTTGACTCTACTACACACTACCATGGCTCTACCTGACTCTACTACACTCTACATTGGATCTACCCTGTTGCACTTCACTCTACTACACTCTATCATGGCTCTATTTGACTCTACTTCACTCTACCAAACTCTACCATTTCTCTACTTGGCTCTACTTCAGTCTACTACGCTCTACCATTGCTCTACTTGGTTCTACTTCAGTCTACTACACTCTACCATGTCTCTACTTGGCTCTACTTCACTCTTCTGCACTCTACCATGGCTCTACTTCACTCTAGTACACTCTACCCTGGCTCTACTTGGCTCTACTTCACTCTAGTACACTCTACCATTTCTCTACTTGGCTCTACTTCAGTCTACTACGCTCTACCATTGCTCTACTTGGCTCTACTTCAGTCTACTACACTCTACCATGTCTCTATTTGGCTCTACTTCACTCTTCTGCACTCTACCATGGCTCTACTTCACTCTACTACACTCTACCCTGGCTCTACTTGGCTCTACTTCACTCTAGTACACTCTACCATGGCTCTACTTGGCTCTACTTCACTCTACCACAACCTACCATGGCTCTACTTGACTCCACTTCACTCTTCCATGGCTATACTTGGCTCTACTTCACTACACTCCTCCATGGCTCTATACTCTACCACGGCTCTACTTGGGTCTACTGCTCTCCTTCACTCTACTCTCTACCATGGCTCTACTTGACTCTACTACGCACTACCATGGCTCTACCTGACTCTATTTCACTCTACATTGGATCTACCTTGTTGTACTTCACTCTACTACACTCTATCATGGCTCTATTTGACTCTACTTCACTCTACCACACTCTACCATTTCTCTACTTGGCTCTACTTCTGTCTACTACACTCTACCATGGCTCTACTTGGCTCCACTTCAGTCTACTACACTCTACCATGTTTCTACTTTGCTCTACTTCACTCTTCTACACTCTACCATGGCTCTAATTGACTCTACTACACTCTACCCTGGCTCTACTTGGCTCTACTTCACTCTAGTACACTCTACCATGGCTCTACTTGGCTCTACTTTACTCTACTACACTCTACCATGGCTCTACTCGGCTCTACTTCACTCTACTACCACCTACCATGACTCTACTTGACTCTACTTTACTCTACCATGGCTCTACTTGGCTCTACTTCACTACACTCCTCTATGGCTCTATACCCTACCATGGCTCTACTTGGGTCTACTGCTCTACTTCACTCTACTGCTCTCTACAATGGCTCTACTTGACTCTACTACACACTACCATGGCTCTACCTGACTCTACTACACTCTACATTGGATCTATCTTGTTGTACTTTACTCTACTACACTCTATCATCGCTCTATTTGACTCTACTTCACTCTACCACAGTCTACCATTTCACTACTTGGCTCTACTTCAGTCTACTACACTCTACCATTGCTCTACTTGGCTCTACTTCAGTCTACTACACACTACCATGTCTCCACTTGGCTCTACTTCACTCTAGTGCACTCTTCCATGGCTCTACTCCGCTCTACTTCACTCAAATACAACCTACCATGGCTCTACTTGACTCTACTTCACTCTACCATGGCTCTACTTGGCTCTACTTCACTACACTCCTCCATGGCTCTATACTCTAACATGGCTCTACTTGGGTCTACTTCTCTACTTCACTCTACTCTCTACCATGGCTATACTTGACTCTACTACACACTACCATGGCTGTACCTGACTCTACTACACTCTACATTGGATCTACCTTGTTGTACTTCACTCTACTACACTCTATCATGGCTCTATTTGATTCTACTTCACTCTACCAAACTCTACCATTTCTCTACTTGGCTCTCCTTCAGTCTACTACACTCTACCATGGCTCTACATGGCTCTACTTCAGTCTACTGCACTCTACCATGTCTCTACTTGGCTCTTCTTCACTCTTCTACACACTACCATGGCTCTACTTGACTCTACTACACTCTACCCTGGATCTACTTGACACTACTTCACTCTAGTACACTCTACCATCGCTCTACTTGGCTCTACTTCACTCTACTGCACTCTACCATGGCTCTACTCGGCTCAACTTCTCTCTACTACAACCTACCATGGCTCTACTTGACTCTACTTCATTCTACCATGACTCTACTTGGCTCTACTTCACTACACTCCTCCATGACTCTATAGTCTACCATGGTTCTACTTGGGTCTACTGCTCTACTTCACTCTACTATTCTCTACCATGGCTCTACTTGACTCTACTACACACTACCATTGCTCTACCTGACTCTACTACACTGTTCATTGGATCTACCTTGTTGTACTTCACTCTACTACACTCTACCATCGCTCTACTTTGCTCTACTTCACACTACTACACTCTACCATGGCTCTACTTGGTTCTACTTCACTCTACTACACCCTACCATGGCTCTACTTGACTCTACTTCACTCTACCATGGCTCTACCTGGCTCTACTTCATTACACACCTCCATGGCTCTTTACTCTACCATGGCTCTACTTTGTTCTACTTCACACTACTACACTCTACCATGGCTCTACTTGGTTCTACTTCACTCTACTACACCCTACCATGGCTCTACTTGACTCTACTTCACTCTACCATGGCTCTACCTGGCTCTACTTCATTACACACCTTCATGGCTCTTTTCTCTACGATGGCTCTACTTTGGTCTACAGCTCTACTTCACTCTACTACTCTCTACCATGGCTCTACTTGACTCTACTACACACTACCATGGCTCTACCTGACTCTACTACACTCTACATTTGATCTACCTTGTTGTACTTCACTCTACTACACTCTATCATGGCTCTATTTGACTCTACTTCTCTCTACCACACTCTACCATTTCTCTAATTGGCTCTACTTCAGTCTACTACACTCTACGATGGCTCTACTTGGCTCTACTTCAGTCTACTACAATCTACCATGGCTCTACTTGGCTCTACTTCACTCTTCTACACTCTACCATGGCTCTACTTCACTCTACTACATTCCACCCTGGCTCTACTTGGCTCTACTTCACTCTAGTAAACTCTACCATGTCTCTACTACACTCTACTTCACTCTACTACACTCTACCATTGCTCTACTCGGCTCTACTTCACTCTACTACAGCCTACCATGGCTCTACTTGACTCTACTTCCCTCTACCATGGACCTACTTGGCTCTATTTCACAACACTCCTCCAAGGCTCTATACTCTACCTTGGCTCTAATTGGGTCTACTACTCTACTTCACTCTACTCTCTACCATGGCTCTTCTTGACTCTACTACCCACTACCATGGTTCTACCTGACTCTACTACACTCTACATTGGATCTACCTTGTTGTACTTCACTCTACTACACTCTGTCATGTCTCTATTTGACTCTACTTCACTCTACCACACTCTACCATTTCTCTACTTGGCTCTATTTCAGTGTACTACACTCTACCATGGCTCTACTTGGCTCCACTTCAGTCTACTACACTCTACCATGTTTCTACTTGGCTCTACTTCACTCTTCTACACTCTACCATGGCTCTAATTGACTCTACTACACTCTACCCTGGCTCTACTTGGCTCTACTTCACTCTAGTACACTCTACCATGGCTCTACTTGGCTCTACTTTACTCTACTACACTCTACCATGGCTCTACTCGGCTCTACTTCACTCTACTACCACCTACCATGACTCTACTTGACTCTACTTTACTCTACCATGGCTTTACTTGGCTCTACTTCACTACACTCCTCTATGGCTCTATACCCTACCATGGCTCTACTT
This sequence comes from Agelas oroides, assembly GCA_949130485.1. Lineage (NCBI taxonomy): Eukaryota > Metazoa > Porifera > Demospongiae > Agelasida > Agelasidae > Agelas > Agelas oroides. The sequence goes on from OX422195.1 coordinate 5,688,104, forward strand.
GGGTCTACTGCTCTACTTCACTCTACTGCTCTCTACAATGGCTCTACTTGACTCTACTACACACTACCATGGCTCTACCTGACTCTACTACACTCTACATTGGATCTATCTTGTTGTACTTTACTCTACTACACTCTATCATCGCTCTATTTGACTCTACGTCACTCTACCACAGTCTACCATTTCTCTACTTGGCTCTACTTCAGTCTACTACACTCTACCATTGCTCTACTTGGCTCTACTTCAGTCTAATACACTCTACCATGTCTCTACTTGGCTCTACTTCACTCTTCTGCACTCTACCATGGCTCTACTTCACTCTACTACACTCTACCCTGGCTCTACTTGGCTCTACTTCACTCTAGTACACTCTACCATTTCTCTACTTGGCTCTACTTCAGTCTACTACGCTCTACCATTGCTCTACTTGGTTCTACTTCAGTCTACTACACTCTACCATGTCTCTATTTGGCTCTACTTCACTCTTCTGCACTCTACCATTGCTGTACTTCACTCTACTACACTCTACCCTGGCTCTACTTGGCTCTACTTCACTCTAGTACACTCTACCATGGCTCTACTTGGCTCTACTTCACTCTACTACAACCTACCATGGCTCTACTTGACTCCACTTCACTCTTCCATGGCTATACTTGGCTCTACTTCACTACACTCCTCCATGGCTCTATACTCTACCACGGCTCTACTTGGGTCTACTGCTCTCCTTCACTCTACTCTCTACCATGGCTCTACTTGACTCTACTACGCACTACCATGGCTCTACCTGACTCTATTTCACTCTACATTGGATCTACCTTGTTGTACTTCACTCTACTACACTCTATCATGGCTCTATTTGACTCTACTTCACTCTACCACACTCTACCATTTCTCTACTTGGCTCTACTTCTGTCTACTACACTCTACCATGGCTCTACTTGGCTCCACTTCAGTCTACTACACTCTACCATGTTTCTACTTGGCTCTACTTCACTCTTCTACACTCTACCATGGCTCTAATTGACTCTACTACACTCTACCCTGGCTCTACTTGGCTCTACTTCACTCTAGTACACTCTACCATGGCTCTACTTGGCTCTACTTTACTCTACTACACTCTACCATGGCTCTATTCGGCTCTACTTCACTCTACTACCACCTACCATGACTCTACTTGACTCTACTTTACTCTACCATGGCTCTACTTGGCTCTACTTCACTACACTCCTCTATGGCTCTATACCCTACCATGGCTCTACTTGGGTCTACTGCTCTACTTCACTCTACTGCTCTCTACAATGGCTCTACTTGACTCTACTACACACTACCATGGCTCTACCTGACTCTACTACACTCTACATTGGATCTATCTTGTTGTACTTTACTCTACTACACTCTATCATCGCTCTATTTGACTCTACTTCACTCTACCACAGTCTACCATTTCACTACTTGGCTCTACTTCAGTCTACTACACTCTACCATTGCTCTACTTGGCTCTACTTCAGTCTACTACACTCTACCATGTCTCCACTTGGCTCTACTTCACTCTAGTGCACTCTTCCATGGCTCTACTCCGCTCTACTTCACTCAAATACAACCTACCATGGCTCTACTTGACTCTACTTCACTCTACCATGGCTCTACTTGGCTCTACTTCACTACACTCCTCCATGGCTCTATACTCTAACATGGCTCTACTTGGGTCTACTTCTCTACTTCACTCTACTCTCTACCATGGCTATACTTGACTCTACTACACACTACCATGGCTGTACCTGACTCTACTACACTCTACATTGGATCTACCTTGTTGTACTTCACTCTACTACACTCTATCATGGCTCTATTTGATTCTACTTCACTCTACCAAACTCTACCATTTCTCTACTTGGCTCTCCTTCAGTCTACTACACTCTACCATGGCTCTACATGGCTCTACTTCAGTCTACTGCACTCTACCATGTCTCTACTTGGCTCTTCTTCACTCTTCTACACACTACCATGGCTCTACTTGACTCTACTACACTCTACCCTGGATCTATTTGACACTACTTCACTCTAGTACACTCTACCATCGCTCTACTTGGCTCTACTTCACTCTACTACACTCTACCATGGCTCTACTCGGCTCAACTTCTCTCTACTACAACCTACCATGGCTCTACTTGACTCTACTTCATTCTACCATGACTCTACTTGGCTCTACTTCACTACACTCCTCCATGACTCTATAGTCTACCATGGTTCTACTTGGGTCTACTGCTCTACTTCACTCTACTATTCTCTACCATGGCTCTACTTGACTCTACTACACACTACCATTGCTCAACCTGACTCTACTACACTCTACATTGGATCTACCTTGTTGTTCTTCACTCTACTACACTCTACTATCGCTCTACTTTGCTCTACTTCACACTACTACACTCTACCATGGCTCTACTTGGTTCTACTTCACTCTACTACACCCTACCATGGCTCTACTTGACTCTACTTCACTCTACCATGGCTCTACCTGGCTCTACTTCATTACACACCTCCATGGCTCTTTACTCTACCATGGCTCTACTTTGCTCTACTTCACACTACTACACTCTACCATGGCTCTACTTGGTTCTACTTCACTCTACTACACCCTACCATGGCTCTACTTGACTCTACTTCACTCTACCATGGCTCTACCTGGCTCTACTTCATTACACACCTCCATGGCTCTTTTCTCTACGATGGCTCTACTTTGGTCTACAGCTCTACTTGACTCTACTACACACTACCATGGCTCTACCTGACTCTACTACACTCTACATTTGATCTACCTTGTTGTACTTCACTCTACTACACTCTATCATGGCTCTATTTGACTCTACTTCTCTCTACCACACTCTACCATTTCTCTAATTGGCTCTACTTCAGTCTACTACACTCTACGATGGCTCTACTTGGCTCTACTTCAGTCTACTACACTCTACCATTGCTCTACTCGGCTCTACTTCACTCTACTACAGCCTACCATGGCTCTACTAGACTCTACTTCCCTCTACCATGGACCTACTTGGCTCTATTTCACAACACTCCTCCAAGGCTCTATACTCTACCTTGGCTCTAATTGGGTCTACTACTCTACTTCACTCTACTCTCTACCATGGCTCTTCTTGACTCTACTACACACTACCATGGCTCTACCTGACTCTACTACACTCTACATTGGATCTACCTTGTTGTACTTCACTCTACTACACTCTGTCATGTCTCTATTTCACTCTACTTCACTCTACCACACTCTACCATTTCTCTACTTGGCTCTACTTCAGTGTACTACACTCTACCATGGCTGTACTTGGCTCTACTTCAGTCTACTACACTCTACCATGTCTCTACTTGGCACTACTTCACTCTTCTACTCTCTACCATGACTCTACTTCACTCTACTACACTCTACCTTGGCTCTACTTGGCTCTACTTCACTCTAGTACACACTACCATGGCTATACTCGGCTCTACTTCACTCTACTACACTCAACCATGGCTATACTCGGCTCTACTTCACTCTACTCCCACCTACCATGGCTCTACTTGACTCTACTTCACTCTACCATGACTCTACTTGGCTCTACTTCACTGCACTCCTCCATGGCTCTATACTCTACCATGGCTCTACTTCGGTCTACTGATCTACTTCACTCTACTACTCTCTACCATGGCTCTACTTGACTGTACTACACACTACCATCGCTCAATCTGACTCTACTACACTCTACATTGGGTCTACCTTGTTGTACTTCACTATACTACACTCTATCATGGCTCTATTTCACTCTACTTCACTCTACCACACTCTACCATTTCTCTACTTGGTTCTACTTCAGTCTACTACACTCTACCATGGCTCTACTTGGCTCTACTTCAGTCTACTACACTCTACCCTGGCTCTCCTTGGCTCTACTTCACTCTACTACACTCTACCATGGCTCTACTTGGCTCTACTTCACTCTATACTACAACCTACCATGGCTCTACTTGACTCTACTTCACTCTACCATGGCTTTACTTGGCTCTATTTCACTACACTCCCCAATGGCTCTATACTCTCCCATGACTCTAGTTGGGTTTACTGCTCTACTTCACTCTACTACTCTCTACCATTGCTCTACTTGACTCTACTACGCACTACCATGGCTCTACCTGACTCTATTTCACTCTACATTGGATCTATCTTGTTGTACTTCACTCTACTACACTCTATCATGGCTCTATTTGACACTACTTCACTCTACCACACTCTACCATTTCTCTACTTGGCTCTACTTCAGTCTACTACACTCTACCATGGCTCAACTTGGCTCTACTTCAGTCTACTACACTCTACCGTGTCTCTACTTGGCTCTACTTCACTCTTCTACACTCTACCATGGCTCTAATTGACTCCACTTCACTCTACCCTGGCTCTACTTGGCTCTACTTCACTCTAGTACACTCTACCATGGCTCTACTTGGCTCTACTTTACTCTACTACACTCTACCATGGCTCTACTCGGCTCTACTTCACTCTACTACCACCAACCATGACTCTACTTGACTCTACTTTACTCTACCATGGCTCTACTTGGCTCTAGTTCACTACACTCCTCCATGGCTCTATACCCTACCATGGCTCTACTTGAGTCTACTGCTCTACTTCACTCTACTACTCTCTACCATGGCTCTACTTGACTCTACTACACACTACCATGGCTCTACCTGACTCTACTACACTCTACATTGGATCTATCTTGTTGTACTTCACTATACTACACTCTATCATGGCTCTATTTCACTCTACTTCACTCTACCACACTCTACCATTTCTCTACTTGGTTCTACTTCAGTCTACTACACTCTACCATGGCTCTATTTGGCTCTACTTCACTCTACTACACTCTACCCTGGCTCTACTTGGCTCTACTTCACTCTAGTAAACTCTACCATGTCCCTACTACACTCTACTTCACTCTACTACACTCTACCATGGGTCTACTCAGCTCTACTTCACTCTACTACAGCCTACCATGGCTCTACTTGACTCTACTTCACTCTACCATGGCTTTACTTGGCTCTATTTCACTACACTCCCCAATGGCTCTATACTCTACCATCACTCTAGTTGGGTTTACTGCTCTACTTCACTCTGCTACTCTCTACCATTGCTCTACTTGACTCTACTACGCACTACCATGGCTCTACTTGACTCTATTTCACTCTACATTGGATCTATCTTGTTGTACTTCACTCTACTACACTCTATCATGGCTCTATTTGACACTACTTCACTCTACCACACTCTACCATTTCTCTACTTGGCTCTACTTCAGTCTACTACACTCTACCATGGCTCAACTTGGCTCTACTTCAGTCTTCTACATTCTACCGTGTCTCTACTTGGCTCTACTTCACTCTTCTACACTCTACCATGGCTCTAATTGACTCTACTTCACTCTACCCTGGCTCTACTTGGCTCTACTTCACTCTAGTACACTCTACCATGGCTCTACTTGGCTCTACTTCACTCTACTACACTCAACCATGGCTATACTCGGCTCTACTTCACTCTACTCCCACCTACCATGGCTCTACTTGACTCTACTTCACTCTACCATGACTCTACTTGGCTCTACTTCACTGCACTCCTCCATGGCTCTATACTCTACCATGGCTCTACTTCGGTCTACTGATCTACTTCACTCTACTACTCTCTACCATGGCTCTACTTGACTGTACTACACACTACCATCGCTCAATCTGACTCTACTACACTCTACATTGGGTCTACCTTGTTGTACTTCACTATACTACACTCTATCATGGCTCTATTTCACTCTACTTCACTCTACCACACTCTACCATTTGTCTACTTGGTTCTACTTCAGTCTACTACACTCTACCATGGCTCTACTTGGCTCTACTTCAGTCTACTACACTCTACCCTGGCTCTACTTGGCTCTACTTCACTCTACTACACTCTACCATGGCTCTACTCGGCTCTACTTCACTCTATACTACAACCTACCATGGCTCTACTTGACTCTACTTCACTCTACCATGGCTTTACTTGGCTCTATTTCACTACACTCCCCAATGGCTCTATACTCTACCATGACTCTAGTTGGGTTTACTGCTCTACTTCACTCTACTACTCTCTACCATTGCTCTACTTGACTCTACTACGCACTACCATGGCTCTACCTGACTCTATTTCACTCTACATTGGATCTATCTTGTTGTACTTCACTCTACTACACTCTATCATGGCTCTATTTGACACTACTTCACTCTACCACACTCTACCATTTCTCTACTTGGCTCTACTTCAGTCTACTACACTCTACCATGGCTCAACTTGGCTCTACTTCAGTCTACTACACACTACCGTGTCTCTACTTGGCTCTACTTCACTCTTCTACACTCTACCATGGCTCTAATTGACTCTACTTCACTCTACCCTGGCTCTACTTGGCTCTACTTCACTCTAGTACACTCTACCATGGCTCTACTTGGCTCTACTTTACTCTACTACACTCTACCATGGCTCTACTCGGCTCTACTTCACTCTACTACCACCAACCATGACTCTACTTGACTCTACTTTACTCTACCATGGCTCTACTTGGCTCTAGTTCACTACACTCCTCCATGGCTCTATACCCTACCATGGCTCTACTTGGGTCTACTGCTCTACTTCACTCTACTACTCTCTACCATGGCTCTACTTGACTCTACTACACACTACCATGGCTCTACCTGACTCTACTACACTCTACATTGGATCTATCTTGTTGTACTTCATTCTACTACACTCTATCATCGCTCTATTTGACTCTACTTCACTCTACCACACTCTACCATTTCTCTACTTGGCTCTACTTCAGTCTACTACACTCTACCATTGCTCTACTTGGCTCTACTTCAGTCTACTACACTCTACCATGTCTCCACTTTGCTCTAGTTTACTCTAGTACACTCTACCATGGCTCTACTTGGCTCTACTTTACTCTACTACACTCTACCATGGCTCTACTCGGCTCTACTTCACTCTACTACCACCAACCATGACTCTACTTGACTCTACTTTACTCTACCATGGCTCTACTTGGCTCTAGTTCACTACACTCCTCCATGGCTCTATACCCTACAATGGCTCTACTTGGGTCTACTGCTCTACTTCACTCTACTACTCTCTACCATGGCTCTACTTGACTCTACTACACACTACCATGGCTCTACCTGACTCTACTACACTCTACATTGGATCTACCTTGTTGTACTTCACTCTACTACACTGTACCATCGCTCTACTTTGCTCTACTTCACTCTTCTACACTCTACCATGGCTCTACTTCACTCTACTACACTCTACCCTGGCTCTACTTGCCTCTACTTCACTCTAGTACACTCTACCATGGCTCTACTTGGCTCCACTTCATTCTACTACACTCTACCATGACTCTACTCGGTTCTACTTCACTCTACTACAACCTTCCATGGCTCTACTTGACTCTCCTTCACTCTACCATGGCTCTACTTGGCTCTTCTTCACTACACTCCTCCATGGCTCTTTACTCTACCATAGCTCTACTTGGGTCTACTGCTCTACTTCCCTCTACTACTCTCTACCATGGCTCTACTTGACTCTACTACACACTACCATGGCTCTACCTGACTCTACTACACTCTACATTGGATCTACCTTGTTATACTTCACTCTACTACACTCTATCATGGCTCTATTTGACTCTACTTCACTCTACCGCACTCTACCATTTCTCTACTTGCCTCTACTTCATTCCACTTCACTCTACCATGGCTCTAGTTGGCTCTACTTCAGTCTACTACACTCTACCATGGCTCTACTCGGCTCTACTTCACTCTTCTACACTCTAACATGGCTCTACTTCACTCTACTACACTCTACTCTCGCTATACTTGGTTCTACTTCACTCTAGTACACACTACGATGGCTCTACTCGGCTCTACTTCACTCTACTACAACCTACCATGGCTCTACTTGACTCTACTTCACTCTACCATGGCTCTACTTGACTCTACTACACACTACCAAGGCTCTACCTGACTCTTCTACACTCTCCATTGACTCTACCTGGTTGTACTTCACTCTACTACACTCTATCATGGCTCTATTTGACTCTATTTAACTCTACCACACTCTACCATTTCTCTACTTGGCTCATCTTCTGTCTACTACACTCTACAATGGCTCTACTTGGCTCTACTTCAGTCTACTACACTCTACCATGGCTCTACTTGGCTCTACTTCACTCTTCTACACTCTACCATGGCTCTCCTTCATTCTACTACACTCTACCCTGGCTCTACTTGACTCTACTTCACTCTAGTTCTTTTTACCATGGCTCTACTCGGCTCTACTTCACTCTACTACAACCTACCATGGCTCTACTTGACTCTACTTCACTCTAACATGGCTCTACTTCGCTCTACTTCATTACACTCCTCCATGGCTCTATGCTCTACCATGGCTCTACTTGGGTCTACTGCTCTACTTCACTCTACTACTCTCTACCATGGCTCTACTTGACTCTACTACACACTACAATGGCTCTGCCTGACTCTATTACACTCTACATTGGATCTACCTTGTTGTACTTCACTCTACTACACCCTACCATCGCTCTACTTTGCTCTACTTCACTCTTCTACACTCTACCATGGCTCTACTTCACTCTACTACACTCTACCCTGGCTCTACTTGCCTCTACTTCACTCTAGTACACTCTACCATGGCTCTACTTGGCTCCACTTCATTCTACTACACTCTACCATGACTCTACTCGGTTCTACTTCACTCTACTACAACCTTCCATGGCTCTACTTGACTCTCCTTCACTCTACCATGGCTCTACTTGGCTCTTCTTCACTACACTCCTCCATGGCTCTATACTCTACCATAGCTCTACTTGGGTCTACTGCTCTACTTCCCTCTACTACTCTCTACCATGGCTCTACTTGACTCTACTACACACTACCATGGCTCTACCGGACTCTACTACACTCTACATTGGATCTACCTTGTACTTCACTCTACTACACTCTATCATGGCTCTATTTGACTCTACTTCACTCTACCACACTCTACCATTTCTCTACTTGGCTCTACTTCAGTCTACTACACTCTACCATGCCTCAACTTGTCTCTACTTCAGTCTACCACACCCTACCATGGATCTACTTTGCTCTACTTCACTCTTCTACACTCTACCATTGCTCTACTTCAGTCTACTACACTCTACCCTGGCTCTAATTGGCTCTGCTTCACTCTAGTACACTCTACCATGGCTCTACTTGGCTCTACTTCACTCTACTACACTCTACCATGATTCTACTCGTCTCTACTTCACTCTACTACAACCTACCATGGCTCTGCTTGACTCTACTTCACTCTACCATGGCGCTACTTGGCTCTACTTCACTACACTCCTCCATGACTCTATACACTACCTTGGCTCTACTTAGGTCTACTGCTCTACTTCACTCTACTACTCTCTACCATGGCTCTACTTGACTCTACTACACACTACCATGACTCTACCTGACTCTACTACACTCTACATTGGATCTACCTTGTTGTACTTCACTCTACTACACTCTATCATGGCTCTATTAGACTCTACTTCACTCTACCACACTCTACCATTTCTGTGCTTGGCTCTACTTCAGTCTACTACAATCTACCATGTCTCTACTTGGCTCTACTTCACTCTTCTATGCTCTACCATTGCTCTACTTCACTCTACTACACTCTACCCTGGCTCCACTTCGCTCTACTTGACTCTACTACACTCTACCATGGCTCTACTTGGCTCTACTTCACTCTACTACACTCTACCATGACTCTACTCGTCTCTACTTCACTCTACTACAACCTACCATGGCTCTACTTGACTGTACTTCACTCTACCATGGCGCTACTTGGCTCTACTTCACTACACTCCTCCATGACTCTATACTCTACCTTGGCTCTACTTGGGTGTACTGCTCTACTTCACTCTACTACTCTCTACCATGGCTCTACTTGACTCTACTACACACTACCATGGCTCTACCTGACTCTACTACACTCTACATTGGATCTACCTTGTTATACTTCACTCTACTACACTCTATCATGGCTCTATTTGACTCTACTTCACTCTACCGCACTCTACCATTTCTCTACTTGCCTCTACTTCAGTCCACTTCACTCTACCATGGCTCTAGTCGGCTCTACTTCAGTCTACTACACTCTACCATGGCTCTACTCGGCTCTACTTCACTCTTCTACACTCTACCATGGCTCTACTTCACTCTACTACACCCTACCCTCGCTCTACTTGGCTCTACTTCACTCTAGTACACACTACGATGGCTCTACTCGGCTCTACTTCACTCTACTACAACCTACCATGGCTCTACTTGACTCTACTTCACTCTACCATGGCTCTACTTGACTCTACTACACACTACCAAGGCTCTACCTGACTCTTCTACACTCTCCATTGGCTCTACCTGGTTGTACTTCACTCTACTACACTCTATCATGGCTCTATTTGACTCTATTTCACTCTACCACACTCTACCATTTCTCAACTTGGCTCGTCTTCTGTCTACTACACTCTACAATGGCTCTACTTGGCTCTACTTCAGTCTACTACACTCTACCATGGCTCTACTTGGCTCTACTTCACTCTTCTACACTCTACCATGGCTCTACTTCACTCAAATACACTCTACCCTGGCTCTACTTGACTCTACTTCAATCTAGTTCTCTTTACCATGGCTCTACTCGGCTCTACTTCACTCTACTACAACCTATCATGGCTCTACTTGACTCTACTTCACTCTAACATGGCTCTACTTCGCTCTACTTCATTACACTCCTCCATGGCTCTATGCTCTACCATGGCTCTACTTGGGTCTACTGCTCTACTTCACTCTACTACTCTATACCATGGCTCTACTTGACTCTACTACACACTACCATGGTTCTGCCTGACTCTATTACACTCTACATTGGATCTACCTTGTTGTACTTCACTCTACTACACTCTACCATCGCTCTACTTTGCTCTACTTCACTCTTCTACACTCTACCATGGCTCTACTTCACTCTACTACACTCTACCCTGGCTCTACTTGCCTCTACTTCACTCTAGTACACTCTACCATGGCTCTACTTGGCTCCACTTCATTCTACTACACTCTACCATGACTCTACTCGGTTCTACTTCACTCTACTACAACCTTCCATGGCTCTACTTGACTCTCCTTCACTCTACCATGGCTCTACTTGGCTCTTCTTCACTACACTCCTCCATGGCTCTATACTCTACCATAGCTCTACTTGGGTCTACTGCTCTACTTCCCTCTACTACTCTCTACCATGGCTCTACTTGACTCTACTACACACTACCATGGCTCTACCGGACTCTACTACACTCTACATTGGATCTACCTTGTACTTCACTCTACTACACTCTATCATGGCTCTATTTGACTCTACTTCACTCTACCACACTCTACCATTTCTCTACTTGGCTCTACTTCAGTCTACTACACTCTACCATGCCTCAACTTGTCTCTACTTCAGTCTACCACACCCTACCATGGATCTACTTTGCTCTACTTCACTCTTCTACACTCTACCATTGCTCTACTTCACTCTACTACACTCTAACCTGGCTCTAATTGGCTCTGCTTCACTCTAATACACTCTACCGTGGCTCTACTTGGCTCTACTTCACTCTACTACACTCTACCATGATTCTACTCGTCTCTACTTCACTCTACTACAACCTACCATGGCTCTGCTTGATTCTACTTCACTCTACCATGGCGCTACTTGGCTCTACTTCACTACACTCCTCCATGACTCTATACACTACCTTGGCTCTACTTAGGTCTACTGCTCTACTTCACTCTACTACTCTCTACCATGGCTCTACTTGACTCTACTGCACACTACCATGACTCTACCTGACTCTAGTACACTCTACATTGGATCTACCTTGTTGTACTTCACTCTACTACACTCTATCATGGCTCTATTAGACTCTACTTCACTCTACCACACTCTACCATTTCTGTGCTTGGCTCTACTTCAGTCTACTACAATCTACCATGTCTCTCCTTGGCTCTACTTCACTCTTCTATGCTCTACCATTGCTCTACTTCACTCTACTACACTCTACCCTGGCTCCACTTCGCTCTACTTGACTCTACTACACTCTGCCATGGCTCTACTTGGCTCTACTTCACTCTACTACACTCTACCATGACTCTACTCGTCTCTACTTCACTCTACTACAACCTACCATGGCTCTACTTGACTGTACTTCACTCTACCATGGCGCTACTTGGCTCTACTTCACTACACTCCTCCATGACTCTATACTCTACCTTGGCTCTACTTGGGTGTACTGCTCTACTTCACTCTACTACTCTCTACCATGGCTCTACTTGACTCTACTACACACTACCATGGCTCTACCTGACTCTACTACACTCTACATTGGATCTACCTTGTTATACTTCACTCTACTACACTCTATCGTGGCTCTATTTGACTCTACTTCACTCTACCATCGCTCTACTTTGCTCTACTTCACTCTTCTACACTCTACCATGGCTCTACTTCACTCTACTACACTCTACCCTGGCTGTACTTGCCTCTACTTCAATCTAGTACACTCTACCATGGCTCTACTTGGCTCCACTTCATTCTACTACACTCTACCATGACTCTACTCGGTTCTACTTCACTCTACTACAACCTTCCATGGCTCTACTTGACTCTCCTTCACTCTACCATGGCTCTACTTGGCTCTTCTTCACTACACTCCTCCATGGCTCTATACTCTACCATAGCTCTACTTGGGTCTACTGCTCTACTTCCCTCTACTACTCTCTACCATGGCTCTACTTGACTCTACTACACACTACCATGGTTCTACCGGACTCTACTACACTCTACATTGGATCTACCTTCTACTTCACTCTACTACACTCTATCATGGCTCTACATTGGATCTACCTTCTACTTCACTCTACTACACTCTATCATGGCTCTATTTGACTCTACTTCACTCTACCACACTCTACCATTTCTCTACTTTGCTCTACTTCAGTCTACTACACTCTACCCTGGCTCTACTTGGTTCTACTTCACTCTTCTGCACTCTACCATGTCTCTAATTGACTCTACTACACTCTATACCATGGCTCTACTTGGCTCTACTTCACTCTAGTACACTCTACCATGGCTCTACTTGGCTCTACTTTACTCTACTACACTCTACCATGTCTCAACTTGTCTCTACTTCAGTCTACCACACCCTACCATGGATCTACTTTGCTCTACTTCACTCTTCTACACTCTACCATTGCTCTACTTCACTCTACTACACTCTACCCTGGATCTAATTGGCTCTGCTTCACTCTAGTACACTCTACCATGGCTCTACTTGGCTCTACTTCACTCTACTACACTCTACCATGATTCTACTCGTCTCTACTTCACTCTACTACAACCTACCATGGCTCTGCTTGACTCTACTTCACTCTACCATGGCGCTACTTGGCTCTACTTCACTACACTCCTCCATGACTCTATACACTACCTTGGCTCTACTTAGGTCTACTGCTCTACTTCACTCTACTACTCTCTACCATGGCTCTACTTGACTCTACTACACACTACCATGGCTCTACCTGACTCTACTACACTCTACATCGGATCTACCTTGTTGTACTTCACTCTACTACACTCTATCATGGCTCTATTAGACTCTACTTTACTCTACCACACTCTAGCATTTCTGTGCTTGGCTCTACTTCAGTCTACTACAATCTACCATGTCTCTACTTGGCTCTACTTCACTCTTCTTTGCTCTACCATTGCTCTACTTCACTCTACTACACTCTACCCTGGCTCTACTTCGCTCTACTTCACTCTACTACACTCTACCATGACTCTACTCGGCTCTGCTTCACTCTACTACAACCTACCATGGCTCTACTTGACTCTACTTCATTCTACCATGACTCTACTTGGCTCTACTTCACTACACTCCTCCATGACTCTATAGTCTACCATGGCTCTACTTGGGTCTACTGCTCTACTTCACTCTACTACTCTCTACCATGGCTCTACTTGACTCTACTACACACTACCATGGCTCTACCTGACTCTACTACACTCTACATTGGATCTTACTTGTTGTACTTCACTCTACTACACTCTATCATAGCTCTATTTGACTCTACTTCACTCTACCACACTCTACCATTTCTCTACTTGGCTCTTCTTCAGTCTACTACACTCTACTTAGGCTCAACTTGTCTCTACTTCAGTCTACCACACCCTACCATGGATCTACTTTGCTCTACTTCACTCTTCTACACTCTACCATTGCTCTACTTCACTCTACTACACTCTACCCTGGCTCTAATTGGCTCTGCTTCACTCTAGTACACTCTACCATGGCTCTACTTGGCTCTACTTCACTCTACTACACTCTACCATGATTCTACTCGTCTCTACTTCACTCTACTACAACCTACCATGGCTCTGCTTGACTCTACTTCACTCTACCATGGCGCTACTTGACTCTACTTCACTACACTCCTCCATGACTCTATACACTACCTTGGCTCTACTTAGGTCTACTGCTCTACTTCACTCTACTACTCTCTACCATGGCTCTACTTGACTCTACTTCACTCTTCAATGCTCTACCATTGCTCTACTTCACTCTACTACACTCTACCCTGGCTCTACTTCGCTCTACTTCACTCTACTACACTCTACCATGGCTCTACTTGGCTCTACTTCACTCTACTACACTCTACCATGACTCTACTCGTCTCTACTTCACTCTACTACAACCTACCATGGCTCTACTTGACTGTACTTCACTCTACCATGGCGCTACTTGGCTCTACTTCACTACACCCCTCCATGACTCTATACTCTACCTTGGCTCTACTTGGGTGTACTGCTCTACTTCACTCTACTACTCTCTACCATGGCTCTACTTGACTCTACTACACACTACCATGGCTCTACCTGACTCTACTACACTCTACATTGGATCTACCTTGTTATACTTCACTCTACTACACTCTATCATGGCTCTATTTGACTCTACTTCACTCTACCGCACTCTACCATTTCTCTACTTGCCTCTACTTCAGTCCACTTCACTCTACCATGGCTCTAGTTGGCTCTACTTCACTCTTCTACACTCTAACATGGCTCTACTTCACTCTACTACACTCTACCCTCGCTCTACTTGGCTCTACTTCACTCTAGTACACACTACGATGGCTCTACTCGGCTCTACTTCACTCTACTACAACCTATCATGGCTCTACTTGACTCTACTTCACTCTAACATGGCTCTACTTCGCTCTACTTCATTACACTCCTCCATGGCTCTATGCTCTACCATGGCTCTACTTGGGTCTACTGCTCTACTTCACTCTACTACTCTCTACCATGGCTCTACTTGACTCTACTACACACTACCATGGCTCTGCCTGACTCTATTACACTCTACATTGGATCTACCTTGTTGTACTTCACTCTACTACACTCTACCATCGCTCTACTTGGCTCTACTTCACTCTTCTACACTCTACCATGGCTCTACTTCACTCTACTACACTCTACCCTGGCTGTACTTGCCTCTACTTCAATCTAGTACACTCTACCATGGCTCTACTTGGCTCCACTTCATTCTACTACACTCTACCATGACTCTACTCGGTTCTACTTCACTCTACTACAACCTTCCATGGCTCTACTTGACTCTCCTTCACTGTACCATGGCTCTACTTGGCTCTTCTTCACTACACTCCTCCATGGCTCTATACTCTACCATAGCTCTACTTGGGTCTACTGCTCTACTTCCCTCTACTACTCTCTACCATGGCTCTACTTGACTCTACTACACACTACCATGGCTCTACCTGACTCTACTACACTCTACATTGGATCTACCTTGTTGTACTTCACTCTACTACACTCTATCATAGCTCTATTAGACTCTACTTCACTCTACCACACTCTACCATTTCTGTGCTTGGCTCTACTTCAGTCTACTACAACCTACCATGTCTCTACTTGGCTATACTTCACTCTTCTATGCTCTACCATTGCTCTACTTCACTCTACTACACTCTACCCTGGCTCTACTTCGCTCTACTTCACTCTACTACACTCTACCATGGCTCTACTTGGCTCTACTTCACTCTACTACACTCTACCATGGCTCTACTCGGCTCTGCTTCACTCTACTACAACCTACCATGGCTCTACTTGACTCTACTTCACTCTACCATGGCTCTACGTGGCTCTACTTCACTACACTCCTCCATGGCTCTATACTCTACCATTGCCCTACTTGGGTCTACTGATCTACTTCACTCTACTACTCTCTACCATGGCTCTACTTGACTCTACTACACACTACCATGGCTCTACCTGACTCTACTACACTCTACATTGGATCTTCCTTGTTGTACTTCACTCTACTACACTCTATCATAGCTCTATTTGACTCTACTTCACTCTACCACACTCTACCATTTCTCTACTTGGCTCTACTTCAGTCTACTACACTCTACTTAGGCTCAACTTGTCTCTACTTCAGTCTATCACACCCTACCATGGATCTACTTTGCTCTACTTCACTCTTCTACACTCTACCATTGCTCTACTTCACTCTACTACACTCTACCCTGGCTCTAATTGGCTCTGCTTCACTCTAGTACACTCTACCATGGCTCTACTTGGCTCTACTTCACTCTACTACACTCTACCATGATTCTACTCGTCTCTACTTCACTCTACTACAACCTACCATGGCTCTGCTTGACTCTACTTCACTCTACCATGGCGCTACTTGGCTCTACTTCACTACACTCCTCCATGACTCTATGCACTACCTTGGCTCTACTTAGGTCTACTGCTCTACTTCACTCTACTACTCTCTACCATGGCTCTACTTGACTCTGCTACACACTACCATGGCTCTACCTGACTCTACTACACTCTACATTGGATCTACCTTGTTGTACTTCACTCTACTACACTCTATCATGGCTCTATTAGACTCTACTTCACTCTACCACACTCTACCATTTCTGTGCTTGGCTCTCCTTCAGTCTACTACAATCTACCATGTCTCTACTTGGCTCTACTTCACTCTTCTATGCTCTACCATTGCTCTACTTCACTCTACTACACTCTACCCTGGCTCTACTTCGCTCTACTTCACTCTACTACACTCTACCATGGCTCTACTTGGCTCTACTTCACTCTACTACACTCTACCATGACTCTACTCGTCTCTACTTCACTCTACTACAACCTACCATGGCTCTACTTGACTGTACTTCACTCTACCATGGCGCTACTTGGCTCTACTTCACTACACTCCTCCATGACTCTATACTCTACCTTGGCTCTACTTGGGTGTACTGCTCTACTTCACTCTACTACTCTCTACCATGGCTCTACTTGACTCTACTACACACTACCATGGCTCTACCTGACTCTACTACACTCTACATTGGATCTACCTCTTTATACTTCACTCTACTACACTCTATCATGGCTCTATTTGACTCTACTTCACTCTACCGCACTCTACCATTTCTCTACTTGCCTCTACCTCAGTCCACTTCACTCTACCATGGCTCTAGTTGGCTCTACTTCAGTCTACTACACTCTACCATGGCTCTACTCGGCTCTACTTCAATCTTCTACACTCAAACATGGCTCTACTTCACTCTACTACACCCTACCCTCGCTCTACTTGGCTCTACTTCACTCTAGTACACACTACGATGGCTCTACTCGGCTCTACTTCACTCTACTACAACCTACCATGGCTCTACTTGACTCTACTTCACTCTACCATGGCTCTACTTGACTCTACTACACACTACCAAGGCTCTACCTGACTCTTCTACACTCTCCATTGGCTCTACCTGGTTGTACTTCACTCTACTACACTCTATCATGGCTCTATTTGACTCTATTTCACTCTACCACACTCTACCATTTCTCTACTTGGCTCGTCTTCTGTCTACTACACTCTACAATGGCTCTACTTGGCTCTACTTCAGTCTACTACACTCTACCATGGCTCTACTTGGCTCTGCTTCAGTCTACTGCACTCTACCATATCTCTACTTGGCTCTTCTTCACTCTTCTACACTCTACCAATGCTCTACTTGACTCTACTACACTCTACCCTGGATCTACTTGACACTACTTCACTCTAGTACATTCTACCATCGCTCTACTTGGCTCTACTTCACTCTACTACACTCTACCATGGCTCTCCTCGGCTCTACTTCTCTCTACTACAACCTACCATGGCTCTACTTGACTCTACTTCATTCTACCATGACTCTACTTGGCTCTACTTCACTACACTCCTCCATGACTCTATAGTCTACCATGGCTCTAGTTGGGTCTACTGCTCTACTTCACTCTACTACTCTCTACCATGGCTCTACTTGACTCTACTACACACTACCATGGCTCTACCTGACTCTACTACACTCTAAATATGATCTACCTTGTTGTACTTCACTCTACTACACTATATCATGGCTCTATTTGACTCTACTTCACTCTACCACACTCTACCATTTCTCTACTTGGCTCTACTTCAGTCTACTACACTCTACCATTGCTCTACTTGGCTCTACTTCAGTCTACTACACTCTACCATGGCTCTACTTGGCTCTACTTGACTCTTCTACACTCTACTATGCCTCAAATTGACTCTACTCCACTCTACACTGGCTCTTCTTGGCTCTACTTCACTCTAGTACACTCTACCATGGCTCTAATTGGCTCTAGTTCACTCTACTGCACTCTACCATGGCTGTACTCGGCTCTCTTTCACTCTACCACAACCTACCATGACTCAACTTGACTCTACTTCACTCTACCATGGCTCTATTTGGCTCAACTTCACTACACTCTTCAATGGCTCTATATTCTACCATGGCTCTACTTTGGTCTACTGCTCTACTTCACTCTACTGCTCTCTACCATGGCTGTACGTGACTCTACTACACACTACCATGGCTCTACCTGACTCTACTACACTCTACATTGGATCTACCTTGTTGTACTTCACTCTACTACACTCTATCATGGCTCTATTTGACTCTACTTCACTCTACCACACTCTACCATTTCTCTACTTGGCTCTACTTCAGTCTACTACACTCTACCATGGCTCTACTCGGCTCTACTTCACTCTTCTACACTCTAACATGGCTCTACTTCACTCTACTACACTCTACCCTCGCTCTACTTGGCTCTACTTCACTCTAGTACACACTACGATGGCTCTACTCGGCTCTACTTCACTCTACTACAACCTACCATGGCTCTACTTGATTCTACTTCACTCTAACATGGCTCTACTTCGCTCTACTTCATTACACTCCTCCATGGCTCTATGCTCTACCATGGCTCTACTTGGGTCTACTGCTCTACTTCACTCTACTACTCTCTACAATGGCTCTACTTGACTCTACTACACACTACCATGGCTCTGCCTGACTCTATTACACTCTACATTGGATCTACCTTGTTGTACTTCACTCTACTACACTCTACCATCGCTCTACTTGGCTCTACTTCACTCTTCTACACTCTACCATGGCTCTACTTCGCTCTACTACACTCTACCCTGGCTGTACTTGCCTCTACTTCAATCTAGTACACTCTACCATGGCTCTACTTGGCTCCACTTCATTCTACTACACTCTACCATGACTCTACTCGGTTCTACTTCACTCTACTACAACCTTCCATGGCTCTACTTGACTCTCCTTCACTCTACCATGGCTCTACTTGGCTCTTCTTCACTACACTCCTCCATGGCTCTATACTCTACCATAGCTCTACTTGGGTCTACTGCTCTACTTCCCTCTACTACTCTCTACCATGGCTCTACTTGACTCTACTACACACTACCATGGCTCTACCGGACTCTACCACACTCTACATTGGATCTACCTTCTACTTAACTCTACTACACTCTATCATGGCTCTATTTGACTCTGCTTCACTCTACCACACTCTACCATTTCTCTACTTTGCTCTACTTCAGTCTACTACACTCTACCATGGCTCAACTTGTGTCTACTTCAGTCTACCACACCCTACCATGGATCTACTTTGCTCTACTTCACTCTTCTACCCTCTACCATTGCTCTACTTCACTCTACTACACTCTACCCTGGATCTAATTGGCTCTGCTTCACTCTAGTACACTCTACCATGGCTCTACTTGGCTCTGCTTCAGTCTACTGCACTCTACCATATCTCTACTTGGCTCTTCTTCACTCTTCTACACTCTACCATGGCTCTACTTGACTCTACTACACTCTACCCTGGATCTACTTGACACTACTTCACTCTAGTACATTCTACCATCGCTCTACTTGGCTCTACTTCACTCTACTACACTCTACCATGGCTCTCCTCGGCTCTACTTCTCTCTACTACAACCTACCATGGCTCTACTTGACTCTACTTCATTCTACCATGACTCTACTTGGCTCTACTTCACTACACTCCTCCATGACTCTATAGTCTACCATGGCTCTAGTTAGGTCTACTGCTCTACTTCACTCTACTACTCTCTACCATGGCTCTACTTGACTCTACTACACACTACCATGGCTCTACCTGACTCTACTACACTCTAAATATGATCTACCTTGTTGTACTTCACTCTACTACACTATATCATGGCTCTATTTGACTCTACTTCACTCTACCACACTCTACCATTTCTCTACTTGGCTCTACTTCAGTCTACTACACTCTACCATTGCTCTACTTGGCTCTACTTCAGTCTACTACACTCTACCATGGCTCTACTTGGCTCTACTTGACTCTTCTACACTCTACTATGCCTCTAATTGACTCCACTACACTCTACACTGGCTCTTCTTGGTTCTACTTCACTCTAGTACACTCTACCATGGCTCTAATTGGCTCTAGTTCACTCTACTGCACTCTACCATGGCTCTACTCGGCTCTCTTTCACTCTACCACAACCTACCATGACTCAACTTGACTCTACTTCACTCTACCATGGCTCTATTTGGCTCAACTTCACTACACTCTTCAATGGCTCTATATTCTACCATGGCTCTACTTTGGTCTACTGCTCTACTTCACTCTACTGCTCTCTACCATGGCTGTACGTGACTCTACTACACACTACCATGGCTCTACCTGACTCTACTACACTCTACATTGGATCTACCTTGTTGTACTTCACTCTACTACACTCTATCATGGCTCTATTTGACTCTACTTCACTCTACCACACTCTACCATTTCTCTACTTGGCTCTACTTCAGTCTACTACACTCTACCATGGCTCTACTCGGCTCTACTTTACTCTTCTACACTGTAACATGGCTCTACTTCACTCTACTACACTCTACCCTCGCTCTACTTGGCTGTACTTCACTCTAGTACACACTACGATGGCTCTACTCGGCTCTACTTCACTCTACTACAACCTACCATGGCTCTACTTGACTCTACTTCACTCTAACATGGCTCTACTTCGCTCTACTTCATTACACTCCTCCATGGCTCTATGCTCTACCATGGCTCTACTTGGGTCTACTGCTCTACTTCACTCTACTACTCTCTACCATGGCTCCACTTGACTCTACTACACACTACCATGGCTCTGCCTGACTCTATCACACTCTACATTGGATCTACCTTGTTGTACTTCACTCTACTACACTCTACCATCGCTCTACTTGGCTCTACTTCACTCTTCTACACTCTACCATGGCTCTACTTCACTCTACTACACTCTACCCTGGCTGTACTTGCCTCTACTTCAATCTAGTACACTCTACCATGGCTCTACTTGGCTCCACTTCATTCTACTACACTCTACCATGACTCTACTCGGTTCTACTTCACTCTACTACAACCTTCCATGGCTCTACTTGACTCTCCTTCACTCTACCATGGCTCTACTTGGCTCTTCTTCACTACACTCCTCCATGGCTCTATACTCTACCATAGCTCTACTTGGGTCTACTGCTCTACTTCCCTCTACTACTCTCTACCATGGCTCTACTTGACTCTACTACACACTACCATGGCTCTACCGGACTCTACTACACTCTACATTGGATCTACCTTCTACTTAACTCTACTACACTCTATCATGGCTCTATTTGACTCTGCTTCACTCTAGCACACTCTACCATTTCTCTACTTTGCTCTACTTTAGTCTACTACACTCTACCATGGCTCAACTTGTCTCTACTTCAGTCTACCACACCCTACCATGGATCTACTTTGCTCTACTTCACTCTTCTACACTCTACCATTGCTCTATTTCACTCTACTACACTCTACCCTGGATCTAATTGGCTCTGCTTCACTCTAGTACACTCTACCATGGCTCTACTTGGCTCTACTTCACTCTACTACACTCTACCATGATTCTACTCGTCTCTACTTCACTCTACTACAACCTACCATGGCACTGCTTGACTCTACTTCACTCTACCATGGCGCTACTTGGCTCTACTTCACTACACTCCTCCATGACTCTATACACTACCTTGGCTCTACTTAGGTCTACTGCTCTACTTCACTCTACTACTCTCTACCATGGCTCTACTTGACTCTACTACACACTACCATGGCTCTACCTGACTCTACCACACTCTACATTGGATCTACCTTGTTGTACTTCACTCTACTACACTCTATCATAGCTCTATTAGACTCTACTTCACTCTACCACACTCTACCATTTTTGTGCTTGGCTCTACTTCAGTCTACTACAACCTACCATGTCTCTACTTGGCTCTACTTCACTCTTCTATGCTCTACCATTGCTCTACTTCACTCTACTACACTCTACCCTGGCTCTACTTCGCTCTACTTGACTCTACTACACTCTACCATGGCTCTACTTGGCTCTACTTCACTCTACTACACTCTACCATGGCTCTACTCGGCTCTGCTTCACTCTACTACAACCTACCATGGCTCTACTTGACTCTACTTCACTCTACCATGGCTCTACGTGGCTCTACTTCACTACACTCCTCCATGGCTCTATACTCTACCATGGCCCTACTTGGGTCTACTGATCTACTTCACTCTACTACTCTCTACCATGGCTCTACTTGACTCTACTACACACTACCATGGCTCTACCTGACTCTACTACACTCTACATTGGATCTTCCTTGTTGTACTTCACTCTACTACACTCTATCATAGCTCTATTTGACTCTACTTCACTCTACCACACTCTACCATTTCTCTACTTGGCTCTACTTCAGTCTACTACACTGTAAAAAATTGGAGGTTGATTTAACCCAGAAAAGGTCATCTCAGTTGCAGTCTGGATTCATCTAGGTCCAGGCAGTGGCTCACCTCCTTTTGCCAGGGTTTAGGGTTACACCCCTTGTCCAGTGGAGGTTTCTAGCAAACAATGAATTGGGTTGCAAATGAAATTCATTTTGTTGTTTGTGCCAAAGGGGGTGGAACTCTCACTATATTCATGTATTATTGGATTGACTGCTAACCTTTGGACAGTATCTTTTATGCAAGTATTCATGCCATATTGGAACTTTGAGTACACAAACAGTGTAACCCTACACTGTGGTAAAAGTAGGAGGTGGTATAGATCCTGCAACTGAGGTAACCCATTTTAAACTGGATGATGAATCCAGACTGCAACTGAGATGACCTTTTCTGGGTTAAATTAACCTCCAATTTTTTACAGTGTACACTCTACTTAGGCTCAACTTGTCTCTACTTCAGTCTATCACACCCTACCATGGATCTACTTTGCTCTACTTCACTCTTCTACACTCTACCATTGCTCTACTTCACTCTACTACACTCTACCCTGGCTCTAATTGGCTCTGCTTCACTCTAGTACACTCTACCATGGCTCTACTTGGCTCTACTTCACTCTACTACACTCTACCATGATTCTACTCGTCTCTACTTCACTCTACTACAACCTACCATGGCTCTGCTTGACTCTACTTCACTCTACCGTGGCGCTACTTGGCTCTACTTCACTACACTCCTCCATGACTCTATACACTACCTTGGCTCTACTTAGGTCTACTGCTCTACTTCACTCTACTACTCTCTACCATGGCTCTACTTGACTCTGCTACACACTACCATGGCTCTACCTGACTCTACTACACTCTACATTGGATCTACCTTGTTGTACTTCACTCTACTACACTCTATCATGGCTCTATTAGACTCTACTTCACTCTACCACACTCTACCATTTCTGTGCTTGGCTCTACTTCAGTCTACTACAATCTACCATGTCTCTACTTGGCTCTACTTCACTCTTCTATGCTCTACCATTGCTCTACTTCACTCTACTACACTCTACCCTGGCTCTACTTCGCTCTACTTCACTCTACTACACTCTACCATGGCTCTACTTGGCTCTACTTCACTCTACTACACTCTACCATGACTCTTCTCGTCTCTACTTCACTCTACTACAACCTACCATGGCTCTACTTGACTGTACTTCACTCTACCATGGCGCTACTTGGCTCTACTTCACTACACTCCTCCATGACTCTATACTCTACCTTGGCTCTACTTGGGTGTACTGCTCTACTTCACTCTACTACTCTCTACCATGGCTCTACTTGACTCTACTACACACTACCATGGCTCTACCTGACTCTACTACACTCTACATTGGATCTACCTCTTTATACTTCACTCTTCTACACTCTATCATGGCTCTATTTGACTCTACTTCACTCTACCGCACTCTACCATTTCTCTACTTGCCTCTACCTCAGTCCACTTCACTCTCCCATGGCTCTAGTTGGCTCTACTTCAGTCTACTACACTCTACCATGGATCTACTCGGCTCTACTTCACTCTTCTACACTCTAACATGGCTCTACTTCACTCTACTACACCCTACCCTCGCTCTACTTGGCTCTACTTCACTCTAGTACACACTACGATGGCTCTACTCGGCTCTACTTCACTCTACTACAACCTACCATGGCTCTACTTGACTCTACTTCACTCTACCATGGCTCTACTTGACTCTACTTCACTCTACCATGGCTCTACTTGACTCTACTACACACTACCAAGGCTCTACCTGACTCTTCTACACTCTCCATTGGCTCTACCTGGTTGTACTTCACTCTACTACACTCTATCATGGCTCTATTTGACTCTATTTCACTCTACCACACTCTACCATTTCTCTACTTGGCTCGTCTTCTGTCTACTACACTCTACAATGGCTCTACTTGGCTCTACTTCAGTCTACTACACTCTACCATGGCTCTACTTGGCTCTACTTCAGTCTACTGCACTCTACCATATCTCTACTTGGCTCTTCTTCACTCTTCTACACTCTACCATGGCTCTACTTGACTCTACTACACTCTACCCTGGATCTACTTGACACTACTTCACTCTAGTACATTCTACCATCGCTCTACTTGGCTCTACTTCACTCTACTACACTCTACCATGGCTCTACTCGGCTCTACTTCTCTCTACTACAACCTACCATGGCTCTACTTGACTCTACTTCATTCTACCATGACTCTACTTGGCTCTACTTCACTACACTCCTCCATGACTCTATAGTCTACCATGGCTCTAGTTGGGTCTACTGCTCTACTTCACTCTACTACTCTCTACCATGGCTCTACTTGACTCTACTACACACTACCATGGCTCTACCTGACTCTACTACACTCTAAATATGATCTACCTTGTTGTACTTCACTCTACTACACTATATCATGGCTCTATTTGACTCTACTTCACTCTACCACACTCTACCATTTCTCTACTTGGCTCTACTTCAGTCTACTACACTCTACCATTGCTCTACTTGGCTCTACTTCAGTCTACTACACTCTACCATGGCTCTACTTGGCTCTACTTGACTCTTCTACACTCTACTATGGCTCTACTTCACTGTACTGCACTCTACCCTGGCTCTACTTGGCTCTACTTCACTCTACTACACTCTACTATGGCTCTACTTGGCTCTACTACACTCTACTATGCCTCTAATTGACTCTACTACACTCTACACTGGCTCTTCTTGGCTCTACTTCACTCTAGTACACTCTACCATGGCTCTAATTGGCTCTAGTTCACTCTACTGCACTCTACCATGGCTCTACTTGGCTCTCTTTCACTCTACCACAACCTACCATGACTCAACTTGACTCTACTTCACTCTACCATGGCTCTATTTGGCTCAACTTCACTACACTCTTCAATGGCTCTATATTCTACCATGGCTCTACTTTGGTCTACTGCTCTACTTCACTCTACTGCTCTCTACCATGGTTGTACGTGACTCTACTACACACTACCATGGCTCTACCTGACTCTACTACACCCTACATTGGATCTACCTTGTTGTACTTCACTCTACTACACTCTATCATGGCTCTATTTGACTCTACTTCACTCTACCACACTCTACCATTTCTCTACTTGGCTCTACTTCAGTCTACTACACTCTACCATGGCTCTACTTGGCTCTACTTCAGTCTACTACACTCTACCATGTCCCTACTTGGCTCTACTTCACTCTTCTACACTCTAGCATTGCTCTACTTCACTCTACTACACTCTACCCTGGCTCTACTTGGCTCTACTTAACTCTAGTACACTCTACCATGGCTCTACTAGGCTCTACTTCTCTCTACTACACTCTACAATGGCTCTACTCGGCTCTACTTCACTCTACTACAACCTACCATTGCTCTACTTGACTCTACTTCACTCTACCATGGCACTTCTTGGCTCTACTTCACTACACTCCTCCATGGCTCTATATACTCTACCATGGCTCTACTTGGGTCTACTGGTCTACTTCACTCTACTACTCTCTACCATGGCTCTACTTGACTCTACTACACACTACCATGGCTCTACCTGACTCTACTACTCTCTAAATATGATCTACCTTGTTGTACTTCACTCTACTACACTATATCATGGCTCTATTTGACTCTACTTCACTCTACCACACTCTACCATTTCTCTACTTGGCTCTACCTCAGTCTACTACACTCTACCTTTGCTCTACTTGGCTCTACTTCAGTCTACTACACTCTACCATGGCTCTACTTGGCTCTACTTGACTCTTCTACACTCTACTATGCCTCTAATTGACTCTACTACACTCTACACTGGCTCTTCTTGGCTCTACTTCGCTCTAGTACACTCTACCATGGCTCTAATTGGCTCTAGTTCACTCTACTGCACTCTACCATGGCTCTACTTGGCTCTCTTTCACTCTACCACAACCTACCATGACTCAACTTGACTCTACTTCACTCTACCATGGCTCTATTTGGCTCAACTTCACTACACTCTTCAATGGCTCTATATTCTACCATGGCTCTACTTTGGTCTACTGCTCTACTTCACTCTACTGCTCTCTACCATGGTTGTACGTGAATCTACTACACACTACCATGGCTCTACCTGACTCTACTACACTCTACATTGGATCTACCTTGTTGTACTTCACTCTACTACACTCTATCATGGCTCTATTTGACTCTACTTCACTCTACCACACTCTACCATTTCTCTACTTGGCTCTACTTCAGTCTACTACACTCTACCATGGCTCTACTTGGCTCTACTTCAGTCTACTACACTCTACCATGTCCCTACTTGGCTCTACTTCACTCTTCTACACTCTAGCATTGCTCTACTTCACTCTACTACACTCTACCCTGGCTCTACTTGGCTCTACTTAACTCTAGTACACTCTACCATGGCTCTACTAGGCTCTACTTCTCTCTACTACACTCTACAATGGCTCTACTCGGCTCTACTTCACTCTACTACAACCTACCATTGCTCTACTTGACTCTACTTCACTCTACCATGGCACTTCTTGGCTCTACTTCACTACACTCCTCCATGGTTCTATTCTCTACCATGGCTCTACTTGGGTCTACTGGTCTACTTCACTCTACTACTCTCTACCATGGCTCTACTTGACTCTACTACACACTACGATGGCTCTACCTGACTCTAGTACACTCTACATTGGATCTACCTTGTTGTACTTCACTCTACTACACTCTATCATGGCTCTATTTGACTCTACTTCACTCTACCACACTCAACCATTTCTCTACTTGGCTCTACTTCAGTCTACTACACTCTACCATTGCTCTACTTGGCTATACTTAAGTCTACTACACTTTACCATGGCTCTACTTGGCTCTACTTCACTCTTCTATGCTCTACCATTGCTCTACTTCACTCTACTACACTCTACCCTGGCTCTACTTCGCTCTACTTCACTCTATTACACTCTACCATGGCTCTACTTGGCTCTACTTCACTCTACTACACTCTACCATGGCTCTACTCGGCTCTACTTCACTCTACTACAACCTACCATGGCTCTACTTGACTCTACTTCACTCTACCATGGCTCTACTTGGCTCTACTTCACTACACTCCTCCATGGCTCTATACTCTACCATGGCCCTACTTGGGTCTACTGATCTACTTCACTCTACCACTCTCTACCATGGCTCTACTTGACTCTACTACACACAACCATGGCTCTACCTGAGTCTACTACACTCTACATTGGATCTACCTTGTTGTACTTCACTCTACTACACTCTATCATTTCTCTACTTGGCTCTACTTCTGTCTACTACACTCTACCATGGCTCTACTTGGCTCTACTTCAGTCTACTGCACTCTACCATGTCTCTACTTGGCTCTTCTGCACTCTTCTACACTCTACCATGGCTCTACTTGACTCTACTACACTCTACCCTGGATCTACTTGACACTACTTCACTCTAGTACATTCTACCATCGCTCTACTTGGATCTACTTCACTCTACTACACTCTACCATGGCTCTCCTCGGCTCTACTTCTCTCTGCTACAAGCTACCATGGCTCTACTTGACTCTACTTCATTCTACCATGACTCTACTTGGCTCTACTTCACTACACTCCTCCATGACTCTATAGTCTACCATGGCTCTACTTGGGTCTACTGCTCTACTTCACTCTACTACTCTCTACCATGGCTCTACTTGACTCTACTACACACTACCATGGCTCTACCTGACTCTACTACACTCTAAATTGGATCTACCTTGTTGTACTTCACTCTACTACACTATATCATGGCTCTATTTGACTCTACTTCACTCTACCACACTCTACCATTTCTCTACTTGGCTCTACTTCAGTCTACTACGCTCTACCATTGCTCTACTTGGCTCTACTTCAGTCTACTACACTCTACCATGGCTCTACTTGGCTCTACTTGACTCTTCTACACTCTACTATGCCTCTAATTGACTCTACTACACTCTACACTGGCTCTTCTTGGCTTTACTTCACTCTAGTACACTCTACCATGGCTCTAATTGGCTCTAGTTCACTCTACTGCACTCTACCATGGCTCTACTCGGCTCTCCTTCACTCTACCACAACCTACCATGACTCAACTTGACTCTACTTCACTCTACCATGGCTCTATTTGGCTCAACTTCACTACACTCCTCAATGGCTCTATACTCTACCATGGCTCTACTTGGGTCTACTGGTCTACTTCACTCTACTACTCTCTACCATGGCTCTACTTGACTCTACTACACACTACCATGGCTCTACCTGACTCTAGTACACTCTACATTTGATCTACCTTATTGTACTTCACTCTACCACACTCTATCATTTCTCTATTTGACACTACTTCACTCTACCACACTCTACCATTTCTCTACTTGGCTGTACTTCAGTCTACTACACTCTACCATGGTTCTACTTGGCTCTACTTCAGTCTACTACCCTCTACCATGGCTCTACTTGGCTCTACTTCACTCTTCTACACTCTACCATCGCTCTACTTCACTCTACTACACCCTACCCTGTCTCTACTTGGCTCTACTTCACTCTAATACACTCTACCATGGCTCTACTCCGCTATACTTCACTCAACTACAACCTACCATGGCTCTACTTGACTCTACACTTCACTCTACCATGGCTCTACTTGTCTCTACTTCACTACACTCCTCCATGGCTCTATACTATAACATGGCTCTACTTGGGTCTACTGCTCTACTTCACTCTACTCTCTACCATGGCTCTACTTGACTCTACTACACACTACTCATTGCTCTACCTGACTCTACTACACTCTACATTGGATCTACCTTGTTGTACTTCACTCTACTACACTCTATTATGGCTCTATTTGACTCTACTTCTCTCTACCACACTCTACCATTTCTCTACTTGTCTCTACTTCTGTCTACTACACTCTACCATGGATCTACTTGGTTCTAATTCAGTCTACTGCACTCTACCATGTCTCTACTTCGCTCTTCTTCACTCTTCTACACTCTACCATGGCTCTACTTGACTCTACTACACTCTACCCTGGATCTACTTGACACTACTTCACTCTAGTACACTCTACCATCGCTCTACTTGGCTCTACTTCACTCTACTACACTCTACCAAGGCTCTACTCGGCTCTACTTCTCTGTACTACAACCTACCTTGGATCTTCTTGACTCTACTTCATTCTACCATGACTCTACTTGGCTCTACTTCACTACACTCCTCCATGACTCTATAGTCTACCATGGCTCTACTTGGGTCTACAGCTCTACTTCACTCTACTACTCTCTACCATGGCTCTACTTGACTCTACTACACACTACCATGGCTCTACCTGACTCTACTACACTCTAAATTGGATCTACCTTGTTGTACTTTACTCTACTACACTCTATCATGGCTCTATTTGACTCTACTTCACTCTACCACACTCTACCATTTCTCTACTTGGCTCTACTTCAGTCTACTACGCTCTACCATTGCTCTACTTGGCTCTACTTCAGTCTACTACACTCTACCATGTCTCTACTTGGCTCTACTTCACTCTTCTGCACTCTACCATGGCTCTACTTCACTCTACTACACTCTACCCTGGCTCTTCTTGGCTCTACTTCACTCTAGTACACTCTACCATGGCTCTACTCGGCTCTACTTCACTCTACTACAACCTACCATGGCTCTACTTGACTCTACTTCACTCTTCCATGGCTCTACTTGGCTCTACTTCACTACACTCCTCCATGGCTCTATACTCTACCACGGCTCTACTTGGGTCTACTGCTCTCCTTCACTCTACTCTCTACCATGGCTCTACTTGACTCTACTACGCACTACAATGGCTCTACCTGACTCTATTTCACTCTACATTGGATCTACCTTGTTGTACTTCCCTCTACTACACTCTATCATGGCTCTATTTGATTCTACTTCACTCTACCACACTCTACCATTTCTCTACTTGGCTATACTTCAGTCTACTACACTCTACCATGGCTCTACTTGACTCTACTTCAGTCTACTACACTCTACCATGTCTCTACTTTGCTCTACTTCACTCTTCTACACTCTACCATGGCTCTAATTGACTCTACTACACTCTACCCTGGCTCTACTTGGCTCTACTTCACTCTAGTACACTCTACCATGGCTCTACTTGGCTCTACTTTACTCTACTACACTCTACAATGGCTCTACTCGGCTCTACTTCACTCTACTACAACCTGCCATGACTCTACTTGACTCTACTTCACTCTACCATGGCTCTATTTGGCTAAACTTCACTACACTCCTCAATGGCTCTATACTCTACCATGGCTCTACTTGGGTCTACTGCTCTACTTCACTCTACTGCTCTCTACCATGGCTCTACGTGACTCTACTACACACTGCCATGGCTCTACCTGACTCTACTACACTCTACATTGGATCTACCTTCTACTTAACTCTACTACACTCTATCATGGCTCTATTTGACTCTGCTTCACTCTACCACACTCTACCATTTCTCTACTTTGCTCTACTTTAGTCTACTACATTCTACCATGGCTCAACTTGTCTCTACTTCAGTCTACCACACCCTACCATGGATCTACTTTGCTCTACTTCACTCTTCTACACTCTACCATTGCTCTACTTCACTCTACTACACTCTACCCTGGATCTAATTGGCTCTGCTTCACTCTAGTACACTCTACCATGGCTCTACTTGGCTCTACTTCACTCTACTACACTCTACCATGATTCTACTCGTCTCTACTTCACTCTACTACAACCTACCATGGCACTGCTTGACTCTACTTCACTCTACCATGGCGCTACTTGGCTCTACTTCACTACACTCCTCCATGACTCTATACACTACCTTGGCTCTACTTAGGTCTACTGCTCTACTTCACTCTACTACTCTCTACCATGGCTCTACTTGACTCTACTACACACTACCATGGCTCTACCTGACTCTACTACACTCTACATTGGATCTACCTTGTTGTACTTCACTCTACTACACTCTATCATGGCTCTATTAGACTCTACTTCACTCTACCACACTCTACCATTTCTGTGCTTGGCTCTACTTCAGTCTACTACAACCTACCATGTCTCTACTTGGCTCTACTTAACTCTTCTATGCTCTACCATTGCTCTACTTCACTCTACTACACTCTACCCTGGCTCTACTTCGCTCTACTTGACTCTACTACACTCTACCATGGCTCTACTTGGCTCTACTTCACTCTACTACACTCTACCATGGCTCTACTCGGCTCTGCTTCACTCTACTACAACCTACCATGGCTCTACTTGACTCTACTTCACTCTACCATGGCTCTACGTGGCTCTACTTCACTACACTCCTCCATGGCTCTATACTCTAACATGGCCCTACTTGGGTCTACTGATCTACTTCACTCTACTACTCTCTACCATGGCTCTACTTGACTCTACTACACACTACCATGGCTCTACCTGACTCTACTACACTCTACATTGGATCTTCCTTGTTGTACTTCACTCTACTACACTCTATCATAGCTCTATTTGACTCTACTTCACTCTACCACACTCTACCATTTCTCTACTTGGCTCTACTTCAGTCTACTACACTCTACTTAGGCTCAACTTGTCTCTACTTCAGTCTATCACACCCTACCATGGATCTACTTTGCTCTACTTCACTCTTCTACACTCTACCATTGCTCTACTTCACTCTACTACACTCTATCCTGGCTCTAATTGGCTCTGCTTCACTCTAGTACACTCTACCATGGCTCTACTTGGCTCTACTTCACTCTACTACACTCTACCATGATTCTACTCGTCTCTACTTCACTCTACTACAACCTACCATGGCTCTGCTTGACTCTACTTCACTCTACCATGGCGCTACTTGGCTCTACTTCACTACACTCCTCCATGACTCTATACACTACCTTGGCTCTACTTAGGTCTACTGCTCTACTTCACTCTACTTCATTCTACCATGGCTCTACTTGACTCTACTACACACTACCAAGGCTCTACCTGACTCTTCTACACTCTCCATTGGCTCTACCTGGTTGTACTTCACTCTACTACACTCTATCATGGCTCTATTTGACTCTATTTCACTCTACCACACTCTACCATTTCTCTACTTGGCTCGTCTTCTGTCTACTACACTCTACAATGGCTCTACTTGGCTCTACTTCGGTCTACTACACTCTACCATGGCTCTACTTGGCTCTACTTCAGTCTACTGCACTCTACCATATCTCTACTTGGCTCTTCTTCACTCTTCTACACTCTACCATGGCTCTGCTTGACTCTACTACACTCTACCCTGGATCTACTTGACACTACTTCACTCTAGTACATTCTACCATCGCTCTACTTGGCTCTACTTCACTTTACTACACTCTACCATGGCTCTACTCGGCTCTACTTCTCTCTACTACAACCTACCATGGCTCTACTTGACTCTACTTCATTCTACCATGACTCTACTTGGCTCTACTTCACTACACTCCTCCATGACTCTATAGTCTACCATGGCTCTAGTTGGGTCTACTGCTCTACTTCACTCTACTACTCTCTACCATGGCTCTACTTGACTCTACTACACACTACCATGGCTCTACCTGACTCTACTACACTCTAAATATGATCTACCTTGTTGTACTTCACTCTACTACACTATATCATGGCTCTATTTGACTCTACTTCACTCTACCACACTCTACCATTTCTCTACTTGGCTCTACTTCAGTCTACTACACTCTACCATTGCTCTACTTGGCTCTACTTCAGTCTACTACACTCTACCATGGCTCAACTTGGCTCTACTTGACTCTTCTACACTCTACTATGCCTCTAATTGACTCTACTACACTCTACACTGGCTCTTCTTGGCTCTACTTCACTCTAGTACACTCTACCATGGCTCTAATTGGCTCTAGTTCACTCTACTGCACTCTACCATGGCTCTACTTGGCTCTCTTTCACTCTACCACAACCTACCATGACTCAACTTGACTCTACTTCACTCTACCATGGCTCTATTTGGCTCAACTTCACTACACTCTTCAATGGCTCTATATTCTACCATGGCTTTACTTTGGTCTACTGCTCTACTTCACTCTACTGCTCTCTACCATGGTTGTACGTGACTCTACTACACACTACCATGGCTCTACCTGACTCTACTACACTCTACATTGGATCTACCTTGTTGTACTTCACTCTACTACACTCTATCATGGCTCTATTTGACTCTACTTCACTCTACCACACTCTACCATTTCTCTACTTGGCTCTACTTCAGTCTACTACACTCTACCATGGCTCTACTCGGCTCTACTTCAGTCTACTACGCTCTAGCATGTCCCTACTTGGCTCTACTTCACTCTTCTACACACTAGCATTGCTCTACTTCACTCTACTACACTCTACCCTGGCTCTACTTGGCTCTACTTAACTCTAGTACACTCTACCATGGCTCTACTAGGCTCTACTTCTCTCTACTACACTCTACAATGGCTCTACTCGGCTCTACTTCACTCTACTACAACCTACCATTGCTCTACTTGACTCTACTTCACTCTACCATGGCACTTCTTGGCTCTACTTCACTACACTCCTCCATGGCTCTATACTCTACCATGGCTCTACTTGGGTCTACTGGTCTACTTCACTCTACTACTCTCTACCATGGCTCTACTTGACTCTACTACACACTACCATGGCTCTACCTGACTCTAGTACACTCTACATTGGATCTACCTTGTTGTACTTCACTCTACTACACACTATCATGGCTCTATTTGACTCTACTTCACTCTACCACACTCAACCATTTCTCTACTTGGCTCTACTTCAGTCTACTACACTCTACCATTGCTCTACTTGGCTATACTTAAGTCTACTACACTTTACCATGGCTCTACTTGGCTCTACTTCACTCTTCTATGCTCTACCATTGCTCTACTTCACTCTACTACACTCTACCCTGG
Organism: Agelas oroides; assembly: GCA_949130485.1. Classification (NCBI taxonomy): domain Eukaryota; kingdom Metazoa; phylum Porifera; class Demospongiae; order Agelasida; family Agelasidae; genus Agelas; species Agelas oroides. Next base: position 5,723,628 of record OX422195.1, read on the forward strand.
CTCTACTTCGCTCTACTTCACTCTAGTACACTCTACCATGGCTCTACTCGGCTCTACTTCACTCTACTACAACCTACCATGGCTCTACTTGACTCTACTTCACTCTACCATGGCTCTACTTGGCTCTACTTCACTACACTCCTCCGTGGCTCTATACTCTACCATGGCCCTACTTGGGTCTACTGATCTACTTCACTCTACTACTCTCTACCATAGCTCTACATGACTCTACTACACACAACCATGGCTCTACCTGAGTCTACTACACTCTACATTGGATCTACCTTGTTGTACTTCACTCTACTACACTCTATCATTTCTCTACTTGGCTCTACTTCTGTCTACTACACTCTACCATGGCTCTACTTGGCTCTACTTCAGTCTACTGCACTCTACCATGTCTCTACTTGGCTCTTCTTCACTCTTCTACACTCTACCATGGCTCTACTTGACTCTACTACACTCTACCCTGGATCTACTTGACACTACTTCACTCTAGTACATTCTACCATCGCTCTACTTGGCTCTACTTCACTCTACTACACTCTACCATGGCTCTCCTCGGCTCTACTTCTCTCTACTACAACCTACCATGGCTCTACTTGACTCTACTTCATTCTACCATGACTCTACTTGGCTCTACTTCACTACACTCCTCCATGACTCTATAGTCTACCATGGCTCTACTTGGGTCTACTGCTCTACTTCACTCTACTACTCTCTACCATGGCTCTACTTGACTCTACTACACACTACCATGGCTCTACCTGACTCTACTACACTCTAAATTGGATCTACCTTGTTGTACTTCACTCTACTACACTATATCATGGCTCTATTTGACTCTACTTCACTCTACCTCACTCTACCATTTCTCTACTTGGCTCTACTTCAGTCTACTACGCTCTACCATTGCTCTACTTGGCTCTACTTCAGTCTACTACACTCTACCATGGCTCTACTTGGCTCTACTTGACTCTTCTACACTCTACTATGCCTCTAATTGACTCTACTACACTCTACACTGGCTCTTCTTGGCTCTACTTCACTCTAGTACACTCTACCATGGCTCTAATTTGCTCTAGTTCACTCTACTGCACTCTTCCATCGCTCTACTCGGCTCTCCTTCACTCTACCACAAACTACCATGACTCAACTTGACTCTACTTCACTCTACCATGGCTCTATTTGGCTCAACTTCACTACACTCCTCAATGGCTCTATACTCTACCATGGCTCTACTTGGGTCTACTAGTCTACTTCACTCTACTACTCTCTACCATGGCTCTACTTGACTCTACTACACACTACCATGGCTCTACCTGACTCTAGTACACTCTACATTTGATCTACCTTGTTGTACTTCACTCTACCACACTCTATCATTTCTCTATTTGACACTACTTCACTCTACCACACTCTACCATTTCTCTACTTGGCTGTACTTCAGTCTACTACACTCTACCATGGTTCTACTTGGCTCTACTTCAGTCTACTACCCTCTACCATGGCTCTACTTGGCTCTACTTCACTCTTCTACACTCTACCATCGCTCTACTTCACTCTACTACACTCTACCCTGTCTCTACTTCGCTCTACTTCACTCTAGTACACTCTACCATGGCTCTACTCCGCTATACTTCACTCAACTACAACCTACCATGGCTCTACTTGACTCTACACTTCACTCTACCATGGCTCTACTTGTCTCTACTTCACTACACTCCTCCATGGCTCTATACTATAACATGGCTCTACTTGGGTCTACTGCTCTACTTCACTCTACTCTCTACCATGGCTCTACTTGACTCTACTACACACTACTCATGGCTCTACCTGACTCTACTACACTCTACATTGGATCTACCTTGTTGTACTTCACTCTACTACACTCTATTATGGCTCTATTTGACTCTACTTCTCTCTACCACACTCTACCATTTCTCTACTTGTCTCTACTTCTGTCTACTACACTCTACCATGGATCTACTTGGTTCTAATTCAGTCTACTGCACTCTACCATGTCTCTACTTCGCTCTTCTTCACTCTTCTACACTCTACCATGGCTCTACTTGACTCTACTACACTCTACCCTGGATCTACTTGACACTACTTCACTCTAGTACACTCTACCATCGCTCTACTTGGCTCTACTTCACTCTACTACACTCTACCAAGGCTCTACTCGGCTCTACTTCTCTGTACTACAACCTACCTTGGCTCTTCTTGACTCTACTTCATTCTACCATGACTCTACTTGGCTCTACTTCACTACACTCCTCCATGACTCTATAGTCTACCATGGCTCTACTTGGGTCTACAGCTCTACTTCACTCTACCACTCTCTACCATGGCTCTACTTGACTCTACTACACACTACCATGGCTCTACCTGACTCTACTACACCCCCCAAATTGGATTTACCTTGTTGTACTTTACTCTACTACACTCTATCATGGCTCTATTTGACTCTACTTCACTCTACCACACTCTACCATTCCTCTACTTGGCTCTACTTCAGTCTACTACGCTCTACCATTGCTCTACTTGGCTCTACTTCAGTCTACTACACTCTACCATGTCTCTACTTGGCTCTACTTCACTCTTCTGCACTCTACCATGGCTCTACTTCACTCTACTACACTCTACCCTGGCTCTTCTTGGCTCTACTTCACTCTAGTACACTCTACCATGGCTCTACTCGGCTCTACTTCACTCTACTACAACCTACCATGGCTCTACTTGACTCTACTTCACTCTTCCATGGCTATACTTGGCTCTACTTCACTACACTCCTCCATGGCTATATACTCTACCACGGCTCTACTTGGGTCTACTGCTCTCCTTCACTCTACTCTCTACCATGGCTCTACTTGACTCTACTACGCACTACCATGGCTCTACCTGACTCTATTTCACTCTACATTGGATCTACCTTGTTGTACTTCCCTCTACTACACTCTATCATGGCTCTATTTGATTCTACTTCACTCTACCACACTCTACCATTTCTCTACTTGGCTCTACTTCAGTCTACTACACTCTACCATGGCTCTACTTGACTCTACTTCAGTCTACTACACTCTACCATGACTCTACTTTGCTCTACTTCACTCTTCTACACTCTACCATGGCTCTAATTGACTCTACTACACTCTACCCTGGCTCTACTTGGCTCTACTTCACTCTAGTACACTCTACCATGGCTTTACTTGGCTCTACTTTACTCTACTACACTCTACAATGGCTCTACTCGGCTCTACTTCACTCTACTACAACCTACCATGACTCTACTTGACTCTACTTCACTCTACCATGGCTCTATTTGGCTAAACTTCACTACACTCCTCAATGGCTCTATACTCTACCATTGCTCTACTTGGGTCTACTGCTCTACTTCACTCTACTGCTCTCTACCATGGCTCTACGTGACTCTACTACACACTGCCATGGCTCTACCTGACTCTACTACACTCTACATTGGATCTACCTTGTTGTACTTCATTCTACTACACTCTATCATGGCTCTATTTGACTCTACTTCACTCTACCACACTCTACCATTTCTCTACTTGGCTCTACTTCAGTCTACTACACTCTACCATGGCTCTACTTGGCTCTACTTCGGTCTACTACACTCTACCATGTCTCTTCTTGGCTCTACTTCACTCTTCTACACTCTACCATGACTCTACTTGACTCTACTACACTCTTCGCGGGCTCTACTTGGCTCTACTTCACTTTAGTACACTCTATCATGTCTTTACTCGGATCAACTTCACTCTACTACACTCTACCATGGCTCTACTTGGCTTTACTTCACTCTACTACAACCTACCATCTCTATATTTGACTCTACTTCACTCTACCGTGGCTCTACTTGGCTCTACTTCACTACACTCCTCCATGTCTCTATACTCTACCATGGCTATACTTGGGTCTACTGCTCTACTTGACTCTACTACTCTCTACCATGGCTCTACTTCACTCTACTACACACTACCATGGCTCTACCTGACTCTACTACACTCTACATGGGATCTACCTTGTTGTACTTCACTCTACTACACTCTATCATAGCTCTATTTGACTCTACTTCACTCTACCACACTCTACCATTTCTCTACTGGTCTCTACTTCAGTCTACTACACTCTACCATGGCTCTACTTGGCTCTACTTCGGTCTACAACACTCTACCATGTCTCTAACTGGCTCTACTTCACTCTTCTACACTCTACCATGACTCTACTTGACTCTACTACACTCTTCGCTGGATCTACTTGGCTCTACTTCACTCTAGTACACTCTATCATGTCTCTACTCGGCTCTACTTCACTCTACTACACTCTACCATGGCTCTACTTGGCTTTACTTCATTCTACTACAACCTACCATCTCTATATTTGACTCTACTTCACTCTACCGTGGCTCTACTTGGCTCTACTTTACTACACTCCTCCATGTCTATATACTCTACCATGGCTAAACTTGGGTCTACTGCTCTACTTCACTCTACTACTCTCTACCATGGCTCTACTTCACTCTACTACACTCTATCATAGCTCTATTTGTCTCTACTTCAGTCTACCACACTCTACCATGGCTCTTCTTGACTCTACTTCACTCTTCTACACACTACCATGTCTCTACTTCACTCTACTACACTCTACCCTGGCTCTACTTTGTTCTAGTTCACTCTAGTACACTCTACCATGGCTCTACTCGGCTCTACTTCACTCTACTACTCTCTACCATGGCTCTACTTGACTTTACTACACACTACCATAGCTCTATTTGACTCTACTACACTCTACATTGGATCTACCTTGTTATACTTCACTCTACTACACTCTATCAAGGCTCTATTTGACTCCACTTCACTCTACCACACTCTACCATTTCTCTACTTGGCTCTACTTCAGTCTACTACACTCTACCATGACTCTACTTGGCTCTACTTCAGTCTACTACACTCTACCATGGCTCTACTTGGCTCTACTTCACTCTTCTACACTCTACCATCGCTCTACTTCACTCTACTACACTCCACCCTGGCTCTACTTGGCTCTACTTCACTCTAGTACACTCTACCATGCCTGTACTAGGCTCTACTTCACTCTACTACACTGTACCATGGCTCTAGTTGGCTCTACTTCACTCTACTACAACCTACCATTGCTCTACTTGACTCTACTTCACTCTACCATGGCTCTACTTGGCTCTACTTCTCTACACTCCTCCATGGCTCTCTACTCTACCATGGCTCTACTTGGGTCTACTGCTCTACTTCACTCTACTACTCTCTACCATGGCTCTACTTGACTCAACCACACACTACCATGGCTCTACCTGACTCTACTATACTCTACATTGGATCTACCTTGTTGTACTTCACTCTACTACACTCTATCATTGCTCTATTTGACTCTACTTCACTCTACCACACTCTACCATTTCTCTACTTGGCTCTACTTCAGTCTACTACACTCTACCATGGCTCTACTTGGCTCTACTTCACTCTTCTGCACTCTACCATGGCTCTACTTCACTCTACTACACTCTACACTGGCTCTACTTAGCTCTACTTCACTCTAGTACACTCTACCATGGCTCTACTCGACTCTACTTCACTCTACTACAACCTACCATGGCTCTACTTCACTCTTCTTCACTCTACCATGGCTCTACTTGGGTCTACTTCACTACACTCCTCCATGGCTCTATACTCTAGCATGGCTCTACTTGGGTCTACTGCTCTACTTCACTCTACTACTCTCTACCATGGCTCTACTTGACTCTACTACACACTACCATGGCTCTACCTAACTCTACTACACTCCAATTTGGATGTACCTTGCTGTACTTCACTCTACTACACTCTATCATGCCTCTATTTGACTCTACTTCACTCTACCACACTCTACCATTTCTCTACTTGGCTCTACTTCAGTCTACTACACTCTACCATGGCTCTACTTGGCTCTACTTTAGTCTACTACACTCTACGATGTCCCTACTTTCTCTACTTCACTCTTCTACACTCTACCATTGCTCTACTTCACTCTACTACACTCTACCCTGGCTCTACTTGGCTCTACTTAACTCTAGTACACTCTACCATGACTCTACTAGGCTCTACTTCTCTCTACTTCACTCTACCATCGCTCTACTCGGCTCTACTTCACTCTACTACAACCTACCATTGCTCTACTTGACTCTACTTCACTCTACCATGGCACTTCTTGGCTCTACTTCACTACACTCCTCCATGGCTCTATACTCTACCATGGCTCTACTTGGCTCTACTTCAGTCTACTACACTCTACCATGGCTCTACTTGGCTCTACTTCACTCTTCTACACTCTAGCATTGCTCTACTTCACTCTACTACACTCTACCCTGGCTCTACTTGGCTCTACTTAACTCTAGTACACTCTACCATGGCTCTACCAGGCTCTACTTCTCTCTACTACACTCTACTTTGGCTCTACTTGGCTCTACTTCACTCTACTACAACCTACCATTGCTCTACTTGACTCTACTTCACTCTACCATGGCACTTCTTGGCTCTACTTCACTACACTCCTCCATGGCTCTATACTCTACCATGGCTCTACTTGGGTCTACTGCTCTACTTCACTCTACTACTCTCTACCATGGCTCTACTTGACTCTACTACACGCTACCATGGCTCTACCTGAATCTAGTACACTCTACATTGGATCTCCCTTGTTGTACTTCACTCTACCACACTCTATCATGGCTCTATTTGACTCTTCTTCACTCTACCTCACTCTACCATTTCTCTACCTGGCTCTACTTCACTCTACTACACCCTACCATGGCTCTACTTCACTCTACTACACACTACCATGGCTCTACCTGACTCTACTACACTCCACATTGGATCTACCTTGTTGTACTTCACTCTACTACACTCTATCATAGCTCTATTTGACTCTGCTTCACTCTACCAGACTCTTCCATTTCTCTACTTGGCTCTACTTCAGTCTACTACACTCTACCATGGCTCTACTTGGCTCTACTTCAGTCTACTACACTCTACCATGGCTCTACTTGGCTCTACTTCACTCTTCCACACTCTACCATCGCTCTACTTCACTCTACTACACTCCACCCTGGCTCTACTTGGCTCTACTTCACTCTAGTACACTCTACCATGTCTGTACTAGGCTCTACTTCACTCTACTACACTGTACCATGGCTCTAGTCGGCTCTACTTCACTCTACTACAACCTACCGTTGCTCTACTTGACTCTACTTCACTCTACCATGGCCCTACTTGACTCAACCACACACTACCATGGCTCTACCTGACTCTACTACACTCTACATTGGATCTACCTTGTTGTACTTCACTCTACTACACTCTATCATGTCTCTATTAGACTCTACTTCACTCTACCACACTCTACCATTTCTGTGCTTGGCTCTACTTCAGTCTACTGCACTCTACCATGTCTCTACTTGGCTCTTCTTCACTCTTCTACACTCTACCATGGCTCTACTTGACTCTACTACACTCTACCCTGGATCTACTTGACACTACTTCACTCTAGTACATTCTACCATCGCTCTACTTGGCTCTACTTCACTCTACTACACTCTACCATTGCTCTACTCAGCTCTACTTAACTCTAGTACACTCTACCATGGCTCTACTTGGCTCTACTTCAGTCTACTACACTCTACCATGGCTCTACTTGGCTCTACTTCACTCTTCTACACTCTAGCATTGCTCTACTTCACTATACTACACTCTACCCTGGCTCTACTTGGCTCTACTTAACTCTAGTACACTCTACCATGGCTCTACCAGGCTCTACTTCTCTCTACTACACTCTACCTTGGCTCTACTCGGCTCTACTTCACTCTACTACAACCTACCATTGCTCTACTTGACTCTACTTCACTCTACCATGGCACTTCTTGGCTCTACTTCACTACACTCCTACATGGCTCTATACTCTACCATGGCTCTACTTGGGTCTACTGCTCTACTTCACTCTACTACTCTCTACCATGGCTCTACTTGACTCTACTACACACTACCATGGCTCTACCTGACTCTAGTACACTCTACATTGGATCTCCCTTGTTGTACTTCACTCTATCACACTCTATCATTTCTCTATTTGACACTGCTTCACTCTACCACACTCTACCATTTGTCTACTTGGCTCTACTTCAGTCTACTACACTCTACCATGGCTCTACTTGGCTCTACTTCAGTCTACTACACTCTACCATGGCTCTACTTGGCTCTACTTCACTCTTCTACACTCTACCATCGCTCTACTTCACTCTACTACACTCTACCCTGTCTCTACTTGGCTCTACTTCACTCTAGTACACTCTACCATGGCTCTACTCCGCTATACTTCACTCAACTACAACCTACCATGGCTCTACTTGACTCTATACTTCACTCTACCATGGCTCTACTTGTCTCTACTTCACTACACTCCTCCATGGCTCTATACTATAACATGGCTCTACTTGGGTCTACTGCTCTACTTCACTCTACTCTCTACCATGGCTCTACTTGACTCTACTGCACACTACTCATGGCTCTACCTGACTCTACTACACTCTACATTGGATCTACCTTGTTGTACTTCACTCTACTACACTTTATTATGGCTCTATTTGACTCTACTTCACTCTACCACACTCTACCATTTCTCTACTTGTCTCTACTTCTGTCTACTACACTCTACCATGGATCTACTTGGTTCTAATTCAGTCTACTGCACTCTACCATGTCTCTACTTGTCTCTTCTTCACTCTTCTACACTCTACCATGTCTCTACTTGACTCTACTACACTCCACTTTGGATCTACTTGACACTACTTCACTCTAGTACACCCTACCATCGCTCTACTTGGCTCTACTTCACTCTTCTACACTCTACCAAGGCTCTACTCGGCTCTACTTCTCTGTACTACAACCTACCATGGCTCTTCTTGACTCTACTTCATTCTACCATGACTCTACTTGGCTCTACTTCACTACACTCCTCCATGACTCTATAGTCTACCATGGCTCTACTTGGGTCTACTGCTCTACTTCACTCTACTACTCTCTACCATGGCTCTACTTGACTCTACTACACACTACCTTGGCTCCACCAGACTCTACTACACTCTAATTTGGATCTACCTTGTTGTACTTCACTCTACTACACTCTATCATGGCTCTATTTGACTCTACTTCACTCTACCACACTCTACCATTTCTCTACTTGGCTCTACTTCAGTCTACTACGCTCTACCATTGCTCTACTTGGCTCTACTTCAGTCTACTACACTCTACCATGGCTCTAATTGGCTCTACTTGACTCTTCTACATTCTACTATGCCTCTAATTGACTCTACTACACTCTACACTGGCTCTTCTTGGCCCTACTTCACTCTAGTACACCCTACCATGGCTCTAATTGGCTCTAGTTCACTCTACTGCACTCTACCATGGCTCTACTCGGCTCTCCTTCACTCTGCTACAAACTACCATGATTCAACTTGACTCTACTTCACTCTACCATGGCTCTATTTGGCTCAACTTCACTACCCTTCTCAATGGCTCTATACTCTACCATGGCCCTACTTGGGTCTACTGCTCTACTTCACTCTACTGCTCTCTACCATGGCTCTACGTGACTCTACTACACACTACCATGGCACTACCTGACTCTACTACACTCTACATTGGATCTACCTTGTTGTACTTCACTCTACTACACTCTATCATGGCTCTATTTGACTCTACTTCACTCTACCACACTCTACCATTTCTCTACTTGGCTCTACTTCAGTCTACTACACTCTACCATGGCTCTACTTGGCTCTACTTCAGTCTACTACACTCTACCATGTCCCTACTTGGCTCTACTTCACTCTTCTACACTCTAGCATTGCTCTACTTCACTCTACTACACTCTACCCTGGCTCTACTTGGCTCTACTTAACTCTAGTACACTCTACCATGGCTCTACTAGGCTCTACTTCTCTCTACTACATTCTACAATGGCTCTACTCGGCTCTACTTCACTCTACTACAACCTACCATTGCTCTACTTGACTCTACTTCACTCTACCATGGCACTTCTTGGCTCTACTTCACTACACTCCTCCATGGCTCTATACTCTACCACGGCTCTACTTGGGTCTACTGCTCTACTTCACTCTACTACTCTCTACCATGGCTCTACTTGACTCTACTACACACTACCATGGCTCTACCTGACTCTAGTACACTCTACATTGGATCTACCTTGTTGTACTTCACTCTACCACACTCTATCATTTCTCTATTTGACACTACTTCACTCTACCACACTCTACCATTTGTCTACTTGGCTCTACTTCAGTCTACTACACTCTACCATGGCTCTACTTGTCTCTACTTATGTCTACTACACTCTACCATGGCTCTACTTGGCTCTACTTCACTCTTCTACACTCTACCATGTCTCTACTTCGCTCTTCTTCACTCTTCTACACTCTACCATGGCTCTACTTGACTCTACTACACTCTACCCTGGATCTACTTGACACTACTTCACTCTAGTACACCCTACCATCGCTCTACTTGGCTCTACTTCACTCTACTACACTCTACCAAGGCTCTACTCGGCTCTACTTCTCTGTACTACAACCTATACCATGGCTCTTCTTGACTCTACTTCATTCTACCATGACTCTACTTGGCTCTACTTCACTACACTCCTCCATGACTCTATAGTCTACCATGGCTCTACTTGGGTCTACTGCTCTACTTCACTCTACTACTCTCTACCATGGCTCTACTTGACTCTACTACATACTACCATGGCTCTACCTGACTCTACTACACTCTAAATTGGATCTACCTTGTTGTACTTCACTCTACTACACTCTATCATGGCTCTATTTGACTCTACTTCACTCTACCACACTCTACCATTTCTCTACTTGGCTCTACTTCAGTCTACTACGCTCTACCATTGCTCTACTTGGCTCTACTTCAGTCTACCACACTCTACCATGTCTCTACTTGGTTCTACTTCACTCTTCTGCACTCTACCATGGCTCTACTTCACTCTACTACACTCTACCCTGGCTCTACTTGGCTCTACTTCACTCTAGTACACTCTACCATGGCTCTACTCGGCTCTACTTCACTCTACTACAACCTACCATTGCTCTACTTGACTCTACTTCACTCTACCATGGCACTTCTTGGCTCTACTTCACTACACTCCTCCATGGCTCTATACTCTACCACGGCTCTACTTGGGTCTACTGCTCTACTTCACTCTACTACTCTCTACCATGGCTCTACTTGACTCTACTACACACTACCATGGCTCTACCTGACTCTAGTACACTCTACATTGGATCTACCTTGTTGTACTTCACTCTACCACACTCTATCATTTCTCTATTTGACACTACTTCACTCTACCACACTCTACCATTTGTCTACTTGGCTCTACTTCAGTCTACTACACTCTACCATGGCTCTACTTGTCTCTACTTATGTCTACTACACTCTACCATGGCTCTACTTGGCTCTACTTCACTCTTCTACACTCTATCATGTCTCTACTTCGCTCTTCTTCACTCTTCTACACTCTACCATGGCTCTACTTGACTCTACTACACTCTACCCTGGATCTACTTGACACTACTTCACTCTAGTACACCCTACCATCGCTCTACTTGGCTCTACTTCACTCTACTACACTCTACCAAGGCTCTACTCGGCTCTACTTCTCTGTACTACAACCTATACCATGGCTCTTCTTGACTCTACTTCATTCTACCATGACTCTACTTGGCTCTACTTCACTACACTCCTCCATGACTCTATAGTCTACCATGGCTCTACTTGGGTCTACTGCTCTACTTCACTCTACTACTCTCTACCATGGCTCTACTTGACTCTACTACATACTACCATGGCTCTACCTGACTCTACTACACTCTAAATTGGATCTACCTTGTTGTACTTCACTCTACTACACTCTATCATGGCTCTATTTGACTCTACTTCACTCTACCACACTCTACCATTTCTCTACTTGGCTCTACTTCAGTCTACTACGCTCTACCATTGCTCTACTTGGCTCTACTTCAGTCTACTACACTCTACCATGTCTCTACTTGGTTCTACTTCACTCTTCTGCACTCTACCATGGCTCTACTTCACTCTACTACACTCTACCCTGGCTCTACTTGGCTCTACTTCACTCTAGTACACTCTACCATGGCTCTACTCGGCTCTACTTCACTCTACTACAACCTACCATGGCTCTACTTGACTCTACTTCACTCTTCCATGGCTCTACTTGGCTCTACTTCACTACACTCTTCCATGGCTCTATACTCTACCACGGTTCTACTTGGGTCTACTGCTCTCCTTCACTCTACTCTCTACCATGGCTCTACTTGACTCTACTACGCACTACCATGGCTCTACCTGACTCTATTTCACTCTACATTGGATCTACCTTGTTGTACTTCACTCTACTACACTCTATCATGGCTCTATTTGACTCTACTTCACTCTACCACACTCTACCATTTCTCTACTTGGCTCTACTTCAGTCTACTACGCTCTACCATTGCTCTACTTGGCTCTACTTCAGTCTACTACACTCTACCATTGCTCTAATTGGCTCAACTTTACTCTTCTACACTCTACTATGCCTCTAATTGACTATACTACACCCTACACTGATTCTTCTTGGCCCTACTTCACTCCAGTACATTCTACCATGGCTCTAATTGGCTCTAGTTCACTCTACTGCACTCTACCATGGCTCTACTCGGCTCTCCTTCACTCTACTACAACCTACCATGATTCAACTTGACTCTACTTCACTCTACCATGGCTCTATTTGGCTCAACTTCACTACCCTTCTCAATGGCTCTATACTCTACCATGGCTCTACTTGGGTCTACTGCTCTACTTCACTCTACTGCTCTCTACCATGGCTCTACGTGACTCTACTACACACTACCATGGCACTACCTGACTCTACTACACTCTACATTGGATCTACCTTGTTGTACTTCACTCTACTACACTCTATCATGGCTCTATTTGACTCTACTTCACTCTACCACACTCTACCATTTCTCTACTTGGCTCTACTTCAGTCTACTACACTCTACCATGGCTCTACTTGGCTCTACTTCAGTCTACTACACTCTACCATGTCCCTACTTGGCTCTACTTCACTCTTCTACACTCTAGCATTGCTCTACTTCACTCTACTACACTCTACCCTGGCTCTACTTGGCTCTACTTAACTCTAGTACACTCTACCATGGCTCTACTAGGCTCTACTTTTCTCTACTACACTCTACAATGGCTCTACTCGGCTCTACTTCACTCTACTACAACCTACCATTGCTCTACTTGACTCTACTTCACTCTACCATGGCACTTCTTGGCTCTACTTCACTACACTCCTCCATGGCTCTATACTCTACCATGGCTCTACTTGGGTCTACTGCTCTACTTCACTCTACTACTCTCTACCATGGCTCTACTTCACTCTACTACACACTACCATGGCTCTACCTGACTCTAGTACACTCTACATTGGATCTACCTTGTTGTACTTCACTCTACCACACTCTATCATTTCTCTATTTGACACTACTTCACTCTACCACACTCTAACATTTGTCTACTTGGCTCTACTTCAGTCTACTACACTCTACCATGGCTCTACTTGGCTCTACTTCAGTCTACTACACTCTACCATGGCTCTACTTGGCTCTACTTCACTCTTCTACACTCTACCATCGCTCTACTTCACTCTATTACACTCTACCCTGTCTCTACTTGGCTCTACTTCACTCTAGTACACTCTACCATGGCTCTACTCCGCTATACTTCACTCAACTACAACCTACCATGGCTCTACTTGACTCTATACTTCACTCTACCATGGCTCTACTTGTCTCTACTTCACTACACTCCTCCATGGCTCTATACTATAACATGGCTCTACTTGGGTCTACTGCTCTACTTCACTCTACTCTCTACCATGGCTCTACTTGACCCTACTACACAACACTCATGGCTTTACCTGACTCTACTACACTCTACATTGGATCTACCTTGTTGTACTTCACTCTACTACAGTCTATTATGGCTCTATTTGACTCTACTTCACTCTACCACACTCTACCATTTCTCTACTTGTCTCTACTTCTGTCTACTACACTCTACCATGGATCTACTTGGTTCTAATTCAGTCTACTGCACTCTACCATGTCTCTACTTCGCTCTTCTTCACTCTTCTACACTCTACCATGGCTCTACTTGACTCTACTACACTCTACCCTGGATCTACTTGATACTACTTCACTCTAGTACACCCTACCATCGCTCTAGTTGGCTCTACTTCACTCTACTACACTCTACCAAGGCTCTACTCGGCTCTACTTCTCTGTACTACAACCTATACCATGGCTCTTCTTGACTCTACTTCATTCTACTATGACTCTACTTGGCTCTACTTCACTACACTCCTCCATGACTCTATAGTCTACCATGGCTCTACTTGGGTCTACTGCTCTACTTCACTCTACTACTCTCTACCATGGCTCTACTTGACTCTACTACATACTACCATGGCTCTACCTGACTCTACTACACTCTAAATTGGATCTACCTTCTTGTACTTCACTCTACTACACTCTATCATGGCTCTATTTGACTCTACTTCACTCTACCACACTCTACCATTTCTCTACTTGGCTCTACTTCAGTCTACTACGCTCTACCATTGCTCTACTTGGCTCTACTTCAGTCTACTACACTCTACCATGTCTCTACTTGGCTCTCCTTCACTCTTCTGCACTCTACCATGGCTCTACTTCACTCTACTACACTCTACCCTGGCTCTACTTGGCTCTACTTCACTCTAGTACACTCTACCATGGCTCTACTCGGCTCTACTTCACTCTACTACAACCTACCATGGCTCTACTTGACTCTACTTCACTCTTCCATGGCTCTACTTGGCTCTACTTCACTACACTCCTCCATGGCTCTATACTCTACCACGGTTCTACTTGGGTCTACTGCTCTCCTTCACTCTACTCTCTACCATGGCTCTACTTGACTCTACTACGCACTACCATGGCTCTACCTGACTCTATTTCACTCTACATTGGATCTACCTTGTTGTACTTCACTCTACTACACTCTATCATGGCTCTATTTGACTCTACTTCACTCTACCACACTCTACCATTTCTCTACTTGGCTCTACTTCAGTCTACTACGCTCTACCATTGCTCTACTTGGCTCTACTTTAGTCTACTACACTCTACCATGGCTCTAATTGGCTCTACTTGACTCTTCTACACTCTACTATGCCTCTAATTGACTATACTACACCCTACACTGATTCTTCTTGGCCCTACTTCACTCCAGTACACTCTACCATGGCTCTAATTGGCTCTAGTTCACTCTACTGCACTCTACCATGGCTCTACTCGGCTCTCCTTCACTCTACTACAACCTACCATGATTCAACTTGACTCTACTTCACTCTACCATGGCTCTATTTGGCTCAACTTCACTACACTCCTCAATGGCTCTATACTCTACCATGGCTCTACTTGGGTCTACTGCTCTACTTCACTCTACTGCTCTCTACCATGGCTCTACGTGACTCTACTACACACTACCATGGCACTACCTCACTCTACTACACTCTACATTGAATCTACCTTGTTGTACTTCACTCTACTACACTCTATCATGGCTCTATTTGACTCTACTTCACTCTACCACACTCTACCATTTCTCTACTTGGCTCTACTTCAGTCTACTACACTCTACCATGTCCCTACTTGGCTCTACTTCACTCTTCTACACTCTAGCATTGCTCTACTTCACTCTACTACACTCTACCCTGGCTCTACTTGGCTCTACTTAACTCTAGTACACTCTACCATGGCTCTACTAGGCTCTACTTCTTTCTACTACATTCTACAATGGCTCTACTCGGCTCTACTTCACTCTACTACAACCTACCATTGCTCTACTTGACTCTACTTCACTCTACCATGGCACTTCTTGGCTCTACTTCACTACACTCCTCCATGGCTCTATACTCTACCACGGCTCTACTTGGGTCTACTGCTCTACTTCACTCTACTACTCTCTACCATGGCTCTACTTGACTCTACTACACACTACCATGGCTCTACCTGACTCTAGTACACTCTACATTGGATCTACCTTGTTGTACTTTACTCTACCACACTCTATCATTTCTCTATTTGACACTACTTCACTCTACCACACTCTACCATTTGTCTACTTGGCTCTACTTCAGTCTACTACACTCTACCATGGCTCTACTTGTCTCTACTTCAGTCTACTACACTCTACCATGGCTCTACTTGGCTCTACTTCACTCTTCTACACTCTACCATCGCTCTACTTCACTCTACTACACTCTATCCTGTCTCTACTTGGCTCTACTTCACTCTAGTACACTCTACCATGGCTCTACTCCGCTATACTTCACTCAACTACAACCTACCATGGCTCTACTTGACTCTATACTTCACTCTACCATGGCTCTACTTGCCTCTACTTCACTATACTCCTCCATGGCTCTATACTATAACATGGCTCTACTTGGGTCTACTGCTCTACTTCACTCTACTCTCTACCATGGCTCTACTTGACTCTACTACACACTACTCATGGCTTTACCTGACTCTACTACACTCTACATTGGATCTACCTTGTTGTACTTCACTCTACTACACTCTATTATGGCTCTATTTGACTCTACTTCACTCTACCACACTCTACCATTTCTCTATTTGTCTCTACTTCTGTCTACTACACTCTACCATGGATCTACTTGGTTCTAATTCAGTCTACTGCACTCTACCATGTCTCTACTTCGCTCTTCTTCAGTCTTCTACACTCTACCATGGCTCTACTTGACTCTACTACACTCTACCCTGGATCTACTTGACACTACTTCACTCTAGTACACTCTACCATCGCTCTACTTGGCTCTACTTCACTCTACTACACTCTACCAAGGCTCTACTCGGCTCTACTTCTCTGTACTACAACCTACCATGGCTCTTCTTGACTCTACTTCGTTCTACCATGACTCTACTTGGCTCTACTTCACTACACTCCTCCATGACTCTATAGTCTACCATGGCTCTACTTGGGTCTACAGCTCTACTTCACTCTACTACTCTCTACCATGGCTCTACTTGACTCTACTACACACTACCATGGCTCTACCTGACTCTACTACACTCTAAATTGGATCTACCTTGTTGTACTTCACTCTACTACACTCTATCATGGCTCTATTTGACTCTACTTCACTCTACCACACTCTACCATTTCTCTACTTGCCTCTACTTCAGTCTACTACGCTCTACCATTGCTCTACTTGGCTCTACTTCAGTCTACTACACTCTACCATGTCTCTACTTGGCTCTACTTCACTCTTCTGCACTCTACCATGGCTCTACTTCACTCTACTACACCCTACCCTAGCTCTACTTGGCTCTACTTCAATCTAGTACACTCTACC
Organism: Agelas oroides; assembly: GCA_949130485.1. Lineage (NCBI taxonomy): Eukaryota > Metazoa > Porifera > Demospongiae > Agelasida > Agelasidae > Agelas > Agelas oroides. Next base: position 5,741,241 of record OX422195.1, read on the forward strand.
ATGGCTCTACTCGGCTCTACTTCACTCTACTACAACCTACCATGGCTCTACTTGACTCTACTTCACTCTTCCATGGCTCTACTTGGCTCTACTTCACTACACTCCTCCATGGCTCTATACTCTACCACGGCTCTACTTGGGTCTACTGCTCTCCTTCACTCTACTCTCTACCATGGCTCTACTTGACTCTACTACGCACTACCATGGCTCTACCTGACTCTATTTCACTCTACATTGGATCTACCTTGTTGTACTTCACTCTACTACACTCTATCATGGCTCTATTTGACTCTACTTCACTCTACCACACTCTACCATTTCTCTACTTGGCTCTACTTCAGTCTACTACACTCTACCATGGCTCTACTTGACTCTAATTCACTCTACTACCCTCTACCATGTCTCTACTTTGCTCTACTTCAGTCTTCTACACTCTACCATGGCTCTAATTGACTCTACTACACTCTACCCTGGCTCTACTTGGCTCTACTTCACTCTAGTACACTCTACCATGGCTCTACTTGGCTCTACTTTACTCTACTACACTCTACAATGGCTCTACTCGGCTCTACTTCACTCTACTACCACCTACCATGACTGTACTTGATTCTACTTTACTCTACCATGGCTCTACTTGGCTCTACTTCACTACACTCCTCCATGGTTCTATACCCTACCATGGCTCTACATGGGTCTACTGCTCTACTTCACTCTACTACTCTCTACAATGGCTCTACTTGACTCTACTACACACCTCCATGGCTCTACCTGACTCTACTACACTCTACATTGGATCTATCGTGTTGTACTTCACCCTACTACACTCTATCATCGCTCTATTTGACTCTACTTCACTCTACCACACTCTACCATTTCTCTACTTGTCTCTACTTCAGTCTACTACACTCTACCATGGCTCTACTTGGCTCTACTTCAGTCTACTACACTCTACCATGTCTCTACTTGGCTCTACTTGACTCTTCTACACTCTACCATGGCTCTAATTGACTTTACTACACTCTACCCTGGCTCTACTTGGCTCTACTTCACTCTAGCACACTCTACCATGGCTCTACTTGGCTCTACTTTACTCTACTACACTCTACAATGGCTCTACTCGGCTCTACTTCACTCTACTACCACCTACCATAACTCTACTTGACTCTACTTTACTCTACCATGGCTCTACTTGGCTTTACTTTACTACACTCCTCCATGGCTCTATACCCTACCATGGCTCTACATGGGTCTACTGCTCTACTTCACTCTACTACTCTCTACAATGGCTCTACTTGACTATACTACACACCTCCATGGCTCTACCTGACTCTACTACACTCTACATTGGATCTACCTTGTTGTACTTCACTCTACTACACTCTATCATGGCTCTATTTGACTCTACTTCACTCTACCACACTCTACCATTTCTCTACTTGCCTCTACTTCAGTCTACTACACTCTACCATGGCTCTACTTGACTCTAATTCAGTCTACTACCCTCTACCATGTCTCTACTTTGCTCTACTTCAGTCTTCTACACTCTACCATGGCTCTAATTGACTCTACTTCACTCTACCCTGGCTCTACTTGGCTCTACTTCACTCTAGTACAATCTACCATGGCTCTACTTGGCTCTACTTTACTCTACTACACTCTACAATGGCTCTACTCGGCTCTACTTCACTCTACTACCACCTATCATGACTGTACTTGACTCTACTTTACTCTACCATGGCTCTACTTGGCTCTACTTCACTACACTCCTCCATGGTTCTATACCCTACCATGGCTCTACATGGGTCTACTGCTCTACTTCACTCTACTACTCTCTACCATGGCTCTACTTGACTCTACTACACACCTCCATGGCTCTACCTGACTCTACTACACTCTACATTGGATCTATCGTGTTGTACTTCACCCTACTACACTCTATCATCGCTCTATTTGACTCTACTTCACTCTACCACACTCTACCATTTCTCTACTTGTCTCTACTTCAGTCTACTACACTCTACCATGGCTCTACTTGGCTCTACTTCAGTCTACTACACTCTACCATGTCTCTACTTGGCTCTACTTGACTCTTCTACACTCTACCATGGCTCTAATTGACTCTACTACACTCTACCCTGGCTCTACTTGGCTCTACTTCACTCTAGCACACTCTACCATGGCTCTACTTGGCTCTACTTTACTCTACTACACTCTACAATGGCTCTACTCGGCTCTACTTCACTCTACTACCACCTACCATAACTCTACTTGACTCTACTTTACTCTAACATGGCTCTACTTGGCTTTACTTCACTACACTCCTCCATGGCTCTATACCCTACCATGGCTCTACATGGGTCTACTGCTCTACTTCACTCTACTACTCTCTACAATGGCTCTACTTGACTCTACTACACACCTCCATGGCTCTACCTGACTCTACTACACTCTACATTGGATCTATCGTGTTGTACTTCACCCTACTACACTCTATCATCGCTCCATTTGATTCTACTTCACTCTACCACACTCTACCATTTCTCTACTTGTTTCTACTTCAGTCTACTACACTCTACCATGGCTCTACTTGGCTCTACTTCAGTCTACTACACTCTACCATGTCTCTACTTGGCTCTACTTCACTCTTCTACACTCTACCATGGCTCTAATTGACTCTACTACACTCTACCCTGGCTCTACTTGGTTCTACTTCACTCTAGCACACTCTACCATGGATCTACTTGGCTCTACTTTACTCTACTACACTCTACAATGGCTCTACTCGGCTCTACTTCACTCTACTACCACCTACCATGACTCTACTTGACTCTACTTTACTCTACCATGGCTCTACTTGGCTCTACTTCACTGCACTCCTCCATGGCTCTATACCCTACCATGGCTCTACATGGGTCTACTGCTCTACTTCACTCTACTACTCTCTACAATGGCTCTACTTGACTCTACTAGACACTACCATGACTCTACCGGACTCTACTACACTCTACATTGGATCTATCTTGTTGTACTTCACTCTACTACACTCTATCATCGCTCTATTTGACTCTACTTCACTCTACCACACTCTACCATTTCTCTACTTGGCTCTACTTCAGTCTACTACACTCTACCATTGCTCTACTTGCCTCTACTTCAGTCTACTACACTCTACCATGTCTCCACTTGGCTCTACTTCACTCTAGTACATTCTACCATGGCTCTACTCCGCTCTACTTCACTCAACTACAACCTACCATGGCTCTACTTGACTCTACTTCACTCTACCATGGCTCTACTTGGCTCTACTTCACTACACTCCTCCATGGCTCTATACTCTAACATGGCTCTACTTGGGTCTACTGCTCTACTTCACTCTACTCTCTACCATGGCTCTACTTGACTCTACTACACACTACCATGGCTCTACCTGACTCTACTACACTCTACATTGGATCTACCTTGTTGTACTTCACTCTACTACACTCTATCATGGCTCTATTTGACTCTACTTCACTCTACCACACTCTACCATTTCTCTACTTGGCTCTACTTCAGTCTACTACGCTCTACCATTGCTCTACTTGGCTCTACTTCAGTCTGCTACACTCTACCATGTCTCTACTTGGCTCTACTTCACTCTTCTGCACTCTACCATGGCTCTACTTCACTCTACTACACTCTACCCTGGCTCTACATGGCTCTACTTCACTCTAGTATACTCTACCATGGCTCTACTCGGCTCTACTTCACTCTACTACAACCTACCATGGCTCTACTTGACTCTACTTCACTCTTCCATGGCTCTACTTGGCTCTACTTCACTACACTCCTCCATGGCTCTATACTCTACCACGGCTCTACTTGGGTCTACTGCTCTCCTTCACTCTACTCTCTACCATGACTCTACTTGACTCTACTACGCACTACCATGGCTCTACCTGACTCTATTTCACTCTACATTGGATCTACCTTGTTGTATTTCACTCTACTACACACTATCATGGCTCTATTTGAGTCTACTTCACTCTACCACACTCTACCATTTCTCTACTTGGCTCTACTTCAGTCTACTACACTCTACCAAGGCTCTACTCGGCTCTACTTCTCTGTACTACAACCTACCATGGCTCTTCTTGACTCTACTTCATTCTACCATGACTCCACTTGGCTCTACTTCACTACACTCCTCCATGACTCTATAGTCTACCATGGCTCTACTTGGGTCTACTGCTCTACTTCACTCTACTACTCTCTACCATGGCTCTACTTGACTCTACTACACACTACCATGGCTCTACCTGACTCTACTACACTCTAAATTGGATCTACCTTGTTGTACTTCACTCTACTACACTCTATCATGGCTCTATTTGACTCTACTTCACTCTACCACACTCTACCATGTCTCTACTTGGCTCTACTTCACTCTTCTGCACTCTACCATGGCTCTACTTCACTCTACTACACTCTACCCATTGCTCTACTTGGCTCTACTTCAATCTAGTACACTCTACCATGGCTCTACTCAGCTCTACTTCACTCTACTACAACCTACCATGGCTCTACTTGACTCTACTTCACTCTTCCATGGCTCATACTTGGCTCTACTTCACTACACTCCTCCATGGCTCTATACTCTACCACGGCTCTACTTGGGTCTACTGCTCTACTTCACTCTACTCTCTACCATGGCTCTACTTGACTCTACTACGCACTACCATGGCTCTACCTGACTCTATTTCACTCTACATTGGATCTACCTTGTTGTACTTCACTCTACTACACTCTATCATGGCTCTATTTGACTCTACTTCACTCTACCACACTCTACCATTTCTCTACTTGGCTCTACTTCAGTCTACTACACTCTACCATGGCTCTACTTGACTCTAATTCACTCTACTACCCTCTACCATGTCTCTACTTTGCTCTACTTCAGTCTTCTACACTCTACCATGGCTCTAATTGACTCTACTACACTCTACCCTGGCTCTACTTGGCTCTACTTCACTCTAGTACACTCTACCATGGCTCTACTTGGCTCTACTTTACTCTACTACACTCTACAATGGCTCTACTCGGCTCTACTTCACTCTACTACCACCTACCATGACTGTACTTGATTCTACTTTACTCTACCATGGCTCTACTTGGCTCTACTTCACTACACTCCTCCATGGTTCTATACCCTACCATGGCTCTACATGGGTCTACTGCTCTACTTCACTCTACTACTCTCTACAATGGCTCTACTTGACTCTACTACACACCTCCATGGCTCTACCTGACTCTACTACACTCTACATTGGATCTATTGTGTTGTACTTCACCCTACTACACTCTATCATCGCTCTATTTGACTCTACTTCACTCTACCACACTCTACCATTTCTCTACTTGTCTCTACTTCAGTCTACTACACTCTACCATGGCTCTACTTGGCTCTACTTCAGTCTACTACACTCTACCATGTCTCTACTTGGCTCTACTTCACTCTTCTACACTCTACCATGGCTCTAATTGACTCTACTACACTCTACCCTGGCTCTACTTGGCTCTACTTCACTCTAGCACACTCTACCATGGCTCTACTTGGCTCTACTTTACTCTACTACACTCTACAATGGCTCTACTCGGCTCTACTTCACTCTACTACCACCTACCATAACTCTACTTGACTCTACTTTACTCTACCATGGCTCTACTTGGCTTTACTTCACTACACTCCTCCATGGCTCTATACCCTACCATGGCTCTACATGGGTCTACTGCTCTACTTCACTCTACTACTCTCTACAATGGCTCTACTTGACTCTACTACACACCTCCATGGCTCTACCTGACTCTACTACACTCTACATTGGATCTATCGTGTTGTACTTCACCCTACTACACTCTATCATCGCTCTATTTGACTCTACTTCACTCTACCACACTCTACCATTTCTCTACTTGTTTCTACTTCAGTCTACTACACTCTACCATGGCTCTACTTGGCTCTACTTCAGTCTACTACACTCTACCATGTCTCTACTTGGCTCTACTTCACTCTTCTACACTCTACCATGGCTCTAATTGACTCTACTACACTCTACCCTGGCTCTACTTGGTTCTACTTCACTCTAGCACACTCTACCATGGATCTACTTGGCTCTACTTTACTCTACTACACTCTACAATGGCTCTACTCGGCTCTACTTCACTCTACTACCACCTACCATGACTCTACTTGACTCTACTTTACTCTACCATGGCTCTACTTGGCTCTACTTCACTGCACTCCTCCATGGCTCTATACCCTACCATGGCTCTACATGGGTCTACTGCTCTACTTCACTCTACTACTCTCTACAATGGCTCTACTTGACTCTACTACACACTACCATGGCTCTACCGGACTCTACTACACTCTACATTGGATCTATCTTGTTGTACTTCACTCTACTACACTCTATCATCGCTCTATTTGACTCTACTTCACTCTACCACACTCTACCATTTCTCTACTTGGCTCTACTTCAGTCTACTACACTCTACCATTGCTCTACTTGCCTCTACTTCAGTCTACTACACTCTACCATGTCTCCACTTGGCTCTACTTCACTCTAGTACACTCTACCATGGCTCTACTCCGCTCTACTTCACTCAACTACAACCTACCATGGCTCTACTTGACTCTACTTCACTCTACCATGGCTCTACTTGGCTCTACTTCACTACACTCCTCCATGGCTCTATACTCTAACATGGCTCTACTTGGGTCTACTGCTCTACTTCACTCTACTCTCTACCATGGCTCTACTTGACTCTACTACACACTACCATGGCTCTACCTGACTCTACTACACTCTACATTGGATCTACCTTGTTGTACTTCACTCTACTACACTCTATCATGGCTCTATTTGACTCTACTTCACTCTACCACACTCTACCATTTCTCTACTTGGCTCTACTTCAGTCTACTACACTCTACCAAGGCTCTACTCGGCTCTACTTCTCTGTACTACAACCTACCATGGCTGTTCTTGAGTCTACTTCATTCTACCATGACTCTACTTGGCTCTACTTCACTACACTCCTCCATGACTCTATACTCTACCACGGCTCTACTTGGGTCTACTCGGCTCTCCTTCACTCTACTCTCTACCATGGCTCTACTTGACTCTACTACGCACTACCATGGCTCTACCTGACTCTATTTCACTCTACATTGGATCTACCTTGTTGTACTTCACTCTACTACACTCTATCATGGCTCTATTTGACTCTAATTCACTCTACCACACTCTACCATTTCTCTACTTGGCTCTACTTCAGTCTACTGCACTCTACCATGGCTCTACTTGACTCTAATTCACTCTACTACCCTCTACCATGTCTCTACTTTGCTCTACTTCAGTCTTCTACACTCTACCATGGCTCTAATTGACTCTACTACACTCTACCCTGGCTCTACTTGGCTCTACTTCACTCTAGTACACTCTACCATGGCTCTACTTGGCTCTACTTTACTCTACTACACTCTACAATGGCTCTACTCGGCTCTACTTCACTCTACTACCACCTACCATGACTGTACTTGATTCTACTTTACTCTACCATGGCTCTACTTGGCTCTACTTCACTACACTCCTCCATGGTTCTATACCCTACCATGGCTCTACATGGGTCTACTGCTCTACTTCACTCTACTACTTTCTACAATGGCTCTACTTGACTCTACTACACACCTCCATGGCTCTACTTGACTCTACTACACTCTACATTGGATCTATCGTGTTGTACTTCACCCTACTACACTCTATCATCGCTCTATTTGACTCTACTTCACTCTACCACACTCTACCATTTCTCTACTTGTCTCTACTTCAGTCTACTACACTCTACCATGGCTCTACTTGGCTCTACTTCAGTCTACTACACTCTACCATGTCTCTACTTGGCTCTACTTCACTCTTCTACACTCTACCATGGCTCTAATTGACTCTACTACACTCTACCCTGGCTCTACTTGGCTCTACTTCACTCTAGCACACTCTACCATGGCTCTACTTGGCTCTACTTTACTCTACTACACTCTACAATGGCTCTACTCGGCTCTACTTCACTCTACTACCACCTACCATAACTCTACTTGACTCTACTTTACTCTACCATGGCTCTACTTGGCTTTACTTCACTACACTCCTCCATGGCTCTATACCCTACCATGGCTCTACATGGGTCTACTGCTCTACTTCACTCTACTACTCTCTACAATGGCTCTACTTGACTCTACTACACACCTCCATGGCTCTACCTGACTCTACTACACTCTACATTGGATCTATCGTGTTGTACTTCACCCTACTACACTCTATCATCGCTCTATTTGACTCTACTTCACTCTACCACACTCTACCATTTCTCTACTTGTTTCTACTTCAGTCTACTACACTCTACCATGGCTCTACTTGGCTCTACTTCAGTCTACTACACTCTACCATGTCTCTACTTGGCTCTACTTCACTCTTCTACACTCTACCATGGCTCTAATTGACTCTACTACACTCTACCCTGGCTCTACTTGGTTCTACTTCACTCTAGCACACTCTACCATGGATCTACTTGGCTTTACTTTACTCTACTACACTCTACAATGGCTCTACTCGGCTCTACTTCACTCTACTACCACCTACCATGACTCTACTTGACTCTACTTTACTCTACCATGGCTCTACTTGGCTCTACTTCACTGCACTCCTCCATGGCTCTATACCCTACCATGGCTCTACATGGGTCTACTGCTCTACTTCACTCTACTACTCTCTACAATGGCTCTACTTGACTCTACTACACACTACCATGGCTCTACCGGACTCTACTACACTCTACATTGGATCTATCTTGTTGTACTTCACTCTACTACACTCTATCATCGCTCTATTTGACTCTACTTCACTCTACCACACTCTACCATTTCTCTACTTGGCTCTACTTCAGTCTACTACACTCTACCATTGCTCTACTTGCCTCTACTTCAGTCTACTACACTCTACCATGTCTCCACTTGGCTCTACTTCACTCTAGTACACTCTACCATGGCTCTACTCCGCTCTACTTCACTCAACTACAACCTACCATGGCTCTACTTGACTCTACTTCACTCTACCATGGCTCTACTTGGCTCTACTTCACTACACTCCTCCATGGCTCTATACTCTAACATGGCTCTACTTGGGTCTACTGCTCTACTTCACTCTACTCTCTACCATGGCTCTACTTGACTCTACTACACACTACCATGGCTCTACCTGACTCTACTACACTCTACATTGGATCTACCTTGTTGTACTTCACTCTACTACACTCTATCATGGCTCTATTTGACTCTACTTCACTCTACCACACTCTACCATTTCTCTACTTGGCTCTACTTCAGTCTACTACACTCTACCAAGGCTCTACTCGGCTCTACTTCTCTGTACTACAACCTACCATGGCTGTTCTTGAGTCTACTTCATTCTACCATGACTCTACTTGGCTCTACTTCACTACACTCCTCCATGACTCTATACTCTACCACGGCTCTACTTGGGTCTACTGCTCTCCTTCACTCTACTCTCTACCATGGCTCTACTTGACTCTACTACGCACTACCATGGCTCTACCTGACTCTATTTCACTCTACATTGGATCTACCTTGTTGTACTTCACTCTACTACACTCTATCATGGCTCTATTTGACTCTACTTCACTCTACCACACTCTACCATTTCTCTACTTGGCTCTACTTCAGTCTACTACACTCTACCATGGCTCTACTTGACTCTAATTCACTCTACTACCCTCTACCATGTCTCTACTTTGCTCTACTTCAGTCTTCTACACTCTACCATGGCTCTAATTGACTCTACTACACTCTACCCTGGCTCTACTTGGCTCTACTTCACTCTAGTACACTCTACCATGGCTCTACTTGGCTCTACTTTACTCTACTACACTCTACAATGGCTCTACTCGGCTCTACTTCACTCTACTACCACCTACCATGACTGTACTTGATTCTACTTTACTCTACCATGGCTCTACTTGGCTCTACTTCACTACACTCCTCCATGGTTCTATACCCTACCATGGCTCTACATGGGTCTACTGCTCTACTTCACTCTACTACTCTCTACAATGGCTCTACTTGACTCTACTACACACCTCCATGGCTCTACCTGACTCTACTACACTCTACATTGGATCTATCGTGTTGTACTTCACCCTACTACACTCTATCATCGCTCTATTTGACTCTACTTCACTCTACCACACTCTACCATTTCTCTACTTGTCTCTACTTCAGTCTACTACACTCTACCATGGCTCTACTTGGCTCTACTTCAGTCTACTACACTCTACCATGTCTCTACTTGGCTCTACTTCACTCTTCTACACTCTACCATGGCTCTAATTGACTCTACTACACTCTACCCTGGCTCTACTTGGCTCTACTTCACTCTAGCACACTCTACCATGGCTCTACTTGGCTCTACTTTACTCTACTACACTCTACAATGGCTCTACTCGGCTCTACTTCACTCTACTACCACCTACCATAACTCTACTTGACTCTACTTTACTCTACCATGGCTCTACTTGGCATTACTTCACTACACTCCTCCATGGCTCTATACCCTACCATGGCTCTACATGGGTCTACTGCTCTACTTCACTCTACTACTCTCTACAATGGCTCTACTTGACTCTACTACACACCTCCATGGCTCTACCTGACTCTACTACACTCTACATTGGATCTATCGTGTTGTACTTCACCCTACTACACTCTATCATCGCTCTATTTGACTCTACTTCACTCTACCACACTCTACCATTTCTCTACTTGTCTCTACTTCAGTCTACTACACTCTACCATGGCTCTACTTGGCTCTACTTCAGTCTACTACACTCTACCATGTCTCTACTTGGCTCTACTTCACTCTTCTACACTCTACCATGGCTCTAATTGACTCTACTACACTCTACCCTGGCTCTACTTGGTTCTACTTCACTCTAGCACACTCTACCATGGATCTACTTGGCTCTACTTTACTCTACTACACTCTACAATGGCTCTACTCGGCTCTACTTCACTCTACTACCACCTACCATGACTCTACTTGACTCTACTTTACTCTACCATGGCTCTACTTGGCTCTACTTCACTGCACTCCTCCATGGCTCTATACCCTACCATGGCTCTACATGGGTCTACTGCTCTACTTCACTCTACTACTCTCTACAATGGCTCTACTTGACTCTACTACACACTACCATGGCTCTACCGGACTCTACTACACTCTACATTGGATCTATCTTGTTGTACTTCACTCTACTACACTCTATCATCGCTCTATTTGACTCTACTTCACTCTACCACACTCTACCATTTCTCTACTTGGCTCTACTTCAGTCTACTACACTCTACCATTGCTCTACTTGCCTCTACTTCAGTCTACTACACTCTACCATGTCTCCACTTGGCTCTACTTCACTCTAGTACACTCTACCATGGCTCTACTCCGCTCTACTTCACTCAAATACAACCTACCATGGCTCTACTTGACTCTACTTCACTCTACCATGGCTCTACTTGGCTCTACTTCACTACACTCCTCCATGGCTCTATACTCTAACATGGCTCTACTTGGGTCTACTGCTCTACTTCACTCTACTCTCTACCATGGCTCTACTTGACTCTACTACACACTACCATGGCTCTACCTGACTCTACTACACTCTACATTGGATCTACCTTGTTGTACTTCACTCTACTACACTCTATCATGGCTCTATTTGACTCTACTTCACTCTACCACACTCTACCATTTCTCTACTTGGCTCTACTTCAGTCTACTACACTCTACCAAGGCTCTACTCGGCTCTACTTCTCTGTACTACAACCTACCATGGCTGTTCTTGAGTCTACTTCATTCTACCATGACTCTACTTGGCTCTACTTCACTACACTCCTCCATGACTCTATAGTCTACCATGGCTCTACTTGGGTCTACTGCTCTACTTCACTCTACTACTCTCTACCATGGCTCTACTTGACTCTACTACACACTACCATGGTTCTACCTGACTCTACTACACTCTAAATTGGATCTACCTTGTTGTACTTCACTCTACTACACTCTATCATGGCTCTATTTGACTCTACTTCACTCTACCACACTCTACCATTTCTCTACTTGGCTCTACTTCAGTCTACTACGCTCTACCATTGCTCTACTTGGCTCTACTTCAGTCTACTACACTCTACCATGTCTCTACTTGGCTGTACTTCACTCTTCTGCACTCTACCATGGCTCTACTTCACTCTACTACACTCTACTCTGGCTCTACATGGCTCTACTTCACTCTAGTACACTCTACCATGGCTCTACTCGGCTCTACTTCACTCTACTACAACCTACCATGGCTCTACTTGACTCTACTTCACTCTTCCATGGCTCTACTTGGTTCTACTTCACTACACTCCTCCATGGCTCTATACTCTACCACGGCTCTACTTGGGTCTACTGCTCTCCTTCACTCTACTCTCTACCATGACTCTACTTGACTCTACTACGCACTACCATGGCTCTACCTGACTCTATTTCACTCTACATTGGATCTACCTTGTTGTACTTCACTCTACTACACTCTATCATGGCTCTATTTGAGTCTACTTCACTCTACCACACTCTACCATTTCTCTACTTGGCTCTACTTCAGTCTACTACACTCTACCAAGGCTCTAATCGGCTCTACTTCTCTGTACTACAACCTACCATGGCTCTTCTTGACTCTACTTCATTCTACCATGACTCTACTTGGCTCTACTTCACTACACTCCTCCATGACTCTATAGTCTACCATGGCTCTACTTGGGTCTACTGCTCTACTTCACTCTACTACTCTCTACCATGGCTCTACTTGACTCTACTACACACTACCATGGCTCTACCTGACTCTACTACACTCTAAATTGGATCTACCTTGTTGTACTTCACTCTACTACACTCTATCATGGATCTATTTGACTCTACTTCACTCTACCACACTCTACCATTTCTCTACTTGGCTCTACTTCAGTCTACTACACTCTACCATGGCTCTACTTGACTCTACTTCAGTCTACTAAACTCTACCATGTCTCTACTTTGCTCTACTTCACTCTTCTACCCTCTACCATGGCTCTAATTGACTCTACTACACTCTACCCTGGCTCTACTTGGCTCTACTTCACTCTAGTACACTGTACCATGGCTCTACTTGGCTCTACTTTACTCTACTACACTCTACAATGGCTCTACTCAGCTCTACTTTACTCTACTACCACCTACCATGACTCTACTTGACTCTACTTTACTCTACCATGGCTCTACTTGGCTCTACTTCACTACACTCCTCCATGGTTCTATACCCTACCATGGCTCTACATGGGTCTACTGCTCTACTTCACTCTACTACTGTCTACAATGGCTCTACTTGACTCTACTACACACTACCATGGCTCTACCTGACTCTACTACACTCTACATTGGATCTATCTTCTTGTACTTCACTCTACTACACTCTATCATCGCTCTATTTGACTCTACTTCACTCTACCACACTCTACCATTTCTCTACTTGGCTCTACTTCAGTCTACTACACTCTACCATGGCTCTACTTGGCTCTACTTCAGTCTACTACACTCTACCATGTCTCTACTTGGCTCTACTTCACTCTTCTACAGTCTACCATGGCTCTAATTGACTCTACTACACTCTACCCTGGCTCTACTTGGCTCTACTTCACTCTAGCACACTCTACCATGGCTCTACTTGGCTCTACTTTACTCTACTAGACTCTACAATGGCTCTACTCGGCTCTACTTCACTCTACTACCACCTACCATGACTCTACTTGACTCTACTTTACTCTACCATGGCTCTACTTGGCTCTACTTCACTACACTCCTCCATGGCTCTATACCCTACCATGGCTCTACATGGGTCTACTGCTCTACTTCACTCTACTACTCTCTACAATGGCTCTACTTGACTCTACTACACACTACCATGGCTCTACCGGACTCTACTACACTCTACATTGGATCTATCTTGTTGTACTTCACTCTACTACACTCTATCATCGCTCTATTTGACTCTACTTCACTCTACCACACTCTACCATTTCTCTACTTGGCTCTACTTCAGTCTACTACACTCTACCATTGCTCTACTTGCCTCTACTTCAGTCTACTACACTCTACCATGTCTCCACTTGGCTCTACTTCACTCTAGTACACTCTACCATGGCTCTACTCCGCTCTACTTCACTCAACTACAACCTACCATGGCTCTACTTGACTCTACTTCACTCTACCATGGCTCTACTTGGCTCTACTTCACTACACTCCTCCATGGCTCTATACTCTAACATGGCTCTACTTGGGTCTACTGCTCTACTTCACTCTACTCTCTACCATGGCTCTACTTGACTCTACTACACACTACCATGGCTCTACCTGACTCTACTACACTCTACATTGGATCTACCTTGTTGTACTTCACTCTACTACACTCTATCATGGCTCTATTTGACTCTACTTCACTCTACCACACTCTACCATTTCTCTACTTGGCTCTACTTCAGTCTACTACACTCTACCAAGGCTCTACTCGGCTCTACTTCTCTGTACTACAACCTACCATGGCTGTTCTTGAGTCTACTTCATTCTACCATGACTCTACTTGGCTCTACTTCACTACACTCCTCCATGACTCTATAGTCTACCATGGCTCTACTTGGGTCTACTGCTCTACTTCACTCTACTACTCTCTACCATGGCTCTACTTGACTCTACTACACACTACCATGGCTCTACCTGACTCTACTACACTCTAAATTGGATCTACCTTGTTGTACTTCACTCTACTACACTCTATCATGGCTCTATTTGACTCTACTTCACTCTACCACACTCTACCATTTCTCTACTTGGCTCTACTTCAGTCTACTACGCTCTACCATTGCCCTACTTGGCTCTACTTCAGTCTACTACACTCTACCATGTCTCTACTTGGCTCTACTTCACTCTTCTGCACTCTACCATGGCTCTACTTCACTCTACTACACTCTACCCTGGCTCTACATGGCTCTACTTCACTCTAGTACACTCTACCATGGCTCTACTCGGCTCTACTTCACTCTACTACAACCTACCATGGCTCTACTTGACTCTACTTCACTCTATCCATGGCTCTACTTGGCTCTACTTCACTACACTCCTCCATGTCTCTACACTCTACCATTTCTCTACTTGGCTCTACTTCAGTCTACTACACTCTACCAAGGCTCTACTCGGCTCTACTTCTCTGTACTACAACCTACCATGGCTCTTCTTGACTCTACTTCATTCTACCATGACTCTACTTGGCTCTACTTCACTACACTCCTCCATGACTCTATAGTCTACCATGGCTCTACTTGGGTCTACTGCTCTACTTCACTCTACTACTCTCTACCATGGCTCTACTTGACTCTACTACACACTACCATGGCTCTACCTGACTCTACTACACTCTAAATTGGATCTACCTTGTTGTACTTCACTCTACTACACTCTATCATGGCTCTATTTGACTCTACTTCACTCTACCACACTCTACCATTTTTCTACTTGGCTCTACTTCAGTCTACTATGCTCTACCATTGCTCTACTTGGCTCTACTTCAGTCTACTACACCCTACCATGTCTCTACTTGGCTGAACTTCACTCTTCTGCACTCTACCATGGCTCTACTTCACTCTACTACACTCTACCCTAGCTCTACTTGGCTCTACTTCACTCTAGTACACTCTACCATGGCTCTACTCGGCTCTACTTCACTCTACTACAACCTACCATGGCTCTACTTGACTCTACTTCACTCTTTCATGGCTCTACTTGGCTCTACTTCACTACACTCCTCCATGGCTCTATACTCTACCACGGCTCTACTTGGGTCTACTGCTCTCCTTCACTCTACTCTCTACCATGGCTCTACTTGACTCTACTACGCACTACCATGGCTCTACCTGACTCTATTTCACTCTACATTGGATCTACCTTGTTGTACTTCACTCTACTACACTCTATCATGGCTCTATTTGACTCTACTTCACTCTACCACACTCTACCATTTCTCTACTTGGCTCTACTTCAGTCTACTACACTCTACCAAGGCTCTACTCGGCTCTACTTCTCTGTACTACAACCTACCATGGGTGTTCTTGAGTCTACTTCATTCTACCATGACTCTACTTGGCTCTACTTCACTACACTCCTCCATGACTCTATAGTCTACCATGGCTCTACTTGGGTCTACTGCTCTACTTCACTCTACTACTCTCTACCATGGCTCTACTTGACTCTACTACACACTACCATGGCTCTACCTGACTCTACTACACTCTAAATTGGATCTACCTTGTTGTACTTCACTCTACTACACTCTATCATGGCTCTATTTGACTCTACTTCACTCTACCACACTCTACCATTTCTCTACTTGGCTCTACTTCAGTCTACTATGCTCTACCATTGCTCTACTTGGCTCTACTTCAGTCTACTACACTCTACCATGTCTCTACTTGGCTGTACTTCACTCTTCTGCACTCTACCATGGCTCTACTTCACTCTACTACACTCTACCCTGGCTCTACTTGGCTCTACTTCACTCTAGTACACTCTACCATGGCTCTACTCGGCTCTACTTCACTCTACTACAACCTACCATGGCTCTACTTGACTCTACTTCACTCTTCCATGGCTCTACTTGGCTCTACTTCACTACACTCCTCCATGGCTCTATACTCTACCACGGCTCTACTTGGGTCTACTGCTCTCCTTCACTCTACTCTCTACCATGGCTCTACTTGACTCTACTACGCACTACCATGGCTCTACCTGGCTCTATTTCACTCTACATTGGATCTACCTTGTTGTACTTCACTCTACTACACTCTATCATGGCTCTATTTGACTCTACTTCACTCTACCACACTCTACCATTTCTCTACTTGGTTCTACTTCAGTCTACTACACTCTACCATGGCTCTACTTGACTCTACTTCAGTCTACTAAATTCTACCATGTCTCTACTTTGCTCTACTTCACTCTTCTACACTCTACCATGGCTCTAATTGACTCTACTACACTCTACCCTGGCTCTACTTGGCTCTACTTCACTCTAGTACACTGTACCATGGCTCTACTTGGCTCTACTTTACTCTACTACACTCTACAATGGCTCTACTCGGCTCTACTTCACTCTACTACCACCTACCATGACTCTACTTGACTGTACTTTACTCTACCATGTCTCTACTTGGCTCTACTTCACTACACTCCTCCATGGTTCTATACCCTACCATGGCTCTACATGGGTCTACTGCCCTACTTCACTCTACTACTGTCTACAATGGCTCTACTTGACTCTACTACACACTACCATCGCTCTACCTGACTCTACTACACTCTACATTGGATCTATCTTGTTGTACTTCACTGTACTACACTCTATCAATGCTCTATTTGACTCTACTTCACTCTACCAAACTCTACCATTTCTCTACTTGGCTCTACTGCAGTCTACTACACTCTACCATTGCTCTACTTGCCTCTACTTTAGTCTACTACACTCTACCATGTCTCCACTTGGCTCTACTTCACTCTAGTACACTCTACCATGGCTCTACTCCGCTCTACTTCACTCAACTACAACCTACCATGGCTCTACTTGACTCTACTTCACTCTACCATGGCTCCACTTGGCTCTACTTCACTACACTCCTCCATGGCTCTATACTCTAACATGGCTCTACTTGGGTCTACTGCTCTACTTCACTCTACTCTCTACCATGGCTCTACTTGACTCTACTACACACTACCATGGCTCTACCTGACTCTACTACACTCTACATTGGATCTACCTTGTTGTACTTCACTCTACTACACTCTATCATGGCTCTATTTGACTCTATTTCACCCTACCGCACTCTACCATTTCTCTACTTGGCTCTACTTCAGTCTACTACACTCTACCATGGCTCTACTTGGCTCTACTTCAGTCTACTGCACTCTACCATGTCTCTACTTGGCTCTTCTTCACTCTTCTACACTCTACCATGGCTCTACTTGACTCTACTACACTCTACCCTGGATCTACTTGAAACTACATCACTCTAGTACACTCTACCATCGCTATACTTGGCTCTACTTCACTCAACTACAACCTACCATGGCTCTACTTGACTCTACTTCACTCTACCATGACTCTACTTGTCTCTACTTCACTACACTCCTCCATGGCTCTATACTATCACATGGCTCTACTTGGGTCTACTGCTCTACTTCACTCTACTCTCTACCATGGCTCTACTTGACTCTACTACACACTACTGATGGCTCTACCTGACTCTACTACACTCTACATTGGATCTACCTTGTTGTACTTCACTCTACTACACTCTATTATGGCTCTATTTGACTCACTTCACTCCACCACACTCTACCATTTCTCTACTTGTCTCTACTTCTGTCTACTACACTCTACCATGGCTCTACTTGGTAGTAATTCAGTCTACTGCACTCTACCATGTCTCTACTTGGCTATTCTTCACTCTTCTACACTCTACCATGGCTCTACTTGACTCTACTACACTCTACCCTGGATCTACTTGACACTACTTCACTCTAGTACACCCTACCATCGCACTACTTGGCTCTACTTCACTCTACTACACTCTACCATGGCTCTACTCGGCTCTACTTCTCTGTACTACAACCTACAATGGCTCTTCTTGACTCTACTTCATTCTACCATGACTCTACTTGGCTCTACTTCACTACACTCCTCCATGAATCTATAGTCTACCATGGATCTACTTGGGTCTACTGCTCTACTTCACTCTACTACTCTCTACCATGGCTCTACTTGACTCTACTACACACTACCATGGCTCTACCTGACTCTACTACACTCTAAATTGGATCTACCTTGTTGTACTTCACTCTACTACACTCTATCATGTCTCTATTATACTCTACTTCACTCTACCACACTCTACCCTTTCTCTACTTGGCTCTACTTCAGTCTACTACGCTCTACCATTGCTCTACTTGGCTCTACTTCAGTCTACTACACTCTACCATGTCTCCACTTGGCTCTACTTCACTTTTCTGCACTCTACCATGGCTCTACTTCACTCTACTACACTCTACATTGGCTCTACTTTGATCTACTTCACTCTACCACACTCTACCATTTCTCTACTTGGCTCTACTTCAGTCTACTACACTCTACCATGGCTCTACTTGGCTCTACTTCAGTCTACTACACTCTACCATGTCTCTACTTGGCTCTACTTCACTCTTCTACACTCTACCATGGCTCTAATTGACTCTACTACACTCTACCCTTGCTTTACTTGGCTCTACTTCACTCTAGTACACTCTACCATGGCTCTACTTGGCTCTACTTTACTCTACTACACTCTACAATGGCTCTACTCGGCTCTACTTCACTCTACTACCACCTACCATGACTCTACTTGACTCTACTTTACTCTACCATGGCTCTACTTGGCTCTACTTCACTACACTCCTCCAGGGCTCTATACCCTACCATGGCTCTACATGGGTCTACTGCTCTACTTCAATCTACTACTCTCTACCATGGCTCTACTTGACTCTACTACACACTACCATGGCTCTACCGGACTCTACTACACTCTACATTGGATCTATCTTGTTGTACTTCACTCTACTACACTCTATCATCGCTCTATTTGACTCTACTTCACTCTACAACACTCTACCATTTCTCTACTTGGCTCTACTTCAGTCTACTACACTCTACCATTGCTCTACTTGCCTCTACTTTAGTCTACTACACTCTACCATGTCTCCACTTGGCTCTACTTCACTCTAGTACACTCTACCATGGCTCTACTCCGCTCTACTTCACTCAACTACAACCTACCATGGCTCTACTTGACTCTACTTCACTCTACCATGGCTCTACTTGGCTCTACTTCACTACACTCCTCCATGGCTCTATACTCTAACATGGCTCTACTTGGGTCTACTGCTCTACTTCACTCTACTCTCTACCATGGCTCTACTTGACTCTACTACAAACTACCATGGCTCTACCTGACTCTACTACACTCTACATTGGATCTACCTTGTTGTACTTCACTCTACTACACTCTATCATGGCTCAATTTGACTCTACTTCACTCTACCACACTCTACCATTTCTCTACTTGGCTCTACTTCTGTCTACTACACTCTACCATGGCTCTACTTGGCTCTACTTCAGTCTACTGCACTCTATCATGTCTCTACTTGGCTCTTCTTCACTCTTCTACACTCTACCAAGGCTCTACTTGACTCTACTACACTCTACCCTGGATCTACTT
This sequence comes from Agelas oroides, assembly GCA_949130485.1. NCBI lineage: Eukaryota > Metazoa > Porifera > Demospongiae > Agelasida > Agelasidae > Agelas > Agelas oroides. The sequence continues at coordinate 5,761,720 of OX422195.1, forward strand.
GACACTACTTCACTCTAGTACACTCTACCATCGCTCAACTTGGCTCTACTTCACCCTACTACACTCTACCATGGCTCTACTCGGCTCTACTTCTCTCTACTACAACCTACCATGGCTCTACTTGACTCTACTTCATTCTACCATGACTCTACTTGGCTCTACTTTACTAAACTCCTCCATGACTCTATAGTCTACCATGGCTCTACTTGGGTCTACTGCTCTACTTCACTCTACTCTCTACCATGGCTCTACTTGACTCTACTACACACTTCCATGGCTCTACCTGACTCTACTACACTCTAAATTGGATCTACCTTGTTGTACTTCACTCTACTACACTCTATCATGGCTCTATTTGACTCTACTTCACTCTACCACACTCTACCCTTTCTCTACTTGGTTCTACTTCAGTCTACTACGCTCTATCATTGCTCTACTTGGCTCTACTTCAGTCTACTACACTCTACCATGTCTCTACTTGGCTCTACTTCACTCTTCTACACTCTACCATGGCTCTAATTGACTCTACTACACTCTACCATGGCTCTACTTGGCTCTACTTCACTCTAGTACACTCTACCATGGCTCTACTTGGCTCTACTTTACTCTACTACACTCTACAATGGCTCTACTCGGCTCTACTTCACTCTACTACCACCTACCATGACTCTACTTGACTCTACTTTACTCTACCATGGCTCTACTTGGCTCTACTTCACTACACTCCTCCATGGCTCTATACCCTACCATGGCTCTACATGGGTCTACTGCTCTACTTCAATCTACTACTCTCTACCATGGCTCTACTTGACTCTACTACACACTACCATGGCTCTACCGGACTCTACTACACTCTACATTGGATCTATCTTGTTGTACTTCACTCTACTACACTCTATCATCGCTCTATTTGACTCTACTTCACTCTATCACACTCTACCATTTCTCTACTTGGCTCTCCTTCAGTCTACTACACTCTACCATTGCTCTACTTCCCTCTACTTCAGTCTACTACACTCTACCATGTCTCCACTTGGCTCTACATCACTCTAGTACACTCTACCATGGCTCTACTCCGCTCTACTTCACTCAAATACAACCTACCATGGCTCTACTTGACTCTACTTCACTCTACCATGGCTCTACTTGGCTCTACTTCACTACACTCCTCCATGGCTCTATACTCTAACATGGCTCTACTTGGGTCTACTGCTCTACTTCACTCTACTCTCTACCATGGCTCTACTTGACTCTACTACACACTACCATGGCTCTACCTGACTCTACTACACTCTACATTGGATCTACCTTGTTGTACTTCACTCTACTACACTCTATCATGGCTCTATTTGACTCTACTTCACTGTACCACACTCTACCATTTCTCTACTTTGCTCTACTTCTGTCTACTACACTCTACCATGGCTCTACTTGGCTCCACTTCAGTCTACTGCACTCTACCATGTCTCTACTTGGCACTTCTTCACTCTTCTACACTCTACCATGGCTCTACTTGACTCTACTACACTCTACCCTGGATCTACTTGACACTACTTCACTCTAGTACACTCTACCATCGCTCTACTTGGCTCTACTTCACTCTACTACACTCTACCATGGCTCTACTCGGCTCTACTTCTCTCTACTACAACCTACCATGGCTCTACTTGACTCTACTTCATTCTACCATGACTCTACTTGGCTCTACTTCACTACACTCCTCCATGACTCTATAGTCTACCATGGCTCTACTTGGGTCTACTGTTCTACTTCACTCTACTATTCTCTACCATGGCTCTACTTGACTCTACTACACTCTATCATGGCTCTATTTGATTCTACTTCAATCTGCCATACTCTACCATTTATCTACTTGGTTCTACTTCAGTCTACTACGCTCTATCATTGCTCTACTTGGCTCTACTTCAGTCTACTACACTCTACCATGTCTCTACTTGGCTCTACTTCACTCTTCTACACTCTACCATGGCTCTACTTCACTCTACTATACTCTACCCTGGCTCTACTTGACTCTACTTCACTCTAGTATACTCTACCGAGGCTCTACTCTGCTCTACTTCACTCTACTACAACCTACCATGGCTCTACTTGACTCTACTTCACTCTTCCATGGCTCTACTTGGCTCTACTTCACTACACTCCTCCATGGCTCTATACTCTACCACGGCTCTACTTGGGTCTACTGCTCTCCTTCACTCTACTCTCTACCATGGCTCTACTTGAATCTACTACGCACTACCATGGCTCTACCTGACTCTATTTCACTCTACATTGGATCTACCTTGTTGTACTTCACTCTACTACACTCTATCATGGCTCTATTTGACTCTACTTCACTCTACCACACTCTACAATTTCTCTACTTGGCTCTACTTCAGTCTACTACACTCTACCATTGTTCTACTTGGCTCTACGTCAGTCTACTACACTCTACCATGTCTCCACTTGGCTCTACTTCACTCTACTACACTCTACCATGGCTCTACTTGACTCTACTACACTCTACCATGGCTCTACTTGGCTCTACTTCAATCTAGCACACTCTACCATTGCTCTACTTGGCTCTACTTCACTCTACTACAACCTACAATGGTTCTACTTGACTCTACTTCACTCTACCATGACTCTACTAGGCTCTACTTCACTACACTCCTCCATGACTCTATACTATACCATGCCTCTACTTGGGTCTACTGCTTTACTTCACTCTACTACTCTCTACCATGGCTCTACTTGACTCTACTACACACTGCGTACCATGGCTCTACCTGACTCTACTACACTCTACATTGGATCTACCTTGTTGTACTTCACTCTACTACACTCTATCATGGCTCTGTTTGACTCTACTTCACTCTACCGCATTCTAACATTTCTCTACTTGGCTCTACTTCAGTCTACTACACTCTACCATGGCTCTACTTGGGTCTACTTCTGTCTACTACACTCTACCATGTCTCTACTTGGCTTTACTTCACTCTTCTACACTCTACCGTGGCTCTACTTGACTCTACTACAATCTACCCTGGCTCTACTTGGCTCTACTTCACTCTAGTACACTCTACCATGGCTCTACTTGGCTCTACTTTACTCCACTACACTCTACAATGGCTCTACTCGGCTCTACTTCACTCTACTACCACCTACCATGACTCTACTTGACTCTACTTTACTCTACCATGGCTCTACTTGGCTCTACTTCACTACACTCCTCCATGGCTCTATACCCCACCATGGCTCTACATGGGTCTACTGCTCAACTTCAATCTACTACTCTCTACCATGGCTCTACTTGACTCTACTACACACTACCATGGCTCTACCGGACTCTACTACACTCTACATTGGATCTATCTTGTTGTACTTCACTCTACTACACTCTATCATCGCTCTATTTGACTCTACTTCACTCTATCACACTCTACCATTTCTCTACTTGGCTCTCCTTCAGTCTACTACACTCTACCATTGCTCTACTTCCCTCTACTTCAGTCTACTACACTCTACCATGTCTCCACTTGGCTCTACTTCACTCTAGTACACTCTACCATGGCTCTACTCCACTCTACTTCACTCAAATACAACCTACCATGGCTCTACTTGACTCTACTTCACTCTACCATGGCTCTACTTGGCTCTACTTCACTACACTCCTCCATGGCTCTATACTCTAACATGGCTCTACTTGGGTCTACTGCTCTACTTCACTCTACTCTCTACCATGGCTCTACTTGACTCTACTACACACTACCATGGCTCTACCTGACTCTACTACACTCTACATTGGATCTATCTTGTTGTACTTCACTCTACTACACTCTATCATGGCTCTATTTGCCTCTACTTCACTCTACCACACTCTACCATTTCTCTACTTTGCTCTACTTCAGTCTACTACACTCTGCCATGGCTCTACTTGGCTCCACTTCAGTCTACTGCACTCTACCATGTCTCTACTTGGCTCTTCTTCACTCTTCTGCACTCTACCATGGCTCTACTTGACTCAACTACACTCTACCCTGGATCTACTTGACACTACTTCACTCTAGTACACTCTACCATCGCTCTACTTGGCTCTACTTCACTCTACTACACTCTACCATGGCTCTACTCGGCTCTACTTCTCTCTACTACAACCTACCATGGCTCTACTTGAATCTACTTCATTCTACCATGACTCTACTTGGCTCTACTTCACTACACTCCTCCATGACTCTATAGTCTACCATGGCTCTACTTGGGTCTACTGTTCTACTTCACTCTACTATTCTCTACCATGGCTCTACTTGACTCTACTACACTCTATCATGGCTCTATTTGATTCTACTTCAATCTACCATACTCTACCATTTATCTACTTGGTTCTACTTCAGTCTACTACGCTCTATCATTGCTCTACTTGGCTCTACTTCAGTCTACTACACTATACCATGTCTCTACTTGGCTCTACTTCACTCTTCTACACTCTACCATGGCTCTACTTCACTCTACTATACTCTACCCTGGCTCTACTTGACTCTACTTCACTCTAGTATACTCTACCAAGGCTCTACTCTGCTCTACTTCACTCTACTACAACCTACCATGGCTCTACTTGACTCTACTTCAATCTTCCATGGCTCTACTTTGCTCTACTTCACTACACTCCTCCATGGCTCTATACTCTACCACGGCTCTACTTGGGTCTACTGCTCTCCTTCACTCTACTCTCTACCATGGCTCCACTTGAATCTACTACGCACTACCATGGCTCTACCTGACTCTATTTCACTCTACATTGGATCTACCTTGTTGTACTTCACTCTACTACACTCTATCATGGCTCTATTTGACTCTACTTCACTCTACCACACTCTACCATTTCTCTACTTGGCTCTACTTCAGTCTACTACACTCTACCATTGCTCTACTTGGCTCTACTTCAGTCTACTACACTCTACCATGTCTCCAATTGGCTCTACTTCACTCTACTACACTCTACCATGGCTCTACTTGACTCTACTACACTCTACCATGGCTCTACTTGGCTCTACTTCAATCTAGCACACTCTACCATTGTTCTACTTGGCTCTACTTCACTCTACTACAACCTACAATTGTTCTACTTGACTCTACTTCACTCTACCATGACTCTACTTGGCTCTACTTTACTACACTCCTCCATGACTCTATACTCTACCATGGCTCTACTTGGGTCTACTGCTTTACTTCACTCTACTACTCTCTACCATGGCTCTACTTGACTCTACTACACACTGCGTACCATGGCTCTACCTGACTCTACTACACTCTACATTGGATCTACCTTGTTGTACTTCACTCTACTACACTCTATCATGGCTCTGTTTGACTCTACTTCACTGTACCGCATTCTAACATTTCTCTACTTGGCTCTACTTCAGTCTACTACACTCTACCATGGCTCTACTTGGGTCTACTTCTGTCTACTACACTCTACCATGTCTCTACTTGGCTCTACTTCACTCTTCTACACTCTACCGTGGCTCTACTTGACTCTACTACAATCTACCCTGGCTCTGCTTGGCTCTACTTCACTCTTGTACACTCTACCATTCCTCTACTTGCCTCTACTTCACTCTACTACACTCTATCATGGCTCTACTCGGCTCTACTTCACTCTACTACAACCTACCATGGCTCTACTTGACACTACTTCACTCTACCATGGCTCTACTTGGGTCTACTTCACTAGACTCCTCCATGACTCTATACTCTACCATGGCTCTACTTGGTTCTACTACTCTACTTCACTCTACTACTCTCTACAATGGCTCTACTTGACTCTACTACACACTACCATGGCTCTACCTGGCTCTACTACACTCTACATTGGATCTACCTTGTTGTACTTCACTGTACTACACTCTATCAATGCTCTATTTGACTCTACTTCACTCTACCACACTCTACCTTTTCTCTACTTGGCTCTAATTCAGTCTACTACACTCTACCATGGCTCTACTTGGCTCTACTTCAGTCTACTACACTCTACCATGGCTCTACTTGGCTCTACTTCACTCTTCTGCACTCTACCATGGCTCTACTTCACTCTACTACACTCTACCCTGGCTCTACTTGGCTCTACTTCACTCTAGTACACTCTACCATGGCTCTACTCGGCTCTACTTCACTCTACTACAACCTACCATGGCTCTACTTGACTCTACTTCACTCTTCCATGGCTCTACTTGGCTCTACTTCACTACACTCCTCCATGGCTCTATACTCTACCACGGCTCTACTTGGGTCTATTGCTCTCCTTCACTCTACTCTCTACCATGGCTCTACTTGACTCTACTACGCACTACCATGGCTCTACCTGACTCTATTTCACTCTACATTGGATCTACCTTGTTGTACCTCACTCTACTACACACTATCATGCCTCTATTTGACTCTACTTCACTCTACCATGGCTTTACTTGGGTCTACTACTTTACTTCACTCTACTACTCTCTACAATGGCTCTACTTGACTCTACTACACACTACCATGGCTCTACCTGACTCTACTACACTCTACATTGGATCTACCTTGTTGTACTTCACTGTACTACACTCTATCAATGCTCTATTTGACTCTACTTCACTCTACCACACTCTACTGTTTCTCTACTTGGCTCTACTTCAGTCTACTACACTCTACCATGGTTCTACTTGGCTCTACTTCAGTCTACTACACTCTACCATGGCTCTACTTGGCTCTACTTCACTCTTCTGCACTCTACCATGGCTCTACTTCACTCTACTACACTCTACGCTGGCTGTACTTGGCTCTACTTCACTCTAGTACATTCTACCATGGCTCTACTTGGCTCTACTTCACTCTACTACAACCTACCATGGCTCTACTTGACTCTACTTCACTCTTCCATGGCTCTACTTGGCTCTACTTCACTACACTCCTCCATGGCTCTATACTCTACCACTGCTCTACTTGGGTCTATTGCTCTCCTTCACTCTACTCTCTACCATGGCTCTACTTGACTCTATTACGCACTACCATGGCTCTACCTGACTCTATTTCACTCTACATTGGATCTACTTTGTTGTACTTCACTCTACTACACTCTATCATGGCTCTATTTGACTCTACTTCACTCTACCACATTCTACCATTTCTCTACTTGGCTCTACTTCAGTCTACTACACTCTACAATGGCTCTACTTGACTCTACTACACTCTACCATGGCTCTATTTGATTCTACTTCAATCTACCATACTCTACCATTTATCTACTTGGTTCTACTTCAGTCTACTACGCTCTATCATTGCTCTACTTGGCTCTACTTCAGTCTACTACACTCTACCATGTCTCTACTTGGCTCTACTTCACTCTTCTACACTCTACCATGGCTCTACTTCACTCTACTATACTCTACCCTGGCTCTACTTGACTCTACTTCACTCTAGTATATTCTACCAAGGCTCTACTCTGCTCTACTTCACTCTAGTACATCCTACCATGGCTCTACTTGACTCTACTTCAATCTTCCATGGCTCTACTTTGCTCTACTTCACTACACTCCTCCATGGCTCTATACTCTACCACGGCTCTACTTGGGTCTACTGCTCTCCTTCACTCTACTCTCTACCATGGCTCTACTTGAATCTACTACGCACTACCATGGCTCTACCTGACTCTATTTCACTCTACATTGGATCTACCTTGTTGTACTTCACTCTACTACACTCAATCATGGCTCTATTTGACTCTACTTCACTCTACCACACTCTACCATTTCTCTACTTGGCTCTACTTCAGTCTACTACACTCTACCATTGCTCTACTTGGCTCTACTTCAGTCTACTACACTCTACCATGTCTCCACTTGGCTCTACTTCACTCTACTACACTCTACCATGGCTCTACTTGACTTTACTACACTCTACCATGGCTCTACTTGGCTCTACTTCAATCTAGCACACTCTACCATTTTTCTACTTGGCTCTACTTCACTCTACTACAACCTACAATTGTTCTACTTGACTCTACTTCACTCTACCATGACTCTACTTGGCTCTACTTTACTACACTCCTCCATGACTCTATACTCTACCATGGCTCTACTTGGGTCTACTGCTTTACTTCACTCTACTACTCTCTACCATGGCTCTACTTGACTCTACTACACACTGCGTACCATGGCTCTACCTGACTCCACTACACTCTACATTGGATCTACCTTGTTGTACTTCACTCTACTACACTCTATCATGGCTCTGTTTGACTCTACTTCACTGTACCGCATTCTAACATTTCTCTACTTGGCTCTACTTCAGTCTACTACACTCTACCATGGCTCTACTTGGGTCTACTTCTGTCTACTACACACTACCATGTCTCTACTTGGCTCTACTTCACTCTTCTACACTCTACCGTGGCTCTACTTGACTCTACTACAATCTACCCTGGCTCTGCTTGGCTCTACTTCACTCTTGTACACTCTACCATTCCTCTACTTGCCTCTACTTCACTCTACTACACTCTATCATGGCTCTACTCGGCTCTACTTCACTCTACTACAACCTACCATGGCTCTACTTGACACTACTTCACTCTACCATGGCTCTACTTGGGTCTACTTCACTAGACTCCTCCATGACTCTATACTCTACCATGGCTCTACTTGGTTCTACTACTCTACTTCACTCTACTACTCTCTACAATGGCTCTACTTGACTCTACTACACACTACCATGGCTCTACCTGGCTCTACTACACTCTACATTGGATCTACCTTGTTGTACTTCACTGTACTACACTCTATCAATGCTCTATTTGACTCTACTTCACTCTACCACACTCTACCTTTTCTCTACTTGGCTCTAATTCAGTCTACTACACTCTACCATGGCTCTACTTGGCTCTACTTCAGTCTACTACACTCTACCATGGCTCTACTTGGCTCTACTTCACTCTTCTGCACTCTACCATGGCTCTACTTCACTCTACTACACTCTACCCTGGCTCTACTTGGCTCTACTTCACTCTAGTACACTCTACCATGGCTCTACTCGGCTCTACTTCACTCTACTACAACCTACCATGGCTCTACTTGACTCTACTTCACTCTTCCATGGCTCTACTTGGCTCTACTTCACTACACTCCTCCATGGCTCTATAGTCTACCACGGCTCTACTTGGGTCTATTGCTCTCCTTCACTCTACTCTCTACCATGGCTCTACTTGACTCTACTACGAACTACCATGGCTCTACCTGACTCTATTTCACTCTACATTGGATCTACCTTGTTGTACCTCACTCTACTACACACTATCATGCCTCTATTTGACTCTACTTCACTCTACCATGGCTCTACTTGGGTCTACTACTCTACTTCACTCTACTACTCTCTACAATGGCTCTACTTGACTCTACTACACACTACCATGGCTCTACCTGACTCTACTACACTCTACATTGGATCTACCTTGTTGTACTTCACTGTACTACACTCTATCAATGCTCTATTTGACTCTACTTCACTCTACCACACTCTACCGTTTCTCTACTTGGCTCTACTTCAGTCTACTACACTCTACCATGGCTCTACTTGGCTCTACTTCAGTCTACTACACTCTACCATGGCTCTACTTGGCTCTACTTCACTCTTCTGCACTCTACCATGGCTCTACTTCACTCTACTACACTCTACGCTGGCTCTACTTGGCTCTACTTCACTCTAGTACATTCTACCATGGCTCTACTTGGCTCTACTTCACTCTACTACAACCTACCATGGCTCTACTTGACTCTACTTCACTCTTCCATGGCTCTACTTGGCTCTACTTCACTACACTCCTCCATGGCTCTATACTCTACCACGGCTCTACTTGGGTCTATTGCTCTCCTTCACTCTACTCTCTACCATGGCTCTACTTGACTCTATTACGCACTAGCATGGCTCTACCTGACTCTATTTCACTCTACATTGGATCTACCTTGTTGTACTTCACTCTACTACACTCTATCATGGCTCTATTTGACTCTACTTCACTCTACCACACTCTACCATTTCTCTACTTGGCTCTACTTCAGTCTACTACACTCTACAATGGCTCTACTTGGCTCTACTTCAGTCTACTACACTCTACCATGTCTCTACTTAGCTCTACTTCACTCTTCTACACTCTACCATGGCTCTAATTGACTCTACTACACTCTACCATGGCTCTACTTGGCTCTACTTCACTCTAGTTCACTCTACCATGGCTCTACTTGGCTCTACTTTACTCTACTACACTCTACAATGGCTCTACTCGGCTCTACTTCACTCTACTACCACCTACCATGACTCTACTTGACTCTACTTTACTCTACCATGGCTCTACTTGGCTCTACTTGGCTCTACTTCACTACACTCCTCCATGGCTCTATAACCTACCATGGCTCTACATGGGTCTACTGCTCTACTTCACTCTACTACTCTCTACAATGGCTCTACTTGACTCTACTACACACTGCCATGGCTCTACCTGACTCTACTACACTCTACATTGGATCTATCTTGTTGTACTTCACTCTACTACACTCTATCATGGCTCTATTTGACTCTACTTCACTCTACCACACTCTACCATTTCTCTACTTGGCTCTACTTCAGTCTACTACACTCTACCATGGCTCTACTTGGCTATACTTCAGTCTACTACACTCTACTATCTTTATACTTGGCTCTACTTCGCTCTTCTACACTCTACCATGGCTCTACTTCACTCTACTACACTCTACCCTGGCTCTACTTGGCTCTACTTCACTCTAGTACACTCTACCAAGGCTCTACTCTGCTCTACTTCACTCTACTACAACCTACCATGGCTCTACTTGACTCTACTTCACTCTTCCATGGGTCTACTTGGCTCTACTTCACTACACTCCTCCATGGCTCTATACTCTACCATGGCTCTACTTGGGTTTACTGCTCTCCTTCACTCTACTCTCTACCATGGCTCTACTTGACTCTACTACGCACTACCATGGCTATACCTTACTCTATTTCACTCTACATTGGATCTACCTTGTTGTACTTCACTCTACTACACTCTATCATGGCTCTATTTGACTCTACTTCACTCTACCACACTCTACCATTTCACTACTTGGCTCTACTTCAGTCTACTACACTCTACCATTGCTCTACCTGGCTCTACTTCAGTCTACTACACTCTACCATGTCTCCACTTGGCTCTACTTCACTCTACTACATTCTACCATGGCTCTACTTGACTCTACTACACTCTACCATGGCTCTACTTGGCTCTACTTCAATCTAGCGCACTCTACCATTGCTCTACTTGGCTCTACTTCACTCTACTACACTCTACCATGGATCTGCTCTGCTCTACTTCAGTCTACCACACTATACCTTTTCTCTACTTGGCTCTACTTCAGTCTACTACACTCTTCCGTGGCTCTACTTGGCTCTACTTCAGTCTACTGCATTCTACCATGTCTCTACTTGGCTCTTCTTCACTCTTCTACACTCTACCATGGCTCAACTTGACTCTACTACACTCTACCCTGAATATACTTGACACTACTTCACTCTAGTACACTCTACCATCGCTCTACTTGGCTCTACTTCACTCTACTACACTCTACCATGGCTCTACTCGGCTCTCCTTCTCTCTACTACAACCTACCATGGCTCTACTTGACTCTACTTCATTTTACCATGACTCTACTTGGCTCTACTTCACTACACTCCTCCATGACTCTATAGTCTACTATGGCTCTACTTGGGTCTACTGCTCTACTTCACTCTACTACTCTCTACCATGGCTCTACTTGACTCTACTACACACTACCATGGCTCTACCTGACTCTAGTACACTCTACATTGGATCTACCTTGTTGTACTTCACTCTACCACACTCTATCATTTCTCTATTTGACACTACTTCACTCTACCACACTCTACCATTTCTATACTTGGCTCTACTTCAGTCTACTACACTCTACCATGGCTCTACTTGGCTCTACTTCAGTCTACTACACTCTACCATGGCTCTACTTGGCTCTACCTCACTCTTCTACACACTACCATCGCTCTACTTCACTCTAGTACACTCTACCATGGCTCTAATTGGCTCTAGTTCACTCTATTGCACTCTACCATGGCTCTACTCGGCTCTACTTCACTCTACTACAACCTACCATGACTCTACTTGACTCTACTTCACTCTACCATGGCTCTATTTGGCTCAACTTCACTACACTCCTCAATGGCTCTATACTCTACCATGGCTCTACTTGGGTCTACTGCTCTACTTCACTCTACTGCTCTCTACCATGGCTCAACGTGACTCTACTACACACTACCATGGCTCTACCTGACTTTACTACACTCTACATTGGATCTATCTTGTTGTACTTCACTCTACTACACTCTATCATGGCTCTATTTGACTCTACTTCACTCTACCACACTCTACCATTTCTCTACTTTGCTCTACTTCAGTCTACTACACTCTGCCATGGCTCTACTTGGCTCCACTTCAGTCTACTGCACTCTACCATGTCTCTACTTGGCTCTTCTTCACTCTTCTGCACTCTACCATGGCTCTACTTGACTCAACTACACTCTACCCTGGATCTACTTGACACTACTTCACTCTAGTACACTCTACCATCGCTCTACTTGGCTCTACTTCACTCTACTACACTCTACCATGGCTCTACTCGGCTCTACTTCTCTCTACTACAACCTACCATGGCTCTACTTGAATCTACTTCATTCTACCATGACTCTACTTGGCTCTACTTCACTACACTCCTCCATGACTCTATAGTCTACCATGGCTCTACTTGGGTCTACTGTTCTACTTCACTCTACTATTCTCTACCATGGCTCTACTTGACTCTACTACACTCTATCATGGCTCTATTTGATTCTACTTCAATCTACCATACTCTACCATTTATCTACTTGGTTCTACTTCAGTCTACTACGCTCTATCATTGCTCTACTTGGCTCTACTTCAGTCTACTACACTATACCATGTCTCTACTTGGCTCTACTTCACTCTTCTACACTCTACCATGGCTCTACTTCACTCTACTATACTCTACCCTGGCTCTACTTGACTCTACTTCACTCTAGTATACTCTACCAAGGCTCTACTCTGCTCTACTTCACTCTACTACAACCTACCATGGCTCTACTTGACTCTACTTCAATCTTCCATGGCTCTACTTTGCTCTACTTCACTACACTCCTCCATGGCTCTATACTCTACCACGGCTCTACTTGGGTCTACTGCTCTCCTTCACTCTACTCTCTACCATGGCTCCACTTGAATCTACTACGCACTACCATGGCTCTACCTGACTCTATTTCACTCTACATTGGATCTACCTTGTTGTACTTCACTCTACTACACTCTATCATGGCTCTATTTGACTCTACTTCACTCTACCACACTCTACCATTTCTCTACTTGGCTCTACTTCAGTCTACTACACTCTACCATTGCTCTACTTGGCTCTACTTCAGTCTACTACACTCTACCATGTCTCCACTTGGCTCTACTTCACTCTACTACACTCTACCATGGCTCTACTTGACTCTACTACACTCTACCATGGCTCTACTTGGCTCTACTTCAATCTAGCACACTCTACCATTGTTCTACTTGGCTCTACTTCACTCTACTACAACCTACAATTGTTCTACTTGACTCTACTTCACTCTACCATGACTCTACTTGGCTCTACTTTACTACACTCCTCCATGACTCTATACTCTACCATGGCTCTACTTGGGTCTACTGCTTTACTTCACTCTACTACTCTCTACCATGGCTCTACTTGACTCTACTACACACTGCGTACCATGGCTCTACCTGACTCTACTACACTCTACATTGGATCTACCTTGTTGTACTTCACTCTACTACACTCTATCATGGCTCTGTTTGACTCTACTTCACTGTACCGCATTCTAACATTTCTCTACTTGGCTCTACTTCAGTCTACTACACTCTACCATGGCTCTACTTGGGTCTACTTCTGTCTACTACACTCTACCATGTCTCTACTTGGCTCTACTTCACTCTTCTACACTCTACCGTGGCTCTACTTGACTCTACTACAATCTACCCTGGCTCTGCTTGGCTCTACTTCACTCTTGTACACTCTACCATTCCTCTACTTGCCTCTACTTCACTCTACTACACTCTATCATGGCTCTACTCGGCTCTACTTCACTCTACTACAACCTACCATGGCTCTACTTGACACTACTTCACTCTACCATGGCTCTACTTGGGTCTACTTCACTAGACTCCTCCATGACTCTATACTCTACCATGGCTCTACTTGGTTCTACTACTCTACTTCACTCTACTACTCTCTACAATGGCTCTACTTGACTCTACTACACACTACCATGGCTCTACCTGGCTCTACTACACTCTACATTGGATCTACCTTGTTGTACTTCACTGTACTACACTCTATCAATGCTCTATTTGACTCTACTTCACTCTACCACACTCTACCTTTTCTCTACTTGGCTCTAATTCAGTCTACTACACTCTACCATGGCTCTACTTGGCTCTACTTCAGTCTACTACACTCTACCATGGCTCTACTTGGCTCTACTTCACTCTTCTGCACTCTACCATGGCTCTACTTCACTCTACTACACTCTACCCTGGCTCTACTTGGCTCTACTTCACTCTAGTACACTCTACCATGGCTCTACTCGGCTCTACTTCACTCTACTACAACCTACCATGGCTCTACTTGACTCTACTTCACTCTTCCATGGCTCTACTTGGCTCTACTTCACTACACTCCTCCATGGCTCTATACTCTACCACGGCTCTACTTGGGTCTATTGCTCTCCTTCACTCTACTCTCTACCATGGCTCTACTTGACTCTACTACGCACTACCATGGCTCTACCTGACTCTATTTCACTCTACATTGGATCTACCTTGTTGTACCTCACTCTACTACACACTATCATGCCTCTATTTGACTCTACTTCACTCTACCATGGCTTTACTTGGGTCTACTACTTTACTTCACTCTACTACTCTCTACAATGGCTCTACTTGACTCTACTACACACTACCATGGCTCTACCTGACTCTACTACACTCTACATTGGATCTACCTTGTTGTACTTCACTGTACTACACTCTATCAATGCTCTATTTGACTCTACTTCACTCTACCACACTCTACTGTTTCTCTACTTGGCTCTACTTCAGTCTACTACACTCTACCATGGTTCTACTTGGCTCTACTTCAGTCTACTACACTCTACCATGGCTCTACTTGGCTCTACTTCACTCTTCTGCACTCTACCATGGCTCTACTTCACTCTACTACACTCTACGCTGGCTGTACTTGGCTCTACTTCACTCTAGTACATTCTACCATGGCTCTACTTGGCTCTACTTCACTCTACTACAACCTACCATGGCTCTACTTGACTCTACTTCACTCTTCCATGGCTCTACTTGGCTCTACTTCACTACACTCCTCCATGGCTCTATACTCTACCACGGCTCTACTTGGTTCTATTGCTCTCCTTCACTCTACTCTCTACCATGGCTCTACTTGACTCTATTACGCACTACCATGGCTCTACCTGACTCTATTTCACTCTACATTGGATCTACTTTGTTGTACTTCACTCTACTACACTCTATCATGGCTCTATTTGACTCTACTTCACTCTACCACATTCTACCATTTCTCTACTTGGCTCTACTTCAGTCTACTACACTCTACAATGGCTCTACTTGACTCTACTACACTCTACCATGGCTCTATTTGATTCTACTTCAATCCACCATACTCTACCATTTATCTACTTGGTTCTACTTCAGTCTACTACGCTCTATCATTGCTCTACTTGGCTCTACTTCAGTCTACTACACTCTACCATGTCTCTACTTGGCTCTACTTCACTCTTCTACACTCTACCATGGCTCTACTTCACTCTACTATACTCTACCCTGGCTCTACTTGACTCTACTTCACTCTAGTATACTCTACCAAGGCTCTACTCTGCTCTACTTCACTCTAGTACATCCTACCATGGCTCTACTTGACTCTACTTCAATCTTCCATGGCTCTACTTTGCTCTACTTCACTACACTCCTCCATGGCTCTATACTCTACCACGGCTCTACTTGGGTCTACTGCTCTCCTTCACTCTACTCTCTACCATGGCTCTACTTGAATCTACTACGCACTACCATGGCTCTACCTGACTCTATTTCACTCTACATTGGATCTACCTTGTTGTACTTCACTCTACTACACTCAATCATGGCTCTATTTGACTCTACTTCACTCTACCACACTCTACCATTTCTCTACTTGGCTCTACTTCAGTCTACTACACTCTACCATTGCTCTACTTGGCTCTACTTCAGTCTACTACACTCTACCATGTCTCCACTTGGCTCTACTTCACTCTACTACACTCTACCATGGCTCTACTTGACTTTACTACACTCTACCATGGCTCTACTTGGCTCTACTTCAATCTAGCACACTCTACCATTGTTCTACTTGGCTCTACTTCACTCTACTACAACCTACAATTGTTCTACTTGACTCTACTTCACTCTACCATGACTCTACTTGGCTCTACTTTACTACACTCCTCCATGACTCTATACTCTACCATGGCTCTACTTGGGTCTACTGCTTTACTTCACTCTACTACTCTCTACCATGGCTCTACTTGACTCTACTACACACTGCGTACCATGGCTCTACCTGACTCCACTACACTCTACATTGGATCTACCTTGTTGTACTTCACTCTACTACACTCTATCATGGCTCTGTTTGACTCTACTTCACTGTACCGCATTCTAACATTTCTCTACTTGGCTCTACTTCAGTCTACTACACTCTACCATGGCTCTACTTGGGTCTACTTCTGTCTACTACACACTACCATGTCTCTACTTGGCTCTACTTCACTCTTCTACACTCTACCGTGGCTCTACTTGACTCTACTACAATCTACCCTGGCTCTGCTTGGCTCTACTTCACTCTTGTACACTCTACCATTCCTCTACTTGCCTCTACTTCACTCTACTACACTCTATCATGGCTCTACTCGGCTCTACTTCACTCTACTACAACCTACCATGGCTCTACTTGACACTACTTCACTCTACCATGGCTCTACTTGGGTCTACTTCACTAGACTCCTCCATGACTCTATACTCTACCATGGCTCTACTTGGTTCTACTACTCTACTTCACTCTACTACTCTCTACAATGGCTCTACTTGACTCTACTACACACTACCATGGCTCTACCTGGCTCTACTACACTCTACATTGGATCTACCTTGTTGTACTTCACTGTACTACACTCTATCAATGCTCTATTTGACTCTACTTCACTCTACCACACTCTACCTTTTCTCTACTTGGCTCTAATTCAGTCTACTACACTCTACCATGGCTCTACTTGGCTCTACTTCAGTCTACTACACTCTACCATGGCTCTACTTGGCTCTACTTCACTCTTCTGCACTCTACCATGGCTCTACTTCACTCTACTACACTCTACCCTGGCTCTACTTGGCTCTACTTCACTCTAGTACACTCTACCATGGCTCTACTCGGCTCTACTTCACTCTACTACAACCTACCATGGCTCTACTTGACTCTACTTCACTCTTCCATGGCTCTACTTGGCTCTACTTCACTACACTCCTCCATGGCTCTATAGTCTACCACGGCTCTACTTGGGTCTATTGCTCTCCTTCACTCTACTCTCTACCATGGCTCTACTTGACTCTACTACGAACTACCATGGCTCTACCTGACTCTATTTCACTCTACATTGGATCTACCTTGTTGTACCTCACTCTACTACACACTATCATGCCTCTATTTGACTCTACTTCACTCTACCATG
The DNA here is from genome assembly GCA_949130485.1 of Agelas oroides. Classification (NCBI taxonomy): domain Eukaryota; kingdom Metazoa; phylum Porifera; class Demospongiae; order Agelasida; family Agelasidae; genus Agelas; species Agelas oroides. The sequence continues at coordinate 5,779,675 of OX422195.1, forward strand.
GCTCTACTTGGGTCTACTACTCTACTTCACTCTACTACTCTCTACAATGGCTCTACTTGACTCTACTACACACTACCATGGCTCTACCTGACTCTACTACACTCTACATTGGATCTACCTTGTTGTACTTCACTGTACTACACTCTATCAATGCTCTATTTGACTCTACTTCACTCTACCACACTCTACCGTTTCTCTACTTGGCTCTACTTCAGTCTACTACACTCTACCATGGCTCTACTTGGCTCTACTTCAGTCTACTACACTCTACCATGGCTCTACTTGGCTCTACTTCACTCTTCTGCACTCTACCATGGCTCTACTTCACTCTACTACACTCTACGCTGGCTCTACTTGGCTCTACTTCACTCTAGTACATTCTACCATGGCTCTACTTGGCTCTACTTCACTCTACTACAACCTACCATGGCTCTACTTGACTCTACTTCACTCTTCCATGGCTCTACTTGGCTCTACTTCACTACACTCCTCCATGGCTCTATACTCTACCACGGCTCTACTTGGGTCTATTGCTCTCCTTCACTCTACTCTCTACCATGGCTCTACTTGACTCTATTACGCACTAGCATGGCTCTACCTGACTCTATTTCACTCTACATTGGATCTACCTTGTTGTACTTCACTCTACTACACTCTATCATGGCTCTATTTGACTCTACTTCACTCTACCACACTCTACCATTTCTCTACTTGGCTCTACTTCAGTCTACTACACTCTACAATGGCTCTACTTGGCTCTACTTCAGTCTACTACACTCTACCATGTCTCTACTTAGCTCTACTTCACTCTTCTACACTCTACCATGGCTCTAATTGACTCTACTACACTCTACCATGGCTCTACTTGGCTCTACTTCACTCTAGTTCACTCTACCATGGCTCTACTTGGCTCTACTTTACTCTACTACACTCTACAATGGCTCTACTCGGCTCTACTTCACTCTACTACCACCTACCATGACTCTACTTGACTCTACTTTACTCTACCATGGCTCTACTTGGCTCTACTTCACTACACTCCTCCATGGCTCTATAACCTACCATGGCTCTACATGGGTCTACTGCTCTACTTCACTCTACTACTCTCTACAATGGCTCTACTTGACTCTACTACACACTGCCATGGCTCTACCTGACTCTACTACACTCTACATTGGATCTATCTTGTTGTACTTCACTCTACTACACTCTATCATGGCTCTATTTGACTCTACTTCACTCTACCACACTCTACCATTTCTCTACTTGGCTCTACTTCAGTCTACTACACTCTACCATGGCTCTACTTGGCTATACTTCAGTCTACTACACTCTACTATCTTTATACTTGGCTCTACTTCGCTCTTCTACACTCTACCATGGCTCTACTTCACTCTACTACACTCTACCCTGGCTCTACTTGGCTCTACTTCACTCTAGTACACTCTACCAAGGCTCTACTCTGCTCTACTTCACTCTACTACAACCTACCATGGCTCTACTTGACTCTACTTCACTCTTCCATGGGTCTACTTGGCTCTACTTCACTACACTCCTCCATGGCTCTATACTCTACCATGGCTCTACTTGGGTTTACTGCTCTCCTTCACTCTACTCTCTACCATGGCTCTACTTGACTCTACTACGCACTACCATGGCTATACCTTACTCTATTTCACTCTACATTGGATCTACCTTGTTGTACTTCACTCTACTACACTCTATCATGGCTCTATTTGACTCTACTTCACTCTACCACACTCTACCATTTCACTACTTGGCTCTACTTCAGTCTACTACACTCTACCATTGCTCTACCTGGCTCTACTTCAGTCTACTACACTCTACCATGTCTCCACTTGGCTCTACTTCACTCTACTACATTCTACCATGGCTCTACTTGACTCTACTACACTCTACCATGGCTCTACTTGGCTCTACTTCAATCTAGCGCACTCTACCATTGCTCTACTTGGCTCTACTTCACTCTATTACACTCTACCATGGATCTGCTCTGCTCTACTTCAGTCTACCACACTATACCTTTTCTCTACTTGGCTCTACTTCAGTCTACTACACTCTTCCGTGGCTCTACTTGGCTCTACTTCAGTCTACTGCACTCTACCATGTCTCTACTTGGCTCTTCTTCACTCTTCTACACTCTACCATGGCTCAACTTGACTCTACTACACTCTACCCTGAATATACTTGACACTACTTCACTCTAGTACACTCTACCATCGCTCTACTTGGCTCTACTTCACTCTACTACACTCTACCATGGCTCTACTCGGCTCTACTTCTCTCTACTACAACCTACCATGGCTCTACTTGACTCTACTTCATTCTACCATGACTCTACTTGGCTCTACTTCACTACACTCCTCCATGACTCTATAGTCTACTATGGCTCTACTTGGGTCTACTGCTCTACTTCACTCTACTACTCTCTACCATGGCTCTACTTGACTCTACTACACACTACCATGGCTCTACCTGACTCTAGTACACTCTACATTGGATCTACCTTGTTGTACTTCACTCTACCACACTCTATCATTTCTCTATTTGACACTACTTCACTCTACCACACTCTACCATTTCTATACTTGGCTCTACTTCAGTCTACTACACTCTACCATGGCTCTACTTGGCTCTACTTCAGTCTACTACACTCTACCATGGCTCTACTTGGCTCTACCTCACTCTTCTACACACTACCATCGCTCTACTTCACTCTAGTACACTCTACCATGGCTCTAATTGGCTCTAGTTCACTCTATTGCACTCTACCATGGCTCTACTCGGCTCTACTTCACTCTACTACAACCTACCATGACTCTACTTGACTCTACTTCACTCTACCATGGCTCTATTTGGCTCAACTTCACTACACTCCTCAATGGCTCTATACTCTACCATGGCTCTACTTGGGTCTACTGCTCTACTTCACTCTACTGCTCTCTACCATGGCTCAACGTGACTCTACTACACACTACCATGGCTCTACCTGACTTTACTACACTCTACATTGGATCTACCTTGTTGTACTTCACTCTACTGCACTCTATAATGGCTCTATTTGACTCTACTTCACTCTACCACACTCTACCATTTCTCTACTTGGCTCTACTTCAGTCTACTACACTCTACCAAGGCTCTACTCGGCTCTACTTCTCTGTACTACAACCTACCATGGCTCTTCTTGACTCTACTTCATTCTACCATTTCTCTACTTGGCTCTACTTCAGTCTACTACACTCTACCATTGCTCTACTTGGCTCTACTTCAGTCTACTACACTCTACCATGGCTCTACTTGGCTCTACTTCACCGTTCTACACTCTACCATGGCTCTACTTCATTCTACTACACTCTACCCTGTCTCTACTTGGCTCTACTTCACTCTAGTACACTCTACCATGGCTCTACTCCGCTATACTTCACTCAATTACAACCTACCATGGCTCTACTTGACTCTACTTCACTCTACCATGGCTCTACTTGTCTCTACTTCACTACACTCCTCAATAGCTCTATACTATAACATGGCTCTACTTGGGTTTACTGCTCTACTTCACTCTACTCTCTACCATGGCTCTACTTGACACTACTACACACTACTCATGGCTCTACCTGACTCTACTACACTCTACATTGGATCTACCTTGTTGTACTTCACTCTACTACACTCTATTATGGCTCTATTTGACTCTACTTCACTCTACCACACTCTACCATTTCTCTACTTGCCTCTACTTCTGTCTACTACACTCTACCATGGCTCTACTTGGCTCTAATTCAGTCTACTGCACTCTACCATGTCTCTACTTGGCTCTTCTTCACTCTTCTACACTCTACCATGGCTCTGCTTGACTCTACTACACTCTACCATGGATCTACTCGGCTCTACTTCTCTCTACTACAACCTACCATGGCTCTATTTGACTCTACTTCATTCTACCATGACTCTACTTGGCTCTACTTCACTACACTCCTCCATGACTCTATAGTCTACCATGGCTCTACTTGGGTCTACTGCTCTACTTCACTCTACTACTCTCTACCATGGCTCTACTTGTCTCTACTACACATTACCATGGCTCTACCTGACTCTACTACACTCTAAATTGGATCTACCTTGTTGTACTTCACTCTACTACACTCTATCATGGCTCTATTTGACTCTACTTCACTCTACCACACTCTACCATTTCTCTACTTGACTCTACTTCAGTCTACTACGCTCTACCATTGCTCTACTTGGCTCTACTTCACTCTACTACAACCTACCATGGCTCTACTTGACTCTACTTCACTCTTCCATGGCTGTACTTGACTCTACTTCACTACACTCCTCCATGGCTCTATACTCTACCACAGCTCTACTTGGGTCTACTGCTCTCCTTCACTCTACTCTCTACCATGGCTCTACTTGACTCTACTACGCACTACCATGGCTCTACCTGACTCTATTTCACTCTACATTGGATCTACCTTGTTGTACTTCACTCTACTACACTCTATCATGGCTCTATGTGACTCTACTTCACTCTACCACACTCTACCATTTCTCTACTTTGCTCTACTTCAGTCTACTACACTCTACCATGGCTCTACTTGGTTCTACTTCACTCTTCTACACTCTACCATGTCTCTAATTGACTCTACTACACTCTACCCTGGCTCTACTTGGCTCTACTTCACTCTAGTACACTCTACCATGGCTCTACTTGGCTCTACTTTACTCTACTACACTCTACCTTGGCTTTACTCGGCTCTACTTCGCTCTACTACAACCTACCATGGCTGTACTTGACTCTACTTCATTTTACCATGACTCTACTTGGCTCTACTTCACTACACTCCTCCATGACTCTATAGTCTACCATGGTTCTACTTGGGTCTACTGCTCTACTTCACTCTACTATTCTCTATCATGGCTCTACTTGACTCTACTACACACTTTCATTGCTCTACCTGACTCTACTACACTCTACATTGGATCTACCTTGTTGTACTTCACTCTACTACACTCTATGATGGCTCTATTTGACTCTACTTCACTCTACCGCATTCTAACATTTCTCTACTTGGCTCTACTTCAGTCTACTACACTCTACCATGGTTGTACTTGGGTCTACTTCAGTCTACTACACTCTACCATGTCTCTACTTGGCTCTACTTCAATCTTCTGCACTCTACCATGGCTCTACTTCACTTTACTACACTCTACCCTGGCTCTACTTGGCTCTACTTCACTCTAGTACACTCTACCATGGCTCTACTTGGCTCTACTTCACTCTACTACAACCTACCATGGCTCTACTTGACTCTACTTCACTCTTCCATGGCTATACTTGGCTCTACTTCACTACACTCCTTCTTGGCTCTATACTCTACCACGGCTCTACTTGGGTCTACTGCTCTCCTTCACTCTACTCTCTACCATGGCTCTACTTGACTCTACTACGCACTACCATGGCTCTACCTGACTCTATTTCACTCTACATTGGATCTACCTTGTTGTACTTCACTCTACTACACTCTATCATGGCTCTATTTGACTCTACTTCACTCTACCACACTCTACCATTTCTCTACTTGGCTCTACTTCTGTCTACTACACTCTACCATGGCTCTACTTGGCTCTACTTCAGTCTACTACACTCTACCATGTTTCTACTTGGCTCTACTTCACTCTAGTGCACTCTTCCATGGCTCTACTCCGCTCTACTTCACTCAACTACAACCTACCATAGCTCTACTTGACTCTACTTCACTCTACCATGGCTCTACTTGGCTCTACTTCACTACACTCCTCCATGGCTCTATACTCTAACATAGCTCTACTTGGGTCTACTTCTCTACTTCACTCTACTCTCTAGCATGGCTATACTTGACTCTACTACACACTACCATGGCTCTACCTGTCTCTACTACACTCTACATTGGATCTACCTTGTTGTACTTCACTCTACTACACTCTATCATGGCTCTATTTGATTCTACTTTACTCTACCACACTCTACCATTTCTACACTCTACCATGGCTCTAATTGACTCTACTACACTCTACCCTGGCTCTACTTGGCTCTATTTCACTCTAGTACACTCTACCATGGCTCTACTTGGCTCTACTTTACTGTACTACACTCTACCATGGCTCTACTCGGCTCTACTTCACTCTACTACCACCTACCATGACTCTACTTGACTCTACTTTACTCTACCATGGCTCTACTTGGCTCTACTTCACTACACTCCTCTATGGCTCTATACCCTACCATGGCTCTACATGGGTCTACTGTTCTACTTCACTCTACTACTCTCTACAATGGCTCTACTTGACTCTACTACACACTACCATGGCTCTACCTGACTCTACTACACTCTACATTGGATCTATCTTGTTGTACTTTACTCTACTACACTCTATCATCGCTCTATTTGACTCTACTTCACTCTACCACAGTCTACCATTTCACTACTTGGCTCTACTTCAGTCTACTACACTCTACCATTGCTCTACTTGGCTCTACTTCAGTCTACTACACTCTACCATGTCTCCACTTGGCTCTACTTCACTCTAGTGTACCCTTCCATGGCTCTACTCCACTCTACTTCACTCAACTACAACCTACCATGGCTCTACTTGACTCTACTTCACTCTACCATGGCTCTACTTGGCTCAACTTCACTACACTCCTCCATGGCTCTATACTCTAACATGGCTCTACTTGGGTCTACTTCTCTACTTCACTCTACTCTCTACCATGGCTATACTTGACTCTACTACACACTACCATGGCTCTACCTGACTCTACTACACTCTACATTGGATCTACCTTGTTGTACTTCACTCTACTACACTCTATCATAGCTCTATTTGATTCTACTTCACTCTACCACACTCTACCATTTCTCTACTTGGCTCTCCTTCAGTCTACTACACTCTACCATGGCTCTACATGGCTCTACTTCAGTCTACTGCACTCTACCATGTCTCTACTTGGCTCTTCTTCACTCTTCTACACTCTACCATGGCTCTACTTGACTCTACTACACTCTACCCTGGATCTACTTGACACTACTTCACTCTAGTACACTCTACCATCGCTCTACTTGGCTCTACTTCACACTACTACACTCTACCATGGCTCTACTCGGCTCTACTTCTCTCTACTACAACCTACCATGGCTCTACTTAACTCTACTTCATTCTACCATGACTCTACTTGGCTCTACTTCACTACACTCCTCCATGACTCTATAGTCTACCATGGTTCTACTTGGGTCTACTGCTCTACTTCACTCTACTATTCTCTACCATGGCTCTACTTGACTCTACTACACACTACCATTGATCTACCTGACTCTACTACACTCTACATTGGATCTACCTTGTTGTACTTCACTCTACTACACTCTATCATGGCTCTATTTGACTCTACTTCACTCTACCACACTCTACCATTTCTCTACTTGGCTCTACTTCAGTCTACTACACTCTACCATTGCTCTACTTGGCTCTACTTCAGTCTACTACACTCTACCATGTGTCCACTTGGCTCTACTTCACTCTACTACACCCTACCATGGCTCTACTTGACTCTACTACACTCTACCATGGCTCTACTTGGCTCTACTTCAATCTAGCACACTCTACCATTGCTCTACATGGCTCTACTTTACTCTACTGCACTCTACCATGGCTCTGCTCGGCTCTACTTCACTCTACTACAACATACAATGGCTCTACTTGACTCTACTTCACTCTACAATGACTCTACTTGGCTCTACTTCACTACACTCCTCCATGACTCTATACTCTACCATGGCTCTACTTGGTTCTACTACTCTACTTCACTCTACTACTCTCTACCATGGCTCTACTTGACTCTACTACACACTACCATGGCTCTACCTGACTCTACTACACTCTACATTGGATCTACCCTGTTGTACTTCACTCTACTACACTCTAACACGGCTCTATTTGACTCTACTTCACTCTACCACACTCTACCATTTCTGTACTTCGCTCTACTTCAGTCTACCACGCTCTACCATTGCTCTACTTGGCTCTACTTCAGTCTACTACACTCTACCATGTCTCTACTTGGCTCTACTTCACTCTTCTGCACTCTACCATGGCTCTACTTCACTCTACTACACTCTACCCTGGCTCTACTTGGCTCTACTTCACTCTAGTACACTCTACCATGGCTCTACTTGGCTCTACTTCACTCTACTACAACCTACCATGGCTCTACTTGACTCTACTTCACTCTTCCATGGCTATACTTGGCTTTACTTCACTACACTCCTCCATGGCTCTATACTCTACCACGGCTCTACTTGGGTCTACTGCTCTCCTTCACTCTACTCTCTACCATGGCTCTACTTGACTCTACTACGCACTACCATGGCTCTAACTGACTCTATTTCACTCTACATTGGATCTACCTTGTTGTACTTCACTCTACTACACTCCATCATGGCTCTATTTGATTCTACTTCACTCTACCACACTCTACCATTTCTCTACTTGGCTCTACTTCAGTCTACTACACTCTACCATGGCTCTACTTGGCTCTACTTCAGTCTACTACACTCTACCATGTTTCTACTTGGCTCTACTTCACTCTTCTACACTCTACCATGGCTCTAATTGACTCTACTACACTCTACCCTGGCTCTACTTGGCTCTACTTCACTCTAGTACACTCTACCATGGCTCTACTTGGCTCTACTTTACTCTACTACACTCTACCATGGCTCTACTCGGCTCTACTTTACTCTACTACCACCTACCATGACTCTACTTGACTCTACTTTACTCTACCATGGCTCTACTTGGCTCTACTTCACTACACGCCTCTATGGCTCTATACCCTACCATGGCTCTACATGGGTCTACTGCTCTACTTCACTCTACTACTCTCTACAATGGCTCTACTTGACTCTACTACACACTACCATGGCTCTACCTGACTCTACTACACTCTACATTGGATCTATCTTGTTGTACTTTACTCTACTACACTCTATCATCGCTCTATTTGACTCTACTTCACTCTACCACAGTCTACCATTTCACTACTTGGCTCTACTTCAGTCTGCTACACTCTATCATTGCTCTACTTGGCTCTACTTCAGTCTACTACACTCTACCTTGTCTCCACTTGGCTCTACTTCACTCTAGTGCAGTCTTCCATGGCTCTACTCCGCTCTACTTCACTCAACTACAACCTACCATGGCTCTACTTGACTCTACTTCACTCTACCATGGCTCTACTTGGCTCTACTTCACTACACTCCTCCATGGCTCTATACCCTAACATAGCTCTACTTGGGTCTACTTCTCTACTTCACTCTACTCTCTACCATGGCTATACTTGACTCTACTACACACTACCATGGCTCTACCTGACTCTACTACACTCTACATTGGATCTACCTTGTTGTACTTCACTCTACTACACTCTATCATGGCTCTATTTGATTCTACTTCACTCTACCACACTCTACCATTTCTCTACTTGGCTCTCCTTCAGTCTACTACACTCTACCATGGCTCTACATTTCTCTACTTCAGTCTACTGCACTCTACCATGTCTCTACTTGGCTCTTCTTCACTCTTCTACACTCTACCATGGCTCTACTTGACTCTACTACACTCTACCCTGGATCTACTTGACACTACTTCACTCTAGTACACTCTACCATCGCTCTACTTGGCTCTACTTCACTCTACTACACTCTACCATGGCTCTACTCGGCTCTACTTCTCTCTACTACAACCTACCATGGCTCTATTTGACTCTACTTCATTCTACCATGACTCTACTTGTCTCTACTTCACTACACTCCTCCATGACTCTATAGTCTACCATGGTTCTACTTGGGTCTACTGCTCTACTTCACTCTACTCTCTACCATGGCTATACTTGACTCTACTACACACTACCACGGCTCTACCTGACTCTACTTCACTCTACCATACTCTACCATTTCTATACTTGGCTCTACTTCAGTCTACTACACTCTACCATTGCTGTACTTGGCTCTACTTCAGTCTACTGCACCCTACCATGTCTCCACTTGGCTCTACTTCAGTCTACTACACTCTACCATGGCTCTACTTGACTCTACTACACTCTACCATGGCTCTACTTGGCTCTACTTCAATCTAGCACACTCTATCATTGCTCTACTTGGCTCTACTTCACTCTACTACACTCTACCATGGCTCTGCTCGGCTCTACTTCACTCTACTACAACCTACAATGGCTCTTCTTGACTCTACTTCACTCTACCATGACTCTACTTGGCTCTACTGCACTACACTCCTCCATGACTCTATACTCTACCAAGGCTCTTCTTGGGTCTACTGTTCTACTTCACTCTACTACTCTCTACCATGGCTCTACTTGACTCTACTACACACTACGTACCATGGCTCTATCTGACTCTACTACACTCTACATTGGATCTACCTTGTTGTACTTCACTCTACTACACTCTATCATGGCTCTATTTGACTCTACTTCACTCTACTGCATTCTAACATTTCTCTACTTGGCTCTACTTCAGTCTACTACACTCTACCATGGCTCTACTTGGGTCTACTTCAGTCTACTACACTCTACCATGTCTCTACTTGGCTCTACTTCACTCTTCTACACTCTACCATGGCTCTACTGGACTCTACTACCATCTACCCTGGATCTGCTTGGCTCTACTTAACTCTTGTACACTCTACCATTCCTCTACTTGCTTCTACTTCACTCTACTACACTCTACCATGGTTCTACTCGGCTCTACTTCACTCTACTACAACCTACCATGGCTATACTTGACTCTACTTCACTCTACCATGGCTCAACTTGGGTCTACTTCACTACACTCCTCCATGGCTCTATACTCTACCATGGCTCTACTTGGTTCTACTACTCTACTTCACTCTACTACTCTCTACCATGGCTCTACTTGACTCTACTACGCACTACCATGGCTCTACCTGACTCTACTACACTCTACATTGGATCTACCTTGTTGTACTTCACTCTACTACACTCTATCAATGCTCTATTTGACTCTACTTCACTCTACCACACTCTACCATTTCTCTACTTCGCTCTACTTCAGTCTACTACACTCTACCATGGCTCTACTTGGCTCTACTTCAGTCTACTACACTCTACCATGGCTCTACTTGGCTCTACTTCACTCTTCTGCATTCTACCATGGCTCTACTTCACTCTACTACACTCTACCCTGGCTCTACTTGGCTCTACTTCACTCTACTACACTCTACCATGGCTCTACTTTGCTCTACTTCACACTACTACACTCTACCATGGCTCTACTTGGTTCTACTTCACTCTACTACACCCTACCATGGCTCTACTTGACTCTACTTCAATCTACCATGGCTCTACTTGGGTCTACTTCACTACACTCCTCCATGAGTCTATACTCTACCATGGCTCTACTTGGTTCTACTACTCTACTTCACTCTACTACTCTCTAACATGGCTCTACTTGACTCTACTACACACTACCATGGCTCTACCTGACTCTACTACACTCTACATTGGATCTACCTTGTTGTACTTCACTCTACTACACTCTATCAATGCTCTATTTGACTCTACTTCACTCTACCACACTCTACCATTTCTCTACTTCGCTCTACTTCAGTCTACTACACTCTACCATGGCTCTACTTGGCTCTACTTCAGTCTACTACACTCTACCATGGCTCTACTTGGCTCTACTTCACTCTTCTGCACTCTACCATGGCTCTACTTCACTCTACTACACTCTACCCTGGCTCTACTTGGCTCTACTTTACTCTAGTACACTCTACCATGGCTCTACTTTGCTCTACTTCACACTACTACACTCTACCATGGCTCTACTTGGTTCTACTTCACTCTACTACACCCTACCATGACTCTACCTGACTATACTTCACTCTACCATGACTCTACCTGGCTCTACTTCATTACACACCTCCATGGCTCTTTACTCTACGATGGCTATACTTTTGTCTACAGCTCTACTTCACTCTACTACTCTCTACCATGGCTCTACTTGACTCTACTACACACTACCATGGCTCTACCTGACTCTACTACACTCTACATTTGATCTACCTTGTTGTACTTCACTCTACTACACTCTATCATGGCTCTATTTGACTCTACTTCACTCTACCACACTCTACCATTTCTCTAATTGGCTCTACTTCAGTCTACTACCCTCTACGATGGCTCTACTTGGCTCTACTTCAGTCTACTACACTCTACCATGTTTCTACTTGGCTCTACTTCACTCTTCTACACTCTACCATGGCTCTAATTGACTCTACTACACTCTACCCTGGCTCTACTTGGCTCTACTTCACTCTAGTACACTCTACCATTGCTCTACTTGGCTCTACTTTACTCTACCATGGACCTACTTGGCTCTATTTCACAACACTCTTCCAAGGCTCTATACTCTACCTTGGCTCTAATTGGGTCTACTACTCTACTTCACTCTACTCTCTACCATGGCTCTTCTTGACTCTACTACCCACTACCATGGCTCTACCTGACTCTACTACACTCTACATTGGATCTACCTTGTTGTACTTCACTCTACTACACTCTGTCATGTCTCTATTTGACTCTACTTCACTCTACCACACTCTACCATTTCTCTACTTGGTTCAATTTCAGTGTACTACACTCTACCATGGCTCTACTTGGCTCTACTTCAGTCTACTACACTCTACCATGGCTCTACTTGGCTCTACTTCACTCTTCTACACTCTACCATGGCTCTACTTCACTCTACTACATTCCACCCTGGCTCTACTTGGCTCTACTTCACTCTAGTAAACTCTACCATGTCTCTACTACACTCTACTTCACTCTACTACACTCTACCATGGCTCTACTCAGCTCTACTTCACTCTACTACAGCCTACCATGGCTCTACTTGACTCTACTTCACTCTACCATGGATCTACTTGGCTCTATTTCACAACACTCCTCCAAGGCTCTATACTCTTCCTTGGCTCTAATTGGGTCTACTACTCTACTTCACTCTACTCTCTACCATGGCTCTTCTTGACCCTACTACACACCACCATGGCTCTACCTGACTCTACTACACTCTACATTGGATCCACCTTGTTGAACCTCACTCTACTACACTCTGTCATGTCTCTATTTGACTCTACTTCACTCTACCACACTCTACCATTTCTCTACTTGGCTCTACTTCAGTGTACTACACTCTACCATGGCTGTACTTGGCTCTACTTCAGTCTACTACACTCTACCATGTCTCTACTTGGCTCTACTTCACTCTTCTACTCTCTACCATGACTCTACTTCACTCTACTACACTCTACTTTGGCACTACTTGGCTCTACTTCACTCTAGTACACACTACCATGGCTATACTTGGCTCTACTTCACTCTACTACACTCAACCATGGCTATACTCGGCTCTACTTCAATCTACTCCCACCTACCATGGCTCTACTTGACTCTACTTCACTCTACCATGACTCTACTTGGCTCTACTTCACTGCACTCCTCCATGGCTCTATACTCTACCATGGCTCTACTTCGGTCTACTGATCTACTTCACTCTACTACTCTCTACCATGGCTCTACTTGACTCTACTACACACTACCATCGCTCAATCTGACTCTACTACACTCTACATTGGGTCTACCTTGTTGTACTTCACTATACTACACTGTATCATGGCTCTATTTCACTCTACTTCACTCTACCACACTCTACCATTTCTCTACTTGGTTCTACTTCAGTCTACTACACTCTACCATGGCTCTACTTGGCTCTACTTCAGTCTACTACACTCTACCCTGGCTCTACTTGGCTCTACTTCACTCTACTACACTCTACCATGGCTCTACTCGGCTCTACTTCACTCTATACTACAACCTACCATGGCTCTACTTGACTCTACTTCACTCTACCATGGCTCTACTTGGCTCTATTTCACTACACTCCTCAATGGCTCTATACTCTTCCATGACTCTAGTTGGGTTTACTGCTCTACTTCACTCTATTACTCTCTACCATTGCTCTACTTGACTCTACTACGCACTACCATGGCTCTACCTGACTCTATTTCACTCTACATTGGATCTACCTTGTTGTACTTCACTCTACTACACTCTATCATGGCTCTATTTGACACTACTTCACTCTACCACACTCTACCATTTCTCTACTTGGCTCTACTTCAGTCTACTACACTCTACCATGGCTCAACTTGGCTCTACTTCAGTCTACTACACTCTACCGTGTCTCTACTTGGCTCTACTTCACTCTTCTACACTCTACCATGGCTATAATTGACTCTATTTCACTCTACCCTGGCTCTACTTGGCTCTACTTCAGTCTACTACACTCTACCATGTCTCCACTTTGCTCTACTTCACTCTAGTACACTCTACCATGGCTCTACTCCGCTCTACTTCACTCAACTACAACCTACCATGGCTCTACTAGACTCTACTTCACTCTACCATGGCTCTACTTGGCTCTACTTCACTACACTCCTCCATGGCTCTATACTCTAACATGGCTCTACTTGGGTCTACTGCTCTACTTCACTCTACTCTCTACCATGGCTATACTTGACTCTACTACACACTACCACGGCTCTACCTGACTCTACTACACTCTACATTGGATCTACCTTGTTGTACTTCACTCTACTACACTCTATCATGGCTCTATTTGACTCTACTTCACTCTACCACACTCTACCATTTCTCTACTTGGCTCTACTTCAGTCTACTACACTCTACCATGGCTCTACTTGGCTCTACTTCAGTCTACTGCACTCTACCATTTCTCTACTTGGCTCTTCTTCACTCTCCTACACTCTACCATGTCTCTACTTGACTCTACTACACTCTACTCTGGATCTACTTGACACGACTTCACTCTAGTACACTCTACCATCGCTCTACTTGGCTCTACTTCACTCTACTACTCTCTACCATGGCTCTACTCGGCTCTACTTCTCTCTACTACAACCTACCATGGCTCTACTTGACTCTACTTCATTCTACCATGACTCTACTTCGCTCTTCTTCACTACACTCCTCCATGACTCTATAGTCTACCATGGCTCTACTTGGGTCTACTGCTCTACTTCACTCTACTGCTCTCTACCATGGCTCTACTTGACTCTACTACACACTACCATGGCTCTACCTGACTCTACTACACTCTAAATTGGATCTACCTTGTTGTACTTCACTCTACTACACTCTATCATGGCTCTGTTTGACTCTACTTCACTCTACCACACTCTACCATTTCTCTACTTGGCTCTACATCAGTCTACTACGCTCTACCATTGCTCTACTTGGCTCTACTTCAGTCTACTACACTCTACCATGTCTCTACTTGGCTCTACTTCACTCTTCTACACTCTACCATGGCTCTACTTCACTCTACTACACTCTACCCTGGCTCTACTTGGCTCTACTTGGCTCTACTTCACTCTAGTACACTCTACCAAGGCTCAACTCTGCTCTACTTCACTCTACTACAACCTACCATGGCTCTACTTGACTCTACTTCACTCTTCCATGGCTCTACTTGGCTCTACTTCACTACACTCCTCCATGGCTCTATACTCTACCACGGCTCTACTTGGGTCTACTGCTCTCCTTCACTCTACTCTCTACCATGGCTCTACTTGACTCTACTACGCACTACCATGGCTCTACCTGACTCTATTTCACTCTACATTGCATCTACCTTGTTATACTTCACTCTACTACACTCTATCATAGCTCTATTTGACTCTACTTCACTCTACCACACTCTACCATTTCTATACTTAGCTCTACTTCAGTCTACTACACTGTACCATGGCTCTACTTGGCTCTACTTCAGTCTACTACACTCTACCATTTCTCTACTTTGCTCTACTTCACTCTTCTGCACTCTACCATGGCTCTAATTGACTCTACTACACTCTAGCCTGGCTCTACTTGGCTCTACTTCACTCTAGTACACTCTACCATGACTCAACTTGGCTCTACTTTACTCTACTACACTCTACCATTGCTCTACTCGGCTCTACTTCACTCTACTACAACCTACCATGACTCTACTTGACTCTACTTTACTCTACCATGGCTCTACTTGGCTCTACTTCACTACACTCCTCCATGGTTCTATACCTTACCATGGCTCTACTTGGGTCTACTGCTCTACTTCACTCTACTACTCTCTACCATGACTCTACTTGACTCTACTACACACTACCATTGCTCTACCTGACTCTACTACACTCTACATTGGATCTACCTTGTTGTACTTCACTCTACTACACTCTATCATGCTTCTATTTGACTCTACTTCACTCTACCACACTCTACCATTTCTCTACTTGGCTCTACTTCAGTCTGCTACACTCTACCATTGCTCTCCTTGGCTCTACTTCAGTCTACTACACTCTACCATGTCTCCACTTGGCTCTACTTCACTTTACTACACTCTACCATGGCTCTACTTGACTCTACTTCACTCTACTACAACATACAATGGCTCTACTTGACTCTACTTCACTCTACCATGACTCTACTTGGCTCTACTTCACTACACTCCTCCATGACTCTATAGTCTACCATGGTTCTACTTGGGTCTACTGCTCTACTTCACTCTACTATTCTCTACCATGGCTCTACTTGACTCAACCACACACTACCATGGCTCTACCTGACTCTACTACACTCTACATTGGATCTACCTTGTTGTACTTCAGTCTACTACACTCTATCATGGCTCTATTTGACTCTACTTCACTCTTCCGCATTCTAACATTTCTCTACTTGGCTCTACTTCAGTCTACTACACTCTACCATGGCTCTACTTGGGTCTACTTCAGTCTACTACACTCTACCATGTCTCTACTTGGCTCTACTTCACTCTTCTTCACTCTACCATGGCTCTACTTCACTCCTCTACACTCTACCCTGGCTCTATACTTGGCTCTATTCACTGTAGTACACTCTACCATGGCTCAACTTGGCTCTACTTCACACTACTACACTCTACTATGGCTCTACTTGGTTCTACTTCACTCTACTACACCCTACCATGGCTCTACTTGACTCTACTTCACTCTACCATGGCTCTACCTGACTCTACTTCACTACACTCCTCCATGGCTCTTTACTCTACGATGGCTCTCCTTTGATCTACAGCTCTACTTCACTATACTACTCTCTACCATGGCTCTACTTGACTCTACTACACACTACCATGGCTCTACCTGACTCTACTACACTCCACATTTGATCTACCTTGTTGTACTTCACTCTACTACACTCTATCATGGTCTATGTGACTCTACTTACCTCTACCACACTCTACCATTTCTCTAATTAGCTCTACTTCAGCCTACTACACTCTACCATGGCTCTACTTGGCTCTACTTCAGTCTACTACACTCTACCAAGGCTCTACTTGACTCTACTTCACTCTTCTGCACTCTACCATGGCTCTACTTCACTCTACTACATTCCACCCTGGCTCTACTTGGCTCTACTTCACTCTAGTACACTCTACCATGTCTCTACTACACTCTACTTCACTCTACTACACTCTACCATGGCTCTACTCGGCTCTACTTCACTCTACTACAACCTACCATGGCTCTACTTGACTCTACTTCACTCTACCATGGCTCTACTTGGCTCTACTTCACTCTACCATGGATCTACTTGGCTCTATTCCACAACACTCCTCCAAGGCTCTATACTCTACCTTGGCTCTAATTGGGTCTACTACTCTACTTCACTCTACTCTCTACCATTGCTCTTCTTGACTCTACTACACACTACCATCGCTCTACCTGACTCTACTACACTCTACATTGGATCTACCTTGTTGTACTTCACTCTACTACACTCTGTCATGTCTCTATTTGACTCTACTTCACTCTACCACACTCTACCATTTCTCTACTTGGCTCTACTTCAGTGTACTACACTCTACCATGGCTGTACTTGGCTCTACTTCAGTCTACTACACACTACCATGTCTCTACTTGGCTCTACTTCACTCTTCTACTCTCTACCATGACTCTACTTCACTCTACTACACTCTACCTTGGCTCTACTTGGCTCTACTTCACTCTAGTACACACTACCATGGCTATACTCGGCTCTATACTTCACTCTACTACACTCTACCATGGCTCTACTCGGCTCTACTTCACTCTACTACAACCTACCATGGCTCTATTTGACTCTACTTCACTCTACCGTGGCTCTACCTGGCTCTACTTCACTACACTCCTCCATGGCTCTATACTCTACCATGGCTCTACTTGGGTCTACTGCTCTACTTCACTCTACTACTCTCTATAATGGCTCTACTTGACTCTACTACACACTACCATGGCTCTACCTGACTCTACTACACTCTACATTGGATCTACCTTGTTGTACTTCACTCTACTACACTCTATCATGGCTCTATTTGACTCTACTTCACTCTACCACACTCTACCATTTCTCTAATTGGCTCTACTTCAGTCTACTACACTCTATCATGGCTCTACTTGGCTCTACTTCAGTCTACTACAATCTAGCATGGCTCTACATGGCTCTACTTCACTCTTCTACACTCTACCATGGCTCTACTTCACTCTACTACACTCTACCCTGGCTCTACTTAGCTCTACTTCACTCTAGTACACTCTACCATGGCTCTACGTGGCTCTACTACACTCTACTACACTCTACCATGGCTCTACTTGGCTCTACTTCACTCTTCTACACTCTACCATGGCTCTACTTCACTCTACTACATTCCTCCCTGGCTCTACTTGGCTCTACTTCACTCTAGTACACTCTACCAAGTCTCTACTACACTCTACTTCACTCTACTACACTCTACCATGGCTCTACTCGGCTCTACTTCACTCTACTACAACCTACCATGGCTCTACTTGACTCTACTTCACTCTACCATGGATCTACTTGGCTCTATTTCACAACACTCCTCCAAGGCTCTATACTCTACCTTGGCTCTAATTGGGTCTACTACTCTACTTCACTCTACTCTCTACCATGGCTCTTCTTGACTCTACTACACACTACCATGGCTCTACCTGACTCTACTACACTCTACATTGGATCTACCTTGTTGTACTTCACTCTACTACACTCTGTCGTGTCTCTATTTGACTCTACTTCACTATACCACACTCTACCATTTCTCTACTAGGCTCTACTTCAGTGTACTACACTCTAACATGGCTGTACTTGGCTCTACTTCAGTCTACTACACTCTACCATGTCTCTTCTTGGCTCTACTTCACTCTTCTACTCTCTACCATGACTCTACTTCACTCTACTACACTCTACCCTGGCTCTACTTGGCTCTACTTCACTCTAGTACACACTACCATGGCTATACTCGGCTCTACTTCACTCTACTACACTCTACCATGGCTCTACTCAGCTCTACTTCACTCTACTACAACCTACCATGGCTCTATTTGACTCTACTTCACTCTACCGTGGCTCTACTTGGCTCTACTTCACTACACTCCTCCATGGCTCTATACTCTACCATGGCTCTACTTGGATCTACTGCTCTACTTCACTCTACTACTCTCTACAATGGCTCTACTTGACTCTACTACACACTACCATGGCTCTACCTGACTCTACTACACTCTACATTGGATCTACCTTGTTGTACTTCACTCTACTATACTCTATCATGGCTATATTTGACTCTACTTCACTCTACCACACTCTACCATTTCTCTACTTGGCTCTACTTCAGTCTACTACACTCTATCATGGCTCTACTTGGCTCTACTTCAGTCTACTACAATCTAGCATGGCTCTACTTGGCTCTACTTCACTCTTCTACACTCTACCATGGCTCTACTTCACTCTACTACACTCTACCCTGGCTCTACTTGGCTCTACTTCACTCTAGTACTCTCTACCATGGCTCTAATTGGCTCTACTTCACTCTAATACGCTCTACAATGGCTCTACTCGGCTCTACTTCACTCTACTACAATCTACGATGGCTCTACTTGACTGTACTTCACTCTACCATGGCTGTACTTGGCTCTACTTCACTACACACCTCCATGGATCTATACCCTACCATGTTTGTACTTGGGTCTACTGCTGTACTTCACTCTACTACTCTCTACCATGGCTCTACTTGACTCTACTACACACTACCATGGCTCTACCTGACTCTACTGCACTCTACATTGGATCTACCTTGTTGTACTTCACTCTACTACACTCTATCATGGCTCTATTTGACTCTACTTCACTCTACCACACTCTACCATTTCTCTTCTTGGTTCTACTTCAGTCTACTACAATCTACCATGGCTCTACTTGGCTCTACTTCAGTTTACTACACTCTATCATAGCTATACTTGGCTCTACTTCACTCTTCTACACTCTACCATGGCTCTACTTCACTCTACTACACTCTATCCTAGCTCTACTTGGCTCTTCTTCACTCTAGTACACTCTACCATTTCTCTACTTGGCTCTACTTCAGTCTACTACACTCTACCATGGCTCTACTTAGCTCTACTTCAGTCTACTACACTCTACCATGTCTCTACTTTGCTCTACTTCACTCATCTACACTCTACCCTGGCTCTACTTGGCTCTACTCCACTCTAGTACACTCTACCATGGCTCTACTTGGCTCTACTTCACTCTACTACACTCTACCATGGCTATACTTGGCTCTACTTCACTCTACTACAACCTACCATGGCTCTACTTGACTCTACTTCACTCTACCATGGCTCTACTTGGCTCTACTTCACTACACTCCTCCATGGCTCTATACTCTACCATGGCTCTACTTGGATCTACTGCTCTACTTCACTCTACTTCTCTCTACCATGGCTTTACTTGACTCTACTACAAACTACCACGGCTCTACCTGACTCTACTACACTCTACGTTGGATCTACCTTCTTGTACTTCACTCTACTACACTCTATCATGGCTCTATTTGACTCTACTTCACTCTACCACACTCTACCATTTCTCTTCTTGGCTCTACTTCACTCTACTACAATCTACCATGGCTCTACTTGGCTCTACTTCAGTTTACTACAGTCTATCATAGCTATACTTGGCTCTACTTCACTCTTCTACACTCTACCATGGTTCTACTTCACTCTACTACACTCTATCCTAGCTCTACTTGGCTCTTATTCACTCTAGTACACTCTACCATTTCTCTACTTGGCTCTACTTCAGTCTACTACACTCTACCATGGCTCTACTTGGCTTTACTTCAGTCTACTACACTCTACCATGTCTCTACTTGGCTCTACTTCACTCTTCTACACTCTACCCTGGCTCTACTTGGCTCTACTCCACTCTAGTACACTCTACCATGGCTCTACTTGGCTCTACTTCACTCTACTACACTCTACCATGGCTCTACTCGGCTCTACTTCACTCTACTACAACCTACCATGGCTCTACTTGACTCTACTTCACTCTACCATGGCTCTACTTGGCTCTACTTCACTACACTCCTCCATGGCTCTATACTCTATCATGGCTCTACTTGGATCTACTGCTCTACTTCACTCTACTTCTCTCTACCATGACTTTACTTGACTCTACTACAAACTACCACGGCTCTACCTGACTCTACTACACTCTACGTTGGATCTACCTTGTTGTACTTCACTCTACTACACTCTATCATGGCTCTATTTGACTCTACTTCACTCTACCACACTCTACCATTTCTCTACTTGGCTCTACTTCAGTCTACTACACTCTGACATGGCTCTACTTGGCTCTTCTTCAGTGTACTACACTCTACCATGCCTCTACTTGGCTCTACTTCACTCTTCTACACTCTACCATGGCTCTACTTCACTCTACTACACTCTACCCTGGCTCTAATTGGCTCTACTTCACTCTAGTACACTCTACTACAATCTACCCTGGCTCTAATTGGCTCTACTTCACTCTAGTACACTCTACCATAGCTCTACTTGGCTCTACTTGACTCTACTACACTCTACCATGGCTCTACTCGGCTCTATTTCACCTTACTACAACCTACCATGGCTCTACTTGACTCTACTTCACTCTACCATGGCTCTACTTGGCTCTACTTCACTACACTCCTCCATCGCTCTATACTCTACCATGGCTCTACTTGGGTTTACTGCTCTACTTCACTCGACTACTCTCTACCATGGCTCTACTTGACTCTACTACACACAACCATGGCTCTACCTGACTCTACTACACTCTACATTGGATCTACCTTGTTGTACTTCACTCTACTACACTCTATCATGGCTCTATTTGACTCTACTTCACTCTACCACATTCTACCATTTCTCTACTTGGCTCTACTTCAGTCTACTGCAATCTAACATGGCTTTACTTGGCTCTACTTCAGTCTACTACACTCTACCATGGCTCTACTTGGTTCTACTTCACTCTTCTACACTCTACCATGGCTCTACTTCACTCTACTACACTCTACCCTGGCTCTACTTAGCTCTACTTCACTCTAGTACACTCTACCATGGCTCTACTGGGCTCTACTTCACTCTACTACACTATACCATGGCTCTACTCGGCTCTACTTCACTCTACTGCAACCTACCATGGCTCTACTTTACTCTACTTCCCTCTACCATGGCTCTACTTGGCTCTACTTCACTACACTCCTCCATGGCTCTATACTCTACCATGACTCTACTTGGGTCTACTGCTCTACTTCATTCTATTACTCTGTACCATAGCTCTACTTGACTCTACTACACACTACCATTCCTCTACCTGACTCTTCTACACTCTACATTGGATCTACCTTGTTGTACTTCACTCTACTACACTCTATCATGGCTCTATTTGACTCTACTTCACTCTACCACATTCTACCATTTCTCTACTTGGCTCCACTTCAGACTACTACACTCTACCATGGCTCTACTTGGCTATACTTCAGTCTACTACACTCTACCATGGCTCTAGTTTGCTCTACTTCACTCTTCTACACTCTACCATGGTTCTACTTCACTCTACTACACTCTACCCTGGTTCTACTTGGCTGTACTTGCCTCTAGTTCACTCTATCATGGCTCTACGCGGCTCTACTTCACTCTACTACAACCTACCATGGATCTACTTAACTCTACTTCACTCTACCATGGCTTTACTTGGCTCTATTTCACTACACTCCTCCATGGCTCTATAGTCTACCATGACTCTACTTGGGTTTACTGCTCTATTTCACTCTACTACTCTCTACCATTGCTCTACTTCCCTCTACTACACACTACCATGGCTCTACCTGACTCTACTACACTCTACATTGGATCTACCTTGTTGTACTTCACTCTACTACACTCTATCATGGCTCTATTTGACTCTACTTCACTCTACCACACTCTACCATTTCTCTACTTGGCTCTACTTCAATCTACTACACTCTACCATGGCTCTACTTCGCTCTACTTCAGTGTACTACACTCTACCATGTCTCTACTTGGCTCTACTTCACTCTTCTACACTCTACCATGGCTCTGCTTCACTCTATTACACTCTACACTGGCTCTACTTGGCTCTACTTCACTGTACTACACTCTATCATGGCTCTATTTGACTCTACTTCACTCTTCCACACTCTACCATTTCTCTACTTGGCTCTACTTCAGTCTACTACACTCTACCATGACTCTACTTGGCTCTACTTCGGTCTACTACACTCTACCATGTCTCTACTTGGTTCTACTTCACTCTTCTACACTCTACCATGACCCTACTTGACTCTACTACACTCTACCCTGGCTCTACTTTGCTCTACTTCACTCTAGTACACTCTACCATGGCTCTACTGGGCTCTACTTCACTCTACTACACTATACCATGGCTCTACTCGGCTCTACTTCACTCTACTGCAACCTACCATGGCTCTACTTTACTCTACTTCCCTCTACCATGGCTCTACTTGGCTCTACTTCACTACACTCCTCCATGGCTCTATACTCTACCATGACTCTACTTGGGTCTACTGCTCTACTTCATTCTATTACTCTGTACCATAGCTCTACTTGACTCTACTACACACTACCATTCCTCTACCTGACTCTTCTACACTCTACATTGGATCTACCTTGTTGTACTTCACTCTACTACACTCTATCATGGCTCTATTTGACTCTACTTCACTCTACCACATTCTACCATTTCTCTACTTGGCTCCACTTCAGACTACTACACTCTACCATGGCTCTACTTGGCTATACTTCAGTCTACTACACTCTACCATGGCTCTAGTTTGCTCTACTTCACTCTTCTACACTCTACCATGGTTCTACTTCACTCTACTACACTCTACCCTGGTTCTACTTGGCTGTACTTGCCTCTAGTTCACTCTATCATGGCTCTACGCGGCTCTACTTCACTCTACTACAACCTACCATGGATCTACTTAACTCTACTTCACTCTACCATGGCTTTACTTGGCTCTATTTCACTACACTCCTCCATGGCTCTATAGTCTACCATGACTCTACTTGGGTTTACTGCTCTATTTCACTCTACTACTCTCTACCATTGCTCTACTTCCCTCTACTACACACTACCATGGCTCTACCTGACTCTACTACACTCTACATTGGATCTACCTTGTTGTACTTCACTCTACTACACTCTATCATGGCTCTATTTGACTCTACTTCACTCTACCACACTCTACCATTTCTCTACTTGGCTCTACTTCAATCTACTACACTCTACCATGGCTCTACTTCGCTCTACTTCAGTGTACTACACTCTACCATGTCTCTACTTGGCTCTACTTCACTCTTCTACACTCTACCATGGCTCTGCTTCACTCTATTACACTCTACACTGGCTCTACTTGGCTCTACTTCACTGTACTACACTCTATCATGGCTCTATTTGACTCTACTTCACTCTTCCACACTCTACCATTTCTCTACTTGGCTCTACTTCAGTCTACTACACTCTACCATGACTCTACTTGGCTCTACTTCGGTCTACTACACTCTACCATGTCTCTACTTGGTTCTACTTCACTCTTCTACACTCTACCATGACCCTACTTGACTCTACTACACTCTACCCTGGCTCTACTTTGCTCTACTTCACTCTAGTACTCTCTACCATGGTTCTACTCGGCTCTACTTCACTCTACTACACTCTACCATGGCTCTACTCGGCTCTACTTCACTCTACTACAACCTACCATGGCTCTACTTGACTCTACTTCACTCAACCATGGCTCTAGTTGGCTCTACTTCACTACACACCTCCATGGCTCTTTACTCTACCATGGCTCTACTTGGGTCTACTGCTCTACTTCAATCTACTACTCTCTACCATGACTCTACTTGACTTTACTACACACTACCATAGCTCTACCTGACTCTACTACACTCTACATTGGATCTACCTTGTTGTACTTCACTCTACTACACTCTATCATGGCTCTATTTGACTCTACTTCACTCTACCACACTCTACCATTTCTCTACTTGGCTCTACTGCAGTCTACTACACTCTACCATGGCTCTACTTGGCTCTACTTCCGTCTACTACACTCTACCATGGCTATACTTTGGCTCTACTTCACTCTTCTACACTCTACCATCGCTCTACTTCACTCTACTACACTCCACCCTGGCTCTACTTGGTTCTACTTCACTCTAGTACACTCTACCATGTCTCTAATAGGCTCTACTTCACTCTACTACACTCTACCATGGCTCTACTCGGCTCTCCTTCACTCTACTACAACCTACCATTGCTCTACTTGACTCTACTTCACTCTACCATGGCTCTACTTGGCTCTACTTCACTACACTCCTCCATGGCTCTCTACTCTACCATGGCTCTACTTGGGTCTACTGCTCTACTTCACTCTACTACTCTCTACCATGGCTCTACTTGACTCAACTACACACTACCATGGTTCTACCTGACTCTACTACACTCTACATTGGATCTACCTTGTTGTACTTCACTCTACTACACTCTATCATGGCTCTATTTGACTCTACTTCACTCTACCACACTCTACCTTTTCTCTACTTGGCTCTAGTTCAGTCTACTACACTCTACCATGGCTCTACTTGGCTCTACATCAGTCTACTACACTCTACCATGGCTCTACTCGGCTCTACTTCACTCTTCTGCACTCTTCCATGGCTCTACTTCACTCTACCACACTCTACACTGGCTCTACTTGGCTCTACTTCACTCTAGTACACTCTACCATGGCTCTACTCGACTCTACTTCACTGTACTACAACCTACCATTGCTCTACTTCACTCTACTTCTCTCTACCATGGCTCTACTTGGCTCTACTTCACTATACTCCTCCATGCCTCTATACTCTACCATGGCTCTACTTGGCTCTACTTCAGTCTACTACACTCTACCGTGGCTCTACTTGGCTCTACTACTCTACTTCACTCTACTCTCTACCATGGCTCTACTTGACTCTACTACACACTACCATGGCTCTAACTGACTCTACTACACTCTACATTGGATCTACCATGTTGCACTTCACTCTACTACACTCTATCATGGCTCTATTTGACTCTACTTGACTCTACCACACTCTACCATTTCTCTACTTGGCACTACTTCAGTCTATACTACACTCTACCATGGCTCTACTTGGCTCTACTTCACTCTTCTACACTCTACCATGGCTCTACTTCACTCTACTACTCTATACCCTGTCTCTACTTGGCTCTACTTCGCTCTAGTACCCTCTACCATGGCTCTACTCGGCTCTACTTCACTCTACTACAACCTACCATGACTCGACTTGACTCTACTTCACTCTAGCATGGCTCTACTTTACTCTACTTCACTATACTCCTCCATGGCTCTATACTCTACCATGACTCTACTTGGGTCTACTGCTCTACTTCACTCTACTACTCTCTACCATGGCTCTACTTGACTCTACTACACACTACCATGGCTCTACCTGACTCTACTACACTCTACATTGGATCTACCATGTTGCACTTCACTCTACTACACTCTCTCATGGCTTTATTTGACTCTACTTGACTCTACCACACTCTACCATTTCTCTACTTGGTACTACTTCAGTCTGCTACACTCTACCATGTCTCTACTTGGCTCTACTTCACTCTTCTACACTCTACCATGGCTCTACTTCACTCTACTACTCTCTACCCTGTCTCTACTTGGCTCTACTTCGCTCTAGTACCCTCTACCATGGCTCTACTCGGCTCTACTACACTCTACTACAACCTACCATGACTCTACTTGACTCTACTTCACTCTACCATGGCTCTACTTGGCTCTACTTCACTATACTCCTCCATGGCTCTATACTCTACCATGGCTCTACTTGGGTCTACTGCTCTACTTCACTCTACTACTCTCTACCATGGCTCTACTTGACTCTACTACACACTACCATGGCTCTACCTGACTCTACTACACTCTACATTGGATCTACCTTGTTGTACTTCACTCTACTACACTCTATCATGGCTCTATTTGACTCTTCTTCACTCTACCACACTCTACCATTTCTCTACTTGGCTCTACTTCAGTCTACTACTCTCTACCATGGCTCTACTTGACTCTACTACACACTACCATGGCTCTACCTGACTCTACTACACTCTACATTGGATCTATACCTTGTTGTACTTCACTCTACTACACTCTACATTGGATCTACCATGTTGAACTTCACTCTACTACACTCTCTAATGGCTCTATTTGACTCTACTTGACTCTACCACACTCTACCATTTCTCTACTTGGCACTACTTCAGTCTACTACACTCTACCATGGCTCTACTTGGCTCTACTTCACTCTTCTACACTCTACCATGGCTCTACTTCACTCTACTACTCTCTACCCTGTCTCTACTTGGCTCTACTTCGCTCTAGTACCCTCTACCATGGCTCTACTCGACTCTACTTCACTCTACTACAACCTACCATGACTCTACTTGACTCTACTTCACTCTACCATGGCTCTACTTGGCTCTACTTCACTATACTCCTCCATGGCTCTATACTCTACCATGGCTCTACTTGGGTCTACTGCTCTACTTCACTCTACTACTCTCTACCATGGCTCTACTTGACTCTACTACACACTACCATGGCTCTACCTGACTCTACTACACTCTACATTGGATCTACCTTGTTGTACTTCACTCTACTACACTCTATCATGGCTCTATTTGACTCTTCTTCACTCTACCACACTCTACCATTTCTCTACCTGGCTCTACTTCACTCTACTACACCCTACCATGGCTCTACTTGGCTCTACTTCAGTCTACTACACTCTACCATGACTCTACTTGTCTCTACTCAACTCTTCTACACTCTACTATGGCTCTACTTCACTCCAATACACTCTACCCTGGCTCTACATGGCTCTACTTCACTCTACTATACTCTACCCTGGCTCTACTTGACTCTACTTCACTCTAGTACTCTCTACCATGGCTCTACTCGGCTCTACTTCACTCTACTACAACCTACCATGGCTCTACTTGACTGCTTCACTCTACCATGGCTCTACTTGGTTCTACTGCTCTACTTCACTCTACTATGCTCTACCATGGCTCTACTTGACTCTACTACACACTACCATGGCTCTACCTGACTCTACTACACTCTACATTGGATCTACCTTGCTGTACTTCACTCTACTACACTCTATCATGGCTCTATTTGACTCTACTTCACTCTACCACACTCTACCATTTCTCTACTTGGCTCTACTTCAGTCTACTACACTCTACAATGGCTTTACTTGGCTGTACTTCAGTCTACTACACTCTACCATGGCTCTACTTGGCTCTACTTCATTCTTCTACACTCTATACCATGGCTCTACTTGACTCTACTACACTCTACCCTGGCTCTACTTGGCTCAACTTCACTCTAGTACACTCTACCATGGCTCTACTTGGCTCTACTTCACTCTACTACAACCTACCATGGCTCTACTTGACTCTACTTCACTGTTCCATGGCTATACTTGGCTCTACTTCACTACACTCCTCCATGGCTCTATACTCTACCACGGCTCTACTTGGGTCTACTGCTCTCCTTCACTCTACTCTCTACCATGGCTCTACTTGAATCTACTACGCACTACCATGGCTCTACCTGACTCTATTTCACTCTACATTGGATCTACCTTGTTGTACTTCACTATACTACACTCTATCATGGCTCTATTTGACTCTACTTCACTCTACCACACTCTACCATTTCTCTACTTGGCTCTACTGCAGTCTACTACACTCTACCATGGTTCTACTTGGCTCTACTTCAGTCTACTACACTCTACCATGGCTCTACTATGGCTCTACTTCACTCTTCTACACTCTACCATCGCTCTACTTCACTCTACTACACTCCACCCTGGCTCTACTTGGTTTTACTTCACTCTAGTACACTCTACCATGTCTCTAATAGGCTCTACTTCACTCTACTACACTCTACCATGGCTCTACTCGGCTCTCCTTCACTCTACTACAACCTACCATTGCTCTACTTGACTCTACTTCACTCTACCATGGCTCTACTTGGCTCTACTTCACTACACTCCTCCATGGCTCTCTACTCTACCATGGCTCCACTTGGGTCTACTGCTCTACTTCACTCTACTACTCTCTACCATGGCTCTACTTGACTCAACTACACACTACCATGGTTCTACCTGACTCTACTACACTCTACATTGGATCTACCTTGTTGTACTTCACTCTACTACACTCTATCATGGCTCTATTTGACTCTACTTCACTCTACCACACTCTACCTTTTCTCTACTTGGCTCTAGTTCAGTCTACTACACTCTACCATGGCTCTACTTGGCTCTACATCAGTCTACTACACTCTACCATGGCTCTACTCGGCTCTACTTCACTCTTCTGCACTCTTCCATGGCTCTACTTCACTCTACCACACTCTACACTGGCTCTACTTGGCTCTACTTGACTCTAGTACACTCTACCATGGCTCTACTCGACTCTACTTCACTCTACTACAACCTACCATGGCTCTACTTCACTCTACTTCTCTCTACCATGGCTCTACTTGGCTCTACTTCACTACACTCCTCCATGCCTCTATACTCTACCATGGCTCTACTTGGCTCTACTTCAGTCTACTACACTCTACCGTGGCTCTACTTGGCTCTACTACTCTACTTCACTCTACTCTCTACCATGGCTCTACTTGACTCTACTACACACTACCATGGCTCTACCTGATTGTACTACACTCTACATTGGAGCTACCTTGTTGTACTTCACTCTACTACACTCTATCATGGCTCTATTTGACTCTACTTGACTCTACCACACTCTACCATTTCTCTACTTGGCACTACTTCAGTCTACTACACTCTACCATGGCTCTACTTGGCTCTACTTCACTCTTCTACACTCTACCATGGCTCTACTTCACTCTACTACTCTCTACCCTGTCTCTACTTGGCTCTACTTCGCTCTAGCACCCTCTACCATGGCTCTACTTGGCTCTACTTCACTCTACTACAACCTACCATGACTCTACTTGACTCTACTTCACTCTACCATGGCTCTACTTTACTCTACTTCACTATACTCCTCCATGGCTCTATACTCTACCATGGCTCTACTTGGGTCTACTGCTCTACTTCACTCTACTACTCTCTACCATGGCTCTACTTGACTCTACTACACACTACCATGGCTCTACCTGACTCTACTACACTCTACATTGGATCTACCATGTTGCACTTCACTCTACTACACTCTATCATGGCTCTATTTGACTCTACTTGAGTCCACCACACTCTACCATTTCTCTACTTGGCACTACTTCAGTCTACTACACTCTACCATGGCTCTACTTGGCTCTACTTCACTCTTCTACACTCTACCATGGCTCTACTTCACTCTACTACTCTCTACCCTGTCTCTACTTGGCTCTACTTCGCTCTAGTACCCTCTACCATGGCTCTACTCGGCTCTACTTCACTCTACTACAACCTACCATGACTCTACTTGACTCTACTTCACTCTACCATGGCTCTACTTGGCTCTACTTCACTATACTCCTCCATGGCTCTATACTCTACCATGGCTCTACTTGGGTCTACTGCTCTACTTCACTCTACTACTCTCTACCATGGCTCTACTTGACTCTACTACACACTACCATGGCTCTACCTGACTCTACTACACTCTGCATTGGATCTACCTTGTTGTACTTCACTCTACTACACTCTATCATGGCTCTATTTGACTCTTCTTCACTCTACCACACTCTACCATTTCTCTACCTGGCTCTACTTCACTCTACTACACCCTACCATGGCTCTACTTGGCTCCACTTCAGTCTACTACACTCTACCATGACTTTAGTTGTCTCTACTCAACTCTTCTACACTCTACTATGGCTCTACTTCACTCCAATACACTCTACCCTGGCTCTACTTGGCTCTACTTCACTCTACTACACTCTACCCTGGCTCTAATTGACTCTACTTCACTCTAGTACACTCTACCATGGCTCTACTCGGCTCTACTTCACTCTACTACAACCTACCATGGCTCTACTTGACTACTTCACTCTACCATGGCTCTACTTGGCTCTACTTCACTCTACTACAACCTACCATGGCTCTACTTGACTCTACTTCACTCTACCATGGCTCTACTTGGCTCTACTTCACTACACTCCTCCATGGCTCTATACTCTACCATGGCTCTACTTGACTCTACTACACACTACCATGACTCTACCTGACTCTACTACGCTCTTCATTGGATCTACCTTGTTGTACTTCACTCTACCACACTCTATCATGGCTCTATTTGACTCTACTTGACTCTACCACACTCTACCATTTCTCTACTTGGCACTACTTCAGTCTACTACACTCTACCATGGCTCTACTTGGCTCTACTTCACTCTTCTACACTCTACCATGGCTCTACTTCACTCTACTACTCTCTACCCTGTCTCTACTTGGCTCTACTTCGCTCTAGCACCCTCTACCATGGCTCTACTTGGCTCTACTTCACTCTACTACAACCTACCATGACTCTACTTGACTCTACTTCACTCTACCATGGCTCTACTTTACTCTACTTCACTATACTCCTCCATGGCTCTATACTCTACCATGGCTCTACTTGGGTCTACTGCTCTACTTCACTCTACTACTCTCTACCATGGCTCTACTTGACTCTACTACACACTACCATGGCTCTACCTGACTCTACTGCACTCTACATTGGATCTACCATGTTGCACTTCACTCTACTACACTCTATCATGGCTCTATTTGACTCTACTTGACTCTACCACACTCTACCATTTCTCTACTTGGCACTACTTCAGTCTACTACACTCTACCATGGCTCTACTTGGCTCTACTTCACTCTTCTACACTCTACCATGGCTCTACTTCACTCTACTACTCTCTACCCTGTCTCTACTTGGCTCTACTTCGCTCTAGTACCCTCTACCATGGCTCTACTCGGCTCTACTTCACTCTACTACAACCTACCATGACTCTACTTGACTCTACTTCACTCTACCATGGCTCTACTTGGCTCTACTTCACTATACTCCTCCATGGCTCTATACTCTACCATGGCTCTACTTGGGTCTACTGCTCTACTTCACTCTACTACTCTCTACCATGGCTCTACTTGACTCTACTACACACTACCATGGCTCTACCTGACTCTACTACACTCTACATTGGATCTACCTTGTTGTACTTCACTCTACTACACTCTATCATGGCTCTATTTGACTCTTCTTCACTCTACCACACTCTACCATTTCTCTACCTGGCTCTACTTCACTCTACTACACCCTACCATGGCTCTAATTGGCTCCACTTCAGTCTACTACACTCTACCATGACTTTAGTTGTCTCTACTCAACTCTTCTACACTCTACTATGGCTCTACTTCACTCCAATACACTCTACCCTGGCTCTACTTGGCTCTACTTCACTCTACTACACTCTACCCTGGCTCTAATTGACTCTACTTCACTCTAGTACACTCTACCATGGCTCTACTCGGCTCTACTTCACTCTACTACAACCTACCATGGCTCTACTTGACTACTTCACTCTACCATGGCTCTACTTGGCTCTACTTCACTCTACTACAACCTACCATGGCTCTACTTGACTCTACTTCACTCTACCATGGCTCTACTTGGCTCTACTTCACTACACTCCTCCATGGCTCTATACTCTACCATGGCTCTACTTGACTCTACTACACACTACCATGACTCTACCTGACTCTACTACGCTCTTCATTGGATCTACCTTGTTGTACTTCACTCTACCACACTCTATCATGGCTCTATTTGACTCTTCTTCACTCTACCACACTCTACCATTTCTCTACTTGGCTCTACCTCACTCTACTACACTGTACCGTGGCTCTACTTGGCTCTACTTCAGTCTACTACACTCTACCATGGCTCTACTTGGCTCTACTTCACTCTTCTACTCTCTACCATGGCTCTACTTCACTCTACTACACTCTACACTCGCTCTACTTGGCTCTACTTCACTCTAGTACACTCTACCATGGCTCTACTCGGCTCTACTTCACTCTACTACAACCTACCATGGCTCCACTTGACTCTACTTCACTCTACCATGGCTCTAGTTGGCTCTACTTCACTACACTCCTCCATTGCTCTATTCTCTACCATGGCTCTACTTGAGTCTACTGCTCTACTTCACTCTACTACTATCTACCATGGCTCTACTTGACTCTACTACACACTACCAAGGCTCTACCTGACTCTACTACACTCTCCATTGCTTCTACCTTGTTGTACTTCACTCTACTACACTCTATCATGGCTCTATTTGGCTCTACTTCACTCTACCACACTCTACCATTTCTCTACTTGGCTCTTCTTCAGTCTACTACAGTCTACCATGGCTCTACTTGGCTCTACTTCAGTCTACTACTCTCTACCATGGCTCTACTTGACTCTACTTCACTCTTCTACACTCTACCATGGCTCTACTTCACTCTACTACACTCTACCCTGGCTCTACTTGACTCTACTTCACTCTAGCTCTCTTTACCATGGCTCTACTCGGCTCTACTTCACTGTACTACAACCTACCATGGCTCTACTTGACTCTACTACACACTACCATGGCTCTAACTGACTCTACTACACTCTACATTGGATCTACCTTGTTGTACTTCACTCTACCACACTCTATCATGGCTCTATTTGACTCTTCTTCACTCTACCACACTCTATACCATTTCTCAACTTGGCTCTACTTCAGTCTAATACACTCTACCATGGCTCTACTTCAGTCTACTACACTCTATCATGGCTCTACTTGGCTCTACTTCACTCTTCTACACTCTACCATCGCTCTACTTCACTCTACTACACTCTACCCTGGCTCTAATTGGCACTACTTCACTCTAGTACACTCTACCATGGCTCTACTTGGCTCTACTTCACTGTACTACGCTCTACCATGGCTCTACTCGGTTCTACTGCACTCTACTACAACGTACCATGTCTCTACTTGACTCTACTTCACTCTACCATGGCTCTACTTGGGTCTACTTCACTACACTCCTCCTTAGCTCTATACTCTACCATGGCTCTACTTGGGTCTACTGCTCTACTTCACACTACTACTCTCTACCATGGCTCTACTTGACTCTACTACACACTTCCTTGGCTCTACCTGTCTCTACTACACTCTACATTGGTTCTATACCTTGTTGTACTTCACTCTACTACACTCTATCATGGCTCTATTTGACTCTACTTGACTCTACCACACTCTACCATTTCTCTACTTGGCACTACTTCAGTCTACTACACTCTACCATGGCTCTACTTGGCTCTACTTCACTCTTCTACACTCTACCATGGCTCTACTTCACTCTACTACTCTCTACCCTGTCTCTACTTGGCTCTACTTCGCTCTAGCACCCTCTACCATGGCTCTACTCGGCTCTACTTCACTCTACTACAACCTACCATGACTCTACTTGACTCTACTTCACTCTACCATGGCTCTACTTTACTCTACTTCACTATACTCCTCCATGGCTCTATACTCTACCATGGCTCTACTTGGGTCTACTGCTCTACTTCACTCTACTACTCTCTACCATGGCTCTACTTGACTCTACTACACACTACCATGGCTCTACCTGACTCTACTACACTCTACATTGGATGTACCATGTTGCACTTCACTCTACTACACTCTCTCATGGCTCTATTTGACTCTACTTGACTCTACCACACTCTACCATTTCTCTACTTGGCACTACTTCAGTCTACTACACTCTACCATGGCTCTACTTGGCTCTACTTCACTCTTCTACACTCTACCATGGCTCTACTTCACTCTACTACTCTCTACCCTGTCTCTACTTGGCTCTACTTCGCTCTAGTACCCTCTACCATGGCTCTACTCGGCTCTACTTCACTCTACTACAACCTACCATGACTCTACTTGACTCTACTTCACTCTACCATGGCTCTACTTGGCTCTACTTCACTATACTCCTCCATGGCTCTATACTCTACCATGGCTCTACTTGGGTCTACTGCTCTACTTCACTCTACTACTCTCTACCATGGCTCTACTTGACTCTACTACACACTACCATGGCTCTACCTGACTCTACTACACTCTACATTGGATCTACCTTGTTGTACTTCACTCTACTACACTCTATCATGGCTCTATTTGACTCTTCTTCACTCTACCACACTCTACCATTTCTCTACCTGGCTCTACTTCACTCTACTACACCCTACCATGGCTCTACTTGGCTCCACTTCAGTCTACTACACTCTACCATGACTCTACTTGTCTCTACTCAACTCTTCTACACTCTACTATGGCTCTACTTCACTCCAATACACTCTACCCTGGCTCTACTTGGCTCTACTTCACTCTACTACACTCTACCCTGGCTCTACTTGACTCTACTTCACTCTAGTACACTCTACCATGGCTCTACTCGGCTCTACTTCACTCTACTACAACCTACCATGGCTCTACTTGACTACTTCACTCTACCATGGCTCTACTTGGCTCTACTTCACTCTACTACAACCTACCATGGCTCTACTTGACTCTACTTCACTCTACCATGGCTCTACTTGGCTCTACTTCACTACACTCCTCCATGGCTCTATACTCTACCATGGCTCTACTTGACTCTACTACACACTACCATGACTCTACCTGACTCTACTACGCTCTTCATTGGATCTACCTTGTTGTACTTCACTCTACCACACTCTATCATGGCTCTATTTGACTCTTCTTCACTCTACCACACTCTACCATTTCTCTACTTGGCTCTACCTCACTCTACTACACTGTACCGTGGCTCTACTTGGCTCTACTTCAGTCTACTACACTCTACCATGGCTCTACTTGGCTCTACTTCACTCTTCTACTCTCTACCATGGCTCTACTTCACTCTACTACACTCTACACTCGCTCTACTTGGCTCTACTTCACTCTAGTACACTCTACCATGGCTCTACTTGGCTCTACTTCACTCTACTACAACCTACCATGGCTCCACTTGACTCTACTTCACTCTACCATGGCTCTAGTTGGCTCTACTTCACTACACTCCTCCATGGCTCTATACTCTACCATGGCTCTACTTGACTCTACTACACACTACCATGACTCTACCTGACTCTACTACGCTCTTCATTGGATCTACCTTGTTGTACTTCACTCTACCACACTCTATCATGGCTCTATTTGACTCTTCTTCACTCTACCACACTCTACCATTTCTCTACTTGGCTCTTCTTCAGTCTACTACAGTCTACCATGGCTCTACTTGGCTCTACTTCAGTCTACTACTCTCTACCATGGGTCTACTTGACTCTACTTCACTCTTCTTCACTCTACCATGGCTCTACTTCACTCTACTACACTCTACCCTGGCTCTACTTGACTCTACTTCACTCTAGCTCTCTTTACCATGGCTCTACTCGGCTCTACTTCACTGTACTACAACCTACCATGGCTCTACTTGACTCTACTACACACTACCATGGCTCTAACTGACTCTACTACACTCTACATTGGATCTACCTCGTTGTACTTCACTCTACCACACTCTATCATGGCTCTATTTGACTCTTCTTCACTCTACCACACTCTATACCATTTCTCAACTTGGCTCTACTTCAGTCTAATACACTCTACCATGGCTCTACTTGGCTCTACTTCAGTCTACTACACTCTATCATGGCTCTACTTGGCTCTACTTCACTCTTCTACACTCTACCATCGCTCTACTTCACTCTACTACACTCTACCCTGGCTCTAATTGGCACTACTTCACTCTAGTACACTCTACCATGGCTCTACTTGGCTCTACTTCACTGTACTACGCTCTACCATGGCTCTACTCGGCTCTACTGCACTCTACTACAACGTACCATGTCTCTACTTGACTCTACTTCACTCTACCATGGCTCTACTTGGGTCTACTTCACTACACTCCTCCTTAGCTCTATACTCTACCATGGCTCTACTTGGGTCTACTGCTCTACTTCACACTACTATTCTCTACCATGGCTCTACTTGACTCTACTACACACTTCCTTGGCTCTACCTGTCTCTACTACACTCTACATTGGTTCTATACCTTGTTGTACTTCACTCTACTACACTCTATCATGGCTCTATTTGACTCTACTTCACTCCACCACACTCTACCATTTATCTACTTGACTCTACTTCTGTCTACTGCATTCTACCATGGCTAAGTCTACTACACTCTTCCATGGCTCTACTTCACTCTTCTACACTCTACCATGGCTCTATTTGACTCTACTTGACTCTACCACACTCTACCGTTTCTCTACTTGGCACTACTTCAGTCTACTACACTCTACCATGGCTCTACTTGGCTCTACTTCACTCTTCTACACTCTACCATGGCTCTACTTCACTCTACTACTCTCTACCCTGTCTCTACTTGGCTCTACTTCGCTCTAGCACCCTCTACCATGGCTCTACTCGGCTCTACTTCACTCTACTACAACCTACCATGACTCTACTTGACTCTACTTCACTCTACCATGGCTCTACTTTACTCTACTTCACTATACTCCTCCATGGCTCTATACTCTACCATGGCTCTACTTGGGTCTACTGCTCTACTTCACTCTACTACTCTCTACCATGGCTCTACTTGACTCTACTACACACTACCATGGCTCTACCTGACTCTACTACACTCTACATTGGATCTACCATGTTGCACTTCACTCTACTACACTCTCTCATGGCTCTATTTGACTCTACTTGACTCTACCACACTCTACCATTTCTCTACTTGGCACTACTTCAGTCTACTACACTCTACCATGGCTCTACTTGGCTCTACTTCACTCTTCTACACTCTACCATGGCTCTACTTCACTCTACTACTCTCTACCCTGTCTCTACTTGGCTCTACTTCGCTCTAGTACCCTCTACCATGGCTCTACTCGGCTCTACTTCACTCTACTACAACCTACCATGACTCTACTTGACTCTACTTCACTCTACCATGGCTCTACTTGGCTCTACTTCACTATACTCCTCCATGGCTCTATACTCTACCATGGCTCTACTTGGGTCTACTGCTCTACTTCACTCTACTACTCTCTACCATGGCTCTACTTGACTCTACTACACACTACCATGGCTCTACCTGACTCTACTACACTCTACATTGGATCTACCTTGTTGTACTTCACTCTACTACACTCTATCATGGCTCTATTTGACTCTTCTTCACTCTACCACACTCTACCATTTCTCTACCTGGCTCTACTTCACTCTACTACACCCTACCATGGCTCTACTTGGCTCCACTTCAGTCTACTACACTCTACCATGACTCTACTTGTCTCTACTCAACTCTTCTACACTCTACTATGGCTCTACTTCACTCCAATACACTCTACCCTGGCTCTACTTGGCTCTACTTCACTCTACTACACTCTACCCTGGCTCTACTTGACTCTACTTCACTCTAGTACACTCTACCATGGCTCTACTCGGCTCTACTTCACTCTACTACAACCTACCATGGCTCTACTTGACTACTTCACTCTACCATGGCTCTACTTGGCTCTACTTCACTCTACTACAACCTACCATGGCTCTACTTGACTCTACTTCACTCTACCATGGCTCTTCTTGGCTCTACTTCACTACACTCCTCCATGGCTCTATACTCTACCATGGCTCTACTTGACTCTACTACACACTACCATGACTCTACCTGACTCTACTACGCTCTTCATTGGATCTACCTTGTTGTACTTCACTCTACCACACTCTATCATGG
This sequence comes from Agelas oroides, assembly GCA_949130485.1. Lineage (NCBI taxonomy): Eukaryota > Metazoa > Porifera > Demospongiae > Agelasida > Agelasidae > Agelas > Agelas oroides. The sequence goes on from OX422195.1 coordinate 5,819,192, forward strand.
CTCTATTTGACTCTTCTTCACTCTACCACACTCTACCATTTCTCTACTTGGCTCTACCTCACTCTACTACACTGTACCGTGGCTCTACTTGGCTCTACTTCAGTCTACTACACTCTACCATGGCTCTACTTGGCTCTACTTCACTCTTCTACTCTCTACCATGGCTCTACTTCACTCTACTACACTCTACACTCGCTCTACTTGGCTCTACTTCACTCTAGTACACTCTACCATGGCTCTACTTGGCTCTACTTCACTCTGCTACAACCTACCATGGCTCCACTTGACTCTACTTCACTCTACCATGGCTCTAGTTGGCTCTACTTCACTACACTCCTCCATGGCTCTATACTCTACCATGGCTCTACTTGACTCTACTACACACTACCATGACTCTACCTGACTCTACTACGCTCTTCATTGGATCTACCTTGTTGTACTTCACTCTACCACACTCTATCATGGCTCTATTTGACTCTTCTTCACTCTACCACACTCTACCATTTCTCTACTTGGCTCTTCTTCAGTCTACTACAGTCTACCATGGCTCTACTTGGCTCTACTTCAGTCTACTACTCTCTACCATGGGTCTACTTGACTCTACTTCACTCTTCTACACTCTACCATGGCTCTACTTCACTCTACTACACTCTACCCTGGCTCTACTTGACTCTACTTCACTCTAGCTCTCTTTACCATGGCTCTACTCGGCTCTACTTCACTGTACTACAACCTACCATGGCTCTACTTGACTCTACTACACACTACCATGGCTCTAACTGACTCTACTACACTCTACATTGGATCTACCTCGTTGTACTTCACTCTACCACACTCTATCATGGCTCTATTTGACTCTTCTTCACTCTACCACACTCTATACCATTTCTCAACTTGGCTCTACTTCAGTCTAATACACTCTACCATGGCTCTACTTGGCTCTACTTCAGTCTACTACACTCTATCATGGCTCTACTTGGCTCTACTTCACTCTTCTACACTCTACCATCGCTCTACTTCACTCTACTACACTCTACCCTGGCTCTAATTGGCACTACTTCACTCTAGTACACTCTACCATGGCTCTACTTGGCTCTACTTCACTGTACTACGCTCTACCATGGCTCTACTCGGCTCTACTGCACTCTACTACAACGTACCATGTCTCTACTTGACTCTACTTCACTCTACCATGGCTCTACTTGGGTCTACTTCACTACACTCCTCCTTAGCTCTATACTCTACCATGGCTCTACTTGGGTCTACTGCTCTACTTCACACTACTATTCTCTACCATGGCTCTACTTGACTCTACTACACACTTCCTTGGCTCTACCTGTCTCTACTACACTCTACATTGGTTCTATACCTTGTTGTACTTCACTCTACTACACTCTATCATGGCTCTATTTGACTCTACTTCACTCCACCACACTCTACCATTTATCTACTTGACTCTACTTCTGTCTACTGCATTCTACCATGGCTAAGTCTACTACACTCTTCCATGGCTCTACTTCACTCTTCTACACTCTACCATGGCTCTACTTCACACTAGTACACTCTACCCTGGCTCTACTTGGCTCTACTTCACTCTAGTACACTCTACCATGGCTCTACTTGGTTCTACTTCACTCTACTACACTCTACCATGGCTCTACTCGGCTCTACTTCACTCTACTACAACCTACCATGTCTCTACTTGACTCTACTTCACTCTACCATGGCTCTACTTGGCTCTACTTCACTACACTCCTCCATGGCTCTATACTCTACCATGGCTCTACTTTGGTCTACTGCTCTACTTCGCTCTACTACTCTCTACCAAGGCTCTACTTGACTCTACTACACACTACCATGGCTCTACCTGACTCTACTACACTCTAAATTGGATCTACCTTGTTGTACTTCACTCTACTACACTCTATCATGGCTTAATTTGACTCTACTTCACTCTACCACACTCTACCATTTCTCTACTTGGCTCCACTTCAGTCTACTACACTCTACCATGGCTCTACTTGTCTCTACTTCAGTCTACTACACTCTACCATTGCTCTATTTGGCTCTAGTTCTCTCTTCCATACTCTACCATGGCACTACTTCACTCTACTACACTCTACCCTTGCTCTACTTGGCTCTACTTCACTCTAGTACACTCTACCATGGCTCTACTTGGCTCTACTTCACTCTACTACACACTACCTTGGCTCTACTCGGATCTACTTCACTCTACTACAACCTACCATGGCTCTACTTGACTCTACTTCACTCTAACATGGCTCTACTTGGCTATACTTCACTACAGTCCTCCATTGCTCTATACTCTACCATGTCTCTACTTGGGTCTACTGCTCTACTTCACTCTACTACTCTGTACCATTGCTCTACTTGACTCTACTACACACTACCATAGCTCTACCTGACTCTACTACACTCCACGTTGGATCTACCTTGTTGTACTTCACTCTACTACACTCTATCATGGCTCTATTTGACTCTACTTTATTCTGCCACACTCTACCATTTCTCAACTTGGCTCTACTTCAGTTTACTACACTCTACCATGGGTCTACTTGGCTCTACTTCAGTCTACTACACTCTACCATGGGTCTACTTGGCTCTACTTCACTCTTCTACAATCTACGATGGCTCTACTTCACTCTACTACACTCTACCTTGGCTCTACTTGGATCCACTTCACTCTAGTATACACTCTACCATGGCTCCACTCGGCTGTACTTCACTCTACTACAACCAAACATGCGTCTACTTGACTATGCTACACACTACCATGGCTATGCCTGACTCTACTACACTCTACATTGGATCTACCTTGTGGTACTTCACTCTACTACACTCTATCATGGCTCTATTTGACTCTGCTTCACTCTACCGCACTCTACCATTTCTCTACTTGGCTCTACTTCAGTCCACTACACTCTACGATGGCTCTACTTGGCTCTACTTCACTCTAGTACACTCTGACATGGCTCTACTCGGCTCTACTTCAGTCTACTACAACCTAACAAGGCTCTACTTGACTCTACTACATACTACCATGGCTCTGCCTAACTCTACTACACTCTACATTGGATCTATCTTGTTGTACTTCACTCTACTACACTCTATCATGGCTCTATTTGACTCTACTTCACTCTACCACATTTTACCATTTCACTACTTGGCTCTATTTCAATCTACTACACCCTACCGTGGCTCTACTTCAGTCTACTACACTCTACCATGGCTCTACTTGGGTCTATTGCTCTACTTCACTCTCCTACTTTCTACCATGGCTCTACTTGACTCTACTTCACTCTACCATGGCTCTACTTGGGTCTACTGCTCTACTTCACTCTACTACTCTCTACCATGGCTCTACTTGACTCTACTACACACTACCATGGCTCTACCTGACTCTACTACACTCTACATTGGATCTACCTTGTTGTCCTTCACTCTGCTACACTCTATAATGGCTCTATTTGACTCTACTTCACTCTACCACAGTCTACCATATCTCTACTTGGATCTACTTCAGTCTATACAGTCTACCATAGCTCTCCTTGGCTCTACTTCAGTCTACTACACTCTACCATGGCTCTACTTAGCTCTACTTCACTCTTCTACATTGTATTCGGCTCTGCTTCACTCTACTACACTCTACCCTGGCTCTACTTAACTCTTCTTCACTGTAGTACACTCTACGATGGCTCTACTTGGCTCTACTTCACTCTACTACAATCTACCATTGCTCTACTCGACTCTACTTCACTCTACTGCAACCTACCATGTCTCTACTTGACTCATCTTCACTCTACCATGGCTCTACTTGGATCTACTTCACTACACTCCTCCATGGCTCTATACTCTACCATGGCTCTACTTGGGTCTACTGCTCTACTTCCTCTACTACTCTCTACCATGACTCAACTTGACTCTACTACACACTACCATGGCTCTACCTGACTCTACCACACTCTACATTGGATCTACCTTGTTGTACTTCACTCTACCACACTCTATCATGGCTCTATTTGACTCTACTTCACTCTACCACACTCTACCATTTCTCTACTTGGCTCTACTTCAGTCTACCACACTCTACCATGGCTCTACTTGGCTCTACTTCAGTCTACTACACTCTACCATGGCTCTACTTGGCTCTACTTCACTCTTCTACACTCTACCATGGCTCTACTTCGCTCTACTTCAGTCTACTACACTCTACCCTGGCTCTACTTGGCTCTACTTCATTCTTCTACACTCTAGCATGTCTCTACTTCACTCTACTACACTCTACCCTGGCACTAATTGGATCTACTTCACTCTAGTACATTCTACCATGGCTCTACTCGGCTCTACTTCACTCTACCACAACCTACCATGGCTCTACTTGGCTCTACTTCAGTCTACTACACTCTACCATGGCTCTACTTGGCTCTACTTCACTCTTATACACTCTACCATGGTTCTATTTCACTCTACTACACTCTACCCTGGCTCTACTTGGCTCTACTTCACTCTAGTACACTCTAACATAGCTGTACTCGGCTCTACTTCACTCTACTACAACGTACCATGGCTCTACTTGACTCTACTTCACTCTACTTCACTATACTCCTCCATGGCTCTATACTCAACCATGGCTCTACTTGGGTCTACTGCTCTACTTCACTCTACTACTCTCTACCATGGCTCTACTTGACTCTACTACACTCTACGATGGCTCTACGTCACGCTATTACACTCTATCCTGGCTCTACTTGGCTCTACTTCACCCTAGTACACTCTACAATGGCTCTACTCTGCTCTACTTCACTCTACTACAACCTACCATGGCTCTACTTGACTCTACTTCACTCTACCATGGCTCTACTTGGCTCTACTTCACTCTACCATGGCTCTACTTGGCTCTACTTGACTCTACTACACTCTTAGTCTACCATGGCTCTACTTGGCTCTAGTTGACTCGGCTACACTCTGCAATATCTGTACATGGCTCTACTTCACTACACTCCTCCACAAGCCGTTAAGGACAGGACGTTAGGATCCGCATGCTATACTGTATTTATATCAACCCTAACCCAACCCTAACCACACCCTAACCATATAAATCACTGTATAGCATACGGATGCTAACGTACTGTCGTTAATGGAAATCCAGTCACTCCATGGCTCTATACTCAACCATGGATCTATTTGGGTCTACTGCTCTAGTTCACTCTACTACTCTCTACCATGGCACTACTTGACTCTACAACACACTACCATGGCTCTACCTGACCCTACTACACTCTACATTGGATCTAACTTGTTGTACTTCACTCTACTACACTCTATCATGGCTCTATTTGACTCTACTTCACTCTACCACACTCTACCATTTCTCTACTTGGCTCTACTTCAGTCTACCACACTCTACCATGGGTCTACTTGGCACTACTTCAGTCTACTACACTCTACCATGGCTCTACTTGGCTCTACTTCACTCTTCTACACTCTACCATGGCTCTACTTGACTCTACTACACTCTACGATGGCTCTACGTCACGCTATTACACTCTATCCTGGCTCTACTTGGCTCTACTTCACCCTAGTACACTCTACAATGGCTCTACTCTGCTCTACTTCACTCTACTACAACCTACCATGGCTCTACTTGACTCTACTTCACTCTACCATGGCTCTACTTGGCTCTACTTCACTCTACCATGGCTCTACTTGGCTCTACTTGACTCTACTACACTCTTAGTCTACCATGGCTCTACTTGGCTCTAGTTGACTCGGCTACACTCTGCAATATCTGTACATGGTTCTACTTCACTACACTCCTCCACAAGCCGTTAAGGACAGGACGTTAGGATCCGCATGCTATACTGTATTTATATCAACCCTAACCCAACCCTAACCACACCCTAACCATATAAATCACTGTATAGCATACGGATGCTAACGTACTGTCGTTAATGGAAATCCAGTCACTCCATGGCTCTATACTCAACCATGGATCTATTTGGGTCTACTGCTCTACTTCACTCTACTACTCTCTACCATGGCACTACTTGACTCTACAACACACTACCATGGCTCTACCTGACCCTACTACACTCTACATTGGATCTAACTTGTTGTACTTCACTCTACTACACTCTATCATGGCTCTATTTGACTCTACTTCACTCTACCACACTCTACCATTTCTGTATTTGGTTCTACTTCAGTCTACCACACTCTACCATGGCCCTACTTGGCTCTACTTCAGTCTACTACACTCTACCATGGCTCTACTTGGCTCTACTTCACTCTTCCACACTCTACCATGGCTCTACTTGGCTCTACTTCAGTCTACTACACTCTACAAGGGCTCTACTTGGCTCTACTTCACTCTTCTACACTGTACCATGGCTCTATTTCACTCTACTACACTCTACCATGGCTCTACTTGGCTATACTTCACTCTAGTACACTCTACCATAGCTGTACTCCGCTCTACTTCACTCTACTACAACGTACCATGGCTCTACTTGACTCAACTTCACTCTACTTCACTATACTCCTCCATGGCTCTATACTCTACCATGGCTCTACTTGGGTCTACTGCTCTACTTCACTCTACTACTCTCTACCATGGCTCTACTTGACTCTACTACACACTACCATGGCTCTACCTGACTCTACTACACTCTACATTGGATCTACCTTATTGTCCTTCACTCTGCTACACTCTATAATGGCTCTATTTGACTCTACTTGACTCTACCACACTCTACCATATCTCTACTTGGATCTACTTCAGTCTACTACAGTCTACCATAGTTCTACTTGGCTCTACTTCAGTCTACTACACTCTACCATGGCTCTCCTTAGCTCTACTTCACTCTTCTAAATTCTACTCAGCTCTACTTCACTCTACTACACTCTACCCTGGCTCTACTTAACTCTACTTCACTGTAGTACACACTACCATGGCTCTACTTGGCTCTACTTCACTCTACTACACTCTACCATTGCTCTACTCGACTCTACTTCACTCTACTACAACCTACCATGTCTCTACTTGACTCAACTTCACTCTACCATGGCTCTACTTGGCTCTACTTCACTACACTCCTCCATGGCTCTATACTCTACCATGGCTCTACTTGGGTCTACTGCTCTACTTCACTCTACTACTCTCTACCAAGGCTCTACTTGACTCTACTACACACTACCATGGCTCTACCTGACTCTACCACACTCTACATTGGATCTACCTTGTTGTACTTCACTCTACTACACTCTATCATGGCTCTATTTGACTCTACGTCACTCTACCACACTCTACCATTTCTCTACTTGGCTCCACTTCAGTCTACTACACTCTACCATTTCTCTATTTGGCTCTACTTCAGTCTACTACATTCTACCATGGCTCTACTTAGCTCTACTTCACTCTTCTACACTCTACCATGGCTCTACTTCACTCTACTACACTCTGCCCTGGCTGTACTTGGCTCTACTTCACCCTAGTACACTCTACAATGGCTCTACTCGTCTCTACTTCACTCTACTACAACCTACCATGGCTCTACTTGACTCTACTTCACTCTACCATGGCTCTACTTGGCTCTACTTCACTCTACCATGGCTCTACTTGGCTCTACTTGACTCTACTACACTCTTAGTCTACCATGGCTCTACTTGGCTCTAGTTCACTCTGCTACACTCTGCAATATCTGTACATGGCTCTACTTCACTACACTCCTCCACAAGCCGTTAACGACAGGACGTTAGCATCCGCATGCTATACTGTATTTATATCAACCCTAACCCAACCCTAACCACACCCTAACCATATAAATCACTGTATAGCATACGGAAGCTAACGTACTGTCGTTAATGGAAATCCAGTCACTCCATGGCTCTATACTCTACCATGGATCTATTTGGGTCTACTGCTCTAGTTCACTCTACTACTCTCTACCATGGCACTACTTGACTCTACAACACACTACCATGGGTCTACCTGACCCTACTACACTCTACATTGGATCTACCTTGTTGTACTTCACTCTACTACACTCTATCATGGCTCTATTTGACTCTACTTGACTCTACCACACTCTACCATTTCTCTACTTGGCTCCACTTCAGTCTACTACACTCTACCATTTCTCTACTTGGCTCTACTTCAGTCTACTACACTCCACCATGGCTCTACTTGGTTCTACTTCACTCTTCTACACTCTACCATGGCTCTACTTCACTCTACTACACTCTACCCTGTCACTACTTGGCTCTACTTCACTCTAGTACACTCTACCATGGCTCTACTCGGCTCTACTTCACTCTACCACAACCTACCATGGCTCTACTTGGCTCTACTTCAGTCTACTACACTCTACCATGGCTCTACTTGGCTCTACTTCACTCTTGAACACTCTACCATGGATCTATTTCACTCTACTACACTCTACCCTGGCTCTACTTGGCTCTACTTCACTCTAGTACACCCTACCATAGCTGTACTCGGCTCTACTTCACTCTACTACAACGTACCATGGCTCTACTTGACTGTACTTCACTCTACCAAGGCTCTACTTGGCTCTACGTCACTGTACTCCTCCATGGCTCTATACTCTACCATGGCTCTACTTGGGTCTACTGCTCTACTTCACTCTACTACTCTCTACCATGGCTCTACTTGACTCTACTACACACTACCATGGCTCTACCTGACTCTACTACACTCTACATTGGATCTACCTTGTTGTACTTGACTCTACTACACTCTATCATGGCTCTATTTGACTCTGCTTCACTTTACTACTCTCTATCAAGTCTCTATTTGACTCTACTTCAGTCTACTACACTCTACCATGGCTCTACATGGCTCTACTTCAGTCTACTACACGCTACCATGGCTCTACATGGGTCTACTTCACTCTTCTACACTCTACCATGGCTCTACTTCACTCTACTACACTCTACCCTGGCTCTACTTGGCTCTACTTCACTCTAGTACACGCTGCCATGGTTCTACTCGGCTCTACTTCAATCTACTACAACCTACCATGGCTCTACTTGACTCTACTTCACTCTACCATGGCTCTACTTGGCTCTACTTCACTACACTCCTCCATGGCTCTATACTCTACCATGGCTCTACATGGGTCTACTGCACTACTTCACTTTACTACTCTCTACCATGGCTCTACTTGACTCTAGTACAAACTACCATGGCTCTACCTGACTCTACTACACTCTACATTGGATCTACCTTGTTGTACTTCACTCTACTACACTCTATCATGGCTGTATTTGACTCTACTTCACTCTACCACACTCTACCATTTCTCTACTTGGCTCTACTTCACTACACTCCTCCATGGCTCTATACTCTACCATGGCTCTACTTGGGTCTACTGCTCTACTTCACTCTACTACTCTCTACCATGGCTCTACTTGACTCTACTACACACTACCATGGCTCTACCTGACTCTACTACACTCTACATTGGATCTATCTTGTTGTACCTCACTCTACTACACTCTATCATGGCTCAATTTGACTCTACTTCACTCTACTACACTCTATCATGGCTCTACTTGACTCTATTTCAGTCTGCTATACTCTACCAGGGCTCTACTTGGCTCTACTTCAGTCTACTACACTCTACCATGGCTCTAATTGGCTCTACTTCATTCTTCTACACTCTACCATGGCTCTTCTTCACTCTACTACACTCTACCATGGCTCTACTTGGCTCTACTTCACTCTAGTACACTCTACCCTGGCTCTACTCGGCTCTACTTCACTCTACTACTATCTACCATGGTTCTACTTGACTCTACTTCACTCTACCATGGCTCTACTTGGCTCTACTTCACTACACTCCTCCATGGCTCTATATTCTACCATTGCTCTACTTGGGTCTACTGCTCTACTTCACTCTATTACTCTCTTCCATGGCTCTACTCGACTCTACTACACACTACCATGGCTCTACCTGACTCTACTACACTCTTCATTGGATCTACCTTGTTGTACTTCACTCTAATACACTCTATAATGGCTCAATTTGACTCTACTTCACTCTACTACACTCTATCATGGCTCTACTTGACTCTATTTCAGTCTGCTATACTCTACCGGGGCTCTACTTGGCTCTTCTTCAGTCTACTACACACTACCATGGCTCTACTTGGCTCTACTTCATTCTTCTACACTCTACCATGGCTCTTCTTCACTCTACTACACTCTACCATGGCTCTACTTGGCTCTACTTCACTCTAGTACACTATTCCATATCTCTACTTGGATCTACTTCAGTCTACTACAGTCTACCATAGTTCTACTTGGCTCTACTTCAGTCTACTACACTCTACCATGGCTCTACTTAGCTCTACTTCACTCTTCTACATTCTACTCAGCTCTACTTCACTCTACTACACTCTACCCTAGCTCTACTTAACTCTACTTCACTGTAGTACACACTACCATGGCTCTACTTGGCTCTACTTCACTCTACTACACTCTACCATTGCTCTACTCGACTCTACTTAACTCTACTACAACCTACCATGTCTCTACTTGACTCAACTTCACTCTACCATGGCTCTACTTGGCTCTACTTCACTACACTCCTCCATGGCTCTATACTCTACCATGGCTCTACTTGGGTCTACTGCTCTACTTCACTCTACTACTCTCTACCAAGGCTCTACTTGACTCTACTACACACTACCATGGCTCTACCTGACTCTACCACACTCTACATTGGATCTACCTTGTTGTACTTCACTCTACTACACTCTATCATGGCTCTATTTGACTCTACTTCACTCTACCACACTCTACCATTTCTCTGCTTGGCTCTACTTCAGTCTACTACATTCTACCATGGCTCTACTTAGCTCTACTTCACTCTTCTACACTCTACCATGGCTCTACTTCACTCTACTACACTCTGCCCTGGCTGTACTTGGCTCTACTTCACCCTAGTACACTCTACAATGGCTCTACTCGTCTCTACTTCACTCTACTACAACCTACCATGGCTCTACTTGACTCTACTTCACTCTACCATGGCTCTACTTGGCTCTACTTCACTCTACCATGGCTCTACTTGGCTCTACTTGACTCTACTACACTCTTAGTCTACCATGGCTCTACTTGGCTCTAGTTCACTCTGCTACACTCTGCAATATCTGTACATGGCTCTACTTCACTACACTCCTTCACAAGCCGTTAACGACAGGACGTTAGCATCTGCATGCTATACTGTATTTATATCAACCCTAACCCAACCCTAACCACATCCAAACCATATAAATCACTGTATAGCATACGGAAGCTAACGTACTGTCGTTAATGGAAATCCAGTCACTCCATGGCTCTATACTCTACCATGGATCTATTTGGGTCTACTGCTCTAGTTCACTCTACTACTCTCTACCATGGCACTACTTGACTCAACAACACACTACCATGGGTCTACCTGACCCTACTACACTCTACATTGGATCTACCTTGTTGTACTTCACTCTACTACACTCTATCATGGCTCTATTTGACTCTACTTCACTCTACCACACTCTACCATTTCTCTACTTGGCTCCACTTCAGTCTACTACACTCTACCATTTCTCTACTTGGCTCTACTTCAGTCTACTACACTCCACCATGGCTCTACTTGGCTCTACTTCACTCTTCTACACTCTACCATGGCTCTACTTCACTCTACTACACTTTACCCTGTCACTACTTGGCTCTACTTCACTCTAGTACACTCTACCATGGCTCTACTCGGCTCTACTTCACTCTACCACAACCTACCATGGCTCTACTTGGCTCTACTTCAGTCTACTACACTCTACCATGGCTCTACTTGGCTCTACTTCACTCTTGAACACTCTACCATGGATCTCTTTCACTCTACTACACTCTACCCTGGCTCTACTTGGCTCTACTTCACTCTAGTACACCCTACCATAGCTGTACTCGGCTCTACTTGACTCTACTACAACGTACCATGGCTCTACTTGACTGTACTTCACTCTACCAAGGCTCTACTTGGCTCTACGTCACTGTACTCCTCCATGGCTCTATACTCTACCATGGCTCTACTTGGGTCTACTGCTCTACTTCACTCTACTACTCTCTACCATGGCTCTACTTGACTCTACTACACACTACCATGGCTCTACCTGACTCTACTACACTCTACATTGGATCTACCTTGTTGTACTTGACTCTACTACACTCTATCATGGCTCTATTTGACTCTGCTTCACTTTACTACTCTCTATCAAGGCTCTATTTGACTCTACTTCAGTCTACTACACTCTACCATGGCTCTACATGGCTTTTCGTCAGTCTACTACACACTACCATGGCTCTACATGGGTCTACTTCACTCTTCTACACTCTACCATGGCTCTACTTGACTCTACTACACTCTACCCTGGCTCTACTTGGCTCTACTTCACTCTAGTACACGCTGCCATGGTTCTACTCGGCTCTACTTCAATCTACTACAACCTACCATGGCTCTACTTGACTCTACTTCACTCTACCATGGCTCTACTTGGCTCTACTTCACTACACTCCTCCATGGCTCTATACTCTACCATGGCTCTACTTGGGTCTACTGCACTACTTCACTTTACTACTCTCTACCATGGCTCTACTTGACTCTAGTACAAACTACCATGGCTCTACCTGACTCTACTACACTCTACATTGGATCTACCTTGTTGTACTTCACTCTACTACACTCTATAATGGCTCTATTTGACTCTACTTCACTCTACCACACTCTACCATTTCTCTACTTGGCTCTACTTCACTACACTCCTCCATGGCTCTATACTCTACCATGGCTCTACTTGGGTCTACTGCTCTACTTCACTCTACTACTCTCTACCATGGCTCTACTTGACTCTACTACACACTACCATGGCTCTACCTGACTCTACTACACTCTACATTGGATCTATCTTGTTGTACTTCACTCTACTACACTCTATCATGGCTCAATTTGACTCTACTTCACTCTACTACACTCTATCATGGCTCTACTTGACTCTATTTCAGTCTGCTATACTCTACCAGGGCTCTACTTGGCTCTACTTCAGTCTACTACACTCTACCATGGCTCTAATTGGCTCTACTTCATTCTTCTACACTCTACCATGGCTCTTCTTCACTCTACTACACTCTACCATGGCTCTACTTGGCTCTACTTCACTCTAGTACACTCTACCATGGCTCTACTCGGCTCTACTTCACTCTACTACTACCTACCATGGCTCTACTTGACTCTACTTCACTCTACCATGGCTCTACTTGGCTCTACTTCACTACACTCCTCCATGGCTCTATATTCTACCATTGCTCTACTTGGGTGTACTGCTCTACTTCACTCTATTACTCTCTTCCATGGCTCTACTCGACTCTACTACACACTACCATGGCTCTACCTGACTCTACTACACTCTTCATTGGATCTACCTTGTTGTACTTCACTCTAATACACTCTATAATGGCTCAATTTGACTCTACTTCACTCTACTACACTCTATCATGGCTCTACTTGACTCTATTTCAGTCTGCTATACTCTACCGGGGCTCTACTTGGCTCTTCTTCAGTCTACTACACACTACCATGGCTCTACTTGGCTCTACTTCATTCTTCTACACTCTACCATGGCTCTTCTTCACTCTACTACACTCTACCATGGCTCTACTTGGCTCTACTTCACTCTAGTACACTATACCATATCTCTACTTGGATCTACTTCAGTCTACTACAGTCTACCATAGTTCTACTTGGCTCTACTTCAGTCTACTACACTCTACCATGGCTCTACTTAGCTCTACTTCACTCTTCTACATTCTACTCAGCTCTACTTCACTCTACTACACTCTACCCTAGCTCTACTTAACTCTACTTCACTGTAGTACACACTACCATGGCTCTACTTGGCTCTACTTCACTCTACTACACTCTACCATTGCTCTACTCGACTCTACTTCACTCTACTACAACCTACCATGTCTCTACTTGACTCAACTTCACTCTACCATGGCTCTACTTGGCTCTACTTCACTACACTCCTCCATGGCTCTATACTCTACCATGGCTCTACTTGGGTCTACTGCTCTACTTCACTCTACTACTCTCTACCAAGGCTCTACTTGACTCTACTACACACTACCATGGCTCTACCTGACTCTACCACACTCTACATTGGATCTACCTTGTTGTACTTCACTCTACTACACTCTATCATGGCTCTATTTGACTCTACGTCACTCTACCACACTCTACCATTTCTCTACTTGGCTCCACTTCAGTCTACTACACTCTACCATTTCTCTGCTTGGCTCTACTTCAGTCTACTACATTCTACCATGGCTCTACTTAGCTCTACTTCACTCTTCTACACTCTACCATGGCTCTACTTCACTCTACTACACTCTGCCCTGGCTGTACTTGGCTCTACTTCACCCTAGTACACTCTACAATGGCTCTACTCGTCTCTACTTCACTCTACTACAACCTACCATGGCTCTACTTGACTCTACTTCACTCTACCATGGCTCTACTTGGCTCTACTTCACTCTACCATGCCTCTACTTGGCTCTACTTGACTCTACTACACTCTTAGTCTACCATGGCTCTACTTGGCTCTAGTTCACTCTGCTACACTCTGCAATATCTGTACATGGCTCTACTTCACTACACTCCTCCACAAGCCGTTAACGACAGGACGTTAGCATCCGCATGCTATACTGTATTTATATCAACCCTAACCCAACCCTAACCACACCCTAACCATATAAATCACTGTATAGCATACGGAAGCTAACGTACTGTCGTTAATGGAAATCCAGTCACTCCATGGCTCTATACTCTACCATGGATCTATTTGGGTCTACGGCTCTAGTTCACTCTACTACTCTCTACCATGGCACTACTTGACTCAACAACACACTACCATGGGTCTACCTGACCCTACTACACTCTACATTGGATCTACCTTGTTGTACTTCACTCTACTACACTCTATCATGGCTCTATTTGACTCTACTTCACTCTACCACACTCTACCATTTCTCTACTTGGCTCCACTTCAGTCTACTACACTCTACCATTTCTCTACTTGGCTCTACTTCAGTCTACTACACTCCACCATGGCTCTACTTGGCTCTACTTCACTCTTCTACACTCTACCATGGCTCTACTTCACTCTAGTACACTCTACCCTGTCACTACTTGGCTCTACTTCACTCTAGTACACTCTACCATGGCTCTACTCGGCTCTACTTCACTCTACCACAACCTACCATGGCTCTACTTGGCTCTACTTCAGTCTACTACACTCTACCATGGCTCTACTTGGCTCTACTTCACTCTTGAACACTCTACCATGGATCTATTTCACTCTACTACACTCTACCCTGGCTCTACTTGGCTCTACTTCACTCTAGTACACCCTACCATAGCTGTACTCGGCTCTACTTGACTCTACTACAACGTACCATGGCTCTACTTGACTGTACTTCACTCTACCAAGGCTCTACTTGGCTCTACGTCACTGTACTCCTCCATGGCTCTATACTCTACCATGGCTCTACTTGGGTCTACTGCTCTACTTCACTCTACTACTCTCTACCATGGCTCTACTTGACTCTACTACACACTACCATGGCTCTACCTGACTCTACTACACTCTACATTGGATCTACCTTGTTGTACTTGACTCTACTACACTCTATCATGGCTCTATTTGACTCTGCTTCACTTTACTACTCTCTATCAAGGCTCTATTTGACTCTACTTCAGTCTACTACACTCTACCATGGCTCTACATGGCTCTACTTCAGTCTACTACACACTACCATGGCTCTACATGGGTCTACTTCACTCTTCTACACTCTACCATGGCTCTACTTGACTCTACTACACTCTACCCTGGCTCTACTTGGCTCTACTTCACTCTAGTACACGCTGCCATGGTTCTACTCGGCTCTACTTCAATCTACTACAACCTACCATGGCTCTACTTGACTCTACTTCACTCTACCATGGCTCTACTTGGCTCTACTTCACTACACTCCTGCATGGCTCTATACTCTACCATGGCTCTACTTGGGTCTACTGCACTACTTCACTTTACTACTCTCTACCATGGCTCTACTTGACTCTAGTACAAACTACCATGGCTCTACCTGACTCTACTACACTCTACATTGGATCTACCTTGTTGTACTTCACTCTACTACACTCTATCATGGCTCTATTTGACTCTACTTCACTCTACCACACTCTACCATTTCTCTACTTGGCTCTACTTCACTACACTCCTCCATGGCTCTATACTCTACCATGGCTCTACTTGGGTCTACTGCTCTACTTCACTCTACTACTCTCTACCATGGCTCTACTTGACTCTACTACACACTACCATAGCTCTACCTGACTCTACTACACTCTACATTGGATCTATCTTGTTGTACTTCACTCTACTACACTCTATCATGGCTCAATTTGACTCTACTTCACTCTACTACACTCTATCATGGCTCTACTTGACTCTATTTCAGTCTGCTATACTCTACCAGGGCTCTACTTGGCTCTACTTCAGTCTACTACACTCTACCATGGCTCTAATTGGCTCTACTTCATTCTTCTACACTCTACCATGGCTCTTCTTCACTCTACTACACTCTACCATGGCTCTACTTGGCTCTACTTCACTCTAGTACACTCTACCATGGCTCTACTCGGCTCTACTTCACTCTACTACTACCTACCATGGCTCTCCTTGACTCTACTTCACTCTACCATGGCTCTACACTGTGAAAAATGTGGTGCTTCTCCAGCACCCCAACTTCAGTTTGTAATGGTAGGGGGTGCTACATGGCACCTCAGGGGTGCTAGGATGTACTACTTGGGTGCTATAAGTGAGATTCACAGGTAGTAAAAGTGTTACTCTCACCTTTTGCACCCCTAGGGTTCACTGTAGCACCCCTCACAGCTAACCTTTGACCTTTTGACTTTTGAAATTTTAACCTTTGGTCTTTCAGTTCCATGCAGGGCTGCTGTGCATGCTTACTCATAATCATGAATGGTGAATGTAGCATCAGTGGACATTTTATGGTAATGCAATGCTAGTGATAGGTGACCGTTCCGTATGAGTGGTAAAATCACAACCGTACCTAGACTATTTTAAGAACACTTACTCCAAAATGAAAACAAACATCAGATTATGAATGTACACACCAAGTGGAAGTGTTTGATACCCATTTTGTCTAGTTTGGTCAAGTATTAGCTGTTTCAGGGATGAAATTGTTAGTTCTAAGTAACCGATACATACAAGTGGTAAAATCACAACCGTACCTAGACTATTTTTAAAACCCTTACTCCAAAATGAAAACAAACATCAGATTATGAATGTACACACCAAGTGGAAGTGTTTGATATCCATTTTGTCTAGTTTGGTCAAGTATTAGCTGTTTCAGGGATGAAATTGTTAGTTCTAAGTAACCGATACATACAAGTGGTAAAATCACAACCGTACCTAGACTATTTTAAGAACACTTACTCCAAAATGAAAACAAACATCAGATTATGAATGTACACACCAAGTGGAAGTGTTTGATACCCATTTTGTCTAGTTTGGTCAAGTATTAGCTGTTTCAGGGATGAAATTGTTAGTTCTAAGTAACCGATACATACAAGTGGTAAAATCACAACCGTACCTAGACTATTTTTAAAACCCTTACTCCAAAATGAAAACAAACATCAGATTATGAATGTACACACCAAGTGGAACTGTTTCATACCCATTTTGTCTACTTTGGTCAAGTATTAGCTGTTTCAGGGATGAAATTGTTAGTTCTAAGTAACCGATACATACAAGTGGTTAAATCACAACCGTACCTAGACTATTTTAAGAACACTTACTCCAAAATGAAAACAAACATCAGATTATGAATGTACACACCAAATGGAACTGTTTGATACCCATTTTGTCTAGTTTGGTCAAGTATTAGCTGTTTCAGGGATGAAATTGTTAGTTCTAAGTAACCGATACATACAAGTGGTAAAATCACAACCGTACCTACACTATTTTCAGAACACTTACTCCAAAATGAAAACAAACATCAGATTATGAATGTACACACCAAATGGAACTGTTTGATACCCATTTTGTCTAGTTTGGTCAAGTATTAGCTGTTTCAGGGATGAAATTGTTAGTTCTAAGTAACCGATACATACAAGTGGTAAAATCACAACCGTACCTAGACTATTTTAAGAACACTTACTCCAAAATGAAAACAAACATCAGATTATGAATGTACACACCAAGTGGAAGTGTTCGATACCCATTTTGTCTAGTTTGGTCAAGTATTATCTGTTTCAGGGATGAAATTGTTAGTTCTAAGTAACCGATACATACAAGTGGTAAAATCACAACCGTACCTAGACTATTTTTAAAACCCTTACTCCAAAATGAAAACAAACATCAGATTATGAATGTACACACCAAGTGGAACTGTTTCATACCCATTTTGTCTACTTTGGTCAAGTATTAGCTGTTTCAGGGATGAAATTGTTAGTTCTAAGTAACCGATACATACAAGTGGTAAAATCACAACCGTACCTAGACTATTTTTAAGAACACTTGCACCAAAATGAAAACAAACATCAGATTATGAATGTACACACCAAGTGGAACTGTTTGATACCCATTTTGTCTACTTTGGTCAAGTATTAGCTGTTTCAGGGATGAAATTGTTAGTTCTAAGTAACCGGATACATACAAGTGGTAAAATTAATCACAACCGTACCTACACTATTTTTAAAACCCTTACTCCAAAATGAAAACAAACATCAGATTATGAATGTACACACCAAATGGAACTGTTTCATACCCATTTTGTCTACTTTGGTCAAGTATTAGCTGTTTCAGGGATGAAATTGTTAGTTCTAAGTAACCGATACATACAAGTGGTAAAATCACAACCGTACCTACACTATTTTTAAAACCCTTACTCCAAAATGAAAACAAACATCAGATTATGAATGTACATGCACACCAAGTGGAAGTGTTTGATACCCATTTTGTCTAGTTTGGTCAAGTATTAGCTGTTTCAGGGATGAAATTGTTAGTTCTAAGTAACCGATATACATACAAGTGGTAAAATCACAACCGTACCTAGACTATTTTCAGAACACTTACTCCAAAATGAAAACAAACATCAGATTATGAATGTACACACCAAATGGAACTGTTTCATACCCATGCACAGGGGGTACTGATAAAAATGGAACTTGTGTATTTGGATTTTATTCTCACAAAGCATTGGTTTGGCAATAAGATTTTGCCACCTCTATACAGGTGGGAGGTGGTTATTAGATTTAAATGTGAACAGCTTAGCTGATATCTATAAACAATTTTTGACTGACATAATTACATATTATGTGCACTTCCATATCCATGCAGGCAAAGAATGGGTATTCCAGCTTGAACTCTCTTGAAGCTTTACTGGATGTTACACCCAGTAGTGATAGTATCAAGAGCGCATGATAAAAATGACGTCATCATGCGCTCTTGTTGTATGTAATCATGCACATGAGTGTGTTTTGAAATTAATGGTCATTGCTCCAAAGAAATAATTATTAAGTGATTGCTTTGTTTACAAAGAAATTGAGCAATGTGCACAAATGAAAGGTGCTAAGCTAACAAAGTACTATGAATATGATATTTCATGATGACTGCTTGCTGAACAATGCCATCTGAACTGATGGTACGAACATGGACTGGCTGAGGATTGTACAAGTCTTGTACATGAACTAGTTTGTAGCTTGATGTGTTGGAAATAATGAATGCATGATGATGGCTATCAAAGTGTTCAGTTACACACTGTCTGACTCGGAACAATACTCTGTTAGTGTCAACAACATAAATCCCCTGAAGTATGGCAAGCTGAGGCGACTCATCTTCAACACCAACAAGCAGTGCACAAGGTTTCTTGTAAGTTATGCCTGCAACCTTCACCCACTTTGCTCTATAGGAAATGATATGAGGGTATGTTATTAGTAAACATGTAAAGTAGTTTACACTGTAAACAAGGTAGCTTATAGGAAACATCATTTTACAACTTCTGTGGTATATGGAACAGAATCTACAGAATCTACATGTACAACTTCCTGTCAGTATATGGAAAATAATACCCACCTGTTACCCCAGAAACAAGGGTGAAGTGGAGAATAAGTAATAGTTATAGCACGGTAGCCAGGGATTTAGGGACATGCCATTTCTCTTTCACCGCGAAATGTTTACATTGCTATGCTTTTCAAGTTGCTACATGTAGGTTGGGCTGGCCGGCCAGCGCCATGCGCCTTGCGTGTATCCGACCAATCAGGTAGGATATAAAACAGTTACAGCACGGTAGCCATGGAATATGACAAGGGAAAAATAAGTGCCAGGGGGAGGGAAATATCATGGTTAAACCACCCCTGTTACCTGGGATACAAGGGTGAGGTGGGATTTAAATTATGATAATTAGATATCCTGGCATGGTCATATACAGTGATATTGGCGGGCAATGTGTAAGACTATACAGAATACAACTACTCCTTCTCACCTGTAGCATTCTGAACAAGTTGTTAACTCATCTGGTCGATCACGAACAGCTACAGCATCACCTTTACAAGAACAGAGAGTAATGATAAAGGTCGTTCTACTTCTTTCTTAATTCATGAACATACCAGGACCAATTTCAGGACTGTCTTCAAACAGCTCATCTGGGTTGAGGGAATAGTAGCATTGCAGAAGTTGATGTCGCATTGCTAGTGTCCAGCTGATATTAATGTAGTTGCCGATGTTCTGGGCCAGCTTCTTGAAATAGTTGTGCCTTGCCTCATAACGCATGGTCCAGTGTCGTACCAGTGGTCCAAACCTAAGTAAGATTTGGTTGTGTATTTTTCTTTGGGAACACATCTTCATAAACACTTAACAATCAACAAGACTTGTTACACATGTAACTATTCTTGGTAACATGCAAGTCCAGAACTTACTCCATGATGAGACGAGGCATATGCACTATGTAGTGCATTTTGGGGATGATGCTGGCAGCAGGGTAAAGTTCCATGAAGGCAGTGTGGTGGTCTCGGATCAACACCTGGAGGTAAGCAACTTCATCGTGGGTAATCTCAGGTGCCATGAGAAGGTCTGTGACCTAAAGAGTGATCAAAGTAGTGATGCTTATCACGTATTGCAGGAAGTGAGACAAGTTAGATGACACTGACTCACAACTATAAATATTATGTGCAATTTTCATACTGACCGTGAGCATTAAAAGGAAATTTTCCCAGTGGTCATCTTCAATGGGCACACGGTCCCCAACCATCAGAGGAAGTAGACGAGCCAATGTCCACATTTGTGTTGCTAAAAGCATAAATGCAAAATGAACTCTAAACACGTGAGAAAAGTCACTTATCTGGGAGTAAGGATAGTATAATATGATGGAAAAACATCAACATACCTTTCTGTTTCAAAGAATTGGAACATGACGCAAAGATTGTCTGTGAGGTAATGGGTGCTGGTTGGTCACTTTCCATGTAGCCCAGCTCCATTCCCTCTATTGCCTCATTCAGGTCTGATACAGAGAAATAATGCTTTTCTCTGATGCAGTACTGAAGAAGCAGCTTGATCTCATACTGGAGAGCCCCCTCTAACACGTCATGCATTACGTCAGGGAGAAGTGCCCCACTACACATGTCGAAGTACTGGAGGTCTAAGAGGACGCTCCTGTGATTCACGCCCACATTGCGTGAGTTTTCAGTGTAGTCATGTTCCTCATCCTCCAGTAAAGCACAATGCTCCAGATGCTGTGGTCGACTGCGGAGCTGAAAATACTCCTCCTGAAACTAATGTTCATAGTAATGGATGATATTATAGTATAGTACAGTAATGTGGAAAAGCCCTACGAGTATGCCCTTTTTTGATTGACCCCACCTTCCTTCTCATAAATGACTGCCAGTTTGAGGGTTTTGGTGTAGTCTAAGATTAGCAAAGAGCTTCAATAAATATTTTCAGGCTTGTGCATAAGCACGGAGCAATTGAAAGGTGGAGTTTTAAGTTAAATAGCTAGTGTCTTGTGCTCCCACAAAAATGTGGTAATATGAGCATAACCTTATTTACTTTGCTCTTTTAATTTTACAAGGGGTCATGGAAACTGCAACTAAGGACAAAAATGAAAAACATGAGAAGAGATCCTGCAAAAAAGAGGCCAAGGGAAGAGTCTGGAGGAGAGAAAGAAAATGAGGTATATTTACCCTGCCCTTCATGGGTGACAATGGTTACCTAATCTGTCTTACTGTATTCTCTCTAAAATAACGGACAGCAAAAAAAAATTCGAAATTTTTAAAGAGTTATTGATTTCTGAACGGAAGTGTTCGGTGTGAATTAGAGAGGTCTTTAGTGCCTGTTTCGTCGTCCCTTTTGTGAGTTGTCAGCCAAGCTTTTGTTATGAGCTACTAGCCTCATTCCCATGCCTAGGCCTCCCCCATTTTCGTTGTTCGGTTTGCGTTCAGTGTAGGTATTCCCAGGCCTTCCCCGTTTTTCACCGTCTTCCGCTTCTGTGTATTATATTGAACACACATGGCAACAAATTTAATCCAGGAAGAAACAATAGGTCTTAGTTGCAAGGCATTCTCTGTTAAATGCGTAGATGGCATGGCTAGGTTACTGTTTGCTCAACTGCACTGCTACTCACCTGCTCCATAGGATCCTGTAGAAGAAAATCTAAGAAAGAAACCAGCCCAACAAAACCACAGAGCTGGTTCATCTGTTGGTGAAGAAGTTGACAGCACACTGTACGAACTAAATGTTAAGCACCTTAGTGACGAGTTGGCAAAGGAGAAGCCGAGTCGGAAGACTGTAAGGAGCCTAATGAAGGAGACATTCCGTGGTCGGAGACGCTGGGTACTAACCGATTCACCTCCAGTTATGGAAGTGATAGCGGTTTTTCCACCAATGAAGCAAGCAAAATATGTAAGTTTTTCCTATTCTACTATGCATTGTGTGCATGCAGACTGACCTGTTGAGCATAAATCTCTGGCACATTTCATATATGCAAATCATCTAAACAACAGTGAAAACGTACCTTCGCTGCAAGTTTTGCCACGGATTTCCAGTCATTTTCCAATACATAGCGAATACCCGCGCTTCCACCGCTGTATCTTATTCGGACTTCACTGCCAACTCGTATGACTACTTCCTGAGTAAAGCAGGTTTGTTTTCAACTAAACTAAGCCTAACTACTGATCGTTGAACCCTGCTAATTTACAAGATATAACGCAATGAATCAACATAGTACAAAATCGCCATTTTTTCTCTTGCTTCTCTCGTAATCACGTGTTTATTCTGCGCATGCACATCGGGTGTAAAGGGTTAATGAAATTTTGAAGGATGAGAAACATCAGATTCAGCTGTAATATGATAATTATGCTCCCTACTGTAGCTGTTGAAGCAATTATGACATCATAATATTCAAATTTTTGGGTGGGGGCAATTCCAGTGCCCCCCCCCCCCTTCTCTCTGTATGGAACCCTGAGTGTGTAGAAAATTGAGTCACACACAGTCATCCAACAGCTTCAAATAAAGCTAATTCATTTCAAATGTGAAGTGTTTTTGTTGCTGATGAAAATAATAAAATCTTGAGGGAAAAGGGGGATGGGGGCAATCCAAAGATTTAGATCACCTTGGAAACCACGAGCAATGACATTTAAATATGTATTATCTTCTTATGTATATAGTTGCACAGGGAGCTGCAGGCTGTTGCTGAGACAGACAGTGAGTTTAACCTCCAAAGTGCGACTGATGTTTGGCAGGCTCTTCGGCCCAAAATAGAGCAGCTCTCTACACTGGAGGCTCAGAACAGCATTAAACTCCAACAGTTGATACAGCACCAAAACTCAGAGGCATCGAGTTTGATTACTGGTATGCAACTGTACTTTGGTATTGGACACATTAGTATAATGGTTACACTGTCCTGCGGTGTGATGGGGGCTGGGGGTGACAGGGAATTTCCGAAGACTGCAACCCTTATGTTCTTTTTGTTTTTCTTCTCCAGATGACTCAGGGGAGGCTTTATTGTCTCTGCATGCATTGGAACAGCTCGCACACCTCCTAGCACCAAAGACTAAGATGCAGCTTGTCTACAGATTCCCTGTAAGTATCCTTCCCTCCCTTTTCCCCTTTCATCCCTTGTGTTGCATAATGCCTGTAATGGTGTATACTGTTAATACAGTATATCAGTGCATGTGTAGTTATAGCCTCGTTCCCAGGCACTCGAAAAATTGGAGCGAGCGCCTGGTACACACTGTTTGCGCATGCGCGGCTCCCCAGGTTTTTCCGGGGAACTTTGAAACTTCTACTCCGTTACACTAACCTCGGTTTGTCAGTCGATTTCTCTGGGGTGAAAGATGCCTGCCGTTGACCATGCTCCATCAAAACGATGACGAGGAAGTGATTAAAACACTCAGCTCTTTGCTTGCAAAAATTATTCGCCCGCTTGTCCATTCCAGGTAAACACTGTGGCACATGAATGATGTAATCTTTTCCTTTGAAGTTCATCGATCGCCCTAACCCTATAGTTGCTGTCAAAGCGATAGCATTTTTGACTTTAAACCCCCCCCGAATATATCTCACAGAGAGCATAACTCTGCAGTATGGGTTATTAGCAGGTCAACTGAAATAGACTGTTTTGTTAATGCATGGTTAGTGTAGCGGATAGTATGCAGGTTACCAAGGAGACTTCGCGCATGCATGCGCGAACAGTGTGTACCAGCCACTCCCTCCGATTTTTCGAGCGCCTGGGAACAAGGCTAGTGTAGTTACAGTTATTGAATTATTATCATGACTTCCTTTTCACTTTAGATGCAGTGTGACATACAAGAGGAGGTAAAGAAACTGGGACATGTCTTTCCTTACATCATTGTGCTTGTAGGGGACAGCGCAGTGCAGTTTTTCATCATTGCAGAGCAGCTGATTTTGGCAGACTCTGAAAACTTTATAGATACGTTGCTGGCACTAATTGGTACGTACTTTGCCTTCAATATAGCGTACCCTAGGCAGCTTTATCCCCTCTCCATATTTATTCAACATTTCATCATTAAGCTAGTCGACAAACAAAAAGTGCCTCCTGTTGTAACACGTATGCTTTCATCTCTTGATGCACTACTGTGAGCTTTATCATGTAAAGTATTATAAGTATAGTTAGTTATAGTAGGTCTCTTTTTAATTTCTGTAAATGTTGTATCTGTATAGTATAATCACCTTTTAATCATTGAAAAAAGTGACATTTCATATACGTAACAAGTATTGGTGTTAAGCTAGCACCCTCCTGTAACACCCTGTAACACATGTATTGGAGCACCTGTGATGGGTGCTGATCAGGCATCTTCTGCAGCACCCTGGGGGTGCTAGTCCAGCACCCTTATGCAGCACCCTAGGGGTGCTATTCTGAAGCATGCGAGCGAGCACCCCAAAGGGTGCTTGCCTAACACCCTATTTCTGACTGTGTACTTGGCTCTACTTCACTACACTCCTCCATGGCTCTATATTCTACCATTGCTCTTCTTGGGTCTACTGCTCTACTTCACTCTATTACTCTCTTCCATGGCTCTACTCGACTCTACTACACACTACCATGGCTCTACCTGACTCTGCTACACTCTTCATTGGATCTACCTTGTTGTACTTCACTCTAATACACTCTATAATGGCTCAATTTGACTCTACTTCACTCTACTACACTCTATCATGGCTCTACTTGACTCTATTTCAGTCTGCTATACTCTACCAGGGCTCTACTTGGCTCTACTTCAGTCTACTACACTCTACCATGGCTCTACTTGGCTCTACTTCATTCTTCTACACTCTACCATGGCTCTTCTTCACTCTACTACACTCTACCATGGCTCTACTTGGCTCTACTTCACTCTAGTACACTCTACCATGGCTCTACTCGGCTCTACTTCACTCTACTACTACCTACCATGGCTCTACTTGACTCTACTTCACTCTACCATGGCTCTACTTGGCTCTACTTCACTACACTCCTCCATGGATCTATATTCTACCATTGCTCTTCTTGGGTCTACTGCTCTACTTCACTCTATTACTCTCTTCCATGGCTCTACTCGACTCTACTACACACTACCATGGCTCTACCTGACTCTACTACACTCTTCATTGGATCTACCTTGTTGTACTTCACTCTACTACACTCTATCATGGCTCTATTTCAGTCTACTTCACTCTACCACACTCTACCATTTCTCTACTTGGCTCTACTTGAGTCTACTACACTCTACCATGGCTCTACTTGGCTCTACTTCAGTCTACTACACTCTACCCTGGCTCTACTGGGCTCTACTTCACTCTTCTGCACTCTACCATGGCTCTACTTCACTCTACTACACTCTACCCTGGCTGTACTAGGATCTACTTCACTCTAGTGCACTCTACCTTGGCTCTACTCGGCTCTACTTCACTCTACTACAACCTACCACGGCTCTACTTGACTCTACTTCACTCTACCATGGCTCTACTTAGCTCTATTTCACTACACTCCTCCATGGCTCTATTCTCTACCATGGCTGTACTTGGGTCTACTGCTCTACTTGACTCTACTACTCTCTGCCAAGGCTCTACTTGACTCTACTACACACTACCATGGTTCTACCGGACTCTACTACACTCTACATTGGATCTACCTTGTTGTACTTCACTCTACTACACTCTATCATGGCTCTATTTGACTCTACTTCACTCTACCACACTCTATCATTTCTCTACTTGGCTCTACTTCAGTCTACTACACTCTACCATGGCTCTACTTGGCTGTACTTCACTCTACTACACTCTACCCTGGCTCTACTTGGCTCTACTTCACTCTATTACACTCTACCATGGCTCTACTTGGCTCTACTTCACTCTACTACACTCTACCATGGCTCTACTCGGCTCTACTTCACTCTACTACAACCTACCATGGCTCTACTTGACTCTACTTCACTCTAACATGGCTCTACTTGGCTCTACTTCACTACACTCCTCCTTGGCTCTATACTCTACGATGGCTCTACTTGGGTCTGCTGCTCTACTTCACTCTACAACTCTCTACCATGGCTCTACTTGACTCTACTACACACTACCATGGCTCTACCTGACTCTACTACACTCTACATTTGATCTACCTTGTAGTACTTCACTCTACCACACTCTACCATTTCTCTACTTGGATCTACTTCAGTTTGCTACACTCTACCATGGCTCTACTTGGCTCTACTTCACTCTTCTACACTCTACCAATGCTCTACTTCACTCTACTACACTCTACCCTGGCTCAACTTAGCTCTACTTCACTCTACTACTCTCTACCATGGGTCTACTTGACTCTACTACACACTACCATGGCTCTACCTGACTTTACTCCACCCTACATTGGATCTACCTTGTTGTACTTCACTCTACTACACTCTATCATGGCTCTATTTGACTCTACTTCAGTCTACTACACTCTACCATGGCTGTACTTGGCTCTACTTCAGTCTACTACACTCTACCATGGCTCTTCTTGGCTCTACTTCACTCTTCTACACTCTACCATGGCTCTACTTCACTCTACTACACTCTACTCTGGCTCTACTTGGCTCTACTTCAATCTAGTACATTCTACCATGGCTCTACTCGGCTCTACTTCAATCTACTACAACCTACCATGGCTCTACTTGGCTCTACTTCACTCTACTACAATCTACCATGGCTCTACTTGACTTTACTTCACTCTACCATGGCTCTACTTAGCTCTATTTCACTACACTCCTCCATGGCTCTATTCTCTACCATGGCTGTACTTGGGTCTACTGCTCTACTTCACTCTACTACTCTCTGCCAAGGCTCTACTTGACTCTACTACACACTACCATGGTTCTACCGGACTCTACTACACTCTACATTGGATCTACCTTGTTGTACTTCACTCTACTACACTCTATCATGGCTCTATTTGACTCTACTTCACTCTACCACACTCTATCATTTCTGTACTTGGCTCTACTTCAGTCTACTACACTCTACCATGGCTCTACTTGGCTCTACTTCACTCTACTACACTCTACCATGGCTCTACTCGGCTCTACTTCACTCTACTACAACCTACCATGGCTCTACTTGACTCTACTTCACTCTAACATGGCTCTACTTGGCTCTACTTCACTAGACTCCTCCTTGGCTCTATACTCTACGATGGCTCTACTTGGGTCTGCTGCACTACTTCACTCTACTACTCTCTACCATGGCTCTACTTGACTCTACTACACACTACCATGGCTCTACCTGACTCTACTACACTCTACATTTGATCTACCTTGTAGTACTTCACTCTACCACACTCTACCATTTCTCTACTTGGATCTACTTCAGTTTGCTACACTCTACCATGGCTCTACTTGGCTCTACTTCACTCTTCTACACTCTACCAATGCTCTACTTCATTCTACTACACTCTACCCTGGCTCAACTTAGCTCTACTTCACTCTACTACTCTCTACCATGGGTCTACTTGACTCTACTATACACTACCATGGCTCTACCTGACTTTACTCCACCCTACATTGGATCTACCTTGTTGTACTTCACTCTACTACACTCTATCATGGCTCTATTTGACTCTACTTCAGTCTACTACACTCTACCATGGCTCTACTTGGCTCTACTTCAGTCTACTACACTCTACCATGGCTCTTCTTGGCTCTACTTCACTCTTCTACACTCTACCATGGCTCTACTTCACTCTACTACACTCTACTCTGGCTCTACTTGGCTCTACTTCAATCTAGTACATTCTACCATGGCTCTACTCGGCTCTACTTCAATCTACTACAACCTACCATGGCTCTACTTGGCTCTACTTCACTCTACCATGGCTCTACTTGGCTCTATTTCACTACACTCCTCCATGGCTCTATATACTCTATCGTGGCTCTACTTGGGTCTACTGCTCTACTTCACTCTACTACTCTCTACCATGGCTCTACCTGACTCTACTACACACTACCATGGCTGTACCTGACTCTACTACACTCTACATTGGATCTACCTTGTTGTACTTCACTCTACTACACTCTATCATGGCTCTATTTGACTCTACTTCACTCTACCACACTCTACCATTTCTCTACTTGGCTCTACTCCAGTCTACTACACTCCACCATGGCTCTACTTGGCTCTACTTCAGTGTACTACAGTCTACCATGGCTCTACTTGGCTGTAATTCACTCTTGTACACTCTACCATGGCTCTACTTCACTCTACTACACTCTACCCTGGCTCTACTTGGCTCTACTTCACTCTAGCACTCTACCATGGCTCTACTCGGCTCTACTTCACTCTACTACAACCTACCATGGCTGTACTTGTCTCTACTTCAATCTACCATGGCTCTACTTGGCTCTACTTCACTACACTCCTCCATGACTCTATAGCCTACCATGGCTCTACTTGGGTCTACTGCTCTACTTCACTCTACTACTCTCTACCATGGCTCTACTTGACTCTACTACACACTACCATGGCTCTACCTGACTCTACTACACTCTACATTGGATCTACCTTGTTGTACTTGACTCTACTACACTCTATCATGGCTCTATTTGACTCTGCTTCACTTTACTACTCTCTATCAAGTCTCTATTTGACTGTACTTCAGTCTACTACACTCTACCATGGCTCTACATGGCTCTACTTCAGTCTACTACACACTACCATGGCTCTACATGGGTCTACTTCACTCTTCTACACTCTACCATGGCTCTACTTGACTCTACTACACTCTACCCTGGCTCTACTTGGCTCTACTTCACTCTAGTACACGCTGCCATGGTTCTACTCGGCTCTACTTCAATCTACTACAACCTACCATGGCTCTACTTGACTCTACTTCACTCTACCATGGCTCTACTTGGCTCTACTTCACTACACTCCTGCATGGCTCTATACTCTACCATGGCTCTACTTGGGTCTACTGCACTACTTCACTTTACTACTCTCTACCATGGCTCTACTTGACTCTAGTACAAACTACCATGGCTCTACCTGACTCTACTACACTCTACATTGGATCTACCTTGTTGTACTTCACTCTACTACACTCTATCATGGCTCTATTTGACTCTACTTCACTCTACCACACTCTACCATTTCTCTACTTGGCTCTACTTCACTACACTCCTCCATGGCTCTATACTCTACCATGGCTCTACTTGGGTCTACTGCTCTACTTCACTCTACTACTCTCTACCATGGCTCTACTTGACTCTACTACACACTACCATGGCTCTACCTGACTCTACTACACTCTACATTGGATCTATCTTGTTGTACTTCACTCTACTACACTCTATCATGGCTCAATTTGACTCTACTTCACTCTACTACACTCTATCATGGCTCTACTTGACTCTATTTCAGTCTGCTATACTCTACCAGGGCTCTACTTGGCTCTACTTCAGTCTACTACACTCTACCATGGCTCTAATTGGCTCTACTTCATTCTTCTACACTCTACCATGGCTCTTCTTCACTCTACTACACTCTACCATGGCTCTACTTGGCTCTACTTCACTCTAGTACACTCTACCATGGCTCTACTCGGCTCTACTTCACTCTACTACTACCTACCATGGCTCTACTTGACTCTACTTCACTCTACCATGGCTCTACTTGGCTCTACTTCACTACACTCCTCCATGGCTCTATATTCTACCATTGCTCTTCTTGGGTCTACTGCTCTACTTCACTCTATTACTCTCTTCCATGGCTCTACTCGACTCTACTACACACTACCATGGCTCTACCTGACTCTACTACACTCTTCATTGGATCTACCTTGTTGTACTTCACTCTAATACACTCTATAATGGCTCAATTTGACTCTACTTCACTCTACTACACTCTATCATGGCTCTACTTGACTCTATTTCAGTCTGCTATACTCTACCGGGGCTCTACTTGGCTCTTCTTCAGTCTACTACACACTACCATGGCTCTACTTGGCTCTACTTCATTCTTCTACACTCTACCATGGCTCTTCTTCACTCTACTACACTCTACCATGGCTCTACTTGGCTCTACTTCACTCTAGTACACTCTACCATATCTCTACTTGGATCTACTTCAGTCTACTACAGTCTACCATAGTTCTACTTGGCTCTACTTCAGTCTACTACACTCTACCATGGCTCTACTTAGCTCTACTTCACTCTTCTACATTCTACTCAGCTCTACTTCACTCTACTACACTCTACCCTAGCTCTACTTAACTCTACTTCACTGTAGTACACACTACCATGGCTCTACTTGGCTCTACTTCACTCTACTACACTCTACCATTGCTCTACTCGACTCTACTTCACTCTACTACAACCTACCATGTCTCTACTTGACTCAACTTCACTCTACCATGGCTCTACTTGGCTCTACTTCACTACACTCCTCCATGGCTCTATACTCTACCATGGCTCTACTTGGGTCTACTGCTCTACTTCACTCTACTACTCTCTACCAAGGCTCTACTTGACTCTACTACATACTACCATGGCTCTACCTGACTCTACCACACTCTACATTGGATCTACCTTGTTGTACTTCACTCTACTACACTCTATCATGGCTCTATTTGACTCTACGTCACTCTACCACACTCTACCATTTCTCTACTTGGCTCCACTTCAGTCTACTACACTCTACCATTTCTCTGCTTGGCTCTACTTCAGTCTACTACATTCTACCATGGCTCTACTTAGCTCTACTTCACTCTTCTACACTCTACCATGGCTCTACTTCACTCTACTACACTCTGCCCTGGCTGTACTTGGCTCTACTTCACCCTAGTACACTCTACAATGGCTCTACTCGTCTCTACTTGACTCTACTACAACCTACCATGGCTCTACTTGACTCTACTTCACTCTACCATGGCTCTACTTGGCTCTACTTCACTCTACCATGGCTCTACTTGGCTCTACTTCACTCTACTACACTCTTAGTCTACCATGGCTCTACTTGGCTCTAGTTGACTCTGCTACACTCTGCAATATCTGTACATGGCTCTACTTCACTACACTCCTCCACAAGCCGTTAACGACAGGACGTTAGCATCCGCATGCTATACTGTATTTATATCAACCCTAACCCAACCCTAACCACACCCTAACCATATAAATCACTGTATAGCATACGGAAGCTAACGTACTGTCGTTAATGGAAATCCAGTCACTCCATGGCTCTATACTCTACCATGGATCTATTTGGGTCTACTGCTCTAGTTCACTCTACTACTCTCTACCATGGCACTACTTGACTCAACAACACACTACCATGGGTCTACCTGACCCTACTACACTCGACATTGGATCTACCTTGTTGTACTTCACTCTACTACACTCTATCATGGCTCTATTTGACTCTACTTCACTCTACCACACTCTACCATTTCTCTACTTGGCTCCACTTCAGTCTACTACACTCTACCATTTCTCTACTTGGCTCTACTTCAGTCTACTACACTCCACCATGGCTCTACTTGGCTCTACTTCACTCTTCTACACTCTACCATGGCTCTACTTCACTCTACTACACTCTACCCTGTCACTACTTGGCTCTACTTCACTCTAGTACACTCTACCATGGCTCTACTCGGCTCTACTTCACTCTACCACAACCTACCATGGCTCTACTTGGCTCTACTTCAGTCTACTACACTCTACCATGGCTCTACTTGGCTCTACTTCACTCTTGAACACTCTACCATGGATCTATTTCACTCTACTACACCCTACCCTGGCTCTACTTGGCTCTACTTCACTCTAGTACACCCTACCATAGCTGTACTCGGCTCTACTTGACTCTACTACACTCTATCATGGCTCTATTTGACTCTACTTCACTCTACCACACTCTACCATTTCTCTACTTGGCTCTACTTCACTACACTCCTCCATGGCTCTATACTCTACCATGGCTCTACTTGGGTCTACTGCTCTACTTCACTCTACTACTCTCTACCATGGCTCTACTTGACTCTACTACACACTACCATGGCTCTACCTGACTCTACTACACTCTACATTGGATCTATCTTGTTGTACTTCACTCTACTACACTCTATCATGGCTCAATTTGACTCTACTTCACTCTACTACACTCTATCATGGCTCTACTTGACTCTATTTCAGTCTGCTATACTCTACCAGGGCTCTACTTGGCTCTACTTCAGTCTACTACACTCTACCATGGCTCTAATTGGCTCTACTTCATTCTTCTACACTCTACCATGGCTCTTCTTCACTCTACTACACTCTACCATGGCTCTACTTGGCTCTACTTCACTCTAGTACACTCTACCATGGCTCTACTCGGCTCTACTTCACTCTACTACTACCTACCATGGCTCTACTTGACTCTACTTCACTCTACCATGGCTCTACTTGGCTCTACTTCACTACACTCCTCCATGGCTCTATATTCTACCATTGCTCTTCTTGGGTCTACTGCTCTACTTCACTCTATTACTCTCTTCCATGGCTCTACTCGACTCTACTACACACTACCATGGCTCTACCTGACTCTACTACACTCTTCATTGGATCTACCTTGTTGTACTTCACTCTAATACACTCTATAATGGCTCAATTTGACTCTACTTCACTCTACTACACTCTATCATGGCTCTACTTGACTCTATTTCAGTCTGCTATACTCTACCGGGGCTCTACTTGGCTCTTCTTCAGTCTACTACACACTACCATGGCTCTACTTGGCTCTACTTCATTCTTCTACACTCTACCATGGCTCTTCTTCACTCTACTACACTCTACCATGGCTCTACTTGGCTCTACTTCACTCTAGTACACTCTACCATATCTCTACTTGGATCTACTTCAGTCTACTACAGTCTACCATAGTTCTACTTGGCTCTACTTCAGTCTACTACACTCTACCATGGCTCTACTTAGCTCTACTTCACTCTTCTACATTCTACTCAGCTCTACTTCACTCTACTACACTCTACCCTAGCTCTACTTAACTCTACTTCACTGTAGTACACACTACCATGGCTCTACTTGGCTCTACTTCACTCTACTACACTCTACCATTGCTCTACTCGACTCTACTTCACTCTACTACAACCTACCATGTCTCTACTTGACTCAACTTCACTCTACCATGGCTCTACTTGGCTCTACTTCACTACACTCCTCCATGGCTCTATACTCTACCATGGCTCTACTTGGGTCTACTGCTCTACTTCACTCTACTACTCTCTACCAAGGCTCTACTTGACTCTACTACATACTACCATGGCTCTACCTGACTCTACCACACTCTACATTGGATCTACCTTGTTGTACTTCACTCTACTACACTCTATCATGGCTCTATTTGACTCTACGTCACTCTACCACACTCTACCATTTCTCTACTTGGCTCCACTTCAGTCTACTACACTCTACCATTTCTCTGCTTGGCTCTACTTCAGTCTACTACATTCTACCATGGCTCTACTTAGCTCTACTTCACTCTTCTACACTCTACCATGGCTCTACTTCACTCTACTACACTCTGCCCTGGCTGTACTTGGCTCTACTTCACCCTAGTACACTCTACAATGGCTCTACTCGTCTCTACTTGACTCTACTACAACCTACCATGGCTCTACTTGACTCTACTTCACTCTACCATGGCTCTACTTGGCTCTACTTCACTCTACCATGGCTCTACTTGGCTCTACTTCACTCTACTACACTCTTAGTCTACCATGGCTCTACTTGGCTCTAGTTGACTCTGCTACACTCTGCAATATCTGTACATGGCTCTACTTCACTACACTCCTCCACAAGCCGTTAACGACAGGACGTTAGCATCCGCATGCTATACTGTATTTATATCAACCCTAACCCAACCCTAACCACACCCTAACCATATAAATCACTGTATAGCATACGGAAGCTAACGTACTGTCGTTAATGGAAATCCAGTCACTCCATGGCTCTATACTCTACCATGGATCTATTTGGGTCTACTGCTCTAGTTCACTCTACTACTCTCTACCATGGCACTACTTGACTCAACAACACACTACCATGGGTCTACCTGACCCTACTACACTCGACATTGGATCTACCTTGTTGTACTTCACTCTACTACACTCTATCATGGCTCTATTTGACTCTACTTCACTCTACCACACTCTACCATTTCTCTACTTGGCTCCACTTCAGTCTACTACACTCTACCATTTCTCTACTTGGCTCTACTTCAGTCTACTACACTCCACCATGGCTCTACTTGGCTCTACTTCACTCTTCTACACTCTACCATGGCTCTACTTCACTCTACTACACTCTACCCTGTCACTACTTGGCTCTACTTCACTCTAGTACACTCTACCATGGCTCTACTCGGCTCTACTTCACTCTACCACAA
This sequence comes from Agelas oroides, assembly GCA_949130485.1. NCBI lineage: Eukaryota > Metazoa > Porifera > Demospongiae > Agelasida > Agelasidae > Agelas > Agelas oroides. The sequence goes on from OX422195.1 coordinate 5,854,754, forward strand.
CCTACCATGGCTCTACTTGGCTCTACTTCAGTCTACTACACTCTACCATGGCTCTACTTGGCTCTACTTCACTCTTGAACACTCTACCATGGATCTATTTCACTCTACTACACCCTACCCTGGCTCTACTTGGCTCTACTTCACTCTAGTACACCCTACCATAGCTGTACTCGGCTCTACTTGACTCTACTACAACGTACCATGGCTCTACTTGACTGTACTTCACTCTACCAAGGCTCTACTTGGCTCTACGTCACTGTACTCCTCCATGGCTCTATACTCTACCATGGCTCGACTTGGGTCTACTGCTCTACTTCACTCTACTACTCTCTACCATGGCTCTACTTGACTCTACTACACACTACCATGGCTCTACCTGACTCTACTACACTCTACATTGGATCTACCTTGTTGTACTTCACTCTACTACACTCTATCATGGCTCTATTTGACTCTACTTCAGTCTACTACACTCTACCATGGCTCTACTTGGCTCTACTTCAGTCTACTACACTCTACCATGGCTCTTCTTGGCTCTACTTCACTCTTCTACACTCTACCATGGCTCTACTTCACTCTACTACACTCTACTCTGGCTCTACTTGGCTCTACTTCAATCTAGTACATTCTACCATGGCTCTACTCGGCTCTACTTCAATCTACTACAACCTACCATGGCTCTACTTGGCTCTACTTCACTCTACTACACTGTACCATGGCTCTACTTGACTCTACTTCACTCTACCATGGCTCTACTTAGCTCTATTTCACTACACTCCTCCATGGCTCTATTCTCTACCATGGCTGTACTTGGGTCTACTGCTCTACTTCACTCTACTACTCTCTGCCAAGGCTCTACTTGACTCTACTACACACTACCATGGTTCTACCGGACTCTACTACACTCTACATTGGATCTACCTTGTTGTACTTCACTCTACTACACTCTATCATGGCTCTATTTGACTCTACTTCACTCTACCACACTCTATCATTTCTCTACTTGGCTCTACTTCAGTCTACTACACTCTACCATGGCTCTACTTGGCTGTACTTCACTCTACTACACTCTATCCTGGCTCTACTTGGCTCTACTTCACTCTATTACACTCTACCATGGCTCTACTTGGCTCTACTTCACTCTACTACACTCTACCATGGCTCTACTCGGCTCTACTTCACTCTACTACAACCTACCATGGCTCTACTTGACTCTACTTCACTCTAACATGGCTCTGCTTGGCTCTACTTCACTACACTCCTCCTTGGCTCTATACTCTACGATGGCTCTACTTGGGTCTGCTGCTCTACTTCACTCTACTACTCTCTACCATGGCTCTACTTGACTCTACTACACACTACCATGGCTCTACCTGACTCTACTACACTCTACATTTGATCTACCTTGTAGTACTTCACTCTACCACACTCTACCATTTCTCTACTTGGATCTACTTCAGTTTGCTACACTCTACCATGGCTCTACTTGGCTCTACTGCACTCTTCTACACTCTACCAATGCTCTACTTCACTCTACTACACTCTACCCTGGCTCAACTTAGCTCTACTTCACTCTACTACTCTCTACCATGGGTCTACTTGACTCTACTACACACTACCATGGCTCTACCTGACTTTACTCCACCCTACATTGGATCTACCTTGTTGTACTTCACTCTACTACACTCTATCATGGCTCTATTTGACTCTACTTCAGTCTACTACACTCTACCATGGCTCTACTTGGCTCTACTTCAGTCTACTACACACTACCATGCCTCTTCTTGGCTCTACTTCACTCTTCTACACTCTACCATGGCTCTACTTCACTCTACTACACTCTACTCTGGCTCTACTTGGCTCTACTTCAATCTAGTACATTCTACCATGGCTCTACTCGGCTCTACTTCAATCTACTACAACCTACCATGGCTCTACTTGGCTCTACTTCACTCTACCATGGCTCTACTTGGCTCTATTTCACTACACTCCTCCATGGCTCTATATACTCTATCGTGGCTCTACTTGGGTCTACTGCTCTACTTCACTCTACTACTCTCTACCATGGCTCTACCTGACTCTACTACACACTACCATGGCTGTACCTGACTCTACTACACTCTACATTGGATCTACCTTGTTGTACTTCACTCTACTACACTCTATCATGGCTCTATTTGACTCTACTTCACTCTACCACACTCTACCATTTCTCTACTTGGCTCTACTCCAGTCTACTACACTCCACCATGGCTCTACTTGGCTCTACTTCAGTGTACTACAGTCTACCATGGCTCTACTTGGCTGTAATTCACTCTTGTACACTCTACCATGGCTCTACTTCACTCTACTACACTCTACCCTGGCTCTACTTGGCTCTACTTCACTCTAGCACTCTACCATGGCTCTACTCGGCTCTACTTCACTCTACTACAACCTACCATGGCTGTACTTGTCTCTACTTCAATCTACCATGGCTCTACTTGGCTCTACTTCACTACACTCCTCCATGACTCTATAGCCTACCATGGCTCTACTTGGGTCTACTGCTCTACTTCACTCTACTACTCTCTACCATGGCTCTACTTGACTCTACTACACACTACCATGGCTCTACCTGACTCTGCTACACTCTACATTTGATCTACCTTGTTGTACTTCACTCTACCACACTCTACCATTTCTCTACTTGGATCTACTTCAGTTTGCTACACTCTACCATGGCTCTAGTTGGCTCTACTTCAGTCTACTGCACTCTACCATGGGTCTACTTGGCTCTACTTCACTCTTCTACACTCTACCAATGCTCTACTTCACTCTACTACACTCTACCCTGGCTCAACTTAGCTCTACTTCACTCTACTACTCTCTACCATGGGTCTACTTGACTCTACTACACACTACCATGGCTCTACCTGACTTTACTACACTCTACATTGGATCTACCTTGTTGTACTTCACTCTACTACACTCTATCATGGCTCTATTTGACTCTACTTCAGTCTACTACACTCTACCATGGCTCTACTTGGCTCTACTTCAGTCTACTACACTCTACCATGGCTCTTCTTGGCTCTACTTCACTCTTCTACACTCTACCATGGCTCTACTTCACTCTACTACACTCTACTCTGGCTCTACTTGGCTCTACTTCAATCTAGTACATTCTACCATGGCTCTACTCGGCTCTACTTCAATCTACTACAACCTACCATGGCTCTACTTGGCTCTACTTCACTCTACCATGGCTCTACTTGGCTCTATTTCACTACACTCCTCCATGGCTCTATATACTCTATCGTGGCTCTACTTGGGTCTACTGCTCTACTTCACTCTACTACTCTCTACCATGGCTCTACCTGACTCTACTACACACTACCATGGCTGTACCTGACTCTACTACACTCTACATTGGATCTACCTTGTTGTACTTCACTCTACTACACTCTATCATGGCTCTATTTGACTCTACTTCACTCTACCACACTCTACCATTTCTCTACTTGGCTCTACTCCAGTCTACTACACTCCACCATGGCTCTACTTGGCTCTACTTCAGTGTACTACAGTCTACCATGGCTCTACTTGGCTGTAATTCACTCTTGTACACTCTACCATGGCTCTACTTCACTCTACTACACTCTACCCTGGCTCTACTTGGCTCTACTTCACTCTAGCACTCTACCATGGCTCTACTCGGCTCTACTTCACTCTACTACAACCTACCATGGCTGTACTTGTCTCTACTTCAATCTACCATGGCTCTACTTGGCTCTACTTCACTACACTCCTCCATGACTCTATAGCCTACCATGGCTCTACTTGGGTCTACTGCTCTACTTCACTCTACTACTCTCTACCATGGCTCTACTTGACTCTACTACACACTACCATGGCTCTACCTGACTCTACTACACTCTACATTGGATCTACCTTGTTGTACTTGACTCTACTACACTCTATCATGGCTCTATTTGACTCTACTTCAGTCTACTACACTCTACCATGGCTCTACTTGGCTCTACTTCAGTCTACTACACTCTACAAAGGCTCTTCTTGGCTCTACTTCACCCTTCTACACTCTACCATGGCTCTACTTCACTCTACTACACTCTACCCTGGTTCTACTTGGCTCTACTTCAATCTAGTACATTCTACGATGGCTCTACTCGGCTCTACTTCAATCTACTACAACCTACCATGGCTCTACTTGGCTCTACTTCACTCTACCATGGCTCTACTTAGCTCTACTTCACTACTCTCCTCCATGGCTCTATACTCTACCATGGCTCTACTTGGGTCTACTGCTCTACTTCACTCTACTACGATCTACCATGGCTCTACTTGACTCTACTACACACTACCATGGCTCTACCTGACTCTACTACACTCTACATTGGATGTACCTTGTTGTACTTCACTCTACTACACTCTCTCATGGCTCTATTTGACTCTACTTCATTCTGCCACACTCTACCATTTCTCAACTTGGCTCTACTTCAGTCTACTGCACTCTACCATGGCTCTACTTGGCTCTACTTCACTCTTCTACACTCTACCAATGCTCTACTTCAATCTACTACACTCTACCCTGGCGCAACTTAGCTCTACTTCACTCTACTACTCTCTACCATGGCTATACTTGACTCTACTACACACCACCATGTCTCTACCTGACTCTACTACACTCTACATTGGATCTACCTTGTTGTACTTCACTCTACTACACTCTATCATGGCTCTATTTGACACTACTTCACTCTACCACACTCTACCATTTCTCTACTTGGCTCTACTTCAGTCTACTACACTCTACCATGGCTCTACTTGACTCTACTTCACTCTTCTACACTCTACCATGGCTCTACTTCACTCTACTACACTCTATCCTGGCTCTACTTGGCTGTACTTCACTCTAGTACACTCTACCATGGCTCTACTCGGCTCTACTTCACTCTCCTACACTCTACCATGGCTCTACTCGGCTCTACTTCACTCTACTACAACCTACCATGGCTCTACTTGACTCTACTTCACTCTACAATGGCTCTACTTGGCTCTACTTCACTACACACCTCCATGGCTCTATACTCTACCATGGCTCTACTTGGGTCTACTGCTCTACTTCACTCTACTCTCTACCATGGCTCTACTTGACTCTACTACACACTACCATAGCTCTACCTGACTCTACTACACTCTACATTGGATCTACCTTGTTGTACTTCACTGTACTACACTCTATCATGGCTCTATTTGACTCTACTTCACTCTACCACACTCTACCATTTCTCTACTTGGCTCTACTTCAGTCTACTAGACTCTACCATTTCTCTACTTGGCTCTACTTCAGTCTACTACACTCTACCATGGCTCTACTTGACTCTACTTCACTCTTCTACACTCTACCATGGCTCTACTTCACTCTACTACACTCTATCCTGGCTCTACTTGGCTCTACTTCACTCTAGTACACTCTACCATGGCTCTACTCGGCTCTACTTCACTCTACTACACTCTACCATGGCTCTACTCGGCTCTACTTCACTCTACTACAACCTACCATGGCTCTACTTGACTCTACTTCACTCTACCATGGCTCTACTTGGCTCTACTTCACTACACACCTCCATGGCTCTATACTCTACCATGGCTCTCCTTGGGTCTACCGCTCTACTTCACTCTAACACTCTCTACCATGGCTCTACTTGACTCTACTACGCACTACCATAGCTCTACCTGACTCTACTACACTCTACATTGGATCTACCTTGTTGTACTTCACTGTACTACACTCTATCATGGCTCTATTTGACTCTACTTCACTCTACCACACTCTACCATTTCTCTACTTGGCTCTACTTCAGTCTACTAGACTCTACCATTGCTCTACTTGGCTCTACTTCAGTCTACTACACTCTACAAAGGCTCTTCTTGGCTCTACTTCACTCTTCTACACTCTACCATGGCTCTACTTCACTCTACTACACTCTACCCTGGTTCTACTTGGCTCTACTTCAATCTAGTACATTCTACGATGGCTCTACTCGGCTCTACTTCAATCTACTACAACCTACCATGGCTCTACTTGGCTCTACTTCACTCTACCATGGCTCTACTTTGCTCTACTTCACTACTCTCCTCCATGGCTCTATACTCTACCATGGCTCTACTTGGGTCTACTGCTCTACTTCACTCTACTACGATCTACCATGGCTCTACTTGACTCTACTACACACTACCATGGCTCTACCTGACTCTACTACACTGTACATTGGATGTACCTTGTTGTACTTCACTCTACTACACTCTATCATGGCTCTATTTGACTCTACTTCACTCTGCCACACTCTACCATTTCTAAACTTGGCTCTACTTCAGTCTACGACACTCTACCATGGCTCTCCTTGGCTCTACTTCAGTCTACTACATTCTACCATGGCTCTACTTGGCTCTACTTCACTCTTCTACACTCTACCATGGCTCTACTTCACTCTACTACACTCTACCCTGGCTCTACTTGGCTCTACTTCACTCTAGTACACCCTACCATGGCTCTACTCGGCTGTACTTCACTCTACTACACTCTACCATGGCTCTACTTCACTCTACTACAACCTACCATGGCTCTACTTGACTCTACTTCACTCTACCATGGCTCTACTTGGCTCTACTTCACTACACTCCTCCATGGCACTATACTCTACCATGGCTCTAGTTGGGTCTACTACTCTACTTCACTCTACTACTCTCTACCATGACTCTACTTGACTCTACTACACACTACCATAGCTCTACCTGACTCTACTACACTCTACATTGGATCTACCTTGTTGTACTTCACTCTACTACACTCTATCATGGCTCTATTTGACTCTACTTCACTCTACCACACTCTATCATTTCTCTACTTGGCTCTACTTCAGTCTACTACACTCTACCATGGCTCTACTTGGCTGTACTTCACTCTACTACACTCTACCCTGGCTCTACTTGGCTCTACTTCACTCTATTACACTCTACCATGGCTGTACTTGGCTCTACTTCACTCTACTACACTCTATATACAATGGCTCCACTCGGCTCTACTTCACTCTACTACAACCTACCATGGCTCTACTTGACTCTACTTCACTCTAACATGGCTCTACTTGGCTCTACTTCACTAGACTCCTCCTTGGCTCTATACTCTACGATGGCTCTACTTGGGTCTGCTGCTCTACTTCACTCTACTACTCTCTACCATGGCTCTACTTGACTCTACTACACACTACCATGGCTCTACCAGACTCTACTACACTCTACATTTGATCTACCTTTTTGTACTTCACTCTACCACACTCTACCATTTCTCTACTAGGATCTATTTCAGTTTGCTACACTCTACCATGGCTCTAGTTGGCTCTACTTCAGTCTACTGCACTCTACCATGGCTCTACTTGGCTCTACTTCACTCTTCTACACTCTACCAATGCTCTACTTCACTCTACTACACTCTACCCTGGCTCAACTTAGCTCTACTTCACTCTACTACTCTCTACCATGGGTCTACTTGACTCTACTACACACTACCATGGCTCTACCTGACTTTACTACACTCTACATTGGATCTACCTTGTTGTACTTCCCTCTACTACACTCTATCATGGCTCTATTTGACTCTCCTTCAGTCTACTACACTCTACCATGGCTCTACTTGGCTCTACTTCAGTCTACTACACTCTACCATGGCTCTTCTTGGCTCTACTTCACTCTTCTACACTCTACCATGGCTCTACTTCACTCTACTACACTCTACTCTGGCTCTACTTGGCTCTACTTCAATCTAGTACATTCTACCATGGCTCTACTCGGCTCTACTTCAATCTACTACAACCTACCATGGCTCTACTTGGCTCTACTTCACTCTACCATGGCTCTACTTGGCTCTATTTCACTACACTCCTCCATGGCTCTATATACTCTATCGTGGCTCTCCTTGGGTCTACTGCTCTACTTCACTCTACTACTCTCTACCATGGTTCTACCTGACTCTACTACACACTACCATGGCTGTACCTGACTCTACTACACTCTACATTGGATCTACCTTGTTGTACTTCACTCTACTACACTCTATCATGGCTCTATTTGACTCTACTTCACTCTACCACACTCTACCATTTCTCTACTTGGCTCTACTCCAGTCTACTACACTCCACCATGGCTCTACTTGGCTCTACTTCAGTGTACTACAGTCTACCATGGCTCTACTTGGCTGTAATTCACTCTTGTACACTCTACCATGGCTCTACTTCACTCTACTACACTCTACCCTGGCTCTACTTGGCTCTACTTCACTCTAGCACTCTACCATGGCTCTTCTCGGCTCTACTTCACTCTACTACAACCTACCATGGCTGTACTTGTCTCTACTTCAATCTACCATGGCTCTACTTGGCTCTACTTCACTACACTCCTCCATGACTCTATAGCCTACCATGGCTCTACTTGGGTCTACTGCTCTACTTCACTCTACTACTCTCTACCATGGCTCTACTTGACTCTACTACACACTACCATGGCTCTACCTGACTCTACTACACTCTACATTGGATCTACCTTGTTGTACTTCACTCTACTACACTCTATCATGGCTCTATTTGACTCTACTTCACTCTGCCACACTCTACCATTTCTCAACATGGCTCTACTTCAGTCTACGACACTCTACCATGGCTCTCCTTGGCTCTACTTCAGTCTACTACATTCTACCATGGCTCTACTTGGCTCTACTTCACTCTTCTACACTCTACCATGGCTCTACTTCATTCTACTACACTCTACCCTGGCTCTACTTGGCTCTACTTCACTCTAGTACACCCTACCATGGCTCTACTCGGCTGTACTTCACTCTACTACACTCTACCATGGCTCTACTTCACTCTACTACAACCTACCATGGCTCTACTTGACTCTACTTCACTCTACCATGGCTCTACTTGGCTCTACTTCACTACACTCCTCCATGGCACTATACTCTACCATGGCTCTAGTTGGGTCTACTACTCTACTTCACTCTACTACTCTCTACCATGACTCTACTTGACTCTACTACACACTACCATAGCTCTACCTGACTCTACTACACTCTACATTGGATCTACCTTGTTGTACTTCACTCTACTACACTCTATCATGGCTCTATTTGACTCTACTTCATTCTGCCACACTCTACCATTTCTCAACTTGGCTCTACTTCAGTCTACTGCACTCTACCATGGCTCTACTTGGCTCTACTTCACTCTTCTACACCCTACCAATGCTCTACTTCAATCTACTACACTCTACCCTGGCGCAACTTAGCTCTACTTCACTCTACTACTCTCTACCATGGCTATACTTGACTCTACTACACACCACCATGGCTCTACCTGAATCTACTACACTCTACATTGGATCTACCTTGTTGTACTTCACTCTACTACACTCTATCATGGCTCTATTTGACACTACTTCACTCTACCACACTCTACCATTTCTCTACTTGGCTCTACTTCAGTCTACTACACTCTATCATGGCTCTACTTGACTCTACTTCACTCTTCTACACTCTACCATGGCTCTACTTCACTCTACTACACTCTATCCTGGCTCTACTTGGCTCTACTTCACTCTAGTACACTCTACCATGGCTCTACTCGGCTCTACTTCACTCTACTACAACCTACCATGGCTCTACTTGACTCTACTTCACTCTACCATGGCTCTACTTGGCTCTACTTCACTACACACCTCCATGGCTCTATACTCTACCATGGCTCTACTTGGGTCTACTGCTCTACTTCACTCTAACACTCCCTACCATGGTTCTACTTGACTCTACTACGCACTACCATAGCTCTACCTGACTCTACTACACTCTACATTGGATCTACCTTGTTGTACTTCACTCTACTACACTCTATCATGGCTCTATTTGACTCTACTTCATTCTGCCACACTCTACCCTTTCTCAACTTGGCTCTACTTCAGTCTACTACACTTTACCATGGCTCTACTTCACTCTACTACACTCTATCATTGCTTTACTCGTCTCTACTTCACTCTACTACAACCTACCATGTCTCTACTTGACTCTACTTCATTCTACCATGGCTCTACTTGGCTCTATTTCACTACACTCCTCCTTGGTTCTATACTCTACCATGGCTCTATTTGGGTCTACGGCTCTACTTCACTCTACTACTCTCTACCATGGCTGTACTTGACTCTACTACGCACTACCATAGCTCTACCTGACTCTACTACACTCTACATTGGATCTACCTTGTTGTACTTCACTCTACTACAGTCTATCATGGCTCTATTTGACTCTACTTCATTCTGCCACACTCTACCATTTCTCAACTAGGCTCTACTTCAGTCTACTACACTTTACCATGGCTCTACTTCACTCTGCTACACTCTATCATTGCTTTACTCGTCTCTACTTCACTCTACTACAATCTACCATGTCTCTACTTGACTCTACTTCATTCTAACATGGCTCTACTTGGCTCTATTTCACAACACTCCTCCTTGGCTCTATACTCTACCATGGCTCTATTTGGGTCTACTGCTCTACTTCACTCTACTACTCTCTACCATGGCACTACTTGACTCTACAACACACTACCATGGCTCTACCTGACTCTACTACACTCTACATTGGATCTACCTTGTTGTACTTCACTCTACTACACTCTATCATGGCTCTATTTTCCTCTACTTCACTCTATCACATTCTACCATTTCTCTACTTGGCTCTACTTTAGTCTACTACATTCTACCATGGCTCTACTTGGCTCAACTTCAGTCTACTACACTGTACCATGGCTCTACTTGGCTCTACTTCACTCTTCTACACTCTACCATGGCTCTACTTCACTCTACTACACTCTACCCTGGCACTTCGTGGCTCTACTTCACTCTAGTACACTCTACCATGGCTCTACTTGGCTCTACTTCACTCTACCACAACCTACCATGGCTCTACTTGGCTCTACATCAGTCTACTACACTCTACCATGACTCTACTTGGCTCTACTTCACTTTTCTACACTCTACCATGGCTCTACTTCACTCTACTACACTCTACCCTGGGCCTACTTGGCTCTACTTCACTCTAGTACACTCTACCATGGCTCTAATCGGCTCTCCTTCACTCTACTACAACCTACAATGGCTCTACTTGACTCTACTTCACTCTAGCATGGCTCTACTTGGCTCTACTTCACTACACTCCTCCATGGCTCTATACTCTACCAAGGCTCTACTTGGGTCTACTGCTCTACTTCACTCTACTACACTCTATCATGGCTCTACTTCACTCTATTACACTCTACCCTGGCTCAACTTAGCTCTACTTCACTCTAGTACACTCTACCATGACTCTACTTGGCTCTACTTCACTCTACTACACTCTGCCATTGCTCTACTCCGCTCTACTTCCCTCTACTACAACCTACCATGTCTCTACTTGACTCAATTTCACTCTACCATGGATCTACTTGGCTCTACTTCACTACACTTCTCCATGGCTCTATACTCTACCATGGCTCTACTTGGGTCTACTGCTCTACTTCACTCTACTACTCTTTACCAAGGCTCTACTTGACTCTACTACACACTACCATGGCTCTACCTGACTCTACTACTCTCTACATTGGATCTACCTTGTTGTACTTCGCTCTACTACACTCTATCATGGCTCTATTTGACACTACTTCACTCTACTACACTCTACCATTACTCTACTCGGATCTACTTCACTCTACTACAACCTACCATGGCTCTACTTGACTCTCCTTCACTCTGCCATGGCTCTACTTGGCTCTACTTCACTACACTCCTCCTTGGCTCCATACTCTACCATGGCTCTAATTGGGTCTAGTGCTCTACTTCACTCTACTACTCTCTAACAAGGCTCTACTTGACTCTACTACACACTACCATGGCTCTACTTGACTCTACTACACTCTACATTGGATGTACCTTGTTGTACTTCACTCTACTACACTCTATCATGGCTGTAATTGATTCTACTTCACTCTGTCACATTCCACCATTTCTCTACTTGGTTCTACTTCAGTCTACTACACTCTACCGTGGCTCTCCTTGGCTCTACTTCAATCTACTACACTCTACCATGGCTCTAATTGGCTCTACTTCATTCTTCTACACTCTACCATCGCTCTACTTCACTCTACTACACTCTACCCTGGCTCTACTTGTCTCCACTTCACTCTAGTACAGTCTACCATGGCTCTACTTGGATCTACTTCACTCTACTACACTCTACCATGGCTCTACTCGGCTCTACTTCACTCTACCACAACGTACAATGTCTCTACTTGACTCTGCTTCACTCTACCATGTCTCTACTTGGCTCTACTTCACTCTACTACACTCTACCTTGGCTCTACTCGGCTCTACTTCACTCTACTACAACCTACCATGGCTCTACTTGACTCTACTACACTCTACCATGGCTCTACTTGGCTCTACTTCACTACACTCCTCCACGGCTCTATACTCTACCGTGGCTCTACTTGGGTCTACTGCTCTACTTCACTCTACTACTCTCTACCATGGCTCTACTTGACTCTACTACACACTACCATGGCTCTACCTGATTCTACTACACTCTACATTGGATCTACCTTGTTGTACTTCACTCTACTACACTCTATCATGGCTCTATTTGACTCTACTTCACTTTATCACATTCTACCATTTCTCTACTTGGCTCTTCTTCAGTCTACTACACTCTACCATGGCTCTACTTGTCTCTACTTCAGTCTATTACACTCTACCATGGTTCTACTTGTCTCTACTTCAGTCTACTACACCCTACCATGGCTCTACTTGGCTCTACTTCACTTTTCTACACTCTACCATGGCTCTACTTCACTCTACTACACTCTACCCTGGCTCTACTTGGCTCTACTTCACTCTAGTACACTCTACCATGGCTCTACTCGGCTCTACTTCACTCTACTACACTCTACCATGGTTCTACTCGGCTCCACTTCACTCTACTACAACCTACCATGGCTCTACTTGACTCTACTTCACTCTACCATGTCTCTACTTGGCTCTACTTCACTACACTCCTCCATTGCTCTACTTGGGTCTACTGCTCTACTTCACTCTACTACTCTCTACCATGGCTCTACTTGACTCTACTACACACTACCATAGCTCTACCTGACTCTACTACACTCTACATTGGATCTACCTTGTTGTACTTCACCCTACTACACTCTATCATGGCTCTATTTGACTCTACTTCATTCTACCACACTCTACCATTTCTCAACTTGGCTCCACTTCAGTCTACTACACTCTACCATGGCTCTACTTTGCTCTACTTCAGTCTACTACACTCTACCATGGCTCTACTTGGCTCTACTTCATTCTTCTAAATTCTGCCATGGCTCTACTTCACTCTACTACTCTCTACCATGGCTCTACTTGACACTACTACGCACTACCATGTCTCTACCTGACTGTACTACACTCTACATTGGATCTACCTTGTTGTACTTCACTCTACTGCACTCTATCATTGCTCTATTTGACTCTACTTCACTCTACTACACTCTACCATATGTCTACTTGGCTCTACTTCAGTCTACTACACTCTACCATGGCTCTACTTGGCTCTACTTCAGTCTACTACACTCTACCATGGCTCTACTTGGCTCTACTTCACTCTTCTTCACTCTACAATGGCTCTACTTCACTCTACTACACTCTACCCTGGCTGTACTTGGCTCTACTTCACTCTAGTACACTCTATAATGGCTCTACTCGGCTCTACTTCACTCTACTACAACCTACCATGGCTCTACTTGACTCTACTTCACTCTACCATGGCTCTACTTGGCTCTACTTCACTCTACCATGGCTCTACTTGGCTCTACTTGACTCTACTACACTCTTAGTCTACCATGGCTCTACTTGGCTCTAGTTGACTCTGCTACACTCTGCAATATCTGTACTTGGCTCTACTTCACTACACTCCTCCACAAGCCTTTAACGACAGGACGTTGGCATCCGCATGCTATACTGTATTTATATCAGCCATTACCCAACCCTAACCACACCCTAACCATATAAATCACTGTATAGCATACGGATGCTAACGTACTGTCGTTAATGGAAATCCAGTCACTCCATGGCTCTATACTCTATCATGGCTCTATTTGGGTCTACTGCTCTACTTCACTCTACTACTCTCTACCATGGCTCTACTTGACTCTACTATACACTACCATGACTCTACCTGACTCTACTACACTCTACATTGGATCGACCTTGTTGTACTTCACACTACTACACTCTATCATGGCTCTATTTGACTCTTCTTCACTCTACCACACTCTACCATTTCTCTACTTGGCTCTACTTCAGTCTACTACACTCTACCATGTCTCTACTTGGCTCTACTTCACTCTACTACACTCTACCTTGGCTCTACTCGGCTCTACTTCACTCTACTACAACCTACCATGGCTCTACTTGACTCTACTACACTCTACCATGGCTCTACTTGGCTCTACTTCACTACACTCCTCCACGGCTCTATACTCTACCGTGGCTCTACTTGGGTCTACTGCTCTACTTCACTCTACTTCTCTCTACCATGGCTCTACTTGACTCTACTACACACTACCATGGCTCTACCTGATTCTACTACACTCTACATTGGATCTACCTTGTTGTACTTCACTCTACTACACTCTATCATGGCTCTATTTGACTCTACTTCACTTTATCACATTCTACCATTTCTCTACTTGGCTCTTCTTCAGTCTACTACACTCTACCATGGCTCTACTTGTCTCTACTTCAGTCTATTACACTCTACCATGGTTCTACTTGTCTCTACTTCAGTCTACTACACCCTACCATGGCTCTACTTGGCTCTACTTCACTTTTCTACACTCTACCATGGCTCTACTTCACTCTACTACACTCTACCCTGGCTCTACTTGGCTCTACTTCACTCTAGTACACTCTACCATGGCTCTACTCGGCTCTACTTCACTCTACTACACTCTACCATGGTTCTACTCGGCTCCACTTCACTCTACTACAACCTACCATGGCTCTACTTGACTCTACTTCACTCTACCATGGCTCTACTTGGCTCTACTTCACTACACTCCTCCATTGCTCTACTTGGGTCTACTGCTCTACTTCACTCTACTACTCTCTACCATGGCTCTACTTGACTCTACTACACACTACCATAGCTCTACCTGACTCTACTACACTCTACATTGGATCTACCTTGTTGTACTTCACTCTACTACACTCTATCATGGCTCTACCTGACTCTATTACTCTCTACATTGGATCTACCTTGTTGTACTTCGCTCTACTACACTCTATGATGGCTCTATTTGACTCTACTTCATTCTACCACACTCTACCATTTCTCAACTTGGCTCCACTTCAGTCTACTACACTCTACCATGGCTCTACTTTGCTCTACTTCAGTCTACTACACTCTACCATGGCTCTACTTGGCTCTACTTCATTCTTCTAAATTCTGCCATGGCTCTACTTCACTCTACTACTCTCTACCATGGCTCTACTTGACACTACTACGCACTACCATGTCTCTACCTGACTGTACTACACTCTACATTTGATCTACCTTGTTGTACTTCACTCTACTGCACTCTATCATTGCTCTATTTGACTCTACTTCACTCTACTACACTCTACCATATGTCTACTTGGCTCTACTTCAGTCTACTACACTCTACCATGGCTCTACTTGGCTCTACTTCAGTCTACTACACTCTACCATGGCTCTACTTGGCTCTACTTCACTCTTCTTCACTCTACAATGGCTCTACTTCACTCTACTACACTCTACCCTGGCTGTACTTGGCTCTACTTCACTCTAGTACACTCTATAATGGCTCTACTCGGCTCTACTTCACTCTACTACAACCTACCATGGCTCTACTTGACTCTACTTCACTCTACCATGGCTCTACTTGGCTCTACTTCACTCTACCATGGCTCTACTTGGCTCTACTTGACTCTACTACACTCTTAGTCTACCATGGCTCTACTTGGCTCTAGTTGACTCTGCTACACTCTGCAATATCTGTACTTGGCTCTACTTCACTACACTCCTCCACAAGCCTTTAACGACAGGACGTTGGCATCCGCATGCTATACTGTATTTATATCAGCCATTACCCAACCCTAACCACACCCTAACCATATAAATCACTGTATAGCATACGGATGCTAACGTACTGTCGTTAATGGAAATCCAGTCACTCCATGGCTCTATACTCTATCATGGCTCTATTTGGGTCTACTGCTCTACTTCACTCTACTACTCTCTACCATGGCACTACTTGACTTTACAACAAACTACCATGGCTCTACCTGACTCTACTACACTCTACATTGGATCTACCTTGTTGTACTTCACTCTACTACACTCTATCATGGCTCTATTTGACTCTACTTCACTCAACCACACTCTACCATTTCTCTACTTGGCTCTACTTCACTACACTCCTCCATGGCTCTAAACTCTACCATGGCTCAACTTGGGTCTACTGTTCTACTTCACTCTACTACTCTCTACCATGGCTCTACTTGACTCTACTACACACTACCATGGCTCTACCTGACTCTATTACTCTCTACATTGGATCTACCTTGTTGTACTTCACTCTACTACACTCTATCATGGCTCTATTTGACTCTACTTCAGTCTACCACACTCTACCATTCCTCTACTTGGCTCTACTCCAGTCTACTACAATAAACCATGGTTCTACTTGGCTCTACTACAGTCTACTACACTCTACCATGGCTCTACTTGGCTGTAATTCACTCTTGTACACTCTACCATGGCTCTACTTGACTCTACTACACTCTACCCTGGCTCTACTTGGCTCTACTTCACTCTTGCACTCTACCATGGCTCTACTTGACTCTACTTCACTCTACCATGGCTCTACTTGGCTCTACTTCACTTTTCTACACTCTACCCTGGCTCTACTTGGCTCTACTTCGATCTTGTACATTCTACCATGGCTCTACTCGGTTCTACTTCAATCTACTACAACCTACCATGGCTCTACTTGGCTCTACTTGACTCTACCATGGCTCTACTTGGCACTACTTCACTACACTCCTCCATGGCTCTATACTCTACCATGGCTCTACTTGGGTCTACTGCTCTACTTCACTCTACTACTGTCTACCATGGCTCTACTTGACTTACCATGGCTCTACTTGACTCTACTACACTCTACATTGGATCTACCTTGTTGTACTTCACTCTACTACACTCTATCATGGCTCTATTTGACTCTACTTCACTCTACCACACTCTACCATTTCTCTTCTTGTCTATACTTCAGTCTACTGCACTCTACCATGGCTCTACTTGGCTCTACTTCAGTCTACTACAATCTACCATGGTTCTACTTGGCTCTACTTCACTACACTCCTCCATGGCTCTATAGTCTACCATGGCTCTACTTGGGTCTACTGCTCTACTTCACTCTACTACTCTCTACCATGGCTCTACTTGACTCTACTACACACTACCATTGCTCTACCTGACTCTAGTATACTCTACATTGGATCTACCTTGTTGTACTTCACTCTACTACACTCTATCATGGCTCTATTTGACTCTACTTCAGTCTACTACACTCTACCATGGCTCTCCTTGGCTCTACTTCAGTCTACTACACTCTACCATGGCTCTAATTGGCTCTACTTCACTCTTCTACACTCTACCATCGCTCTACTTCACTCTACTACACTCTACCCTGGCTCTACTTGGCTCTACTTCAATCTAGTACAGTCTACCATGGCTCTACTTGGATCTACTTCACTCTACTACACTCTACCATGGCTCTACTCGGCTCTACTTCACTCTACTACAACGTACCATGTCTTTACTTGACTCTACTTCACTCTACCATGTCTCTACTTGGCTCTACTTCACTCTACTACACTCTACCATGGCTCTACTCGGCTCTACTTCACTCTACTACAACCTACCATGGCTCTACTTTACTCTACTTCACTCTACCATGGCTCTACTTGGTTCTACTCCACTACACACCTCCATGGCTCTATACTCTACCATGGCTCTACTTGGGTCTACTGCTCTACTTCACTCTACTACACTCTACGATGGCTCTACTTGACTCTACTACACACTACCATGGCTCTACCTGTCTCTACTACATTCTACATTGCATCTATCTTGTTGTACTTCACTCTACTACACTCTATCATGGCTCTATTTGACTCTACTTCCCTCTACCACACTCTACCATTTAGCAACTTGGCTCTACTTCAGTCTACTACACTCTACCATGGCTCTACTTGTCTCTACTTCAGTGTACTACACTCTACACTGGCTCTACTTGACTCTACTTCACTCTTCTACACACTACTTCAGTCTGCTACACTCTACACTGGCTCTACTTTGCTCTACTTCAGTCTTCTACACACTAACATTGCTCTACTTCACTCTACTACACTCTATCCTGGCTCTACTTGGCTCTACTTCACTCTAATACACTCTACCATGGCTGTACTCGGCTCTACTTCACTCTACTACAACCTACCATGGCTCTACTTGACTCTACTTCACTCTAGCATGGCTCTACTTGGCTCTACTTCACTACACTCCTCCATGGCTCTATACTCTACCATGGCTCTACTTGGGTCTACTGCTCTACTTCACTCTACTACACTCTATCATGGCTCTACTTCACTCTATTACACTCTACCCTGGCTCAACTTAGCTCTACTTCACTCTAGTACACTCTACCATGACTCTACTTGGATCTACTTCACTCTACTACACTCTACCATGGCTCTACTCGGCTCTACTTCACTCTACTACAACGTACCATGTCTTTACTTGACTCTACTTCACTCTACCATGTCTCTACTTGGCTCTACTTCACTCTACTACACTCTACCATGGCTATACTCGGCTCTACTTCACTCTACTACAACCTACCATGGCTCTACTTTACTCTACTTCACTCTACCATGGCTCTACTTGGCTCTACTCCACTACACACCTCCATGGCTCTATACTCTACCATGGCTCTACTTGGGTCTACTGCTCTACTTCACTCTACTACACTCTACGATGGCTCTACTTGACTCTACTACACACTACCATGGCTCTACCTGTCTCTACTACACTCTACATTGCATCTATCTTGTTGTACTTCACTCTACTACACTCTATCATGGCTCTATTTGACTCTACTTCACTCTACCACACTCTACCATTTAGCAACTTGGCTCTACTTCAGTCTACTACACTCTACCATGGCTCTACTTGCCTCTACTTTAGTCTACTACACTCTACACTGGCTCTACTTGGCTCTACTTCACTCTTCTACACACTACTTCAGTCTACTACACTCTACACTGGCTCTACTTTGCTCTACTTCACTCTTCTACACACTAACATGGCTCTACTTCACTCTACTTCACTCTACCCTGGCTCTACGTGGCTCTACTTCACTCTAGTACACTCTACCATGGCTGTACTCGGCTCTACTTCACTCTACTACAACCTACCATGGCTCTACTTGACTCTACTTCACTCTAGCATGGCTCTACTTGGCTCTACTTCACTACACTCCTCCATGGCTCTATACTCTACCATGGCTCTACTTGGGTCTACTGCTCTACTTCACTCTACTACTCTCTACCATGGCTCTACTTGACTCTACTACACACTACCATGGCTCTACCTGACTCTATTACTCTCTACATTGGATCTACCTTGTTGTACTTCGCTCTACTACACTCTATGATGGCTCTATTTGACTCTACTTCACTCTACCTCACACTACCATTTCTCTACTTGGCTCAACTTCAGTCTACTACACTCAACCATGGCTCTACTTGGCTCTGCGTCAGTCTACTACACTCTACCATGCCTCTACTTCGCTCTACTTCACTCTTCTACACTCTACCATGGCTCTACTTCACTCTACTACACTCTACCCTGGCTCTACTTGGCTCTACTTCACTCTAGTACACTCTACCATGGCTCTACTTGGCTCTACTTCACTCTACTACACTCTACCATTACTCTACTCGGATCTACTTCACTCTACTACAACCTACCATGGCTCTACTTGACTCTCCTTCACTCTGCCATGGCTCTACTTGGCTCTACTTCACTACACTCCTCCTTGGCTCTATACTCTACCATGGCTCTACTTGGGTCTACTGCTCTACTTCACTCTACTACTCTCTAACAAGGCTCTACTTGACTCTACTACACACTACCATGGCTCTACTTGACTCTAGTACACTCTACATTGGATGTACCTTGTTGTACTTCACTCTACTACACTCTATCATGGCTCTAATTGATTCTACTTCACTCTGTCACATTCTACCATTTCTCTACTTGGTTCAACTTCAGTCTACTACACTCTACCATGGCTCTCCTTGGCTCTACTTCAGTCTACTACACTCTACCATGGCTCTAATTGGCTCTACTTCACTCTTCTACACTCTACCATCGCTCTACTTCACTCTACTACACTCTACCCTGGCTCTACTTGGCTCCACTTCACTCTAGTACAGTCTACCATGGCTCTACTTGGATCTACTTCACTCTACTAGACTCTACCATGGCTCTACTCGGCTCTACTTCACTCTACCACAACGTACCATGTCTCTACTTGACTCTACTTCACTCTACCATGTCTCTACTTGGCTCTACTTCACTCTACTACACTCTACCTTGGCTCTACTCGGCTCTACTTCACTCTACTACAACCTACCATGGCTCTACTTGACTCTACTACACTCTACCATGGCTCTACTTGGCTCTACTTCACTTCACTCCTCCACGGCTCTATACTCTACCGTGGCTCTACTTGGGTCTACTGCTCTACTTCACTCTACTACTCTCTACCATGGCTCTACTTGACTCTACTACACACTACCATGGCTCTACCTGACTCTACTACACTCTACATTGGATCTACCTTGTTGTACTTCACTCTACTACACTCTATCATGGCTGTATTTGACTCTACTTCACTCAACCACACTCTACCATTTCTCTACTTGGCTCTACTTCAGTCTACTACACTCTACCATGGCTCTTCTTGTCTCTACTTCAGTCTATTACACTCTACCATGGCTCTACTTTGCTCTACTTCACTTTTCTACACTCTACCATGGCTCTACTTCACTCTACTACACTCTACCCTGGCTCTACTTGGCTCTACTTCACTCTAGTACACCCTACCATGGCTCTACTCGGCTCTACTTCACTCTACTACACTCTACGATGGCTCTACTCGGCTCCACTTCACTCTACTACAACCTACCATGGCTCTACTTGACTCTACTTCACTCTACCATGGCTCTACTTGGCTCTACTTCACTACACTCCTCCATGGCTCTACTTGGGTCTACTGCTCTACTTCACTCTACTACTCTCTACCATGGCTCTACTTGACTCTACTACACACTACCATAGCTCTACCTGACTCTACTACTCTCTACATTGGATCTACCTTGTTGTACTTCGCTCTACTACACTCTATCATGGCTCTATTTGACTCTACTTCACTCTACCTCACACTACCATTTCTCTAATTGGCTCAACTTCAGTCTACTACACTCTACCATGGCTCTACTTGGCTCTGCATCAGTCTACTACACTCTACCACGCCTCTACTTCGCTCTACTTCACTCTTCTACACTCTACCATGGCTCTACTTCACTCTACTACACTCTATCCTGGCTCTACTTCACTCTACTTCACTCGAGTACACTCTATACCATGGCTCTACTTGGCTCTACTTCACTCTACTACACTCTACCATTACTCTACTCGGATCTACTTCACTCTACTACAACCTACCATGGCTCTACTTTACTCTCCTTCACTCTGCCATGGCTCTACTTGGCTCTACTTCACTACATTCCTCCTTGGCTCTATACTCTACCATGGCTCTACTTGGGTCTACTGCTCTACTTCACTCTACTACTCTCTACCATGGCTCTACTTGACTCAACTACACACTACCATGGTTCTACTTTGCTCTACTTCACTACACTCCTCCACGGCTCTATACTCTACCATGGCTCTACTTGGGTCTACTGCTCTACTTCACTCTACTACTCTCTACCATGGCTCTACTTGGCTCTACTACACACTACCATGGCTCTACCTGACTCTACTACACTCTACATTGGATCTACCTTGTTGTACTTCACTCTACTACACTCTATCATGGCTCTATTTGACTCTACTTCACTCTATCACATTCTACCATTTCTCTACTTGGCTCTACTTCAGTCTACTACACTCTACCATGGCTCTACTTGTCTCTACTTCAGTCTATTACACTCTTCCATGGCTCTACTTGGCTCTACTTCACTCTTCTACACTCTACCATGGCTCTACTTCACTCTACTACACTCTACCCTGGCTCTACTTGGCTCTACTTCACTCTAGTACACTCTACCATGGCTCTACTCGGCTCTACTTCACTCTACTACACTCTACCATGGCTCTACTCGGCTCTACTTCACTCTACTACAACCTACCATGGCTCTACTTGACTCTACTTCACTCTACCATGGCTCTACTTGGCTCTACTTCACTACACTCCTCCATGGCTCTACTTGGGTCTACTGCTCTACTTCACTCTACTACTCTCTACCATGGCTCTACTTGACTCTACTACACACTACCATAGCTCTACCTGACTCTACTACACTCTACATTGGATCTACCTTGTTGTACTTCACTCTACTACACTCTATCATGGCTCTATTTGACTCTACTTCATTCTACCACACTCTACAATTTCTCAACTTGGCTTTACTTCAGTCTACTACACTCTACCATGGCTCTACTTTGCTCTACTTCAGTCTACTACACTCTACCATGGCTCTACTTGGCTCTACTTCATTCTTCTACATTCTACCATGGCTCTACTTCACTCTACTACACTCTACCCTGGCTCTACTTGGATCTACTTCACTCTAGTACACTCTACCATGGCTCTACTCGGCTCTACTTCACTCTACTACAACCTACCATGGCCCTACTTTACTCTACTTCACTCTACCATGGCTCTACTTGGCTCTACTCCACTACACACCTCCATGGCTCTATACTCTACCATGGCTCTACTTGGGTCTACTGCTCTACTTCACTCTACTACACTCTACGATGGCTCTACTTGACTCTACTACACACTACCATGGCTCTACCTGACTCTACTACACTCTACATTGGATCTACCTTGTTGTACTTCACTCTACTACACTCTATCATGGCTCTATTTGACTCTACTTGACTCTACCACACTCTACCATTTCTGAACTTGGCTCTACTTCAGTCTACTGCACTCTACCATGGCTATACATGTCTCCACTTCAGTCTACTACACTCTACACTGGCTCTACTTGGCTCTACTTCACTCTTCTACACTCTACCCTGGGTCAACTTAGCTCTACTTCACTCTACTACACTCTACCATGGCTCTACTCGGCTCTACTTCACTCTACTACAACCTACCATGGCTCTACTTGACTCTACTTCACTCTACCATGGCTCTACTTCACTACACTCCTCCATGGCTCTATACTCTACCATGGCTCTACTTGGGTCTACTGCTCTACTTCACTCTACTACACTCTATCATGGCTCTACTTCACTCTACTACACTCTACCCCGGCTCAACTTAGCTCTACTTCACTCTAGTATACTCTACCATGACTCTACTTGGCTCTACTTCACTCTACTACACTCTGCCATTGCTCTACTCCGCTCTACTTCAGTCTACTACACTATACCATGGCTGTACTTAGCTCTACTTCAGTCTACTACACTCTACCATGGCTCTACTTGGCTATAGTTTACTCTTCTACACTCTACCATGACTCTACTTCACACTACTACACTCTACCCTGGCACTACTTGGCTCTACTTCACTCTAGTACACTCTACCATGGCTCTACTCGGCTCTACTTCACTCTACCACAACCTACCATGGCTCTATACTTGGCTCTACTTCAGTCTACTTCACTCTACCATTGCTCTACTTGGCTCTACTTCACTCTTCTACACTCTACCATGGCTCTACTTCACTCTACTACACTCTACCATGGCTCTACTTGGCTCTACTTCACTCTAGTACACTCTACCATGGCTCTACTCGGCTCTACTTCATTCTACTACAAGCTACCATGGCTCTACTTGACTCTACTTCACTCTACCATGGCTCTACTTGACTCTACTTTACTACACTACACTCCTCCATGGCTCTATACTCTACCATGGATCTACTTGGATCCACTGCTCCACTTCACTCTACTACTCTCTACCATGGCTCTACTTGACTCTACTACACACTACCATGGCTCTACTTTGCTCTACTTCTGCCTACTACACACTACCATGGCTCTACTTGGGTCTACTTCATTCTTCTACACTCTACCATGGCTCTACTTGACTCTACTAAACTCTACCCTGGCTCTACTTGGCTCTACTTCACTATAGTACACGCTGTCATGGCTCTACTCGGCTCTACTTCACTCTACTACAACCTACCATGGCTCTACTTGACTCCACTTCACTACACTCCTCCATGGCTCTATACTATACCATGGCTCTACTGGGGTCTACTGCTCTACTTCACTCTACTACTCTCTACCATGGCTCTACTTGACTCTACTACACACTACCATGGCTCTACCTGACTCTACTACACTCTAAATTGGAACTACCTTGTTGTACTTCACTCTACTACTCTCTATCATGGCTCTATTTGACTCTACTTCACTCTACCACACTCTACCATTTCTCTACTTGGCTCGACTTCACTACACTCCTCCATGGCTCTATACTCTACCATGGCTCTACTTGGGTCTACTGCTCCACTTCACTCTACTACTTTCTACCATGGCTCTACTTGACTCTACTACACACTACCATGGCTCTACCTGACTCTGCTACACTCTACATTGGATCTACCTTGTTGTACTTCACTCGACTACACTCTATCATGGCTCTATTTGACTCTACTTCACTCTACCACCCTCTACCATTTCTCTACTTGGCTCTACTTTAGTCTACTACACTATACCATGGCTCTACTTCGCTCTACTTCAGTCTACTACACTCTACCATGGCTCTACTCGGCTTTACTTCACTCTACTACAACCTACCACGGCTCTACTTTACTCTACTTCACTCTACCATGGCTCTACTTGGCTCTACTCCACTACACACCTCCATGGCACTATACTCTAACATGGCTCTACTTGGGTCTACTGCTCTACTTCACTCTACTACACTCTACGATGGCTCTACTTGACTCTATACTACACACTACCATGGCTCTACCTGACACTACTACACTCTACATTGGATCTACCTTGTTGTACTTCACTCTACTACACTCTATCATGGCTCTATTTGACTCTACTTCACTCTACCACACTCTACCATTTAGCAACTTGGCTCTACTTCAGTCTACTACACTCTACCATTGCTCTACTTGTCTCTACTTCAGTCTACTACACTCTACACTGGCTCTACTTGGCTCTACTTCACTCTTCTACACACTAACATGGCTCTACTTCACTCTACTACACTGTACCCTGGCTCTACTTGGCTCTACTTCACTCTAGTACACTCTACCAAGGCTGTACTCGGCTCTACTTCACTCTACTACAACCTACCATGGGTCTACTTGACTCTACTTCACTCTAGCATGGCTCTACTTGGCTCTACTTCATTGCACACCTCCATGGCTCTATATTCTACCATGTCTCTACTTGGGTCTACTGCTCTACTTCACTCTACTACACTCTATCATGGCTCTACTTGACTCTACTTCAGTCTACTACACTCTACACTGGCTCTATACTTGGCTCTACTTCACTCTTCTACACTCTACCCTGGTTCAACTTCAGCTCTACTTCACTCTACTACACTCTACCATGGCTCTACTCAGCTCTACTTCACTCTACTACAACCTACGATGGCTCTACTTGACTCTACTTCACTCTAGCATGGCTCTACTTGACTCTACTTTACTACACTACACTCCTCCATGGCTCTATACTCTACCATGGATCTACTTGGATCCACTGCTCCACTTCACTCTACTACTCTCTACCATGGCTCTACTTGACTCTACTACACACTACCATGGCTCTACTTTGCTCTACTTCTGCCTACTACACACTACCATGGCTCTACTTGGGTCTACTTCATTCTTCTACACTCTACCCTGGTTCAACTTCAGCTCTACTTCACTCTACTACACTCTACCATGGCTCTACTCAGCTCTACTTCACTCTACTACAACCTACGATGGCTCTACTTGACTCTACTTCACTCTACCATGGCTCTACTTGACTCTACTTTACTACACTACACTCCTCCATGGCTCTATACTCTACCATGGATCTACTTGGATCCACTGCTCCACTTCACTCTACTACTCTCTACCATGGCTCTACTTGACTCTACTACACACTACCATGGCTCTACTTTGCTCTACTTCTGCCTACTACACACTACCATGGCTCTACTTGGGTCTACTTCATTCTTCTACACTCTACCATGGCTCTACTTGACTCTACTAAACTCTACCCTGGCTCTACTTGGCTCTACTTCACTATAGTACACGCTGTCATGGCTCTACTCGGCTCTACTTCACTCTACTACAACCTACCATGGCTCTACTTGACTCCACTTCACTACACTCCTCCATGGCTCTATACTATACCATGGCTCTACTGGGGTCTACTGCTCTACTTCACTCTACTACTCTCTACCATGGCTCTACTTGACTCTACTACACACTACCATGGCTCTACCTGACTCTACTACACTCTAAATTGGAACTACCTTGTTGTACTTCACTCTACTACTCTCTATCATGGCTCTATTTGACTCTACTTCACTCTACCACACTCTACCATTTCTCTACTTGGCTCGACTTCACTACACTCCTCCATGGCTCTATACTCTACCATGGCTCTACTTGGGTCTACTGCTCCACTTCACTCTACTACTTTCTACCATGGCTCTACTTGACTCTACTACACACTACCATGGCTCTACCTGACTCTGCTACACTCTACATTGGATCTACCTTGTTGTACTTCACTCGACTACACTCTATCATGGCTCTATTTGACTCTACTTCACTCTACCACCCTCTACCATTTCTCTACTTGGCTCTACTTTAGTCTACTACACTATACCATGGCTCTACTTCGCTCTACTTCAGTCTACTACACTCTACCATGGCTCTACTCGGCTTTACTTCACTCTACTACAACCTACCACGGCTCTACTTTACTCTACTTCACTCTACCATGGCTCTACTTGGCTCTACTCCACTACACACCTCCATGGCACTATACTCTAACATGGCTCTACTTGGGTCTACTGCTCTACTTCACTCTACTACACTCTACGATGGCTCTACTTGACTCTATACTACACACTACCATGGCTCTACCTGACACTACTACACTCTACATTGGATCTACCTTGTTGTACTTCACTCTACTACACTCTATCATGGCTCTATTTGACTCTACTTCACTCTACCACACTCTACCATTTAGCAACTTGGCTCTACTTCAGTCTACTACACTCTACCATTGCTCTACTTGTCTCTACTTCAGTCTACTACACTCTACACTGGCTCTACTTGGCTCTACTTCACTCTTCTACACACTAACATGGCTCTACTTCACTCTACTACACTGTACCCTGGCTCTACTTGGCTCTACTTCACTCTAGTACACTCTACCAAGGCTGTACTCGGCTCTACTTCACTCTACTACAACCTACCATGGGTCTACTTGACTCTACTTCACTCTAGCATGGCTCTACTTGGCTCTACTTCATTGCACACCTCCATGGCTCTATATTCTACCATGTCTCTACTTGGGTCTACTGCTCTACTTCACTCTACTACACTCTATCATGGCTCTACTTGACTCTACTTCAGTCTACTACACTCTACACTGGCTCTATACTTGGCTCTACTTCACTCTTCTACACTCTACCCTGGTTCAACTTCAGCTCTACTTCACTCTACTACACTCTACCATGGCTCTACTCAGCTCTACTTCACTCTACTACAACCTACGATGGCTCTACTTGACTCTACTTCACTCTAGCATGGCTCTACTTGGCTCTACTTCACTACACTCCTTAATGGCTCTATACTCTACGATGGCTCTACTTGGGTCTACTGCTCTACTTCACTCTACTACACTCTATCATGGCTCTACTTCACTCTACTACACTCTACCCTGGCTCAACTTAGCTCTACTTCACTCTAATACACTCTACCATGACTCTACTTGGCTCTACTTCACTCTACTACAATCTGCCATTGCTCTACTCCGCTCTACTTCACTCTACTACAACCTACCATGTCTCTTCTTGACTCAATTTCACTCTACCATGGATCTACTTGGCTCTACTTCACTACACTCCTCCATGGCTCTATATTCTACCATGGCTCTACTTCGGTCTACTGCTCTACTTCACTCTACTACACTCTATCATGGCTCTACTTCACTCTACTACACTCTACCCTGGCTCAACTTAGCTCTACTTCACTCTAGTACCCTCTACCATGACTCTACTTGGCTGTACTTCACTCTACTACACTCTGCCATTGCTCTACTCTGCTCTACTTCACTCTACTACAACCTACCATGTCTCTACTTGACTCAATTCACTCTACCATGGATCTACTTGGCTCTACTTCACTACACTCCTCCATGGCTCTATACTCTACCATGGCTCTACTTGGGTCTACTGCTCTACTTCACTCTACTTCTCTTTACCAAGGGTCTACTTGACTCTACAACACACTACCATGGCTCTACCTGACTCTACTACTCTCTACATTGGATCTACCTTGTTGTACTTCGCTCTATTACACTCTATCATGGCTCTATTTGACTCTACTTCACTCTACCGCACACTACCATTTCTCTACTTGGCTCTACTTCACTCTACTACACTCTACCCTGGCTCTACTTCGCTCTACTTCACTCTAGTACACTCTACCATGGCTCTACTTGGCTCTACTTCACTCTACTACACTCTACCATGACTCTACTCGGATCTACTTCACTCTACTACAACCTACCATGGCTCTACTTGACTCTCCTTCACTCTGCCATGGCTCTACTTGTCTCTACTTCACTACACTCCTCCTTGGCTCTATACTCTAACATGGCTCTACTTGGGTCTACTGCTCTACTTCACTCTACTACTCTTCAACAAGGCTCTACTTGACTGTACTACACACTACCATGGCTCTACCTGACTCTACTACACTCTATACACTCTACCATGGCTCTACTCGGCTCTACTTCACTCTACTACAACCTACCATGGCTTTACTTGACTCTACTTCAGTCTACCATGGCTCTACTTGGCTCTACTTTACTACACTCCTCCATGGCTCTATACCAATGTCGCCGTCCACTGCAGCGCCTGATAGTGCCGTCAATGGAAATTGACGTACATTCGCGAGTATTCCTAGCCCGGTACAAAGGTTGCACTAATGCAAGGTGCATATAATCCAGAAGCTATGGGAATGGAGAGTTTAAATATGGAAACCTTTTGTCGGTGCTAAAGGCACACAAAGTTGCACGGGCCTTCCAATGTCGCCTTGCACTGCAGCGCCCTATAGTGCCGTCAATGGAAATTCGCATACATTCGAGAGTATGCCTAGCGCGGTACAATCGTTGCACTAATGCAAGGTGCATATAATCCAGAAGCAATGGGGATGGAGAGTTTCAAAATGGAAACCTTTTTTCGGTGCTAATGGCGCACAAAGCTGCACAGGCCTTCCAATGTCACCGTCAATTGCAGCGCCCTACAGTGCAGTCATTGGAAATTCGCGTATATTCGCGAGTATGCCTAGCCCGGTAGAAGGGTTGCAAAAATGCAAGGTCCATATTATCCAGAAGCTATGGGAATGGAGAGTTTAAAAATGGAAACCTTTTGTCGGTGCAAAAGGCGCACAAAGCTGTACGGGCCTTCAAATATCACTGTCCACTGCTGCGCTCTATAGTGCCATAAATTGAAATTCGCGTACATTCGCGAGCGTGCCTAGCCAGGTACAAAGGTTGCACTAATGCAAGGTGCATATAACCCCGAAGATATGGGAATGGAGAGTTTAAATATGGAAACCTTTTGTCGGAGCAAAAGGCACACAAAGCTGTACGGTCCTTGCAATGTCGCCTTCCCATGCAGCGCCCTATAGTGCCGTCAATGGAAATTCGTGTACATTCGCGAGTATGCCTAGCCCGGTACAAAGGTTGCACTAATGCAAGGGGCATATAATCCTGAAGGTATGGGAATGGAGAGATTAAAAATGGAAACCTTTTGTCGGTGCAAAAGGCGCACAAAGCTGCACGGGCCTTCCAATATCGCCGTCCACTGCAGCGCCATATAGTGTCGTCAATGGAAATTCGCGTACATTCGCGAGCATGCCTAGACCGGTACAAAGGTTGCACTAATACAAGGTGCATACAATCCTGAATCTATTGGGATGGAGAGTTTAAAAATGGAAAACTTGTTTCGGTGCAAATTGCGCACAGAGCCGCGCGGGCCTTCCAATGTCGCAGTCCACTGCAGCGCCCTATAGTGCCGTCAATGGGAATTCGCGAACATTCGCGAGTATGCCTAGCCCGGTACAAAGGTTGCACTAATGCAAGGTGCACATAATCCAGAAGCTATTTGGATTTAGAGTTTAAAATTGGAAACAATTTTTCGGTAAAAAAGGCGCACATAGCTGCACGGGCCTTCCAATGACGCCGTCCACTGCAGCGCCCTATAGTCCCGTCAATGAAAATTCGCGTACATTCGCGAGTATGCCTAGCCCGGTACAAAGGTTGCACTAATGCCAGGTGCATATAATCGAGAAACTATTTGGAAGGAGAGTTTAAAAATGGAAACCTTTTTTCGATGCAAAAGGCGCACAGAGCTGCTCGGGCCATCCAATGTCACCGTCCACTGCAGCGCTCTATAGTGCCGTCAATGGAAATTCGCGTACATTCGCGAGTATGCCTAGCCCGGTACAAAGGTTGCACTAATGCAACGTGCATATAATCGAGAAGCTATGGGAATGGAGAGTTTAAAAATGGAAACCTTTTTTCAATGCAAAAGGCGCACAGAGCTGCACGTGCCTTCAAATGTCGCCGTCCACTTCAGCGCCCTATATTGCCTTCAATGGAAATTCGAGTACATTCGCGAGTATGCCTAGCCAGGTACAAAGGTTGCACTAATGCAAGATGCATATAATCCTGAAGCTATGGGAATGGAGAGTTTAAAAATGGAAAGCTGTTTTCGATGCAAAAGGCGCACAGAGCTGCACGGGCCTTCCAATGGCGCCGTCCACTGCAGCGCCCTAAGGTGCCGTGAATGGATATTTGCGTAGATTCGCGAGTATTCCTAGCCCGGTACAGAGGTTGCACTAATGCAAGGTGCATATAATCCAGAAGCTATGGGGATGGTGATTTTTAAAATGGAACCCTTTTTTCGGTGCAAAAGGCGAACAAAGCTGCACGGGCCTTCCAATGTCGACGTCCACTGCAGCGCCGTATAGTCCCGTCAATGGAAATTCGCGTACATTTGCGAATATGCCTAGCCCAGTACAAAGGTTGCACTAATGCAAGGTGCATAAAATCCTGAAGCTTTAGGAAAGGAGAGATTACAAATGGAAAACTTTTGTCGTTGCAAAAAGCGCACAAATCTTCACGGGCCTTCCAATATCTCTGTCCACTGCAGCGCCCTATAGTGCCGTCAATGGAAATTTGCGTACATTGACGAGTACGCTTAGCCCGCTACAAAGGTTGCACTAATGCAAGGTGGATATAATCCTGAAGCTATGGGAATGGAGAGATTAAAAATGGAAACCTTTTGTCGGTGCAAAAGGCGCACAAAGCTGCACGGGCCTTCCAATATCACCGTCCACTGCAGCGCCATATAGTGTCGTCAATGGAAATTCGCGTACATTCGCGAGCATGCCTAGCCCGGTACAAAGGTTGCACTAATACAAGGTGCATTCAATCCTGAAGCTATTGGGATGAAAAGTTTAAAAATGGAAAACTTTTTTCGGTGCAAAAGGTGCACAAAGCTGCACGGGCCTTCCAATGACGCCGTCCACTGCAGCGCCCTATAGTCCCGTCATTTAAAATTCGCGTACATTCGCGAGTATGCCTAGCCCGGTACAAAGGTTGCACTAATGCAATGTGCATATAATCGAGAAGCTATTTTGAAGGAGAGTTTAAAAATGGAAACCTTTTTTCGATTCAAAAGGCGCACAGAGCTGCACGGGCCTTCCAATGTCGCCGTCCACTGCAGCGCCCTACAGTGCCGTCAATGGAAATTCGCGTACATTCGCAAGTATTCCTAGCCCGGTACAAAGGTTGCACTAATGCAAGGTGCATATAATCCAGAAACTATGGGGATGGTGAGTTTAAAAATGGAAACCTTTATTCGATGCAAAAGGCGCACAGAGCTGCACGGGCCTTCCAATGTCGCCGTCCACTGCAGCGCCCTATAGTGCCGTCAATGGAAATTCGCGTACATTCGCGAGTATTCCTTGCCCGGTACACAGGTTTCACTAATGCAAGGTGCATATAATCCATAAGCTATGGGGATGGAGAGTTTAAAAATGGAACCCTTTTTTCGGTGCAAAACGCGCACAAAGCTGCACGGGTCTTCCAATGTCGCCGTCCACTTCAGTGCCCTATATTGCCTTCAATGGAAATTCGAGTACATTCGCGAGTATTCCTAGCCCGGTACAAAGGTTGCACTAATGCAAGGTGCACATAATCCTGAAGCTATGGGAATGGAGAGTTTAAAAATGGAAATCTTTTTTCGATGCAACAGGCCCACAGAGCTGCACGGGCCTTCCAATGTCGCCTTCCACTGCAACGCCACATAGTGCCGTCAATGGAAATTCGCGTACATTCGCGAGTATTCCTAGCCCTGTACAAAGGATGCACTAATGCAAGTTGCAAATAGTCCTGAAGCTATGGGAATGGAGAGTTTAAGAATGGAAACCTTTTGTCGGTTCAAAAGGCACACAAAGCTGTACATGCCTTCCAATGTCGCCTTCCACTGCAGCGCCCTATGGTGCCGTCAATGGAAATTCGCGTACATTCGAGAGTATGCCTACCCCGGTACAAAGGTTGCAGTAATGCAAGGTGCATATAATCCAGAAGCAATGGGGTTGGTGAGTTAAAAATGGAAACCTTTTTTCGGTGCAAAAGGCGCACAAAGCTGCATGGGTCTTCCAATGTCGTCCGTCCACTGCAGCGCCCTATGGTGCCTCAATGGAAATTCGCGTACATTCGCGAGTATGCCTTGCCCGGTACAAAGGTTGCACTAATGCAAGGTGCACATAATCCTGAAGCTATGGGGATGGAGAGATTAAAAATGGAAACGTTTTTTCGTTGCAAAAGGCGCACAAAGCTGCACGGGTCTTCCAATATCGCCGTCCACTGCAGCGCCCTATAGTGCCGTCAATGGACATTCGCGTACATTCACGAGTATGCTTAGCCCGGTACAAAGGTTGCACTAATGCAAGGTGCATATAATCCAGAAACTATGGGGATGGAGAGTTTAAAAGTGGAAACCTTTTGTCAGTGCAGAAGGCGCACAAAGCTGCACGGGCCTTCAAATGTCGCCTTCCACTCCAGCGCCCTATAGTGCTGACATTGGAAATTCGTGTACATTCGCGAGTATGCTTAGCCCGGTACAAAGGTTGCACTAATGCAAGGTTCATATAACCCAGAAGCTATGGGAATGGAGAGTTTAAAAATGGAAACATTTTATCAGTGCAGAAGGCGCACAAAGCTGCACGGGCCTTCAAATGTCGCCTTCCATTGCAGCGCCCTATAGTGCCGTCAATGGAAATTCTCGTACATTCGCGAGTATGCCTAGCCCGGTACAAAGGATGCACTAATGCATGGCGCATATAATCCAGAAGGAATGGGAATGGAGAGTTTAAAAATGGAAACGTTTTGTCGGTACAAAAGGCGCACAAAGCTGTATGGGCATTCCAATGTCGCTTTCCACTGCAGCGCCATATAGTGGCGTCAATGGAAATTGGCGTACATTCACGAGTACGCTTAGCCCGGTACAAAGGTTGCACTAATGCAAGGTGCATATAATCCTGAAGCTATGGGAATGGAGAGATTAAAAATGGAAACCTTTTGTCGGTGCAAAAGGCGCACAAAGCTGTACGGGCCTTCCAATATCGCCGTCCACTGCAGCGCCATATAGTGTCGTCAATGGAAATTCGAGTACATTCGCGAGCATGCCTAGCCCGGTACAAAGGTTGCACTAATACAAGGTGCATTCAATCCAGAAGCTATGGGGATGGTGAGTTTAAAAATGGAAACCTTTTTTCGATGCAAAAGGCGCACAGAGCTGCACGGGCCTTCCAATGTCGCCGTCCACTGCAGCGCCCTATAGTGCCGTCAATGGAAATTCGCGTACATTCGCGAGTATTCCTTGCCCGGTATACAGGTTGCACTATTGCAAGGTGCATATAATCCATAAGCTATGGGGATGGAGAGTTTAAAAATGGAACACTTTTTTCGGTGTAAAAGGCGCACAAAGCTGCACGGGTCTTCCAATGTCGCCGTCCTCTTCAGTGCCCTATATTGCCTTCAATGGAAATTCGAGTATGTTCGCGAGTACGCCTAGCCCGGTACAAAGGTTGCACGAATGCAAGGTCCATATAATCCAGAAGCTATGGGAATGGAGAGTTTAAAAATGGAAGCATTTTTTCGGTGCAAAATGGCGCACAAAGCTGCACGGGCTTTCCAATGTCACCGTCCACAGCAGCGCACTATAGTGCAGTCAATGGAAATTCACGTACATTCGCGAGAATGCCTAGCCCGGTAGAAAGGTTGCAATAATGCATGGTCCGTATTATCCAGAAGCTATGGGAATGGAGAGTTTAAAAATGGAAACCTTTTGTCGGTGCAAAAGGCGCACAAA
Source organism: Agelas oroides (assembly GCA_949130485.1). NCBI lineage: Eukaryota > Metazoa > Porifera > Demospongiae > Agelasida > Agelasidae > Agelas > Agelas oroides. The sequence continues at coordinate 5,889,873 of OX422195.1, forward strand.
GCTGTACGAGCCTTCAAATATCTCAGACCACTGCTGGGCCCTATAGTGCCGTCAATTGAAATTCGCGTACATTCGCGAGCATGCCTAGCTCGGTACAAAGGTTGCACTAATGTAAGGTGCATATAACTCCGAAGCTATGGGAATGGAGAGTTTAAATATGGAAACCTTTTGTCGGTGCAAAAGGCACACAAAGCTGCACGGGCCTTCCAATATCGCCGTCCACTGCAACGCCATATAGTGTCGTTAATGGAAATTCGCGTACATTCGCGAGCATGCCTAGTCCGGTACAAAGGTTGCACTAATACAAGTTGCATACAATCCTGAAGCTATTGGGATGGAGAGTTTAAAAATGGAAAACTTTTTTCGGTGCAAAAGGCGCACAGATCTGCGCGGGCCTTCCAATATCACCGTCCACTGCAGCGCCATATAGTGTCGTCAATGGAAATTCGCGTACATTCGCGAGCATGCCTAGCCCGGTACAAAGGTTGCACTAATACAAGGTGCATTCAATCCTGAAGCTATTGGGATGAAAAGTTTAAAAATGGAAAACTTTTTTCGGTGCAAAAGGTGCACAAAGCTGCACGGGCCTTCCAATGACGCCGTCCACTGCAGCGCCCTATAGTCCCGTCATTTAAAATTCGCGTACATTCGCGAGTATGCCTAGCCCGGTACAAAGGTTGCACTAATGCAATGTGCATATAATCGAGAAGCTATTTTGAAGGAGAGTTTAAAAATGGAAACCTTTTTTCGATTCAAAAGGCGCACAGAGCTGCACGGGCCTTCCAATGTCGCCGTCCACTGCAGCGCCCTACAGTGCCGTCAATGGAAATTCGCGTACATTCGCAAGTATTCCTAGCCCGGTACAAAGGTTGCACTAATGCAAGGTGCATATAATCCAGAAACTATGGGGATGGTGAGTTTAAAAATGGAAACCTTTATTCGGTGCAAAACGCGCACAAAGCTGCACGGGTCTTCCAATGTCGCCGTCCACTTCAGTGCCCTATATTGCCTTCAATGGAAATTCGAGTACATTCGCGAGTATTCCTAGCCCGGTACAAAGGTTGCACTAATGCAAGGTGCACATAATCCTGAAGCTATGGGAATGGAGAGTTTAAAAATGGAAATCTTTTTTCGATGCAACAGGCCCACAGAGCTGCACGGGCCTTCCAATGTCGCCTTCCACTGCAACGCCACATAGTGCCGTCAATGGAAATTCGCGTACATTCGCGAGTATTCCTAGCCCTGTACAAAGGATGCACTAATGCAAGTTGCAAATAATCCTGAAGCTATGGGAATGGAGAGTTTAAGAATGGAAACCTTTTGTCGGTTCAAAAGGCACACAAAGCTGTACATGCCTTCCAATGTCGCCTTCCACTGCAGCGCCCTATGGTGCCGTCAATGGAAATTCGCGTACATTCGAGAGTATGCCTGCCCCGGTACAAAGGTTGCAGTAATGCAAGGTGCATATAATCCAGAAGCAATGGGGTTGGTGAGTTAAAAATGGAAACCTTTTTTCGGTGCAAAAGGCGCACAAAGCTGCATGGGTCTTCCAATGTCGTCCGTCCACTGCAGCGCCCTATGGTGCCTCAATGGAAATTCGCGTACATTCGCGAGTATGCCTTGCCCGGTACAAAGGTTGCACTAATGCAAGGTGCACATAATCCTGAAGCTATGGGGATGGAGAGATTAAAAATGGAAACGTTTTTTCGTTGCAAAAGGCGCACAAAGCTGCACGGGTCTTCCAATATCGCCGTCCACTGCAGCGCCCTATAGTGCCGTCAATGGACATTCGCGTACATTCACGAGTATGCTTAGCCCGGTACAAAGGTTGCACTAATGCAAGGTGCATATAATCCAGAAACTATGGGGATGGAGAGTTTAAAAGTGGAAACCTTTTGTCAGTGCAGAAGGCGCACAAAGCTGCACGGGCCTTCAAATGTCGCCTTCCACTCCAGCGCCCTATAGTGCTGACATTGGAAATTCGTGTACATTCGCGAGTATGCTTAGCCCGGTACAAAGGTTGCACTAATGCAAGGTTCATATAACCCAGAAGCTATGGGAATGGAGAGTTTAAAAATGGAAACATTTTATCAGTGCAGAAGGCGCACAAAGCTGCACGGGCCTTCAAATGTCGCCTTCCATTGCAGCGCCCTATAGTGCCGTCAATGGAAATTCTCGTACATTCGCGAGTATGCCTAGCCCGGTACAAAGGATGCACTAATGCATGGCGCATATAATCCAGAAGGAATGGGAATGGAGAGTTTAAAAATGGAAACGTTTTGTCGGTACAAAAGGCGCACAAAGCTGTATGGGCATTCCAATGTCGCTTTCCACTGCAGCGCCATATAGTGGCGTCAATGGAAATTGGCGTACATTCACGAGTAGCTTAGCCCGGTACAAAGGTTGCACTAATGCAAGGTGCATATAATCCTGAAGCTATGGGAATGGAGAGATTAAAAATGGAAACCTTTTGTCGGTGCAAAAGGCGCACAAAGCTGTACGGGCCTTCCAATATCACCGTCCACTGCAGCGCCATATAGTGTCGTCAATGGAAATTCGCGTACATTCGCGAGCATGCCTAGCCCGGTACAAAGGTTGCACTAATACAAGATGCATATAATCCAGAAGCTATGGGGATGGTGAGTTTAAAAATGGAAACCTATTTTCGATGCAAAAGGCGCACAGAGCTGCACGGGCCTTCCAATGTCGCCGTCCACTGCAGCGCCCTATAGTGCCGTCAATGGAAATTCGCGTACATTCGCGAGTATTCCTTGCCCGGTACACAGGTTGCACTATTGCAAGGTGCATATAATCCATAAGCTATGGGGATGGAGAGTTTAAAAATGGAACCCTTTTTTTCGGTGTAAAAGGCGCACAAAGCTGCACGGGTCTTCCAATGTCGCCGTCCACTTCAGTGCCCTATATTGCCTTCAATGGAAATTCGAGTATATTCGCGAGTACGCCTAGCCCGGTACAAAGGTTGCACGAATGCAAGGTCCATATAATCCAGAAGCTATGGGAATGGAGAGTTTAAAAATGGAAACATTTTTTCGGTGCAAAATGGCGCACAAAGCTGCACGGGCCTTCCAATGTCACCGTCCACAGCAGCGCACTATAGTGCAGACAATGGAAATTCACGTACATTCGCGAGAATGCCTAGCCCGGTAGAAAGGTTGCAATAATGCATGGTCCGTATTATCCAGAAGCTATGGGAATGGAGAGTTTAAAAATGGAAACCTTTTGTCGGTGCAAAAGGCGCACAAAGCTGTACGAGCCTTCAAATATCTCAGACCACTGCTGGGCCCTATAGTGCCGTCAATTGAAATTCGCGTACATTCGCGAGCATGCCTAGCTCGGTACAAAGGTTGCACTAATGTAAGGTGCATATAACTCCGAAGCTATGGGAATGGAGAGTTTAAATATGGAAACCTTTTGTCGGTGCAAAAGGCACACAAAGCTGCACGGGCCTTCCAATATCGCCGTCCACTGCAACGCCATATAGTGTCGTTAATGGAAATTCGCGTACATTCGCGAGCATGCCTAGTCCGGTACAAAGGTTGCACTAATACAAGTTGCATACAATCCTGAAGCCAATGGGAATGGAGAGTTTAAAAATGGAAACATTTTTTCGGTGCAAAAGGCGCACAAAGCTGCACGGGCCTTCTAATGTCACCGTCCACTGCAGCGCACTATAGTGCAGTCAATGGAAATTCGCGTACATTCGCGAGTATGCCAAGCCTGGTACAAAGGTTGCACTAATGCAAGGTGTATATAATCCAGAAGCTATGGGGATGGAGAGGTTAAAAATGGAAACCTTTTGTCGGTGCAACAGGTGCATAATGCTGCACGGACCTTCCAATGTCGCCGTACACTGCAGCGCCCTATATTGCTGTCAATGGAAATTCGCGTACATTCGCGAGTATTCCTAGCCCGGTACAAAGGTTGCACTAATGCAAGGGCATATAATCCAGAGGCTATGGGGATGGAAAGTTTCCAAATGGAAACCATTTCTCGGTGCAAAAGGCGCACAATGCTGCACGGGCCTTCCAATGTCGCCGTCCACTGCAGCGACCTATAGTGCCGTCAATGGAAATTCGCGTAAATTCGCGAGTATGCCTAGCCCGGTACAAAGGTTGCACTAATGCAAGGTGCATATAATGGAGAAACAATGGGAATGGAGAGTTTCAAAATGGAAACCTTTTGTCGGTGCAAAAGGCGAACAAAGCTGTAAGGGCCTTCCAATATCGCCGTCCATTTCAGCGCCCTATAGTGTCGTCAATGGAAATTCGCGTACATTCGCGAGTATGCCTAGCCCGGTATAAAGGTTGCACTAATGCAAGGTGCATATAATGCAGAAGCTATGGGGATGGAGAGTTTAAAAATGGAAACCTTTTTTCGGTGCAAAAGGCGAACAAAGCTGCACTGGCCTTTCAATGTCGCCGTCCACTGCAGCGCACAATAGTGCTGTCAATGGAAATTCGCGTACATTCGCGAGGATGCCTAGACCGGTACAAAGGTTGCACTAATGCAAGGTGCATATAATCCAGAAGCTATGGCAATGGAGTTAAAAATTGAAACCTTTTTACGGTGAAAAAGGCGTACAAATCTGTACGGGCCTTCCAATGTTCGCCGTCCACTGTAGCGCCCTATAGTGCCGTCAATGGAAATTCGCGTACATTCGCGAGTATACCAAGCCCGGTACAAAGGTTGCACTAACGCAAGGTGCATATAATCAAGAAGCTATTGGAATGGAGAGTTTAAAATTGGAAACATTTTTTTCTGTGCAAAAGGCGCAGAAATTTGCACGGGCCTTCCAATGAAGCCGTCCACTGCAGCGCCCTATAGTGCAGTCAATGGAAATTCGCGTACATTCGCGAGTATGCCAAGCCCGGTACAAAGGTTGCACTAATGCAAGGTGCATACAATCCAGATGCTATGCGAATGGAGAGTTCAAAAATGGAAACCTTTTGTCGGTGCAAAATGTGCATAATGCTGCACGGACCTTCCAATGTCGCCGTACACTGCAGCGCCCTATAGTGCTGTCAATGGAAATTCGCGTACATTCGCGAGTATGCCTAGCCCGGTACAAAGGTTGCACTAATGCAAGGTACATATAATCCAGAATCTATGTGGATGGAGAGTTTAAAAATGGAAACCTTTTGTAGGTGCAAAAGGCGAACAAAGCTGCACGGGCCTTCCAATGTCGCCGTCCACTGCAGCGACCTATAGTGCCGTCAATGGTAATTCGCGTACAATCGCGAGTATGCCTAGCCCGGTACAAATGTTGCACTAATGCAAGGTGCATATAATCCAGAAGCTATGGGGATGGAGAGTTTATAAATGGATACCTTTTGCCGTTGCAAAAGGCGTACAAAGCTGCACGGGCCTTCCAATGTCGCCGTCCACTGCATCGCCCAATAGTGCCGTCAATGGAAATTCGCGTACATTCGCGAGTATGCCTAGCCCGGTACAAAGGTTGCATTAATGCAAGGTGCATATAATCGAGAAGCAATGGGAATGGAGAGTTTCAAAATTGAAACCTTTTTTTGGTGCAAAAGGCGCACAAAGCTGCACGGGCCTTCCAATGTCGCCGTCCACTGCAGCGCCCTATAGTGCCGTCAATGGAAATTCGCGTACATGCGCGTGTATGCCTAGCCCGGTACAAAGGTTGCACTAATGCAAGGTGCATATAATGCAGAAGCTATGGGGATGGAGAGTTTAAAAATGGAAAACTTTTTTCGGTGCAAAAGGCGCACAAATCTGCACGGGCCCTCCAATGTCGCCGTCCACTGCAGCGCCCAACAGTGCTGTCAATGGAAATTCGCGTACATTCGCGAGTATGCCTATACTGGTACAAAGGTTGTACTAATGAAAGGTGCATATAATCCAGAAGCTATGGGAATGGAGAGTTTAAAAATTGAAATCATTTTACGGTGCAAAAGGCGCACAAAGCTGTACGAGCCTTCCAATATTCTCCGTCCACTGCAGCGCCCTATAGTGCCGTCAATGAAAATTCGTGTACATTCGCGAGGATGCCTAGCCCGGTACAAAGGTTGCACTAATGCAAGGTGCATATAATCGAGAAGCTATGGGAATCGAGAGTTTAAAAATGGAAACCTTTTGTCGGTGCAAAACGCGAACAAAGCTGTACAGGCCTTCCAATGTCGCCGTTCACTACAGTGCCCTATAGTTCCGTCAATGGAAATTCGCGTACATTCGCGAGTATGCCAAGCCCGGTACAAAGGTTGTACTAATGCAAGGTGTATATAATCCAGAAGCTATGGGGATGGAGAGTTTAAAAATGGAAACCTTTTGTCGGTGCAACAGGTGCATAATGCTGCACGGGCCTTCCAATGTCGCCGTACACTGCAGCACCCTATATTGCTGTCAATGGAAATTCGCGTACATTCGCGAGTATGCCTAGCCCGGTACAAAGGTTGCACTAATGCAAGGTGTATATAATCCAGAAGCTATGGGGATGTAGAGTTTCAAAATGGAAACCTTTTGTCGGTGCAACAGGTGCATAATGCTGCACGGGCCTTCCAATGTCGCCGTACACTGCAGCGCCCTATATTGCTGTCAATGGAAATTTGCGTACATTCGCGAGTATGCCTAGCCCGGTACAAAGGTTGCACTAAGGCAAGGTGCATATAATCCAGAGGCTATGGGGATGGAAAGTTTACAAATGGAAACCATTTCTCGGGTGAAAAGGCGCACAATGCTGCACGGGCCTTCCAATGTCGCCGTCCACTGCAGCGACCTATAGTGCCGTAAATGGAAATTCGCGTAAATTCGCGGGTATGCCTAGCCCGGTACAAAGGTTGCACTAATGCAAGGTGCATATAATGAAGAAGCTATGGGGATGGAGAGTTTAAAAATGGAAACCATTTTTCGGTGCAAAAGGCGCACAAAGCTGCACGGGCCTTCCAATGTCGCCGTCCACTGCAGCGACCTATAGTGCCGTCAATGGTAATTCGCGTACAATCGCGAGTATGCCTAGCCCGGTACAAATGTTGCACTAATGCAAGGTGCATATAATCCAGAAGCTATGGGGATGGAGAGTTTAAAAATGGAAACCTTTTGTTGGTGCAAAATGTGCATAATGCTGCACGGACCTTCCAATGTCGCCGTACACTGCAGCGCCCTATAGTGCTGTCAATGGAAATTCGCGTACATTCGCGAGTATGCCTAGCCCGGTACAAAGGTTGCACTAATGCAAGGTGCATATAATCCAGAGGCTAAGTGGATGGAAAGTTTACAAATGGAAACCATTTCTCGGTGCAAAAGGCGCACAATGCTGCACGGGCCTTCCAATGTCGCCGTCCACTGCAGCGACCTATAGTGTCGTCAATGGAAATTCGCGGAAATTCGCGGGTATGCCTAGCCCGGTACAAAGGTTGCACTAATGCAAGGTGCATATAATGCAGAAGCTATGGGGATGGAGAGTTTACAAATGGAATCCTTTTTTCGGTGCAAAAGGCGCACAAAGCTGCACGGGCCTTCCAATGTCGCCGTCCACTGCAGCGCCCAATAGTGCTGTCAATGGAAATTCGCGTACATTCGCGAGGATGCCTAGTCCGGTACAAAGGTTGCACTAATGCAAGGTACATATAATCCAGAATCTATGTGGATGGAGAGTTTAAAAATGGAAACCTTTAGTAGGTGCAAAAGGCGAACAAAGCTGCACGGGCCTTCCAATGTCGCCGTCCACTGCAGCGACCTATAGTGCCGTCAATGGTAAATCGCGTACAATCGCGAGTATGCCTAGCCCGGTACAAATGTTGCACTAATGCAAGGTGCATATAATCCAGAAGCTATGGGGATGGAGAGTTTAAAAATGGAAACCTTTTATCGGTGCAAAAGGCGCACAAAGCTGCACGGGCCTTCCAATGTCGCCGTCCACTGCAGCGCCCAATAGTACTGTCAATGGAAATTCGCGTACATTCTCGAGGATGCCTAGACCGGTACAAAGGTTGCACTAATGCAAGGTGCATATAATTCAGAAGCTATGGGAATGGAGTTAAAAATTGAAACCTTTTTACGGTGAAAAAGGCGCACAAAGCTGTACGGGCCTTCCAATGATCGCCGTCCACTGTAGCGCCCTATAGTGCCGTCAATGGAAATTCGCGTATATTCGCGAGTATGCCAAGCCCGGTACAAAGGTTGCACTAACGCAAGGTGCATATAATCAAGAAGCTATTGGAATGGAGAGTTTAAAAATGGAAACATTTTTTTCGGCGCAAAAGGCGCACAAATTTGCACGGGCCTTCCAATGAAGCCGTCCACTGCAGCGCCCTATAGTGCTGTCAATGGAAATTCGCGTACATTCGCGAGTATGCCTAGCCCGGTACAAAGGTTGCACTAATGCAAGGTACATATAATCCAGAATCTATGTGGATGGAGAGTTTAAAAATGGAAACCTTTTGTAGGTGCAAAAGGCGAACAAAGCTGCACGGGCCTTCCAATGTCGCCGTCCACTGCAGCGACCTATAGTGCCGTCAATGGTAATTCGCGTACAATCGCGAGTATGCCTAGCCCGGTACAAATGTTGCACTAATGCAAGGTGCATATAATCCAGAAGCTATGGGGATGGAGAGTTTATAAATGGATACCTTTTGCCGTTGCAAAAGGCGCACAAAGCTGCACGGGCCTTCCAATGTCGCCGTCCACTGCATCGCCCTATAGTGCCGTCAATGGAAATTCGCGTACATTCGCGAGTATGCCTAGCCCGGTACAAAGGTTGCACTAATGCAAGGTGCATATAATCGAGAAGCAATGGGAATGGAGAGTTTCAAAATGGAAACCTTTTTTTGGTGCAAAAGGCGCACAAAGCTGCACGGGCCTTCCAATGTCGCCGTCCACTGCAGCGCCCTATAGTGCCGTCAATGGAAATTCGCGTACATTCGCGAGTATGCCAAGCCCGGTACAAAGGTTGCACTAATGCAAGGTGCATATAATCCAGAAGCTATAGGGATGGAGAGTTTAAAAATGGAAATCTTTTGTTGGTGCAAAATGTGCATAATGCTGCACGGACTTTCCAATGTCGCCGTCCACTGCAGCGACCTATAGTGCCGTCAATGGTAATTCGCGTACAATCGCGAGTATGCCTAGCCCGGTACAAATGTTGCACTAATGCAAGGTGCATATAATCCAGAAGCTATGGGGATGGAGAGTTTATAAATGGATACCTTTTGCCGGTGCAAAAGGCGCACAAAGCTGCACGGGCCTTCCAATGTCACCGTCCACTGCATCGCCCAATAGTGCCGTCAATGGAAATTCGCGTACATTCGCGAGTATGCCTAGCCCGGTACAAAGGTTGCACTAATGCAAGGTGCATATAATCGAGAAGCAATGGGAATGGAGAGTTTCAAAATGGAAACCTTTTTTTGGTGCAAAAGGCGCACAAAGCTGCAAGGGCCTTCCAATGTCGCCGTCCACTGCAGCGACTTATAGTGACGTCAATGGTAATTCGCGTACATTCGCGAATATGCCTATACCGGTACAAAGTTTCTACTAATGTAAGGTGCATATAATCCAGAAGCTATGGGAATGGAGAGTTTAAAAATTGAAATCATTTTACGGTGCAAAAGGCGCACAAAGCTGTACGAGCCTTCCAATGTTCTCCGTCCACTGCAGCGCCCTATAGTGCCGTCAATGGAAATTCGTGTACATTCGCGAGGATGCCTAGCCCGGTACAAAAGTTGCACTAATGCAAGGTGCATATAATCGAGAAGCTATGGGAATCGAGAGTTTAAAAATGGAAACCTTTTGTCGGTGCTAAAGGCGAACAAAGCTGTACAGGCCTTCCAATATCGCCGTCCACTGCAGCGCCCTATAGTGCCTTCAATGGAAATTCGCGTACATTCGCGAGTATGCCAAGCCCGGTACAAAGGTTGCACTAATGCAAGGTGCATATAATCCAGAAGCTATGGGGATGGAGAGTTTAAAAATGGAAACCTTTTGTTGGTGCAAAATGTGCATAATGCTGCACGGACCTTCCAATGTCGCCGTACACTGCAGCGCCCTATAGTGCTGTCAATGGAAATTCGCGTACATTCGCTAGTATGCCTAGCCCGGTACAAAGGTTTCACTAATGCAAGGTGTATATAATCCAGAAGCTATGTGGATGGAGAGTTTAAAAATGGAAACCTTTTGTCGGTGCAACAGGTGCATAATGCTGCACGGGCCTTCCAATGTCGCCGTACACTGCAGCGCCCTATATTGCTGTCAATGGAAATTCGCGTACATTCGCGAGTATGCCTAGACCGGTACAAAGGTTGCACTAATGCAAGGTGTATATAATCCAGAAGCTATGGGGATGGAGAGTTTATAAATGGATACCTTTTGCCGGTGCAAAAGGCGCACAAAGCTGCACGGGCCTTCCAATGTCGCCGTCCACTGCATCGCCCTATAGTGCCGTCAATGGAAATTCGCGTACATAGGGAGTATGCTTAGCCCGATACAAAGGTTGCACTAACGCAAGGTGCATGTAATCGAGAAGCAATGGGAATGGAGAGTTTCAAAATGGAAACCTTTTTTCGGTGCAAAAGGCGCACAAAGCAGCACGGGACTTCCAATGTCGCCGTCCACTGCAGCGCCCAATAGTGCTGTCAATGGAAATTCGCGTACATTCGCGAGTATGCCTAGAGCGGTACAAAGGTTGCACTAATGCAAGGTGCATATAATCGAGAAGCTATGGGGATGGAGAGTTTAAAAATGGAAACCTTTTGTTGGTGCAAAAGGCGCACAAAGTTGTACGTGCCTTCCAATGTCACCGTCCACTGCAGCGCCCTATAGTGCAACGCACAAACGTTAACGAGCCTGTAAACATCTCCGCCTCCTGCAGCGCCGTATAAAGCCGTCAATGGAAATTCGCGCAAGTTCACGGCTAAACCAAGCCCGGTGCAAAGGTTGCACTAATGCAAGTAGCATATGAGGAAGAAGCTGAGGGTGTAGAGATTCTAAAAATGTAACTGTTCAATTGGTTCAATCAACGCTCACACCTGCAAGAGCCTGCAAAAATCTCTGCCTCTTGCAGCGCGGTATAACGCCGTCAATGGAAATTCGCGCAAATTCACGGCTAAACCTAGCCCGGTGCAAAGGTTGCACTAATGCAAGTAGCATATGAGGAAGATGCTGAGGGTATAGAGAGTCTAACAATGTAGCCGTTCAATTGGTGCAATCAACGCACAAACCTGCACGATACTGCAAACATCTCCGCCTCCTGCAGCGCCGTATAATGCCGTCAGTGGAAATTCGCGCTAATTCACGGCTAAACCTAGCTCAGTGCAAAGGTTGCATTAAAGCAAGTAGCAAATGAGGAAGAAGCTGAGTGTATAGACAGTCTGAAAATGTAACCGTTCAATTGGTGCAATCAACGCACAAATCTGCACGAGCCCGCAAATGTCTCCGCCTCCTGCAGCGCCGTATAAAGCTGTCAATGGAAATTCGCGCAACTTCACGGCTAAATCTAGCACGGTGCAAAGGTTGCACTAATGCAAGTAGCATATGAGGAAGAAGCTGAGTGTATAGAGAGTATAAAAATGCAACCTTTCAATCGGTGCAATCAACGCACAAACCTAAACGAACCTGCTTACATCTCCGCCGCCTGCAGCGACGTGTAATGCCGTCAATGGAAATTCGCGCAAATTCACGGCTAAACCTTGCCCGATGCAATGGTTGAACTAATGCAAGAAGCATCTGAGGAAGAAGCTGAGGGTATAGAGAGTCTATAAATGCAACCGTTCAATTGGTGCGATGAACGCACAAACCTGCACGAGCCTGCAAACATCTCCCCCTCCTGCAGCACCGTGTAATGCCGTCAATGGAAATTCGCGCAAATTCACGGCTAAACCTAGCTTGGTGCAAAGGTTGCACTAAGGCAAGTAGCATATGAGGAAGAAGCTGAGTGTATAGAGAGTCTAAAATTGTAACCGTTCAATTGGTGCAATCAACGCACAAACCTGCACGAGCCTGCAAACATCTCCGCCTCCTGCAGTGCCGTGTAATGCCGTCAATGGAAATTTGCGCAAATTCACGGCTAAAGCTAGCCCGGTGCAAAGGTTGCACCAATGCAAGTGGCATATGAGGAAGAAGCTGAGTGTATAGAGAGTATAAAAATGCAACCGTTCAATCGGTACAATCAACGCACAAACCTAAACGAGCCTGCTTACATCTCCGCCGCCTGCAGCGACGTGTAATGCCGTCAATGGAAATTCGCGCAAATTCACGGCTAAACCTTGCCCGATGCAATGGTTGAACTAATGCAAGAAGCATCTGAGGAAGAAGCTGAGGGTATAGAGAGTCTATAAATGCAACCGTTCAATTGGTGCGATGAACGCACAAACCTGCACGAGCCTGCAAACATCTCCCCCTCCTGCAGCACCGTGTAATGCCGTCAATGGAAATTCGCGCAAATTCACGGCTAAACCTAGCTTGGTGCAAAGGTTGCACTAAGGCAAGTAGCATATGAGGAAGAAGCTGAGTGTATAGAGAGTCTAAAATTGTAACCGTTCAATTGGTGCAATCAACGCACAAACCTGCACGAGCCTGCAAACATCTCCGCCTCCTGCAGCGCCGTGTAATGCCGTCAATGGAAATTCGCGCAACTTCACGGCTAAATCTAGCACGGTGCAAAGGTTGCACTAATGCAAGTAGCATATGAGGAAGAATCTGAGGGTATAGTGAGTCTAAAAATGTAACCGTTCAATTGGTGCAATCAACGCACAAATCTGCACGAGCCCGCAAACGTCTCCGCCTCCTGCAGCGCCGTATAAAGCTGTCAATGGAAATTCGCGCAACTTCACGGCTAAATCTAGCACAGTGCAAAGGTTGCACTAATGCAAGTAGCATATGAGGAAGAAGCTGAGGGTATAGTGAGTCTAAAAATGTAAGCGTACAATTGGTGCAATCAACGCACAAACCAGCACGAACCTGCAAACATCTCCGCCTCCTGCAGTGCGGTATAATGCCGTCAATTGAAATTCGCGCAAATTCACGGCTAAATCTAGCACGATGAAAAGGTTGCACTAATGCAAGTAGCATATGAGGAAGAAGCTGAGTGTATAGAGAGTATAAAAATGCAACCTTTCAATCGGTGCAATCAACGCACAAACCTAAACGAACCTGCTTACATCTCCGCCGCCTGCAGCGACGTGTAATGCCGTCAATGGAAATTCGCGCAAATTCACGGCTAAACCTTGCCCGATGCAATGGTTGAACTAATGCAAGAAGCATCTGAGGAAGAAGCTGAGGGTATAGAGAGTCTATAAATGCAACCGTTCAATTGGTGCGATGAACGCACAAACCTGCACGAGCCTGCAAACATCTCCCCCTCCTGCAGCACCGTGTAATGCCGTCAATGGAAATTCGCGCAAATTCACGGCTAAACCTAGCTTGGTGCAAAGGTTGCACTAAGGCAAGTAGCATATGAGGAAGAAGCTGAGTGTATAGAGAATCTAAAATTGTAACCGTTCAATTGGTGCAATCAACGCACAAACCTGCACGAGCCTGCAAACATCTCCGCCTCCTGCAGTGCCGTGTAATGCCGTCAATGGAAATTTGCGCAAATTCACGGCTAAAGCTAGCCCGGTGCAAAGGTTGCACCAATGCAAGTGGCATATGAGGAAGAAGCTGAGTGTATAGAGAGTATAAAAATGCAACCGTTCAATCGGTACAATCAACGCACAAACCTAAACGAGCCTGCTTACATCTCCGCCGCCTGCAGCGCCGTGTAATGCCGTCAATGGAAATTCGCGCAAATTCACGGCTAAACCTTGCCCGATGCAATGGTTGAACTAATGCAAGAAGCATCTGAGGAAGAAGCTGAGGGTATAGAGAGTCTATAAATGCAACCGTTCAATTGGTGCGATGAACGCACAAACCTGCACGAGCCTGCAAACATCTCCCCCTCCTGCAGCACCGTGTAATGCCGTCAATGGAAATTCGCGCAAATTCACGGCTAAACCTAGCTTGGTGCAAAGGTTGCACTAAGGCAAGTAGCATATGAGGAAGAAGCTGAGTGTATAGAGAGTCTAAAATTGTAACCGTTCAATTGGTGCAATCAACGCACAAACCTGCACGAGCCTGCAAACATCTCCGCCTCCTGCAGCGCCGTGTAATGCCGTCAATGGAAATTCGCGCAACTTCACGGCTAAATCTAGCACGGTGCAAAGGTTGCACTAATGCAAATAGCATATGAGGAAGAAGCTGAGGGTATAAAGAGTCTAAAAATGAAACCGTTCAATTGGTGCAATCAATGCACAAACCTGCACTAGCCTGCAAACATCTCCGCCTCCTGCAGCGCCGTGAATGCCGCGTCAATGGAAATTCGCGCAAATTCACGGCTAAAGGTAGCCCGGTGCAAAGGTTGCACTAATGCAAGTAGGATATGAGGAAGAAACAGAGGGTATAAAGAGTCTAAAAATGTAACCGTTCAATTGGTGCAATCAACGAACAAACCTGAACGAGCCTGCAAACATTTCCGCCTCCTGCAGCGCCGTGTAATGCTGTCAATGGAAATTCGCGCAAATTCACGGCTAAAGCTAGCCCGGTGCAAAGGTTGCACCAATGCAAGTAGGATATGAGGAAGAAGTTGAGGGTGTAGACAGTCTGAAAATGTAATCGTACAATTGGTGCAATCAACGCACAAACATGCAAGAGTCTGCAAACATCTCCGCCTCCTGTAGCGCCGTATAATGCCGTCAATGGAAATTCGCGCAAATTCACGGCTAAAGCTAGCCCGGTGCAAAGGTTGCACTAATGCAAGTAGGATATGAGGAAGAAACAGAGGGTGTAGAGAGTCTAAAAATGTAAGCGTACAATTGGTGCAATCAACGCACAAACCTGCAAGAACCTGCAAACATCTCCGCCTCCTGCAGCGCCGTGTAATGCCGTCAATGGAAATTCACGCAAATTTACGGCTAAACCCTAGCCCGGTGCAAAGGTTGCACTAATGCAAGTAGCATATGAGGAAGAACCTGAAGGTATAGAGAGTCTAAAAATTTAACCGTTCAATTGGTGCAATCAACGCACAAACCTGCACGATACTGCAAACATCTCCGCCTCCTGCAGCGCCGTATAATGCCGCCAATGGAAATTCGCGCAAATTCACGGCTAAACCTAGCCCGGTGCAAAAGTTGCACTAATGCAAGTAGCATATGAGGAAGAACCTGAGGGTATAGAGAGCTTAAAAATGTAACCGTTCATTTGGTGCAATCAACGCACAAACCTGCACGATACTGCAAACATCTCCGCCTCCTGCAGCGCCGTATAATGCTGTCAATGGAAATTTGCGCAAATTCAAGGCTAAACCTAGCCCGGTGCAAAAGTTGCACTAATGCAAGTAGCATATGAGGAAGAAGCTAAGGGTATAGAGAGTTTAAAAATGTAACCGTTCAATTGGTGCAATCAACGCACAAACCTGCACGATGCTGCAAACATCTCCGCCTCCTGCAGCGCCGTATAATGCCGTCAATGGAAATTCGCGCTAAAATCACGGCTAAACCTAGCCCCGTGAAAAGTTGCACTAATGCAAGTAGCATATGAGGAAGAAGCTGAGGGTATAGAGAGTTTAAAAATGCAACCGTTCATTTGGTGCAATCAACGCACAAACCTGCACGAGCCTGCATACTCTCCGCATCCTGCAGCGCCGTATAATGCCGTCAGTGGAAATTCGCGCAAATTCACGGGTAAATCTAGCCCTGTGTAAATGTTGCACTAATGCAAATAGCATATGAGGAAGAAGCTGAGGGTACAGAGAGTTTAAAAATGTAACCGTTCAATTGGTACAATGAACGCACAAACCTGCACGAGGCTGCAAACATCTCCGCCACATGAAACGCCGTATAATGCAGTCGAAGGAAATTCGCGTAAAATCACAGCTACAGCACTCTACTAAACTCCTTCTTTGCAAAAAAAAAAAAACACCCCAAGCGGAAGGGAAAAAAGTAATGAATGATTGAATGAAAAGTGACCAAAGTGCACGTGCATGCCCAATGTTATAGTGTTTCTTTCCCAGCCTGAGAGGACTTACTGAAGTTTGACACCACAGCTTGAAACAGTTATCATTGAAGTATCTACTGCGCAAGCGCTAGGGTCAAGAGCTAACCCACGGCGAATGCACGGGGCCATACATTTGCCATCAAGGAATTGGACCTACGGTGGCACAGGATTTTACAATGGCCAAACTAGCTATCTTAATATGAAGGTAGAGTAAACCATCCATACTCGAACACCGGCGATAATCGGACGCTCGTACACACGGAGACTAAGCGACGCAGATACTCGGTTATGCGGAAAGGTCAAAGGAAGGCGGAGTCCACCGTATCCGGCGACTGAAAAATGGAGCTCGAGCGTCAATCCCCGCTTGCGCTAGGGGCGATTAGCGTAACAGTCCTGTGTTTTCGGACGCCGCTTTCTGTTTTCTTTTTGAAGCAGCTCTCGGCAAGATTTCTGCACTGTTGGAAAGCTGCAAGACCCTGCTGCTGCACGCCTGATATTCGCCACCGTAGCTGCCTTGGGCGCTGCATGAGGGGTGTTGCCGAAAATTGAGTGGGTTGCTCCCTCAATGATTGGACAGTGGATTTACGAATTTTTTCGCCGTGGACACCCCAAGCTATGTAATAGGCCAGCAATACTAGTATCATTGGAATCTACAGGTCCTAACGGTGCAAGTCCCATCTTTATGCGTTGTGCGGTTCTCAAGATACAATTGTTTTTCCGCCTTCATACGGGCCTAGTTACACGGTGGACTCCGCCTTCCTTTCCGTGGCATAACCGAGTATCTGCGTGGTTTAGTCTCCGTGTACGAGCGTCCGATTATCGCTGGTGTCCGAGTATTGATAGTTTACTCTACTTACATTTGCTAAAGATGAGAATACGCGATTTTTTTAAACCACTGCTAACCTGAGTTATGGTTGACACTTCAGTGACCACACAAATTAAAATTTCATCCCGACTTGCAACTCTGGAGCTTTGGCTAAGGTGGGTATGTTGTTAGCAAGCTAGATCTATTAGCTACTACTTTCTGAAAGCAGACTACCGATACGGCACAGCCACACTGAGATACAAATCAATTTGACACTAACCCACAAAACAAGCCGTACATACCTGTCAATGTTTAAGACACTTTCCTATAACACCCAAGTACCACACTCCACAGACACACTGCACATACATTACAAAACCAAGTTTGCTTCACTTCACTCTACATGCATCAGTGGCGGATTTAGGGGGGGTAAGGGGGGTGCAAATGCACCCCCCTTTGGCGGCTAGTAATGTATTTTGCGTACATAACTGCACGAGTCCATGCAGCAACAACAACCAGGCACAGATACACACTCACGTATCAGTTCCTTACTGATCTCCAGACGTTTGACTAGGCCTAGAGTTGCTTCGAGATATTCAGTTCGGCCCGAGGGGTCCGCCACGGCGCGCCTCGGCGTACGAGATTTCGAAATCCACTGGATTTCACGTGGATTTCGGATTTCAGAGTAGATTTCTGGGTTTCACAGTGGATTTCTGGATTTCAGTTTGGATTTCTGCCGACAGGTTTCTTAAAACACTGTCGGACAGCGTACGAGATTTATTTTGTGACAGACCCCTCGGTTCGGCCTTCCAGCTATATATTTTTTATTGTATGAATGCGTTCACGTGACCGAAAGTGGGCGTGGCAACCCAAAAATTTTCCGGCGCGCTTCGCGCGCCAGTGACTGAACCCCCCTTTCTAAATTTCTAGATCTGCCACTGTGCATGGCTATGCTTACTGTTAATGGCTGGATACTGCACCTTTACCCCCTGTTCTTCAGTGCCTTTGTTGTCAGTAGGACCATGTTTTCATTTAACCCTCTGTCTTTCAGCCTTGCTTACCACACCCTTCATACATATGACCTTTCTCTTAGTCAAAGTTTGTGCTCTTGCTGCCTGCTCACCACCTGGAAGTGTGTGCCTCTATTGGATCTCCTGTTATGCGCAGGACGAAATGGCCTACACCTACACCCGATACTTTGCACTTCAGATGCAGTTGCTGCCCGCACCCCAGTCACCCTTTTTTTCCCACTTAAGGTGTAGTTATGCTCATAAAAAATAAATGGGGTGCTTCTGATTCAACCAGTGTCCAAGCTATCCTAATGAATCTTGGAGGAATAAAGGGTAGTGCAGCAGCTTTATGGATGAAGTTCCTGGTGTCCGCATCATTTTTGTAAAGATCAGCCATTCCAAGAGCCTGGACCTTCCTCCATAGACACTGTGAGAAGTGGAAGTAGCCTTGAATCTCAATGCCTGGCAACTGCATCTCGAGAGATTGGATTACTGCAAGCTAGCCATCACACTCTGTGGACTCATCTGCAGGCCAGCAATCAGTCAGGTCAACCTTTAGACAGGTTCAACTTCTAAACCTGTCTAAATCTGAACCCCTTAATACCGTAATTCGCTTTTTTTCGTTGTAAAAATATTTTCGTACACAGAAAATGTACGAAAATATTTTACGCGAATATAATTATAATTTTGCAACGAAAATGTTTCCTTCGTTGGTTGGCTCCCTGCTACACACAAGCACTTCCCCAATTGCTGCTGCCCACATGTCCTTGTATACGTGGTAGCCTCTAACACAACAAGCCATCTCCTTTTCACAAGCCATCTCCTTTCACAAGCCATCTCTTCGGCACGCGGTTCGATCTCCTCAATTAATGCCCACCACACACGACTTGAAAATTATTTTCGTTCAATTTGGTCTGTGCGAAAATTATTTTACGCGAATATTTTATTGACGAAAATTTACTAGACGAAAAAAAGCGAATTACGGTAGATGCTAATTGATCAAAGCATTAGACATTTTGGGACACTCCTACATTTTGTCAGACATTATGGGATTAGACATGCTGGGACGAACCCACTTGTGGAAAGTGTGGAAAGTGCAATAAGACGGTGAGGAATGGTATCTTTTGCGAAGGAAGATGTCAGAAATGGTACCATTGTGGGTGTGGTGGCCTGAGTGAAGGAGAGCTATGCCAGCTTGGGAGTTCGGATAAAGAATGGAGGTGTGAAAAGTGTGCGGCGAAGGAGTTTGAGGAAGACCTAAAGAGAATAGAGGAAGCTGGGAGTGACCGGAGAGCAGATGAGATGGTGAGCGAAGACCGGCAGAAGTTTGGCGAGGGAGAGAGTGACGGCCCTGAGCGAACAGCAGAGAGCAAGAAGGGTGGGGCTGAAAGGAAAGCGGCACGTGAACAGGCTGTGAGAGGTGTCGTCGAGAATTTTCGCTCACAAGTCCTCTGGAACTGCCTATCGATGATGGTTCAGAGGGAACCACTCCCCCTACTGAGCCAGCAAGAATCCCTGTAAGTCATGGGAGGGGGGAGAGGGGAGGGTTGCACCGGGGGAAGGGGAAAGGGGGGGGGGGGGGGGAAGGGCTAGAGGTAGGTGTAGTTCGGTTGGGATTTCTGAATTGTAGAGGGTGGTGGTCAAGAGAAGTTGATGTCAACTTGGTGTCCTTTAAGGTTCTAGCTTGCAAACCATCACGAACTAATAGCCCCACACCTCCGCTTGAAACTGGAAGATGAGGGGAAGGTAGCTGTTGGATTGGTCTATGCAAATCCTGAGGGTGTGAGAAGTGAAGAAACCGAAGTACAATTTGAAAAGCTAGGAGCTGATTTGTTGGAATGCCGTAGATTGGGGTACAAAGTGGTGGTAATGGGGGACTTCAATTAACGCACATATTGGCAGAGGAGAGGAGGAAGTCGCAAACCGGAATGGATGGAGGTTACTGAATTTAGCATGTGTAGGAAGTATGGTGATTGGTAATGAGTTGCCTGTATGTAAGGGAAGGTGGGCCTGGGAATGTGGAGACAAGAAATTGGTGATTGACTATATGTTATTCCCATAAGAGCATAGGCATGATTTGGTGGAAATGGTAGTAGAAGACAGGGGAGTTGTTGATACAGGGTCAGATCACAATTTGGGGTGTGTTTAAGGTGGGAAATCCTAAGGAGATGAGGAGAGAAGAAAGGTTCAAGTGGAGGGTTGATGGGAGAAGCAGCTGGGATGAGTTTCAGGAAGCAATTGAGGAAGAATTTCAAGGATGGGAGGCCTGGGTGAGAGACATGGAAATCAGGGAAGTAGGAGAAGAGCTAGTTGAGAGAGTATGGGGAGAACGGAAAACAAAGGTGATGTCAGCAGTGGAAAGAGGGATTGGTAAGAAGAGGATTTCAGTGCTGTCTAAGGATTGGTGGTCAAAGGAAGTGGAGGAAGCAATCCAAACAAGGAGGGAAGCTTGTAAATGGCTAAGACAGGCTAGGAGGAGAGGAGGGGCAGTTAATGAATGCTGGAAAACATACAGAGAGAAGAGGAGGCAGGTGAAGAAGGTGATTAGAAAGGAGAAAAAGAAAAATAGGAAGAACAAGTTGCAGAAAATCAAAGAACAAGGAGGGCCAAGTTGCAAGTTATTCTGGTCAGACTTGCAAGGGAAAAAGAAAAACCGGAGGATCACAAGGATGAGAGGGAAGGATGGAGCAGTAGTTGAAGAAACAGAACAGATTCTGGAGGTGTTGGCTAAACATGCATTGGTAGGAGCTAGGGAAGAGTCGTAATAGTTTGGATCCAGAGCAGGAACCAGAGCTAGTCCATGAAAGTTCAGACCTGTGCCAAGAGATAGGATGGGAGGAAGTGGTGAGGGTTTTGAAGATGCTGAAGAATGGAAAGGCACCAGGCGCAGATGGAATATTAAATGAGATGTTAATTTATGGAGGGAGCAGGATGGTGGAAAGTATGAGGTGCATGTTCAATGTAACGAGGAGAAGCCAAGTATACCTACAGGATTGGAAGAGTAGTTTTGTCGTACCACTGTTTAAGGATGGCGATCCAGAGAGTGCAAGCAACTGCAGAGGTATTCCACTGGGAAACTGTGTTGCCAAAGTTTGGGCAAAGATTTTGACAGTTCAGCTGGGAGAATACGCAGAAGAGAATATATTGACAGATTCCCAGGGAGGGTTCAGGGCAAAACGAAGGTGTGCAGACCAGATTATGATCTTGAGGGGTGCATGTGAGTTGAGGAAGAGAAAGAAGAAAAGTACCTGGCTGGGTTTTATGGATGTAAGTAAAGCATATGATACAGTGTGGAGGGAAGGGCTGTGGAGGAAAATGCGGGAATACGGTGTGGAAGAATCATTTGTTAGTTTGTGTGAGGGGCTGTATGAAGGGGTGCAAGCTAGCGTTCAGGTAGATGGGCAACAGTCAAGGTGGTTTAGAGTAGATGAGGGACTCCGGCAAGGCTGCCCCCTGTCACCACTCTTGTATAGTATCTATATTATGGGAATGGTCGAAGAGTTGGAGAGAGAAAATGTAGGGGTGAAAGTGTCTGGGGTAGGGTGTGGAGCATTACTATATGCTGATGACATTGTGCTGATAGCAGAGTCAGGTGAGGAGTTGCAAAAGATGCTGGATATGGTAGGAAGATATGCAGAAATGTGGAAGTTCAGGTTCAATGCAAGGAAGAGTAAGGTGATGGTGGTAGGGAAAAAGAACAGTAGTGAAAAGTGGAAAATCGGTGATGAAGAGATGGAAGAAGTCGAGTCCTTCAAATACCTGGGTGTATGGTTTGACCAGAGGATGAGGGGAAATGTGCAACTGGAGAAGATGGTGGAACAGGCTGAGGAATGGGCAGGCAAAGTTGAATGGATGGCAAGGGTGGATGGGGAAGAGCAAGGTCGCTTCAACGGATGTGGGACCTAGTAGCAAGGCCTGGCCTGGAACATGCAGCAGAGGTGTGGTGGCCAGGGGGAAGATAGTAGGAAAGAGGTTGGAGGCTGTACAGGATAGGTTGGGAAGAAAACTGTTGGAAGCTGGTAGAACAGTGGCAGGGGAGGCAATCCGAGGAGAGATGGGATGGAGAAAGTTAGAAGAAAGAAGAGAGGAGAAGATGTTGTACGGGTGAAGATTCTGGGAGCTAGGCAAAAAGAGGTTTGTGAAGCTGATAGAAGAAAAACTGAAAGAGTCAGGTGGAGTAGGCTGGAGGGTCAGCAGCAGCCTGGAAGAGGAAAATAGAAAACTGGCAAAAAGAGGTGGACAGGAAAAGTAGCTTCAAATGCTATAGGAAAGTTAAAGAAGAGAATGGGCCGGAGAAATACGTAGGTTCATGGGAGGGACATGGGCAGTACGGTTGAGGTTCCGGTTGAGGTCAGGTTCTGCAGGGCTGTTTGAAGATAAAAAGAGATGTGGGATGGTGGAAGAGGACAGATGTGTGCTGTGTAATGGAGGGAATGTGGAAGATGTTAAGCATTTTGTATTGGAGTGTGAGGAGTTTGACCAGGATATAGACGTCGGCTTCTGGAAAGGATCAAGGGAATTGTGGGAGCAGAGGCGTGGGCGAAGGGATATGAAGAAGGTGATGATGACAGTCGAGTGAGATTACTGCTAGGGAGAAGAGTAGATGTGAATAGGGAGGTGATGGATGACATAGACAGGTGCATAATGAAAGAGATGGTGATGTGGTGGCAGAGGCGTAAGGTGTTGTTAACTAGCTCTTACCCCCCCTGATTACCTGGGTACCGGTGCCCCCTTCTCTCTTTCTCTCTCAGTGATCACCCTAATAAACTGGTAGCCGTATTTATTTATTTATCATATCACCAAGTTGTATACGTATGCCATTTAAAAACCTGCCACGTACATGTACTGTGATGGCCCTTACGGGTTCAACTATTCCAATTAAATCATTGACAGTTATCCCTAACACTAAGTAAAAGTTGCACTAATGCAAGTAGCATATCAGCAAAAAGCTAAGGGAATAGAGAGTTTAAAAATGTAAGCTCTCAGTCTGTGCAATAAAACAACCAATCTCCACATACCAGCTAGAAAATCCTTTTCATACAAGGTCGTTTAATGCCGAATCAGCGCAAACATTGAAAATTCAAGCAAATTGACGGCTAAGCCTAATGCTAAGTAAATGTTGCACTAATGCAAGTAGCATATCAACAAGAAGCTAAGGGAATAGAGAGTTTATTAAAAATGTAAGCTTTCAATCTGTGCAATCTCTACAGCCTGCTAGCAAATCCTTTTCATACAAGGTTGATTAATTAAAGATTGCAATTGTTTTTTTTGTCATTGAACACCAACCTAATCTGTGTAGTGGTATCACCATAGGTACATAATTACAATGAATTAATGTATCAAACACAAGGATGCATTTAAAAAGTTAATTATATACATGATTAAAAGTTGTGGACAAACAGTAATAATCTCAACCAAAGTAGTTAGCTGTATGTACTAACTACAGCCTAAGCTACATGGACAGGTCTGCATGGGAATTACTATTTAAGGAAGAAAAGGGCCCCAGAAGCCACCATATTTGTTGAGAGCAGCATTGCATGCTTCAGGCCGCCATGGATGTCCACGATCTGGCTCGAAACGGGTAGATCTATACTCTGTCAGCTTTGATTTCATTTTATGTAACACATCAGGCATTGATTTAGCAAGGTTGACATGTTCTTCTGGATCCTTGCGAATGTTATAAAGGCAGCCAGTCTCGCCACAATGTTCAACTCCCTGAACTCCTCCTTGTGGATTAGTATTGTTGGGATAAACAGGTCCAGTCCATCCAGCAAGCTTAATATCTCCTGTTAGAATTTTGTAATCTCCACTGATCAAAGTGGCATTGCTTATTGGAATATCAGTGCGGGGTGAGGTGGAGTTTTGTCCAGAGATGAGGGGCCACATGTTGAGACTGTCAATAGGAGGGAGATTGGCTTTTGCTGCTCTCTCATCTGTTGGATCGACACCAGCCAGAGCACAGAATGTGGCATACCAGTCTGCTATGTGGATGTATCCTTCAGTCTTTTTACCTCTCATCTGTTCAGGAAGGTAACCTCCAGATACGAATGCATTCGCTCGAACACCACCCTGCCAATCAGAATGTTTACCACCTTTGAGGGGGTAATTATTAGCAGCAGCACTTGTTGTGACTGGTCCACCATTGTCACTGCTGGTTATAAAGAGTACATCATTCCACATTTGTTTGTCTTGAAGAGCTTGTATCATTTCACCAACAACAACATCCAAGTACTTGACCATTGCATGATAAACTCGACGTAGGTCATTGTCAATGAAATCAAACATTTCCAAGTAATATTTTGGTACCTGATATGGCTTATGTACAATGTGAGGAGCATAGTAGAGAAAGAGCGGTGTGGAGGGATCGTGGTTGGTGATTATCTCATGTAACCTTACTCTGAACAGTGTTTCTTCATAATCTGTTCCAACACTGCTGGTAGCCGGCTTGTCTGTTTCCCAAAGATCTACAATTGGAGTGCCATTGCAGTCCCCATCATCTGTCTCATTGTAGTAGTCATTAGCAGCATTCAGGTAGCCAAATGATGTGTTAAACCCTCGTCCAGTGGGGATATGTTCAGTTGTAGCCATTCCAACATGCCACTTCCCAACTTGATAAGCAGCATAGCCGGCCTCTTTCATCTTTGTAGCTATAATAGTCATGTTAAGTGGAATACCGCCATATCCAGACACCTTGTCTTTAGGGTTGTAGCAAACCTCACACGAAACATCATTGACATGGATTGGTAGTCTCCCACTTAAGAATGCTGATCGGGATGGTGAGCACCAATTGTACACATAGTGTTGGTCTAGTTGTAGTCCTTCTTTCGCCAAACTGTCAATGTTTGGGGTGCTGATATCTCGAGTTGGAGTCTCACGATGGTAACCAACATTTGCCCATCCCCAGTCATCCACCATCATGAAGACAACATGTGGCTTTTTCGTCGGTACCAGAGGTTGATGATGAGAGCTGTTTGGTACAGCTGAAGCAAAAGGTGCTAGCAGTACTAAACACACTACTAAGATCAACATGGTGCAGGCTAGCTATCTAGTACCTATACAGTATATTCTATGCAACCCTCACACTTGCTATATATAATGTCATAGAAAAATATTTCTTCAATGAATTGCATTCCCATAGGCATATGATCACAATGAATTTTTTACATACCAAACATGTCCAGAAAAACATGTTCATTGATGCATAGCCATATGTCTTGATCTACATTATTGTACACAAACATTAATGATCTCAAACTCTAGTAGCTAGCTAAATGTATTGCTAGTTAACGAACTATAGCCTTACACTGTAAAAAGCACTTGGGTTACTTCAACCACATTTTTAAGGTTGTCTCAGTTGCATCAGTATGACCAAGGAATGCTACCAAATAGGTTTCCTTGAAAGTTCATTGAGGAGCTTCTTCTTTAATTACATTAGGTAGTCTCTTTTTTTCCAAAAGACCTATTTGGCTACATTCCTAGCATTTCTACCACAACCATGTAACCAAGGAACTCTCCAGGGGAGGGGGGGGCAGTTGTATAAGCTCAAAGAAACAACAAACCTCACCAAAAATGCTGATTTATAGGCTTTCTGAGAGATAGGGAAAAGGAAGCTTCTCAACTACACTCTGATTTGAATTGTAAGCACTCCTTGAAGTTTACATGTCATGCACACAAATGGAATGCAACTGAGGTGACCAAAATATGGTTGAAGTAACCTAAACAGAGTAGCTACATATTAGGTAACCAACAATTGCCCATCCCCAGTCATCCGCCATCATGAAGACAATATGTGGCTTTTTGGTCGGTACCAGAGGTTGATGATGAGATCGGATAACCATGCCGGCCATTCAGTGAATGTCAAACTCGGATAACCATTCGGTGAATGTCAAACTCGGATAACTATTCGGTGAATGTCAAACTCAGATAACCATTCGGTGAATGTCAAACTCAGCTGTTCAGCACAGTGGAAGCAAGAGGTGCTAGAAGTACTAAGCATGCACGCTACTAAGATGAACATAGTGGTGGATAAAGCTATACCTATAGCACTTCTATATATATTGTTATAGCTTGCAGCTTGTATGTAACACTCTTTAAGTAAATAGTTCTTGTTGATGAATGTCATTACTATAAGCACATGATCTGTATGAATTTTTTATGCCTGAGCAATATTGTGTACTTTTGTACTATTAATTCCTGAGCTATGGATATGCACATTGTGAAGCAATTTAGTGCTCATTGCATAATCACTTTGCCTCATGCAGTGAACACAGTTTTCAAAATTTAATGCAAGAATGGCTGCTTCAAAACTGCCGGCATTCAATATGGATGCATAATAAATGCACATTAAAGTTCTGCAGTGCTATAATTATAAGCACACTAAGGTAAAAATGGTCCCCAGAACCCACCATACTTATTTAAAGCGGTGTCACATGCTCCAGGCCATATACCACCACGGTCGGGGTTGAAGTGACTATCTCTATACTTTTGTAGTTTTGTTCTTATCTCTTTTAACATGTCTGGCATCTCTTGAGCTAAATTGACGCGTTCTTCTGGATCTTCCATGATGTTGTATAGACACCCACTATCTCCACATTGTTCAACTGCTGCAATACCTCCATCTGGGTGTGTCTCATTTGGGTACACTGGTCCAGTCCAGCCAGCATCTTTTATTGTACCAATAAGGATCTTGTAGTCACCACTGATCAATGCAGTCATACTTAATGGAATATCTGTCCGAGGTGAGGTGGAGTTTTGTCCAGAGATGAGGGGCCACATGTTGAGACTGTCAATAGGAGGGAGGTTGGCTTTTGCTGCTCTCTCATCTGTTGGATCGACACCAGCCAGAGCACAGAATGTGGCATACCAGTCAGCTATGTGGATGTATCCTTCAGTCTTTTTACCTCTCATCTGTTCAGGAAGGTAACCTCCAGATACGAATGCATTTGCTCGAACACCACCCTGCCAATCTGTATGTTTGCCACCTTTGAGGGGGTAATTATTAGCAGCATGGTTACTGCTGACTGGTCCACCATTGTCACTGCTGGTAATGAAAAGCAGATTATCCCACATTCCTTTTTTATTTAGAGCATCCAGAATTTCCCCTACATTGTCATCCAAGTATTTTACCATTGCATGATAAACCTGCCTTAGCTTGTCATCAATGAAATCAAACATCTTCAGGTATGCTTCAGGAACTTCATATGGCATGTGAACTATGTGGGGAGCATAATAGAGGAAGAGAGGAGTTGAAGGGTCATGATTGTTGATCACTTCAAGAACACGCTCTTTGAAGAGGCCCTCTTCATAATTGTCTGGGCCGGTCCCATTCATACCCATGGCTGGTTTGTCTGTATCCCACAGATCAACAATTGGAGTACCACTGCATTCCCCTTCTGTCTCATTGAAGTAATCATTTGCGTGATGAAAGTATCCTAATGAAGTGTCGAATCCTCGCCCCTTTGGTGTATGATCAGGTGTGGCCATTCCTGCATCCCATTTCCCAACTTGATGTGTAGCATATCCAGCCTCCTTCAACTTTGTTGCTATTACAGTCATATTGCGAGGTATACCTGTATACCCTGATACAGGATCCTTCGGATTATAGCAACTCTGACTTGTATCTGCATCATTGACATGGATTGGTAGTCTTCCACTTAAAAGAGCTGCACGAGATGGCGAACAATAGTTGTAAACATAGTGTTGGTCTAGCTGTAGTCCATTCTTCACCAAACTGTCAATGTTTGGGGTGCTAATATCTCGAGTTGGAGTCTCACGATGATAGCCTACATTAGCCCATCCCCAGTCATCTACCAGCATGAACACAATATGTGGCTTCTCTTCGCGATGGCCATAGTCAGCAAAGGTAACAGTGTTGACCAGAAAGCTATAGAGTAGTAGCAGCAAGATGATGTGGGACATCTTGAAACCGACAATCTGAATCAAGTACTCTAGTTGGGCCTATACCGACAGTATCCGCCCACCTCCCGCAGTATCTGACCACGATCTGGACTCGTTCAGCGTATGTGCGTATAGCAACGTGTCCGATGCGTGCAAAGTGTTGAGCTATAAATGTAAGTAGTGCACGCTTGATATATACTCGACTGGGGGTACCTTATTATACACCTATCAGCTAGTGGCTGCAGGGTACTTTATATATATGTGGGACGTTCTCAGAGCTATGGTTACCGCTTTGGTTATAAAGTAACGCACACAATTTCAGCATCATTTACAGAAATGATGCAGTATACCAATACTATATTCATGTGAATAACAGTACTAGTCACTAAGTCATATAAGTATTACACATAGCTGGTATAGACTCAACGTAATACATGACTTGCAAGTATTAGGGAAGAAAAGGTCCCCAAAAACAACCGTACTTGTTAATTGCAATATTACAAGCTTCAGGCCACTTGTGACCACGATTAGGGTTAAAGTACGTGGCTTGATATTGGACTAACTTGGCTTGCATCTCTTTCAGCTTATCTGGCATTGCTGAAGCAAGGTTAACATGCTCAGTGGGGTCTTCCTTAATATTGAAGAGACATCCATTTCCACAGTGTTCTGTTATGAATCTCCCAGGTTGGGTTGTGGTATTCGGAGAGTGTGGTCCAGTCCATGTAGCTACAGAAATATCACCTGTAAGAATTTTGTAGTCTCCACTGACTAGTGTGACATTGCTTAATGGAATATCTGTGCGTGGTGAGGTGGAGTTTTGTCCAGAGATGAGGGGCCACATGTTGAGACTGTCAATAGGAGGGAGGTTGGCTTTTGCTGCTCTCTCATCTGTTGGATCGACACCAGCCAGACCACAGAATGTGGCATACCAGTCCGCTATGTGGATGTATCCTTCAGTCTTTTTACCTCTCATCTGCTCAGGAAGGTAACCTCCCGATACGAATGCATTCACTCGAACACCTCCCTGCCAATCTGAGAACTTTCCACCCTTCAGAGGATAGTTATTGGCACCACCATTAATCGGTCCACCATTGTCGCTACTGACAACAAACAGGAGGTTTTCCCACATGTTGCGCTTCTTAAGAGCATCTGTCACATTGCCAAGAACATCATCCAGATACTTAACCATGGCATGGTACTTTCGTCGTGTTGCATCATCAATGAAGTTATACATGTCAAGATAGTTCTCTGGTACTTCAAGAGGTCCATGCACTATATGTGCCGCATAGTACAGAAACAGAGGTGTAGAAGTGTCATGGTTATAACATGAAGAACATGCTCTTTAAACAGAGCCTCCTCGTAATGTTGGACACCAGTCCCATTTGCTCCATGTGCTGGTTTATCAGTATCCCATAGATCTACTATAGAAGTCTCATTACACTTATCAAAGTCTATCTCTGTGTAGTAATCATTGGCATAGTTGAAGTAGCCGAAGGAAGATTGAAATCCACGGCCAGTCGGGATGTGATCCGGTGTCGCCCCACCAGCATGCCATTTCCCAACTTGATGAGTAGCATAGCCAGCTTCCCTCATCTTTGTAGCAATACCAGTCATGTTACGCGGAATACCCGCAAATCCAGATACCGGATCTTTAGGATTGTAGGTATCAATTTGATCGTTCTTGTCGTTGACATGAATGGGCAATCTTCCACTCAAGAGACTCGATCGTGATGGCGAACAAAACTGGTATACATAATGTTGGTCCAGCTCTAATCCTTGGTTTCTCAAACTGTCAAAGTTTGGGGTATCGACTTCTCTAGTTGGTGGATTGCGGTGGTATCCTACGTTTGCCCACCCCCAGTCATCCACCATGAAAAACACAATATGTGGTTTTTCGGCTGGGGATTGCCCATTAGATATTCCCAAATTAGTACTCAGACTCAGAAGGAGAAGACGTACTAAAGTAGTCATCATTGTCAGTAATGTCCTGTAGTTACGAGTCTCAATCTCCGAAAGAGCGCTTAAAATCCGTGCAGGCGCGGCGCTGCATGGTTCGTCAAATGAGCTCCACCCCTCCTTTTTCGCGTCTCCTGGAAGGGGCGTGGCTTGCAGGGCTCTGCAGAATTTTCTGTCGGGATTCCCAAGGAAACACTCAAATGCTTCGCGCGTAAAAGGAAGGGCTATAGCAGTGAAAGGAAGAGCTACAGCTGTGCAAATCGAGTTGACAGGGATAGGGACAGAGTGACAACAACAGCATGAACAGGGACAGAGGGACAGGGCCAGTGGGACATGGAAGGGACAGGGAGGGATAGGGAGAGAGGAAAAGCGACAGGGACAGGGGGACAGCAACAGGGACAGAGGGATAGGCACGGGGACAGACGGCCAGGGACAGGGACAGAGGGACAGGACAGGGTAACAGGAACAAAGGAATAGGGACGATAGAATTTGGACAGGGACAGGCACAGAGGGAAAGCGAGAAAGACTGAGGAACAGGGACAGAGGAGCATGGACAGAGAGACAGGGATGGAACAGGGACAGAGGGACAGGGGAACTGGGACAGAGCCAGAGACACATGGACAAGGACAGGGACAGTGGGACAGGCACAGAATGACAGTGACATAAATAGAGGGACAGAAACAGCAATAGAGGGGCACAGAGGGACAGAGGGACAGGAATAGAGTGATAGGGACATGGATAGAGGGATAGGGACAGAGAGACAGGGACAAGGAGCAGGGGCAGGGATAGAGAGGGACAGGGGGGAAAGATATGGACAGAGAGACAAGGACATGGGTATAGGGAAGAGACAGGGACAGGATGGGGAAAAGGACAGGGACACGGACGAGAATGGGGACAGGCACAGAGGGACAGGGACAGAGAGAAAGGCAGAGGACAAGGACATGGAGAGATGGACAGGGATAGAGGGACAGGGATAGGGGGACAGGGACAGAGGGATAGTGAAAGAGATATGGATGGGACCAGGGGACAGGAAAAGGTACATGGACAGTAACAGAGGGACAGGGACAGGGACAGAGGGACAAGGACAGTGGCAGAGGGACAGTGATAGGGACAGATGGACAAAGACAAGGTGGACAGTGACAGAGGAAAAGTGATAGGGACAGACGGACATTGACAGGTACAAGGACAGTGGCAGAGGGACAGTGATAGGGGCAGATGGACAAAAACAAGGCGGACAGTAACAGAGGAAAAGTGATAGGGACAGACGGACATGGACAGGTACAAGGACAGAGGGACAGGGACATAGGGACAGGGGCCAACCTTGGTCTGACCAACTCAACCACTACATGGTTAAAATTGAGTAGGCTATAAGGAATTTAAAGGTGACCAAATTTGGTCTGAAATGTGTCCAAATTGAGTAGCCTATAACCAATTTGGCACCAAAAGTTGACCATGGTCGAACAGACCAAAGATGGTCTCATGACATAGCTCTGCCTTATAGTGATGACGTTGGGTCCAGCAGATGTAGCATATTGAACCTTACATTTATTGTTGGGCAGTGGACATGTTAGGTGTATTCATCTTGGTTATTGTATGGAACATGACATTTGCTATCAAGGTTCCAGGATGATATAATTTTGTAGCTATAAAATTACAATTAAATTCTGCTTTGCTATTAGACCACTCTGGTTTTATGGCCATAAATTATGATGTATGAACTTTCTGTTTGGCTTGCCATGCCGTGCGAGTCACCACGACAGCACTCATTGCAAGGACTGAGAATAACCCAATTTGTCAGGGTGGGTTACTTCAGCACGAAGAAGGCCGTCCCTAGTGCAGCAAACAAGAAAAGGTGTCGTACACAGTTGACGCGGTTTTCTCCCTTCAACTGACGCTCACTTCCAGTACCCGAACCACCCCAACTCTCTGAGCGGCATTGTGCCAACAGGCACCTTCAGCCGCGTCAGAGAGCCAGAGCCGCTTGGGTGCCCTGGGAAGCACCTGCACCTGCCACTGAGCACCGGTACCCGGTGACTGCGTGGCCGCTAGCGGTACAGGGTCCCCAGAGCGTGAGTCAATGCCGATACAACTTGACGTTGCACCTACATCGAAGGAAGCGAAGTAAGCGTCAAAGTTGAGGGGGGTAAACTGTCTCAACAGCGCACGGAACCATCTCCAGAGCCTAGGCACAGAAGACAGCCCTCGCCTTCCAAGCTGTACTGCTCGCGATGACTGATATTTCCCCCCTAGCTCGCGGTTTTTATACCAGCGTTTGTCCTATCTTTAGATTTTGCTTGAAGACGTTTTGTTTTGTAATCGTTTGTTCTATCTTTAGATTTTGCTTGAATGACGTTTTGTATCGTGTGCACATCATGTGACAACGTAGCCGAATCGTGATCATCGTATGAGTACTATACTCTACTCGGCATCGTACAGCAGCATGATCCAAAGAACTTCCACATCACATCAGTAAAGACATTGACAGTGCACAGGGGTACTGGTGATGTATTGTTGATTTATGTGCAGGTTAAGGCAGGCTAACTCAAAGAGATGAACTTATCTCAGGAGGCAGGAAACTCCACTGCAGAGCTCCTCTTTGTCAATTTCAACCAGGATGCAACGTACGTTGGAGGGACAACGCATTGTACACTGGACTGCAGGGGGAAATCCAACAAACAATTTGTTTATTACAATCACGGGGTGTGGTATGATGCAGGTTGGGGTGATTGGGCTCATGTCATGACTGGAGTCACGATTTGTGGCTGCCTAAATTTGGCTGTGGCCCTGTGACAACACAGAAGTCCATGGTGACTTTGCAACTTCAGTCAGCTTCGAGCACATGGCTGCTACTTTGAGTGGCGCATAGTGTTGACGAACAGTACAGTGGAACATACAAATTGGCTAGAGAATTGATTTGCACTTCCACCTAGAATCCACAAAGTCTCAATGAGCCTTAAGCCTACAGCTTGCTGAAGCTAATAATCTTACCTGCATGATCATTTCACAATATGAGCTCACAAATTGTACTACTGTGCTTACAATCCATTGGAAGAAGTGTCACTCAAAATGATAGAATGGTGTTCGAATGCTGTGTTCACATTCCATTCATGTGAGGTTCTATATTACACAGATGTGGTTTGTGCCATGCTACGTTTTCGGTTAACTTGCAACTGTCCTGCAATTACTCCTCTAACCTCAGCTCTCTCTCTGTGGGGACCAAGAGTGGCTACAAACTCTTCCCTCTGAACTCCATTGAGCGGCTAGAGCCGAGCTTCGAGAAAGGTATGGAGAAGCCCCACTGCCAAATTGGTCCCATCTTCATACTCTGTGCGAATACTGCAGTGGGACTGCTCTCATGTTCTATTGAGTACATACCACTTTATATACAACTGACGGTCATGGTAGCAGTGATTTGTAATCTTGCCAAGTTCAATATTTGGACGTACACTAGACATGCGCACATTATGCCGGCATAATTTAAAGCACAATAGGCAGCTATTAGCATAAGCACAATTTCAAGCATAATAGGTAAGCGCAACGCGCGCTTACGTAATTTTGTAACCTTTGAACCGAATGCCACATGTAAAGTAACTGTATATACCGCTCACGCTAGGTACTACTAGCACGAGGATCGTAACGTCTGACTCTTGCAACAGCTCATATCAGAGCTCGGGTAGTATGCCCAAGGAGACGGAGTCCACATATCATTGCTGGACCGACTCAAGGCCCCTACGCGATCAGAACTGTCACGTAAAAGCTGTGTACACATTGGGCATAATGGGGAAGATAACTGAGCATAATTGGTAAAATTATCAGGAATAAAGGAATAGCATAATAGGGTAGCAATGAAGCATAATGTGCGGGAGCCTAACGTACACTGCTCGAAATTGCTCAAAATTTTAATGCAGTGATATTGTGATCATCTTGATCAGGCAGTCTTGTATGTCTTTATCTTAGTAGTGATCCTTATTGGTGGGTGTGGCCTTAGTTTCACAGTAAGGGATGTTATGTAGGAATGGGTACCGTCTGCAACTAGCCCAGCTAGCTTATGGATCGCTACCAGTAGCACTCATCTGATAACCGTATCACTTCATGGTATGGAGATTATGTATGTCTTTACTCCCACTGCAGATGGAGGGGAGGTGTGCATCATTGAGCGGCTGTTTGCCAGCAGTCTTGTTGCCATGGTGGAACTGGCCAATCCCAGGAAGCTGAGGGTCTGCCACTTCAAGGTGGGACCACACACTGTTTAATGCCACACGTAATTGGGACCATGCAAGTCCACCATTGTAGACTTGCTGAATGCTTGTTTTGCAAAAGAATTCCTGTATACCATACGCATGTTGTCTAGTGAGATTTCGCAAATCTGGTGCCATCTGTACTTTACATCCAATATTGTCACACATGCATAGTATGTTGTAGCTGTTACAGTAGCCAAACATTAAAACAAAAGTAGTTAGCCTTCCTTCTAGGCCTTGCCTGTCTCCACTTACGATTTATTCAAGTGATCAAAAACTGCAGGTGGGGAAGATCTGAGTGCCATAAGCAGTCAAAAGCAGGAGGCGAGGAAGGCCTGAATACCAAAACTACAAGTAGGAAAGGCCTAGTATGAGGCACAGAATAGTATCGCTGTACATGTATGGAAATGGTTTCATTTGGGTTGTAACCAGGACCTTGTGAATAATACCCAGGCTCTTCCAGACCATTCCCACCTCCAGTTTTGTATTGCTTGTGGTAAGTGATCAGAAGCTAGAGGCAGGGAAGGGCTCGGAACAAGGACCACACTTCATTGTTCTGCATGTTCTCTTGATCTCTGCAGAAGAACTCAGAGATCTGCACATACAGTTATCCTGACACAATTCTCTCAGTAAAGCTAAACCGACAGGTACTTCTATGTGGTAATGCATATTCTCTGTGGCTACATTTTTTTATATACTGATGTATAGCGTGATAGACCATCTCATCTGTTCAACTCTTCTTCCTCCTCCTCCTCCTCCTCCTCCTCCTCCTCCTCCTCCACCTCCTCCACCTCCTCCACCTCCTCCACCTCCTCCACCTCCTCCACCTCCTCCACCTCATCCACCTCCTCTTCCTCCTCTTCTCCCCTCCTCTTCCCCCCCTTCTCCCCTCCTCTTCTTCCGTCCTCGTCCTCTCCTCTCCCACTCTTATCCCCAAACACTATTTGCAGCGACTAGTGGTTGTTCTTAGACAAAATTTGTACATCCACAATATCCGAGACATGAAGGTGAGCTGGAGTGGCGGCAGCCAGTGCATCCCACTGAGCTGGCTAGTAGCTTACAAGATACCACTGTGTTCCCCAGGTAATGCACACCATCAGAGACACACCCAAGAACCCGTCAGGTAAGAAACATGTTCTAACTTGTAGTGATGGTCGGACTACCAAATAGTGATGGAAAAGGGATAAATTGCTGTTTATAAAGATTCTACACTATATATCTCCTGTACTGCTACTATCTGGGTGTACCTGGACAGCATAGCAATTTGTGAATTAAGTTTGGAACTATATACAGTCCCCCAGTGTACATGTGTTAGTAATGCGGTAATGGGTATTATGTGATGGAGATGTACATGTAATGGCATATGATGATTTAATGTTTTTTTTATTTTATTTTAGGATTGTGTGCTCTGTCAGTGGACAATGACAATGGTTATATAGCCTATCCTGGAAGCAGTCAGGTACGCCAGTACAACGAGTGAAACAGTTTCCACACACCACAGATAGTTCAACTAACTTTGCAAGGCACCAGTTCAGATGGGGGGCAAGCCTGAGTGAGGCCTACACTAGTGTGATCAACAAGAAACAAGAAAATGTGATTCAACTGACCAGCTGTCTAACTTATCAGCTTAATCTCATTCCAGGTGCCAGAGGTTTACTCAAGCATGACAGCAGAGCTGCTTCTGCTAGCTTCGTGCATAGGTTGAGTACTTGTTTAACAGCTGTGTATTAGCATGCATGGCAACTTGCTCTCTCAAAGCTGCCTCAAGGTGTGCTAGTAAAGGTGATGCATGAAACTAATAAGCACTAGGCTAGCTAGGCTGTGTGCTCACCGAGGGTGGGGAGCAGCAGAGATTCTCATGCTACCATCATAGTTTGAGGAACTGACTCTGTATGTGTGGTCACGAATCTCTAGTATGGATCCATACCTTCGCTATTACTTGGTACATGAGACCAGCTGTGTAGGCTTGCTCCACGATGATGAAGCACTCACCTAGTTAGTATCTAACACTACCTCAATGTTGTGGATGTTAGATTACTGCAAGCAACTGGAAAGCTAGAATTCTGCTTTTGGTGTGTTCACAAACTGAGTTGCTTGTTGGCCATATTCTTAGGGGAAATGTGGTGCTAGTATTGTGTCTGCTTGTGGGTATGTTTATCTCTGGAGGTGTTTCTTGTTTTGTTCAGAGTGGTGAAGTGCAAGTGTTTGATGTCGTTAACCTGGTAAGAGACACCATTCTTGAGCTGCCAGACTCAATTACTCTAATATGATATAGGATTGTGTTTATTGTTCTCAGCCATTGTTCTTTCTCCCTGCTCTTTATCCCTCCCTCACCAGAAAGCAGTTGCTGCAATCACAGCTCATGACACTCCCCTTGCTGCACTAACGTTCAATGTCACTGGCACCAAACTAGCCACTGCATCCACCACAGTAAGGCTGGAGTGTGTGTGTGTGTGTGTGTGTGTGTGTGTGTGTGTGTGTGTGTGTGTGTGTGTGTGTGTGTGTGTGTGTGTGTGTGTGTGTGTGTGTGTGTGTGTGTGTGTGTGTGTGTGTGTGTGTGTGTGTGTGTGTGTGTGTGTGTGTGTGTGTGTGTGTGTGTGTGTGTGTGTGCGCGCGCGCTAACCATATACTACTACAGTGTGGTTATGGTCTCAGTTACATCCTCTCTGTACGTTGTAGGGTACTGTTATCCGAGTATTCAGCATACCACAGGGAGAAAAGTTGTTTGAGTTCAGAAGAGGAATGAAGAGGTATGTAATATTTGGTGTATAGGCATGGCATATATAAAACTTAATTCTATTCTTCCTCTCTCACACTAATCACCTTTCTTTCTCTCTCACACTCACACATGCATGCACTTCTATACAGGTTTATTCAGATCAACTGTCTGTCATTCAGTGTGGACGACATGTACCTGGTGACCTCCAGCAGCACAGAGACAGTTCATGTCTTCAGACTCATTGAGCCTCCCCAGGAGAAGTGAGGATTTAGCTCACATCAGCATTCACTGCTGAACTTTGTGATATCAAAGGGATGTTTTTTCTTTCCTCATTTTCCCCTTCCCTTCTCTCCATTCCCTCCCTCCCTTCTGTTTCCTTTTCTTCCCTCCCTCTCTTCCTCCTTTCCTCTCTCTTTTCCTCTCTCTCTTCATCTTTGCTCCTTTTCCCCTCCTTCTCTTCCTCTTTTCCTCCCTTTCTCCCTCCCTCCCTCACTCCCCCCTTCCTCCCTCCCTCACTCCCTTTCTCCCTCCCTCCCTCACTCCCCCCTTCCTTAGGCCAGCAGAGGAGCAACAAGGCTGGATGAGTTACATTGGCAAAGCATTCACTTCCCCTGTTAACTACCTCCCTGCACATGTGAGTATCTGGAGGCAGCAATAAAATTTGGGGTTATCAGGTACATCGATGTGTCATGTACATATCTACACAAGTGTATTGAGCAGTAATATGTACAAAGAGCAAGTGTAAGTATTCTCACATGAGGAAAGTGGGAGATTTGATAAAGTACAAGTGTGTGGGTGAAGGTTAGAATGGTGTGACTGTGGAATGAAGCATGACTACTACTGTCAACATACATGTATGACTGGAGCTACAATAAAGTATTTGTTATCCAACACAAATGACATCATAACAGGAGTGGGGTTGCCATCAATCATTTTTGCATCTTTAGCCCCGTTTACACTAGGCCTTTAACCCGGATCCCAATCTGGATTGCAGTCCCGGTTACATAACCCACCTCCAGATGTGGGTTGAACCTAGCCTCGTTCCCAGGCCACTCCCAGATTTTATCTCACTGCTGTGGAAAAAACTTCTCCCGCTACAGCTGCAAGATAAAATCTGGGAACGAGGCTACATGTAGGTTGAACCTGGATTGCAATCCGGATTAAGATCTGAACAGCTTATAAACACCTGGCTGGGTTTGTAAGTGCTGTATAGAAGTTATCACTTATTCATGAGAAGTAGTACAGCCTCTCAGCCACAGATAGTATATTTATGAACTAAATCAGCTTAGCAGCTGAATGTGTGAATGGTTAGTACATGTAAACAGACTTAAAGCAGCAGTCAAATTTTGGTGGTTGTAACCCATGCAGGTAACAGAGGCCTTCACTCAAAGTAGAGCTTTTGCACAGCTGAAACTACCCAAGCCTGGTGAGTAACTAGCCTTGAACCCAGGCTTTCCAGATGTTGTCTCGCAGATTTGGAGAGGAAGCTGCGAGACGACATCCAGAATCCAAAGCCTCAATCCAAACGGTTTGAGGTTAGTGTGTAACCTAACGTATGAGGTGAGAGCTTGTTCCCAGGTCTTCCCTGACTCCTATTCTGACAGTTTTGTGAACTGTAAGCCATCAAAGACTGGAGTCGGGACAGCTAGGGAACCAAGCTAGGGATATCTAACGTGTACATACTCTCCCACCTCTTCTGCAGGCCTGAAAAGTGTTTGTACAGTTGCATCGTGAGTATTCACCTAGCTACCACCATGTACAGTTCTGCATGTTGGAGTCTGAGTCAGCATGCTATCTTCAGCCATTTTCTTCTGCTGATACTGAATACAAAAGCCTTACCCATAATCTCCACCTAGTTGTACCACAGTGCTTTATATTATCCTTTTCTCCTTTTGCAGTATTGAAGGTGCCCATCGAATCCTGGTGGCAACGTCAGAGGGTCTACTCTATGTTGGCAACATTGATCCCAAAGAGGGAGGTGAATGCAAGATCACCAAGGAGTTTGGGTAAGGGTGGTCCTTTCTTCCATCCCTCCTTCCCTCTCCCCCATCTTCTGTCTGTTTCTCCCACTCTTTTTTTCTCCTTCCCTCCCATTCTCCTTCCCTCCCGCCCTCCCTCCCTCCCTCCCTCCCTCCCTCCCTCCCTCCCTCCCTCCCTCCCTCCCTCCCTCCCTCCCTCCCTCCCTCCCTCCCTCCCTCCCTCCCTCCCTCCCTCCCATTCTCCCTCCCTTCCTCCCACCTTCATACCTCTTTCTTTCCTCCCATCCTTCCCTTCTTCCACACAATCCATTATTTCATTTCTCCCTGCAGACTTGTTGGAGACTATTACCATGACGAAGATAGCTCAGTTACATCCGTGAGTAGTAAAGCCATAGACTATATAGAGTAGCATGAATCAGATCACAGTGATCAAAACCAGAGGTGGGTTCAGCCTGGGCACCTGGGTCCAGAGTGCATTTCTCTGATTGAGGGACATGTGTTGTTTCCACTGACTAACAAAGACATGAAGTATAGCTGCCGTACCATTCCTGGAGCAACTCGCACACACCAT
This sequence comes from Agelas oroides, assembly GCA_949130485.1. NCBI lineage: Eukaryota > Metazoa > Porifera > Demospongiae > Agelasida > Agelasidae > Agelas > Agelas oroides. The sequence continues at coordinate 5,929,050 of OX422195.1, forward strand.
GCATGCACATGTATCAGTCCATTTTATTGTCTTGCCCAGCACAGCTTTCTTCACTGCCATGCTAGCTATGAAAACTAGTGCTTATTGAATCTACCCGTTCTGTCGCTTAGCCTGTGCTTCAGTTTATACTATGGTGTTGTGTTGGCAATCTGGAAAATTAGCATGCAAACCTAGCAAACCAGCCTCCAAAAATTGGTATGGGTGCGGATGAGAGTCTAGCTATTGAATTTATGTGGCCTTACCCTGTAAAGTTGGCTAATGTACATGCTCAATCACCATGTGGTTGATTTTAGTGGGTACATAAACTCGTACTAGCTTGAACATAAACACACATTGGTTATGTTCTATCCTGAATTGTGGTGGATGTAGTTATTACCACACAATAACCACAATAATGCACATGTTTAGCCTTGTTCCCAGTACCAGGAGCTTATGAACTGCTTCACAGCGCTCATAAGCTCCTGCCAGTACTGATCCATTAGAGTACAAATGGAAAGGGCCTGAACATACCATAGGATCAACTGAAATGTTGAAGATTCCTACTGTCACCAGGAATCATGAAGGAAAATATACATGTAGTGTAAAAAATCATTTTCTAAACACCCCACCAGTTCTTGAACACACCATAGTTATTGGTGAGCCCATCCAGCCTTCTGTTGCTTGTAGTATGAAAAATGGGACAGAAGTGGAAATGAGGCTAACGTATGACTTGTTGCTATTATAGTTTAACACTTGTGCTCTCACAGGCAGCTGCAGGGCTAACAAGCTACAGGCAGCAGTCCTATGCCTCTGCAGCCTCCCACAGTGGGGCATCACTGCAAGGTCACGCCCACCCTGGGTTGCAAAGAGGCCACATGACACAGCCCAGTGACTCACATGAGCAAAAACCCCTCCAGTTAGCAGAGGAGGAGGACGAACAGCCCCCTAGTACTCATACCATTCAAACCTGATAATTTCTTACACAACTTTGGAATTATTTCCGCCACCAGTTTACCGATTTCCTTTGCACTCTGTACCTGTAATGTATGTTGTTCTTATTGTGTTATTGCTGTTACTGGACAGTGGCAGCGCTCCTTGTACCACATGACCCTTTTCACATGATCTGTTGTGTTAACAGGAAGCAGTCGTATGTACTAAGGTATAGGGTCAAGCACATGTGCATAGCTAAGTCTCACAACCAGCTAGCTCGAGTGTGCAATGAGGATCTGAGGTTTTGACTTGAGGACTTACCGTACAAAGGTAGAGGTATATAGGGAACACAACAGGCTGAGTGTCATGCATGCCCATAAAAGGATGTATAGGGTCAAGCCCTTATTGGGATGCACAGTACTGCAGCTGAAGATCTAGTTGGGGCAGCTAGGAAACTATTATAATTATATAGAGTTTTGATTTACTGGCTGTGCATGAGAAAAGACCCGCACACACCACACAGACACTACAGCCTCGTGATCATTCCACTCTTGTATGGTGTAGGTATGAGGCTAAACTAGCCTGGTTTCCCCCAGGCAACACAGAGGAGCTGTCAAGTACTGGTTCTGATGATAAAAAAATTTCGCCAAAAACACCAGATAATTAATAGGGGCTTTCCAAAACCATACCCCCTCCATTATATTTTCTCCCAGCATCTTGATCTACCTACCATAGTTAGTACTCTATGACTGCAGATTGACTTGCAAATTTCAGCTTTATACCATGTTTCATTCGTTGGATATGCAGGCTTCAAGTTTGAAACTTTCCTGTATATTTAGATGGAGATTGGGGCCAGATTGGGTCCTAGCTATTAAAATGTATGGGAAAACTGAAAATTTTGATTCTGCAGATCTCAGAAACTGAACATGCTATCCAGCTCAAATTTTCAACTTAGTCTCTTCCTAATGAGTACTAAGTCATATCTAAAATTCAGGACAATCAGAGGTACTCCCCAAAAGTGGGTGGGTTTTGGAAAGCCCCTATTACATGATTGTACATGTACAAGTGTCTGATTGGTTGTGAGAGGGGGGAGGTGATTGTTTGTGATGGTGGACTAAGAGTCAGTCTCCTCGTCCTCCTGAGGCTTGGAGGTCATCTCAGTCTGTAGCTCCACCTCAATGGGGAACACAGCTGCTGGTTTGAGTGCCTTGTGGCTCTGGCGGTAGTAGACGTACATCCCAGACACCAGTCTCTCCAGATGGAAGGCAACATCTTGGACTGTGGTGTGTGTGTGTGTATATGTGTGTGTGTGTGTGTGTGTGTGTGTGTGTGTTTGTATTATGTGTGTGGATATGACTGTTTATATTACATTCCATAGATGTACCATGAGTAATTCACATGTTTGTATGCAAACATCACCCATGAAAGGACAGTGCTGGTATAAATCTCAGTTCCACTTGCCTCTCTTGTTGTCAAGCAGCTGCAGTTTCACCAACACATCAGAGCGCAGCTTAATGAACCTGAGCTTGGCAGCGTGGCGGCACCTCAGGAACACACGATACTCATAGTTCCCACCCAGCACTCTGTTCAGTGGCTGACCATAGTTCTGGCCATGGAGGAGAGTGAGGCAGTGGGTGGAGAGGAAGAGAGAGGAGGGGAGGAAAGGGGGTGGTAACAGGGAAAGGAGGAGAGGAGGGGACAGGGAGTGGGGAAAGGGAGGGAAGGAGAGAGAAGAGGAGGGAAGAGGAGAGGGGAATGGAGGAAGGAGAGGAGCAGGGAGACAAAAAGAACATTTCACCGAAAAACCTGGATCCCAGTGTAACTCTCTCAAGAACTCATTCATTTCCATCTACACAGAACTCCTAGTCTCATTCCCAGGTCATAACTACCACTGAGGGAAGGGATTTTGGTGGTAGTTGAGAATCAGACTAAACCTATACAGCAGTTGTGATTCATGACTTCAAACTGAACTCATACTCTGGCAAGGCAAAGAAATTCTGCAGCATTGATCTAGAATTACTGGATGTCCATTTTCTGTTTTAGGTATAGTTTATACAGTTCTGTGTGAAGTATCCAATCACATGTTTATCACGTGACTCACCACAGACTCGTACTCCTCATCATCCATCTCTTTCACTTTGAGACAGTAGGCCTGCAGGGAATTATCTTCAAAATGAAATCAATCACCACAGGGAAAACATCAGTTGAAATGAATCCCTGCGTCGGACCAGCTTGCAAAACTTTCAGCTTGATAATTTGCTAACTGTCAATACAATGTATTTTCAACTTAGGTCAATTTTGACTCAGACTCACCAGGAACTCAAAATGTATTTTCAACTTAGGTCAATTTTGAAATGAAAGCAAGAGAAATATGCACAGTGATGACATTGACCCACCAGGAATTCAAACTTGGCTCCTGAATATTTCTTCAGAGTGAGCTTTGTGTCTGGAACAGCCTGTGCAGAAAGTGCAGTAAACAACTGAACAAAATGTATTTCAAGCTTAGAAGTGTGTTGTAGAATTTGAGCACCGAGCCTTATACTTCCCCCTTTCTCTGTCAGTGTTCACAAGGTTATTAGTTGGAGTACTGACCTTGTCTAGAAAGGTGCGTAAGTCTCTTAGCATCTGAAAGGGAGAAAGAAAGAGAGTAGAATGGTCCGTTTGTACTGTATTTCAGATTCTCAACTGTTCACTTACAGGGCCAACATTTGCAATGAACTTCTGTCCTTCATCTGCCATTGCCCTGGTAACAAGATGAACACAAGCCATCGATCATAACTGTTGGGTTGTAATTTTGTAGGTGCAGGACAAACTGAACCAGTTTAACATGTTCAATGGAAATTGAGATGGAAAACGCACTTGTGTGCCAGCCCAAAGTTAGTAAAGGCAACGCTTGCACTGCGTTGCACTTCATACACACCAATGTTGCAGAACACCTGACCAAAATCTGAAAGAGGGTCAAAGGTCAATTAAAGTAAGCTTGTAAATGATATGCTGGGCAACAGGTAGGTGAGGTATTGAAGCAGTTCTTCATGGGACTTTCTTGTGTGCACGTACATCCATACCTCTGTGAGCCTCCGCTAAATGTTTGACACTCAAAAGGAAGTTCCTGGCACGCTCAGCTATCCCTGAGAACACAAGACACAGTTCATGTCATTGCAGGGCTGCATAGTGGTTTTGTACATAAGTTCAGAGGAAACTTCGCTTTCACATCATCCCCAAGATCCTCCATTCCTAACCCTCGATCCCCAGGTTCTCCCACCCCTAGCTTCCTCCATGCCCACAATCCCCCCATCACCAACCCCCCAACCCTAGCTTCCTCCATCCCCATCACCAAGCCCCCAACCCTAGCTTCCTCCACCCCCCAATCCCCACATCCCAAGCCCCCATCCCTACCTTCCTCCACCCCCCCCCCAATCCCCACATCACCAATCCCCCCATCCCTAGCTTCCTCCACCCCCCAATCCCCCCATCCCTAGCTTCCTCCACCCCCCAATCCCCCCATCCCAAGCCCCCATCCCTACCTTCCTCCACCCCCCAATCCCCCCATCCCTAGCTTCCTCCACCCCCCAATCCCCCCATCCCTAGCTTCCTCCACCCCCCAATCCCCCCATCCCAAGCCCCCATCCCTACCTTCTTCCACCCCCAATCCCCCAATCCCTACCTTCTTCCACCCCCCAATCCCTAGCTTCCTCCACCCCCCAATCCCCCCCCCATCCCTAGCTTCCTCCACCCCCCCAATCCCCCCATCACTAAGCCACCATCCCTATATAGCTTCCTCCATCCCTACCTTCTTCCACCCCATCCCAAGCCCTCATCCCTAGCTTCCTCCACCCCCCCCCCATATCCCCCCCCCATCCCAAGCCCCCATCCCTACCTTCCTCCACCCCCCCCAATCCCCACATCCCAAGCCCCCATCCCTACCTTCCTCCACCGCCCCAATCCCCCCATCCCTACCTTCCTCCACCCCCACAATCCCCCCATCCCTACCTTCCTCCACCCCCACAATCCCCCCATCACCAAACCCTCCACCCCCCAATCCCCACATCCCAATCCCCCCATCCCTACCTTCCTCCACCCCCACAATCCCCCCATCCCTACCTTCCTCCACCCCCACAATCCCCCCATCACCAAACCCCCATCCCTAGCTTCCACCATCCCCACAATCCCCCCATCACCAAGCTCTCCCTGTCCATCCCCAGTTTTCATCCCTTGTACATAAATGACTAGCCTTGTACCCAGGCCACGTGGAAGGAGAAAGACGTCTTTCTTCACCCACGCGGACTGGGTACGAGGCTAATGAATGACATGTCTTGTAAAGCAAGGAAACTAGATAGAGGTGGTTAGAAAAGATGTTGCACGAGCTGATACTTTGCATAACCACCACATACCTCTGTACACTCTTGCATTCTTCTCAAGATAATCCACTTTCTTGACGAGCTTATCTGCAGAGAAACGATCATCAAAGTCAAATTTGCCTGATAGTTGTGTATGAATAGGTAGATTATAGAAAGTAAGAATATTTCTAATTTCAGTATTGTGTCAAAGATTCACAAAGTACTTTTGTCACAATGTTGTTACCTGAGAACTCTTGGTGCCAATTGAGAGCCCATGCATTTTAAAATGGTACCATAAAGACATTTTGATGTTATGAGGTAAAGAGTTAATGGCTGGCAGTTGCCAGGAATCGAATCCAGGGCTCTTGGCTTGAGCCAACAGTGCTCTACCACCGAGCTGCAACAGCTGGACAACCACCAGCCATCAAAACCTTTATATCTACTGAATGCCTCAGCAACACATCTGGCAGCCACTTAGTATGTCCCACCCTTAGTTCACAGATACGAGTGCCGTTTATGGTTTCCCCGCATCCTGGGCCCCCATCTGGGTACAAGAGGAGCCCTCCATCACCCCATCTGGGTAGAAGAGAAGCCCCCCCCCCCCCCCCCCCCTCCCCACCTTTGGGCACAAGACAATAACTAAAACTGGTGATGCTTACATGTGTAGACTTTGTGTCATTTTAAGCAGAGAGCCGATGGGGTAATTACTGTACTGGACACTTCCAGTAAAAACCAAATACCATACCAAGAGTGTATGATGACATCATAATGAATTATCTGTACTCTTGATTGTAAATCAGAATGTCACTGTTCTACAACTGTGACTGGAGAAAGGTTTGCTGCCAAAATGCGTCCACCTACCATTCACAAGAACTGCTCTGCTGAGCCCAAGGGAATCTGCTGTGCTTTCATTCATCTTTTCAACAAGACGGTGTTTCACTTTCTTCATGGCTGGAGGGAGAGGTGAGAGGGAGAGGAGAGAAAGGGAGGGAATGATAGAGGGGGGGAGGGGAAGAGAGGAGAGAAGAGAAGACAAAAGGGTGAGGAGAAGAGGGAAGAAAGGGGAGGGCGAGCAGGAAAGTAGAAAGGAGAGGGAAGGGGAGGGGAAGGCCACAATTAGCCTCATTTCCAGGCTTAGTGGGGGAGAGCCTGGAACAAGGTTAGCTAGCTACAGACTGTGCCATGGCAGTTGCCACCTAGTTGATATTCATACATGAGGGTGGAGGAGGAAAGATGCCTACTGTATATATAGTGTCACTTAAGAGCAGATTCACAGCTGGGTCCTCCATACTGGCATATGTCAATCCGAAGTGGTCACATACACACAGTTTATGCTAGTCTATCAAGCCAGACCATCTCTCACCCTCCAGAAAAGTGAGGGTGAGAGATGGTCTGGCTTCTAAGTCATTGCTTACCAATATCCATGCCTCTTCCCTTCGGGGGTTCTATCCTGTTGAACGTGATGGTTATTTCTCCCTGTAGCGGAGAAAAGAAAACATACACACCACACTCAGAGTCACTCCAGAACAGCTTTCCATCGGTTAAACAATATCAAGGTTATATGTCTAATGCTTGACCATGGCCCAGAGTTCCAGGTCCAGAAATTAGGGAGGAAATTTTTATGGGATAGTTTTGCCCAAGCCCTAATCTCTCTAGGTGAATATAAATTGTGTTAAACCGTTCGGAGGTAGCAAGAACAAATTTCAACCAGTATAGTATGGTTGAACTCATCAGGATAAAGGAGAGTCTGACTGACCTTTGAGGACTGAATGAGGTCAGCTGTCTGTTTCCGGGAGTACCCTCTGAGGCTGACACCACTGACTGTCACTAGTTCATCACCCGGACAGAGGGAACCATCCTCATAGGCAGGAGTTCGGTGGAATACCTGAGGTGGAGGAGATGGAAGAGGGAAGGAGGAGAAAAGAGGAGGGAGGGGAGGAGCAGAAGGAAGGGAGAGAAGGAGGAGGGAACGGAAGGGGAGGAGGAAGAAGAGGGGGGAAGAGAAAGAGGGGGGAAGAGGAAGAGGGGGGAAGAGGAAGAGGGAGAAGATGAAAGAGCAGGAGGGAAAGGGAAAGGTTAGGAAGCAAACAGACAAGATTATTTGTGACAGAGAGAGAGAGAGAGAATGATGTCACATATACAATGAAGTAGACCTGTTCATAGGCTCAAGGTACAACATACAGAAGACATAGTTAATTTACATAGTAGTGACCAACCAGGTGGTGATATCCTTGTACCACTCACCTGTACCACATAGAGGACAGGACAGAGGGGTGCCCCACCCCCAATGCTGATTCCAATCATGTTGTTCTTTCCCTTGATCAACGACACTGACCTCGACATGACTGGATGTTTTTCTGTTGTGTGTGTATACAGCAAGAAAGGGAACCAAGCCAACGTTTGTCAGCCACTGGACTGCTGTTTGAACCATAATTTTGCCCCTCAACTCTGAATCACCCCAGCACAGCTGATAAGGACTGCTATCTGCTGAAAGACAACATAATTTGTGACCATTCACTTGCATAAGTATTTTCAGGAAGTGAAGGGTTGGCGGTGCTAGACTAAAGACGGTTTATTGTTTGTGTAAGTCAGTCTGTCTGTCTGTGTAAAATTGTGAACATGTAATGATTTATACTTCTAGTAACATTATGCTGCTCAACTGAGAATCAGTGGTTTTAATACAGTGATCTTACCGATAGAAACTTTAGCTTTGCCTCACACACAGGAAACGCGCGCGTCTGGCCACACCCCGTTCCGCAACCGGTGGGTGGGGCTACTCATCTACTCGCCAGATCAGAGGGGGCGGCACCTTGTTGGTGTAGACGATGGCTTCGCTGATGAAGAGAAGGACGGTCAGCTCGTCCCCTGCTGCCTCTTCAGTCAGCGGTGAGGAAATAGCCAACGCTGTAGGGGATAGATTACTAAACATTTATGGGATGCTGCTGAAATTATGGGATAAGTTTACCGCTAGTTTACACTCTAGACTAATTATGTGCAGAGTGCCTGAGCGTAGATAGTAAGGTAGTACTATCTGTCGCCTTATTTACTGCTACCTGTCGTACTACTCTACTATCTGTAGCCTAGGGGGGGGGGGGGGGGGGTCTGGGAAATTGACTTTGGAAAGTATGTTGTAATAAAGGTGTAGGTCACAAGTATTTTGGCTTCATTGTCACTGGCTGTTGTTAATTGTGGCTCTGTTAGCTCCCATAATTGTTGCCAGTTACAAGCTGTCAGTTCTCCAGACCCTTCTCTGTACGGTCTGGTTCCATATGACAGTTGATCTCCATTCCATTTTCTCCCTTTGTCCTTCCCTCCCCAGTGGTAGTCCTCCATGAGGGTTGGTGTGTGAAGGAGAGTGGGACGGCTTTCCTGGGTAGGACCAACTGGAGGAAGAGACTGTTCAGACTTGTGCAGAAAGGAGACACAGTGACACTGCAGTACTTTAGGTAATGAGCTCCACAGCTTATAACAAACCTGATGCTGTGGTAACGGTACTCCAAGTAATGAGCTCCTAGTGTCTCCCAAATCTCGTTCTGCTGAAAGTCCATTCCAAAATAGAGTTTTGTCGCCCACACAACAGAGTGGTACCAATCTCTTGTTGCTATGGTAACTGCCAGTAGTGCTGACTGACTCATAAACCAATGAGGTATTCAAGCAACTCAAATTGCGTCAAGTGGTCTCTGAAAGCCCTACCTTTTCTAAACTGAAAGTTTCAATTAATTAAGGCTGAGAATGCTTGCAATTCCAGGAGCTTAGATCGCTGGCTGCATCTCTAATGAACATTTGAGGACGATGCTACACACATGGGGAAGACTTTTTATGGGTGCACAGGCACACACATGGGGAAGACTTTTTATGGGTGCACAGGCTGCACCTAATATGATATGTGTGTTTGCAACCTTACAGCTGGTTAGAACAGGGATAGTGGTTACACACTTGTAGCATATGTGTATCAGTCTCTGATTGAAACCAAGCTATCAACATAAAAGCCAACATTTAGGCAAGGCCTCTTGACAAAATGTCCAGGAATTAGCAAAGGTGTTCGTTAGTTCCAAGTGCTTTAATTTGGTGGGTAGGGATTGGCAATGATTGATTGAGTGCCGATTGTACCTCTAGTTCTAGAAAAGCTACAAACACGGGACAGGAAATAGCAGGGAGAGAAACTCGACAGCTAGTATGTTGCTACAATATTTGTTTATTAGTGCCCCATGAATATTAAGACCAGTGATTGCTGCAGGAGATAAGATCTAACTGTGCAGGACACCTTACAAGCCTACATGTAATTGAATTAAAGAAGTGTCCTTTCCAACGATCAAAGTGCTACTTGAATCAGACAGATGTAACCTCGATTCTGTGCCCGACCATCTCTGTATTTTGGCTATACCTCTGTGGGCACATCGAACCTCACAAGGTCTCCAAAGTCTGACTGATTGGCGGGACTGGTGGGCATTCCATGATCAATTTAGTAATTGTGTGTTTCTTTTATTAGTTAACTAATACTAATACTAAAATGCACAAGTAATGACAGCTAATTTTGTTATTAGTTACTAAAACTAGCTGTACATATATCTAATTAACAAAAACTAGAAGCAACTTGGGGGTTAATGAAACTAAGTCCTATAAGTAATAGTTATATCCCTCCCTGGGGGGTGGTCGTTTTACACATTGGTGTCGGGCGTAGCCCGACACCAATGTGCAAGACCACACCCCAGGGAGGGATATAACTATTATATAACCTGTTACCTAGGCAACATCACCGTACAAGAGAGATATGGGCAACATTCTTAGATGTTGCCTGGGTAACGGGTTATATATGCATTTTAAGTAAGGTTAAGTTCAATTGTTATTAATTACTAAAATGTCTAATTAAACTAAAAAACAAATGTTCCATATTTTTGAAACTAAAACAACACCACTTGTGTAGGAGTGATTGGAGTCATAAGTCTACTTTAGAGCGATAACTGAATGCATAGTTATGCACATTTGATGAGAAGTCACATGTCTCTAATTGTTGTGTTAACGGTTATAAATCACCTTCTACAGTTTATGCACTTCTTTGTTCATACCCTGTGATAGCTGCTTTTGAAAGTGGTGTGCTTTCATCCAAACTACCATGCTTGCAACTCAGAAATTTACCACAATGGAGACAGATGGTTACCACTTATTCAACACCATACAGCACAATAGTTTCCACCTCATTTCTCCATGGCAACCGCCAGTGTAATTCACCTCGCAACTTGTTGTGCACGTGACCTAGAAATGTCTCAAAGTAGCCATGCTAGCTGGTTGTCTGGTAAGGGGCTATTTCCAGCTAGTCTGCTCTGATTAGTATTTGTACACACAGGTTGCATTGCATGGTGGTCCTGTTCACTGTGTGATCCCAGTGGTAAGTTTAGCTAACACTTACTTCCTGATCGACTCAGGTGGCATGATGGCTTGCTAGACTCTCTTACTCCCTGGAGCTGTTTTTTGTTTGGACACGGCAAGATAACAACTAACCATTTAGGGTGGTTATGTTTTTTATAAGATTGGTTTGGTATATGTAAACATTCACCTTAGTGACAAAAATAACAAAATGTACTATGCATCGCTACTAGGGTTATTGATAATACTAGCCTCGTTCCCAAGCCTTCCCACCGTCCAGTTTTTGATCGTTTGCAGTATGTACTGCAAACGATCAAAAATTGGACGGTGGGAAGGCCTAGGAATGAGGCTATGATAATACTACATCAAAGTAATAAATCTCCCTCACTCCCTCCCTCTCTTCCTCCCTCTCTCCCTCCCTCTCTCCCTCCCTCCCCCTCCTCCATTCCTCCCTCCCTTCCTCCCTCCCTCCCTCCCTCCCTTCCTCCCTCCCTCCCTCCCTCCCTCCCTCCCTCCCTCCCTCCCTCCCTCCCTCCCTCCCTCCCTCCCTCCCTCCCTCCCTCCCTCCCTCCCTCCCTCCCTCCCTCTCTCCCTCCCTCCCCCTCCTCCCTCCAAACAGGAGCAGAAATGATAAAAAACCAGCAGGTTCAGTAAAGCTGGACCCAACTTGTGAGTCCTCAAGATTGTGTTATATATCATCATGTTTCCTCTAATAAAGTTATCGTGTTTGTAAAAAACATGAAGACTCAGGATAGTTCATCTCCCTCTCTAGTTTCTGGCTGGCATAACTTGCACACTGTCTATATTTTTTGGATGCAATTTTTCTTTGGTGTCTGAATGTTTATGGTTTGTCAAATGTTTTGCTCCAGATTGCACCCGTCCATTGGAGAGCCATGAGAAGCCCCAGCCCAACTGCTTTGCTGTGGGTCCCCTCATTGATGATGGGGCCATTCGCACTTACTACATCAGCTGCCGTGAGTTCATCGGAAAGTGTCCACCTGTTGTGTCACACACACACACACACACACACACACACACACACACACACTCCTCCCTCCTCTGACCCTTACCTCTCCACAGGGAGCCAGCTAATTATGCAGGAGTGGATGACAGTAATTGATGCAGCCATTCAGGGTGTACCAGAGCTGGCCCAGCGGAGGAGACAGACCATCAACCACAAATACAGCCTCCGAGCCCAGGTGAGAAGTAGGGGGGGGAGGTGCAGGTGGGGGTGTGGGGGTATGAAAACTCTTGCTGCTGTCCTCTAATCCTTAAATTAGTTATACTGCTCATTTTGGTGGCTTTCAATCCTACATACGTGGAAAAAAGACGTCTGTCACCATCTCGTGCTTGAAAACTTTTTCTGACATTTTGTCATCATCAGCACTGCCTACCATGGCTATAAGTATGTTGATGTTGTTTTACACTTTGTTTACTTTCACTTTAGGCAAAGCTTTCGGTCTTATAAGTTAGTAACAACTAGAGATTGTGGAGAAACAGTTGTATGTCATATGACAAGAGCGCATAAGAACGGGCGGCTAGAGTAAGAGCGTGTAACTCCAATAGAAGCCCACAGTTCGGTCAAAATTATTGAACCATACTAAAAATAGAACACCCGGCACGTGCTTAGCAACAATGGCTAATGTTTACGCGCAGCTGCGCAGTACGTGTTACTATTTTTAGTACGGTTCAATAATTCCGACCGGTTTGAAATTTACGGAGTTACACGCTCTTACTCTAGCCGCCCGTTCTTATGCGCTCTTGATATGAGCAGCACATGGGACGGCCCTGCTAGACCTGCCACAAACAAGTGCTTGAGAACACCTTCATCAGCAGTTGTTGACTTTGTTTGTTTGTGTATGTTATCTGTTGTCCTCCCAGCGCAAGCACAAGGACCTTGCTCTGAGGAGCAAGATCAACATGGATAGCTTGGGGGAGAGTGATGAGAGGGCACTGGACCTCACCCTCAGTACACAGGTGTCCGTAGGAGTCGAAGAAACCTCCCTGGGTGCCACCGTGGATACCAAGTGAGGCAGAGCTTGTGTTGGTACCATCTAGCCCTGTGGCTAGCTCACTTAGTTGTAGTTCTACAAATGGAAGTCCCATGAAGATTTGTGATGTCATCTTAAAAGTGACCAACATAGAATTGCTGCAACTTTCCATAGCCGTATTACAGTAAACTCCAAGGCAAAATGAAAAAAATTGTTTGGTAATGGGGTCTAACATGCACACACATGCACATGCACGCATACACACACACACATACACACACACGCATGCATGCTGCACGCACGCACGCATACACACACATACACACACTCACACACACACACGCATGCATGATGTACACACGCATGCCACACACACACACGCACACACTAACACGCACACTCACATACACACACACTAACACACACACTCACATACACACAGCCTTGACCACGAAGACCTAAGTGATGATGAGGTGTGGGAGAGTGTTGAGGATGAGGTCAGTGAGGAGGAGGATGAAGAGAGAGAAGGAGGAGGGGCTTCAGCCCTCCCCTCAAGATGCCGGACATTTACCAGTCCAGACAGCAGCGTCAGACCCTCTTCAAGACTTCTTCTCTATGACAGCCCCGAGTGGAGGATGGAGGTGAGTGGTGGAGTGAAGGGTGTGGAAGGAGGTGAGCCAGGGGGTAGGAGGAGTGAGGAGGGTGGGGGAGGAGGTGGAAGGTGTGAGGTAAGATAATGGGGGATGGTGGGTACCTGGAAGGTAGTATGGGGAAGACAATGGAGGAGGGAGTGGAATTATAGTAGTGGAGAAACGGTTGGAGTAGAAGGGGAAGGTGGTGGTGGCATGGAGAAGGTGGTGGAGTGATCATACGTACCTGATCTTTTATGTATCCCTGATACTGATCTCTGAGTAGTACATTTGATGGATTACTTTGCATGCCTGTACCTAGCCACATAGCCCTTATCTGGAAGAGTTGCTTGTTGCATCAATTATGTTAACATTGGCGCACAATGATAATCTGTGGGGGCCGGCCGGGGTTAACATTGGCGCACAATGATAATCTGTGGGGGCCGGCCGGGGTTAACATTGGTACACAATGATAATCTGTGGGGGCCGGCCGGGGTTAACATTGGCGCACAATGATAATCTGTGGGGGCTGGCCGGGGTTAACATTGGTACACAATGATAATCTGTGGGGGCCGGCCGGGGTTAACATTGGTACACAATGATAATCTGTGGGGGCCGGCCGGGGTTAACATTGGCATGATGCTTTCATGATGTCCCATACTTGCCCACAGAGGTGGCATGAGTTACGTCACACAGTGAAGACAGTGCATTGGAACAAGGTTGATGTGAAGGATGGAGTGACTGTGGCAAGGTGCAAGTTTGGGCGGAGCACCAGAGGACATGCAGTGTTTAAGGTTGAGGGCGTGCTCCCTGCTGACCCCAGTACCGTGTTTCAGTTCCTGCAGCTGAGTACAAGAGAGGGAGGGAAGGTGAGGGTGGGAAGGTAAGGGAGGGAAGGTGAGGGAGGGAAAGTGAGGGAAGGAAGGTGAGGGATGGAAGGTGAGGGAGGAGGTGCTCTAGCTTCTTGTCAATTATATATCAGTACTTGTTTCTATTCTGTGTTGCAGCTGGACTACCTCTTCAGAAATGAGACCCTGATTCAAGAAATTGGAAGTGAGTTGTTTAATCAGTATTCAGTGTTGTCTTTCCACCTGTCCTCTCACTCATACACTTCCTCCTCTCTCCCCAACCAACAGAGGAGCCAAAAGGCACCATCATCTTCAATGAGTTTCTACTGCCCCTCCCAAGGGTCTCCAAGAGAGATGTTGCTGTCATGAAACTATGGATACCAGAATACCTCACACACAATGGAACCGCAGGTGATCTTGAAGGCTAATAAAAGTAACACCCATTTCAAGGACTAGAGTGATCTAACCTAAAAAGGACACATAGTTAAAGTATTATACAGTACGCGCTGGTAGTATTACGAACAAGTCTCATATTGAATTGTACGTGACAGGGAAAATATCAGACTAGGAGCTCTCAATACATGCCCATACTTGATACTGAACTTCCATTGTTACCTAGCATTATACAGGTCTACAAATATGCACAGCTGTTTTTTTGATCATTATATGGGCTCACAATTAGGCACATATCATGCTGATAGTATCAATGGTGGGTATGGTAACAGGGTAGAACCTACATACCTGGAGCCCATTCATTATAATGAGCTCGCAATGAGGTGTATTATATCGGTATTATCAGTGCTGGGTGTCATAATGTGTATCATACCTGCAAATGTCAGGCTAAGAGCCATAGGAACCCCATTATATGGGCTCACAATCAGGGTAGTATCGTATGGCATTTGGGGCAGGTAAAAGAACTATCATACTTGGGAACTCTATAGTTCATTCATCTGGGGATGTGCTCCCCTAAAAAATATTTTGAGAGCATTTCCAGTTCTTTTTAAGGCTACTTTTAAACCATTGCCATCTGCCTTGCCCCCATCCTGTATTCACCGTCATAGTGATAGACATCACACATACTAAGTATGCATAATCATAACCAATTTGTATCTAGTCAGACTTTACCCTGAGAAGCCCATACTTAGCTATTCCACTGGTTTGCAGGTAAAAATGCAAGCGTTTACAGGCTGTGATGATCCCATATTGTCTCCTCCCTCTCCTGCAGGCTTTGTGATGTTCTCCGTGGACCATCCAGAGGCACCTCAACCAGAGAAGGTGTGTTACCATGAAACAACACTCTTGCACCTTCAGTGGTGACTTCATAATGGTTGAGTCAAAGTACTATATGTGTGCATGGTCTAAATGGTTGCCTATTTCTCGGTTGATTGTATGTCTCATGCAGGACGCTAGACGAATCAATGTGAACCCCTCAGGTCTCTTGCTGTCACCCCACCCAGGACCAGGTCTGTACAGCATCTCCAATTCCAGGAAATGTCCTGGCTGTCTATACAGTAGTAGTAATTTGATAGAGATGATAAGGATTAACCATGAGCCTCATACCCAGGCTGTTCATTAATCCTATGAACGGCCCGAGTATGAGGCAAACAAGGTGTTTGATGTGCCTTTGTTGATGCAACCACCTGAATGTATAGGTGGTGCTGTACATACTCACACAACTATCCTTGTCCAAGTTGCTTTCTATGGGGCACTGCACAGAATGCTCAAGGGAGCATACAATTCAGGTATGAGCGTGTGTACGTCCACATGTACATCGGATGTGTAAATTGTTCAGTGTTGGTTTACCAAGTGGTGACAGTGGAAGTGTTTCTTGTCTTCTCTCACTCAACATCATGTTCTGAACATCACCACCATTTTCCTTATCAACTCTGCCCTCCTTTTTTGTCTTGCTTCCCTCCCCCGTCCTTTTCTCTCCCCTTTCTCTTTCTCTCTTCACCTCTTTTCTTCCTCTCTCTTTCTTCTCTCTTCGTCTCTCCTTCTCTTTCTCTCCTTCATGCAGGGCTCTTAAAATTAGGGCTAAGGACAACTTTCTTCCACATTGCTGATCAACTGCAGAGATTTGTTGAGGTCACAGATATATGACAATGGCTATGTCCAGCACCTAATTTATAGTTATTCGTTTTGTCATCATCTTTTGTCAGAAAGAATAATTAGAGATGCAGGTTTATGACAATTCTGAATTACAGAATAATTTTGATGTGTGTATATCCAAATATATTGTAAACTTGTCTCACAGTGATTGTATGTGACACACTGTTATACATGATACAGCTATGTAGTTATAGCATGTTAGCATATAACGTCAATAACTACTCAAGTCCAACATTGAACCCTAAATCCCATTGACATACCATGCTATATATATACATGTTCAAGTCTAAACTGCACCCCAAGATGTTCACAGAACCTAGGGTTAGTGCCGTTTTGCCTTAGCTAAGGTTTTAGAGTTTAATACTATAGAACATCCTGCCTCGATCATGTTGAGATGTTAGAAACAAAATAAAGGAAAGTAAGAAAGCCATCAATTCGAACCCAGAACATCTGGCTTATAAGCTGCCAGTACTCTGGCACTGAGCTACGACAACTGTACATGTAGTGGATTGTGAAGGCTGGTGGTTGTGTGGTTGTTGTAGCTCAGTGGCAGAGCACTGACACATGTCTTGGGTTCAATAATTATTGGTGCTATATTTGGGTTCAATTTTTGGTGCCGCTGCCAGCCTTCTCTCTTTCCTCTAAATGTTACTGTGAAAGAACTTTTAGAGTGCAGTGCTGCTTAGCTTTATCATCACAACCTGAGGGGAGGAACCAGTATATTAAGTTCTGATGGCTTCATAATTAAATCCTTGGCCCCATATAACAGATGTATTTGTATTCTTTCTATGCTGAAGGATGAGGGTGGTGCAACTGGTGAAGGGGACCTTGTTGGTAAAATAAAAACATTTATGTCTTAGATGCATCTTGGGACTCATCACTATGCACTTGGACAGGGTGTCCATTGCTTCTTCTGGAAGTGAGGTTTATTTACATCATCCTGCCAGCCTGATTAGCATAATGTCATATGCAAAGTAATTTGCATTGTAAACAAGGTAGTTTACTACAAGCAAGGTAGTATATGATAGAAGCCAATTTAAATTGTTTAGCTTTTTAGCTAATGTAAACTATTTCAGTGCTATTCACTCTCCACTCACTGTAAACATGCTGTGGATAAATGAATGCGTAGCTACAGTAAACAACAGCGCAATGAAATGGACAACCAGTTGATCAAATCATTGTAAACATTTCTACCGAGTCAGTCTTCCAATTAGGTGTAATGCCACCCACTGTAATGAGTTGATTGCGAGGGAGGACTGCTACCAGACATCGACACCGAGAAGTTGCCATAGAGCCTATGGCCTCCCAAGAGTTGGCTATTGTGTTGTACATGCAAATGGTTGCTATCACTTTGTCATCACAGTTTCTACCACCCACTATCAGCAGCTTTCCATGCATTGAAGCACATGTGGGGGAGGTGAATGGCGTATCAGCTAGTCTGTGCCACACTTCAGCAGGTTTGACTAATGATAAAGTGTTCGGTTGTACTAACAGGGACTGTGGCTGGCGAGACTGGAGGAGGGCAGCCAGTGAGCAAGTGAATACTGACCTTGATTCTTTGCCACTCAGATTGCGACCTCCCAGGATGTAAACCTGGTCTCCACACAGTGTTGCTGATGCTTGGTAGAGTGGGTGTGGGAGGCTGCTGGCTGTGGACCACTGTAGGGTCTCTGTGTCCATCACTTCAACAGCACTCAGATCCCAGTCTCCTTCTCCAGTTCCTGCCGCCACAACCAGAGTTCGACTACTGCACACTACAGCAGTTGAGCAGCGCTTGGTTGGCATGGAGGGAAACTTCAACATCCATTTGCTATCAATGAGGCTGTAGAGTGAGTTGGTGAGTTCATGGTTTGGCAATTTGCCACCGATGGCAGTAAGATGTGTATTAACCATTGCTAGACTGAAACCATAGTTAGGGCATACAGGTAGCCCAGACCATTTCTTTCTAGAGGAATCATAAGAATATATTTTTTTGCTCCGTGGATCACCACTAAAGTAAGCCATGTCTCTATCCACAGCTGCTGCTTCTCCCCACATTTTACATGGTGCACTCCCACCATTCCTCCAGCTCAGCTTGATACTACCTCTACTTTCACCTGTACCACTAGCCCCTACGTCATCTTTTTTCTGTACTCTTGTATAAACTGGTTGCTGTTGCAGTTTCTGAATTTGTTTCTGCTTGTCTTTCTCCATCTCCAGAAGATTGTGCTGAGACTCTGCAGTGACCTCCTCTCTGGATTGCAGCTGTTGCCTGAGCTGCTGAACCTCTTGCTGACATGTGGCTATGGCTGCTTCCTTTTTTCGTAGTAGTTGGTTTTTGGTGTGCAGCTGTTGTTGAAGATTTTGAATGATTTCTCTTTCTCTCCTGGTAGTTTGTGTTTGTTTGGTATTCACACAAGACTGTACACTCTCAAGGTATTTTGAAGATGATTTCAGTGTGGATATACGACCGCAAATCTCATGACAAGATGGCCTTTCTCTGTCCCTGTCCTTTAGGCAGTTGAGAGCAACTGGTAACAGGGGGTGGGCTGGGTTGATTAGGTCAATATGGGATCGTCGACGTTCAATTTCTGGGACTTTAGCCAAACCAGAAGGTATCCTTTGATCGTTGATTTCCATGACCTGGAAGTGGTCCCCAGGATCAGGATACTGCCGGGTCATAATCTGGACACACAGAACGCCTAGAGAAAAGATGTCTAGCTTTTCATCGTATGTGGTAGGCTTACCTAGTGCTTCTGGTGGCATGTATGCCTTTGTACCTGGGCATAAAGTGAGGGGGGTGAGGTGTGCGGTGCTGCGGTTCATATCATAAAGCCTCACTATTCCAAAGTCTGTCACTTTGGCCCTGCTGCCTGCAATCAGCAACACATTGTTGCTTGATAGGTCTCGATGGATGATGCCATTAGAGTGGAGGTAGGATAGAGCCAAGGCTATGTCATGGCTGAGATTCACTTCAGTATGGTAGTGGAGTTGTTCATGATATTGCGCCAGAAATTGGGTCAAATTCTCATCCATTAACTCCATCAATAAGACCGGCATCTTTGATTCAGGATCACGATACATGCCCAAGTACTGGACAATGTGTGGGTGCTTTATAGCACTCAAAAGACGACACTCTTGCTCAAATTTGCGCACAATGTTTGCGGTTCTTGGAGTAGCAAATTGAAAGAGGGCGGGGTGGAGGATTTTAGCAGCACAGGGCAAGTCATCACACATGGCCTTGCAGACAGCACCATGTGAACCAATGCCAAGAGACTCTGTTTTGATGAGTTCAATTTTCTCATAGTGAAAATCATACTGTGAAGTCATGTTTCTCCAAGACCTACAAATGAGCTACAGCTGTAGTAATAAGTCAGTTTAATAGATAGTACAGTGAAGGCATTTGTACAAGGTGTGCAACACCAGTAGCTAACTGACCTCTTGTTTACAGACTACCAGGCTTTATAGGATCAACCCACTTGCCAGCTTAGAGCTATAGAGCGTTCTCAGCACGTGATCACAATTCCGTATACTAGGGATACACATTGTGCAAATGGACCTCGCTCCGCGAATGTCCGCGTTTGCCCTCGTATTTCCCAAGTATAGTTTCTACGTTCCCAATCCACGTATCCTGGGAACCAGACCAGTCTTACCATGTAAAAATGGCTGCTGTTGTGTGCTTGACTAGCGGCTAGCGACAGGAACGTTGCCATCTCAAAAAATGACGTAATACAAGATTTAGCTCACGTGAAACAGTGAAATTCGAACAGCACTGCCCTCGGCACTGACATAGTTTAGCTAGTCTCTGGAACCAGGGGAAACAAAGGAGAAAGCAACAGGTAGGCTCAATATTCAATATCAGTTTGCTATGCAGTAGTTTAGTGTTAGATATGAAACTGGGAGTAGCCGGAAACATATGATTGTTGCGCACTGTTTTCTAATTGAAGAGCACTGTCCTAAATTTGTGTACTTTACAAACCTTGCCAAATTGAGTTAGACTTACAGTGACCTAGGAAGCTTACCAGCCTATAATGCAGTCTTATGAACTAGTCTAGTTCCCAGACTAGTATTCTGCACTGAAAATAGGCTGGGCACAAGACTACTTGTGAACCACACAGACACTGCTTGTGTTGCTTTTCATAAATCACCCCAATATCCCAGGCCCTTTTTTCGACGGTATTGAACAAGACTGCTCATGCAGGTAAAACGGTCACAATAGATGAAACACTTGCTTAATCAGCCAGTATATTGTCAAATTATGTGTGTCTACCCTTCAGGTTGTTGTAACTTCACATGGTCTCTGCAAGCAGCATGAGGATGGATGGCTCATGGAACTCAATAAAACCCATTCTCTTTTACAACATGTTGCAGTTCCATGTCCTCATTTTTTTGGTATTGTTTTAAGATCTTTTTGACAACTTAATTAGATACTTCTTTTAACTCCCTTACACTTATTGACAAATTTAGTTTCACTTGCACATTTCCCTCACCCTTGCCGAGGCCATTATAAATTATTCTTGAATTCGATTATTGTTGTTGCTCTCTGTCACTGTACGTTGTCACTTGAAATGCCTTTTTCCTTGAGAGAGACTACATCATGGGGACTTTATATGTTGCAAGCACTTCTGGTCAGTATACATCAAAGCTTTCTAGAAAGTGTGTACTATCAGCTGCATTGATAGTTGCTTATCACTTCACTTGAACTTACGAAACATGTTTTGCCTAGGTTCTCAAGTAGCAATATGAGACTTAATCTCTTCTATGTTAATTTTAATTTCTCCATACTGAAAAAAATACCACGGGAAAGATACCGTTACTGGACATGCATAATACAGAGTGGCAACGTTCCTGTCGCTAGCTCGCAATACGTGTAGCGGTTAGCGCCAGGAACGAGACACTGCGCATGCGCATAACGATGGCAACGTTCCTGTCGCTAGCCACTAGTGTAAGCTTGAGTTGGTAGAACAAAGAGCGTGTTTGTCTTATGGTACAGTCGCTATTTGTCTGCCGTAGGTTGCTCACAGGTGGAACTGTCATACCAGTAAGTTTGGTAGCTGTTGTGCCTACCGTTCTGGAGAAATCCGTGTTTTGCGGATATCTCACTCCTGCATCTGTTTCCCTTGGGCTACCGACACAGTTCGCTCACAGTTGTTTAGTAACAGCTAGAGCTTTCATGCCTGCCAGTCTGATAGTGATCCCGTAGACCATTGTTGAGATATCGAAGTTTTTAGGCCAACTTCCGGTTGACGACGATGACGACGACGACGACGAAAAATCTCAATTGAACCCGGGTATAGCCTCGCTTCGCTCGGAACTAGAAATGAACCGCCATTTTGGTGCACAACTTGTACAGTATGTTACTAGGGATACACATTGTGCAAATGGACCTCGCTCCGCGAACGTCCGCGTTTGCCCTCGTATTTCCCAAGTATAGTTTCTACGTTCCCAATCCACGTATCCTGGGAACCAGACCAGTCTTACCATGTAAAAATGGCTGCTGTTGTAAGCTTTGAGTTGGTAGAACAAAGAGCGTGTTTGTCTTATGGTACAGTCGCTATTTGTCTGCCGTGGGTTGCTCACAGGTGGAACTGTCATACCAGTAAGTTTGGTAGCTGTTGTGCCTACCGTTCTGGAGAAATCCGTGTTTTGCGGATATCTCACTCCTGCATCTGTTTCCCTTAGGCTACCGACACAGTTCGCTCACAGTTGTTTAGTAACAGCTAGAGCTTTCATGCCTGCCAGTCTGATAGTGATCCCGTAGACCAATGTTGAGATATCGAAGTTTTTAGGCCAACTTCCGGTTGACGACGACGACGACGACGACGACGACGACGACGAAAAATCTCAATTGAACCCGGGTATAGCCTCGCTTCGCTCGGAATTAGCAGTATATGCGATATCGATTAAAACACCCACAGGTAAGCGTTTATATAGCTGTTTTAACTTATGTAGCAATGGTATTTTGTCCGATTCAACACATATTAGAAGCATTATAAGTAAATCACTCATTTCGTGAAGATCGCCATAGAATCTCCTATCTCGTTGTGCACCAAAATGGCGGCTGTTTTCTGATTTCCTTCGTAATCTCGAACGTAATGACGTCACGTGCAATCGCTCTATAGCCTACAGTAACACAAATATTGCCAGCCTTATAAGGTAACACAAGTAAATGTAATGTAGCATATTCAAGATAAACAGAAGGTAATGAGAAAGGTGTCTCTCATGTGTAATGTAATGCACAATGTAGCTAATTGCACAGTCTGAGGAAGTAATGCATCCAATCTGAGTGCATGTTTACGGTCTGTTTACTTGCAGGCAATTAGAGTGGCAGTGCTTTTTGTTTATTCATTTGCAGAAAATAGCACAAAAAATAAAGTAGGTGAAGTCCATTCTGTCATGGCTAAAGTGACGTCCCTGGGGCTAAGTGACTTCCACTGTAATAACATACACAAATAATCAATAAACCACATCTCCCTGAAGAAAGACAGGCCTAAATGTTATGCAATGTCACCCACTATGCAGGATGCATTTCGGCCAAATCCAGCTAGGCCTCGTCGCTATACCAGGCCACATTGCATGCAGTCAAAAACGAAGCACTGAATCGCTACATACAATCTCACATACAGAAACTGATTCAGCTTGTAATGATCTAGTTGTACACATCAGCAGCGTCTGTGGTGGCATTAATTTAAATACTCATTTATGAATAGTAACAGTTCGACAAGGTATCTACTTGACATAAATTATAGCAGTGTTGCCTACAGAAATTTATAGTAGAAAAACTATAGCTAGCTACAGCTGCAACTGTTACACCTTCCTGTCCTCTTAATTCTCCCCCCTTTTCCTTCACCATCGGTGACCATGAGAAGTGACAGAGTTCTGGCTGGACTTTCTACTTATCCCACTTGAGCTGCCATGTTGGCCCTGGTCACTATAACCAGTGGAACCGGGCTGGGGAGGTAAGGAGCCCTGATAGTCCCGCTCTGGTATGAGTGGGACACGTGTTTGAACGAGGCTGGACCCACTGCCCCCACCAGCAGACAGCTGGGTGCCGTCTCTTCTTCTGTGGCGGTGTCTGGAGAGATAGAGAATCCAGTTAACTGTTAATTGTTTTAGTTCTTCTATTGTTTGTAAGCCACACCCTTTTAGTGTTTGTAGAGAGGTTAACGTTGCCCATGCCAAACTGTAGGCTTTCTGTTACGTTCTAACTTGATTTCATGAGTGGCCTGTACATATTACTATGTGTTTGGTAGATATCAAGAAGTACCCTGGTATTTAACCTAACTACAATGTACAGCTTGTACATATTAGTATTATATGTACAAGTATTTGGTGTCAACAAGCATTTAACCTAACTACAATGTACAGTATCCATTCTTAAAGCAACATGTAACTTGTTTATTGCTGTATGCATACTCCCACTATCTCTCATCCACGCATGCACAGCTTACGGCTCTGGTGTTGGCCAGATTTTCTCCACATACTGGACTGGAAACCAGCCACTACTGCAGGAGGGAATAGGGAGGGGAAAGAACATGAGCAGCAATGCATGGGCACCCGCACTCTCCCTTATGCTAGTATACTGAAACTCTCCGCCTCTATAGCTCTCCTTCTGTACATTATCCTTAGGGTCCCACAGGAATCATGGTAACACAACCAAGAGCTTTAGCAGAAGTTACTCTCATGTCCAACCTGAGGTACTCGTGTCAATGTGTGGTTTTTTCATACTCCCCCATTAGCTCTAACCTTCCAGTTTTTGTACTCTCTCCAAACTGCCAGCCATCTCGTGGATCATCAATTGCATCAATCAAGTCTCCCTGCCAACAACAGACACACAATGAAGACACAAGATGGTTACAACATTTCCCTACCAACCATGTAGGTGGCTATGTGGTCATTAGCTAATTCTAAATCATTCATACGTATGTCTTCTCCTGAGCCTTGCATACAAGAGATAATCAATGGATCCAATATAGCTGGGACTCGTGATGCAGTTACATACATTTACACTCTATACCTTAGAGGTGGTACTTACCAGTGCTATATCCCCAATTAACATGTCACTCCAAAGCATATTCCAAAACAGTTATATTTCATGTTATCAAGTGACTTTGTATGTAGTATGCAAAGTCAGTTATACATACTGGAGGTCTTTGACTCCCTTTTCAGCAGAGGACATAATACTGGTACTATAAGCAAACCTCATTAAGGCTCACCTCGATGTAAACATAGGCATCTAGCTGTTTAGCTATCTAGTCAACTGCCTCCTACAGTCCACAGTTTATTCTCTACACAAATTTGATAATGTCCTGAAAGTTCATCTTAAGCTGCAAAGGAGTTGAAAAGCTGTCTACTTCTTATCAGTACCGAGCTGAATTCCAGCTGTCCGGAGATTGAGCACTGGTGGGGGTAGACGGCACGCACTCGGCAGCTGTAAATAATGAATGGAGTAGTATGAAGAACTTTTATGTGCATATCAGTGCATGTAGCTCATGTGCAAATATATACAGTGCTGAACTCTACGTTTTGTCGGCTGTCTCAGTGAGGTACTACATGCTAGTTCCAGCAACAGTGGATCAGATATTGTCATTCCATGGTGTAGCCTCCACATACATTTCATCACATTATATTATACCATATTGAGAATTATGCGCAACGCTGATGTGCATTGTATGCTGAGGAGGTAACCACAGAAGGGTGTGGTGCATACCTTATCCTCCTCTGTCTCCCATGAGCACCGCTGTTCTGCATGCCTGTACCACGTGCAGACCCTGGATGAGACACAGTTCCAAAGGTAGAATAATAAATAGACTCAAATGTTTACTTAACAGTTCTTATCAAAACCTACAATTCTAGCCATGTACAAAATGCAATCTTATTTTACGATAGCTTTACTGCTAACTGTATCAGGTTTGTGTGTAGTTAGAGATCACCTGTTCTTTGAAGGGATACAGCACTGTCAGTGTGGTTACCATGGTGACCCTCTCGGGACAGCCTCTCCTCAGAGGTAGAAGCAGGAAATGCTCGAGGAGAGCGAGGATCCTGGGAGGAGAAAGAGGAGGAGAAGAAATGGGGGGAGGAAAAAGAGAAAGGGAGAGGAAGAGAAGAAAGAGAAAGAGGAGAATAAGGAAGGGTTAGGAGGAGAAAGAGCAGAAGGAGGAGAAGGAGGAGAAGGAGGAGAAGGAGGATGATGCAGGAGAGATGCTGCAAAAGGAGGGGTATCAAACTATGTTTCTTTGTCTAGATACAGTTTACACACAACACACACATGCATGCACGCACACGCACGCACACACACACACACACACACACACACACACACACACACACACCACTAGGAGGATGGAACTTTCTGCGGGTAGCTCTGTGGGGGAGGAGCAGACACTTGACCAGTTTGTTACTTGAGTGGAGAGAACCTGGTGGGACTGCAGTGAGGAGGAAGTGGAGTAGGGGAGAAGGGGAAGGAGAGGAAGCAAAGAGAAATTAGAAAGAAGGGAAATGAAGCAGGGAGGGATTGGGGGTGGAAAGAATGTAGAGGGAGGAAAAAAGTAGCTCAGAGCAGACACAAATGATGATCATGAGCCAGCGCCATATTTACCATAGTCTCGTACCTAGACCCCACCCTTTCATGAGGAAAGGGGTCTGGCAAAATGCAAATATTGGGTGCTTCCTTGGTTATGCCGAGTCAGCAATCTTGATTTTGAATAAGTGAATGATTGTGTCTTTATCATGTAGTGCTATTTCATTGGCTAGCTCAACGCTTGTATGATGTTGTGCTACTTCATTGCCTTGTTCAGAATCGAAACTGCTGACTCGGCACAACCAAGAAAGAGCTCAATGGTCACCAGACCCTTTTCCTCGTGAGAGGGTGGGGTCTGGGCACGAGACTATATTTACCATTGCATTGTAGCGAATCTGGTTGTGTATGACAGAGCAGAAGTGGTCCACAACAAAACAGTACATCTTCCTCTCCTCAGTGAGTGCCTTGGGAGTAGTAGAGGAAAAGGAGGGGAGAGAAGGAAGAGGGAGGGAAGGAGGAGGAGAGAAGGAAGATGGAGAGAGGAAAGGGGGAGAGAGAGGAAAGCATAGTTCTCATTTTGAGTTGAATGATTCAAAGTCATAATGATTGAAACTAAGTATGTAGCTTCTTTCCTAGGGAGCTGGGGTAGAAACTAAGTTAATTATCTCAACCTTCACTTTGCAAATTCAGTTATCACCACCACTTCTCTTTGCCTTCCTCCCCACACCTTCCTCTTCCCTTATTCTCCCTCTCTTTCCTCTCCCCTCCCCCTCTTACCCTGCGAAGGCCCTCCACCCTGGTGGACCGCAGTTCTTCAGTTTGGTCAGTCAACACCT
The DNA here is from genome assembly GCA_949130485.1 of Agelas oroides. Lineage (NCBI taxonomy): Eukaryota > Metazoa > Porifera > Demospongiae > Agelasida > Agelasidae > Agelas > Agelas oroides. The sequence goes on from OX422195.1 coordinate 5,955,572, forward strand.
GCTTCAGCTGTATCAGTGGGAGAGAGAATATGTTCATGTGACCACATTTAGAGCATCTGATTGGTTGGACGTCATGTGATATGACTGCTCGGCTATGCATGTCAAAATAGCAACTCAAATGTCCTGTTACAGTCTGCAAAAGTTGCTGTAATTGAACCCCCTCCCCCATGGCCTAATATGCTATACTACAATTATCTGAGCCCCACTCACCCTACTGAGGTGGAATGGCCTAAGATGTTGCTATATCAAACACTCACCCACCCCATGTGAGGTGGAATGGCCTATGATGTTGCTATATCAAACACTCACCCACCCCATGTGAGGTGGAATGGCCTATGATGTTGCTATATCTAAACACTCACCCACCCCATGTGAGGTGGAATGGCCTAAGATCCTACTATAATTATCTGAGCTCTACCCATCCCATGTGCTGACACAACATCAGGAATGGGGATGTTATCATAGCGACAGTTGTACCTGAGCCCCCTTATCACGCTGGATCTGTGAGGGGTTTCTCTTCTTCTGGATACCCTTGAGTTTTCCGTTTGTCTTTTCTACCAACTGTCACAATGAGAAAGAAATATGCAGATATAATGCCTAGCCTTGCATTTAGTTAATAATAAAAGGTACAAAAGCTGATTGACATAATTATGCCCTAATTTATGATGTTATCACTTACTGCTTGTCTCTTTGCATTATCTTGCTTGTATGTCTTATGCATACTCTGGATGGTGGGAAAATGGTTGAATCAACAGCTGCTGGTTGTCACTAGTGCTTGTATGGAACATTAATTGTGAGAATGACTACATGTGCTACTTTTGTAGCTAAGGTTGCTAACAGAATGCATACATGATTGAAGCACTTGTCATTCATGGCTAACATACAGCACTGCTGAGAACAGCTTTAAAGCTAGCAAGCTGATAGTTTTAATAGACCACACATGTAACCATCTGCTCAGATAAAGATAGAGTAGGAATAGTGCAGGCCTGCAACCAAACCTATAATGTGCTTCCAAGCTGTTCCTCATGTACATGCCACCTCCCACCCCACTTCTCTCTATGTCAGATCCTATACAGCACAGACTTAGCTTTCTTCACTGAGCCTACTCACTGAAAATGTTTTTGCCTCCTCATCCAACTTGGTCTCCAAAGGAACAATGAAGTCAGTGTTTAGGGACCGGATCTAAAGTGAACAAAGTTATTGGTACAGGTTACAATATGACTGTATAATTGTTTTCTATACTAGTAATACAAGATCGGCATTGAAATACAATGGCTATATACAGTGTTGCAGTCTGTACAGAAGAGTTGGTGATTTCAGCCTCATATGCGTCACTATGTATTCGGGCTGCCTGGGTGTGGGGGGCATTGAAATACAATGGCTATATACAGTGTTGCAGTCCGTACAGAAGAGTTGGTGATTTCAGCCTCATATGCGTCACTATGTACTCGGGCTGCCTGGGTGTGGGGGGCATTGAAATACAATGGCTATATACAGTGTTGCAGTCTGTACAGAAGAGTTGGTGATTACAGCCTCATATGTGTCACTATGTACTTGGGCTGCCTGGGTGTGGGGGGCATTGAAATACTATGGCTAATGAAGATGTGTCACGCAAAGCCTAAAGAAATCTGGAGATTGCGAGTAGCTGCGAGGTACGTATACAGTGTTGCAGTCCGTACAGAAGAGTTGGTGATTACGGCCTCATATGTGTCACTATGTACTCGGGCTGCCTGGGTATGGGGTTAAGTAGGTAATCAGTCAACTGTGAGAACACATTTTCATTATTCAGGTCACATCTTGTTGGTGAATATCATTAGTTAGAAATACTGAGTAATAATTTGACAGTATGGGGTTCTCCTCACCCAGTTTCCATGGTGATTGTTGATCTGATCATACCCAGACACCATCTCTTTCATACAGTCACCTGAGGTAATAGAAAGAGCAGTGTGTGTATGCGTGTGTGTGTGTGTGTGCATGCGTGTGTGTGTGTGTGTGCATGCGTGTGTGTGTGTGTGTGCATGCATGTGCATGCGTGTGCGGCGTGCGTGAGTGTGTGTGTGTGTGTGCGTGTGTGTGTGTGTGTGCATGTGTGAGTGCGTGCGTGTGTGTGTGTGCATGCACACATTAAAGGGAGAATATGAGAAATATAGAGGATAAGTCTCCTCCATTACTCAATGTAGCGGTACTAATTCCCCATGCAGCTGCATTATTCTGCACACCTAGTTTCCTGACAGAGCCGGGAAGGTTAGCAGCCTTGGCACCAATGGACTCCATTATGGTGAAGAATCCTTCAGAACTGGATACTACATCTGTATGAGTGTTGGGACGAGGAAGTAAGAGAGGGAGTGATTCCTTACACCACACCAGCAAACAACATGGGTGTAGACACAATATATCCCTGTTACCCAGCTGTACACAAAAGATTGGAATATGTATCTCTCATTAAAATATAGTATCTATATCGTACCAACTTTATAGTGTGGGTGACTGTGGGGCTTACTTTGCATGGCCTTGTGGAAGACCTTTGCAGCTGCCACCAAACTCCTCAAGTCAACTGCCAGCTCCTCAATGTTCTACAACAGAGTAACGGAACAACAGGTGAACCCACTCTAAAGACACTACAGCTAGTTGGTATACTCTTCTCTAAAGTGAGGACACCTTCTTGACTCCAAACGTGCCATGGAGAAGTTCCACTTTATTTCATTTCAGGGAGAGTTATGTCACAGCTGTGACCTAGCTAGTAGCCCGCTCGCTCTGCTCACCCGGTAAGTGGTGTCCGCCAGCCTGTGAACTTGCTCCGAGTTCGCATCCATGGCGTCACTGCCGTCAATCTGAACGTAAGTCTGAAGTTAGCTAGCGCAATCGTGCCCCACCCTCTCCAGCCCCACCCCCTATAAATCCGATGCGTCATCGACATGAATCTACGTTCGTAGCGAGATGACCCTGCCCACCCAAACGCTTTTCCGCAACAGCTTTCTGTAACCGTAGGTCTCTTAATTTTCTAAACACATCGAGTTCGTGGGAAACTACCTTATAGTGCTGGTTTCGAAACTTTCGAAACACATCGAATTCAAGTGGTTCGAACAGATTCGAAACTTATGAAACACATCCAGAATTCATGTGACACTACTAGTGGTTCGAACAGATTGGAATGTTTCAAAACACATCGAATTCATGTGAAGCTACCTTATAGCTAGTCCTGGTTTAGTCACTCTAAAAGTGGTTCAAGTGGATTTGAAAGTTTCGAAACACATCGAATTCATGTGAAGCTACCTTATAATGCTGGTCTACTAGTGGTTCGAAAAGATACGAAACTTTCGAAACACATTGAATTCATTTAGCTACTCATGCAGTCTAAAAGTGGTTCGAGGAGATTTGGAAGTTTCGAAACACGATGAGCTGGTCGACTACTTCACCACCACATGGACTAATGGAAACTTCCCACCAAATCACTGGAACTGCTTTAACCAACACATGCCCAGAACCATCACCAAGCCTCACCCAAACATCTTTGCATGGATTGAATTCATCCAAAGAGAGGAGGCAGTGACCAAAGCCAAGATGCAGAGGATACAGACTCTTTTTGACCACTTCAACGCAGGTGACATATGCCTCAATGAATGCCTAGGAGCAATCAAGCACCTTACACTGGTCTTTAGTTAGAATTTAGTGGATCAATGTCATATGCCTTTTCATCAGTTTTGTAAGTTGCTTTTGTAAGAGTTGCTTTGATCTCATAGCAGATGATTTCATAAAAAGTTGATCTGAATAGATCACGTGGGAGTTGATCTTATCAAAGTTTGTCTCGTTCTACCCATTGTATCAGTAGTACCTCTAAGGTTGAGTCTGGCACTCGAGATTAGTAGTTGCCCATAGCATGTATCAGAAAGGCACCCTTTCCTCACTCAGTTCCCGTGCCTGATGAAGATTTACTCGCCCTAACTCCAATTTGTCGACAAAGCAGCAAAATGGTTGCTGCATGTAGAATTGTAGAAGTGGGCCGAGTGTTGCTCGATCCAGCACGTGCGAACGAAGCTCAGTGGCGGATCTAGAAATTTAGAAAGGGGGGTTCAGTCAGTGGCGCGCGAAGCGCGCCGGAAAATTTTTTGGGTTGCCACGCCCACTTTCGGTCACGTGAACGCATTCATACAAAATATAGCTGGAAGGCCGAACCGAGGGGTCCGTCACAAAAGAAATCTCGTACACTGTCCGACAGTGTTGTTTTAAGAAACCTGTCGGCAGAAATCCAAACTGAAATCCAGAAATCCACTGTGAAATCCAGAAATCCACTCTGAAATCCGAAATCCACGTGAAATCCAGTGGATTTCGAAATCTCGTACGCCGAGGCACGCCGTGGCGGACCCCTCGGGCCGAACTGAATATCTCGAAGCAACTCTAGGCCTAGTCAAACGTCTGGAGATCAGTAAGGAACTGATACGTGAGTGTGTAACTGTGCCTGGTTGTTGTTGCTGCATGCCACTGCTGCATAATCATTTGATGGACTCGTGCAGTTATGTACGCAAAATACATTACTAGCCGCCAAAGGGGGGTGCATTTGCACCCCCCTTACCCCCCCTAAATCCGCCACTGAAGCTGAGCGGGACCTGGAGCGGCTACTGAGCATATGCTGAGGATCCAGCTACAAAACGAGCTAAGAATCGAGCTACAGGTCTGCGAATCGAGATTCGGACTTGTGAATCGAACCTAGCTAAGCTTTGAATCGAGCTACAAACCGAGCTACAAAATCGAACTACAGGTCTGTGAATCGAGCTGTCAATCGAGCTTTAGAACGAGCTGTCACTCCAGGGATTTTGCGCATGCGTACGCTGACCATACTTTGTGACCTTTGAACCTTTGACCACGAGGTAGACTGTGGGAGAGAACTACAACTATGTCGGAGGACCTGGAGCAGAGAAAAGTTGACCGGTCAGAAGAAGAGGAGGAAGAAGAAGAAGACAGTGGTGTTAGTGATGAGGATGAAACAGAGAGTGAAGAAGAGGAAGATGAAGATGATGAATTTGATGACCCAGAGGGATATGTGGATGATATCGCTGATGAGGGTATGTGTGTTAGGTCCATTTACTTTATCTTGCCTGCTAATTGTCCAAGGGGGAGATTACGAGTGTGTAAAATCGTGACCAGTTGTTCACTATTAGCCAGGAGTGGTCGCTCTCATAAGCACTGTACCTGCGTTTTCACTTTATTTCTGGTGGGAGGAGTTACAAGGAGAAGAAAAGTGCATCTGGACACTCTGGCCAGCTGTTGATGCCATAAAGGATGTGCATTCAAAGGCTGACAGGTCACCTGCATGGCATGCAAATTGCAACCCAATCCTTGCGTCTGGCTAGGTGGCTCATGCTGCTAAACTGTTGTCACAGAAGACACTTCAGAACAGACCTGCTCATGCACACATTGGAAGGGTTGTCTCACAAGCATACACAGTCTTTAGTTTCTCCCAACAGTACCTCAAACATAGCCAGACGCAGCTTCCGGTGTCTGGAGAACCCAAGAGATGAAGCTAGTTGTCTTGATGTTGTTCTTGTAGTCTAGTTCTACTTAAGTAAGGCAAGTTACTATCGTAGAAAGCCATTGTAAACCCGAACTATAAGTACAGTTAGTATGCAGTACCTCATTCATTCCTGCGATGTTCATGGAAGGCTGGCAAAAGTGTCCAGATGCAGTTTTAATTTCCCTCTCACTCCTCCCACTAGAAATAAAGAAAAATATGGCTGGCTTGTGAGGCTAGGTACTTGTACTTACATTTGCAACTGGGCTTGATGGCAACCTAACCTCGTACCCAGGCAACCTTTCATGTCGGTGTGGCTCACCGTATTGCTTTGTATGCTACTATGATGGCAACCTTTCATGTCGGTGTGGCTCACCGTATTGTTTTGTATGCTACTATGATGGCAACCTCTCATGTCGGTGTGGCTCACCGTATTGTTTTGTATGCTACTATGATGGCAACCTCTCATGTCGGTGTGGCTCACCGTATTGCTTTGTATGCTACTATGATGGCAACCTCTCATGTCGGTGTGGCTCACCGTATTGCTTTGTATGCTACTATGATGGCAACCTCTCATGTCGGTGTGGCTCACCGTATTGTTTTGTATGCTACTATGATGGCAACCTCTCGTGTCGGTGTGGCTCACCGTATTGCTTTGTATGCTACTATGATGGCAACCTCTCGTGTCGGTGTGGCTCACCGTATTGCTTTGTATGCTACTATGATGGCAACCTCTCATGTCGGTGTGGCTCACCGTATTGCTTTGTATGCTACTATGATGGCAACCTCTCATGTCGGTGTGGCTCACCGTATTGCTTTGTATGCTACTATGATGGCAACCTCTCATGTCGGTGTGGCTCACCGTATTGCTTTGTATGCTACTATGATGGCAACCTCTCATGTCGGTGTGGCTCACCGTATTGCTTTGTATGCTACTATGATGGCAACCTCTCGTGTCGGTGTGGCTCACCGTATTGCTTTGTATGCTACTATGATGGCAACCTCTCATGTCGGTGTGGCTCACCGTATTGCTTTGTATGCTACTATGATGGCAACCTCTCGTGTCGGTGTGGCTCACCGTATTGCTTTGTATGCTACTATGATGGCAACCTCTCGTGTCGGTGTGGCTCACCGTATTGCTTTGTATGCTACTATGATGGCAACCTCTCGTGTCGGTGTGGCTCACCGTATTGCTTTGTATGCTACTATGATGGCAACCTCTCGTGTCGGTGTGGCTCACCGTATTGCTTTGTATGCTACTATGATGGCAACCTCTCGTGTCGGTGTGGCTCAACGTATTGCTTTGTATGCTACTATGATGGCAACCTCTCGTGTCGGTGTGGCTCACCGTATTGCTTTGTATGCTACTATGATGGCAACCTCTCGTGTCGGTGTGGCTCACCGTATTGCTTTGTATGCTACTATGATGGCAACCTCTCGTGTCGGTGTGGCTCACCGTATTGCTTTGTATGCTACTATGATGGCAACCTCTCGTGTCGGTGTGGCTCACCGTATTGCTTTGTATGCTACTATGATGGCAACCTCTCGTGTCGGTGTGGCTCACCGTATTGCTTTGTATGCTACTATGATGGCAACCTCTCGTGTCGGTGTGGCTCAACGTATTGCTTTGTATGCTACTATGATGGCAACCTCTCGTGTCGGTGTGGCTCACCGTATTGCTTTGTATGCTACTATGATGGCAACCTCTCGTGTCGGTGTGGCTCAACGTATTGCTTTGTATGCTACTATGATGGCAACCTCTCGTGTCGGTGTGGCTCACCGTATTGCTTTGTATGCTACTATAAAGTTGCATAACTTTTGTTGCCAAAGCCACAAAGTCACCAGTGGCCTGAGCAGTGTGGTCTGCACATACTGTGATAAACTATGGCAGAAATTATCCTTAATAATAATCCCTTTAAATTTGTTTGACTTGAGACTACTTTTAGCATACACATGCCTGTAATGCACCATATCTTCATTTCTGTCTGAGTTCTGACTCCAAAAACCAACCCGAGTGCAATTTCAGGCTTAATAAGCAGACTTGTGACCTTAACCGTGCCCACTCATTAACGAGCATGCAATAGTCAGCACTCTCGGTTGGCAAACACCTGCTTGGAGCCCAAGAAGCCTTCCCCGCCAGATATGAACCCCCTAAAAGGTGAGAGTAGCGTTTTCTAAGCCTGCTCGTGCAGCCAGGGCGAGAATTGGCCAACCAGTTGCCAACCATGGTCCTTTTACAGCCAAGCCTAGCAGCTACCATGTGCATAGCACCCTGTGGGTGACCCCACCCACTTCCCCCTGTCCCACCCTTTCTGCTCATACAGAACCTGCATGCCAGCGTGCAGAGACTATCTTTTCTGCGCAGTGCGCAGTATGATATTTTCAAAAGTGTACTAGAGGGTTTAAAGGGTTTAAAATGATGTTTTTTTCTCCTGGTCTATGCCATTGCTTTTCTGTCTACAGAGTTGCTAAAGGACCTGCTTCGGGAACGACCTGTGGAGGAGACAGGGGTGGATACCATCATTGTTGTGGACAATGCCCCAAAGGTAGGACCAGACCGGATGGCGAAGCTGAAGTTGGTATTGAACAAGGTGTTTGCCAGGTTTGGTGAGATTGTTACGCAGGAATACCCCACTGACGAGGAGGGTATCTTCAAGGGGTGAGTTTGAGTCCATAGGAGATAGAGAAAAAACCAGCTGTTTGTGAGATCGGGAAAGGGAGGTGTAGTTCTTCTGTGCCAAGATTGTTTATCTAGCTTCATAGATCCATTTGATGAGCAAAATTAAGGGCATCTGCTTATTGCTCCTTCCATAGTTTTATATGCAAGTAAAAGGCTACTACAAAGATGTGTATCACATTTGATGTTTGATGCACACATTCATGCATGTGCACACACACACACACACACACACACACACACATACACACACAAATATACATTTTTATACACACACACACACACACATGCACAAACACATGTATACACACACGCACACACACACACACACACACACACGTCTATCTCAGCTATTTCTTCCTGGAGTTTGCCACCGCTGAGCAAGCCAACAGTGCAGTGAAGGCGGGCAATGGGTATCGGCTGGACAAGTCCCACATCTTTGCTGTCAACCATTTTGCAGATTTTGAGAGGTGAGGCTGATGCAGCATGCACACTGTGTTCCTGTTTGTATCTTCATGTGAGGCACGACTAGTGGGAAAGCACAGCATTATGGGGTGAGCCTGATCATGAGGGAGCAATGAAAAGTACATGTAGCAATTGATTAGCTAAGTTCACCAGATCACAGCTTATAGACTAGGCATGTCTATAGCTAGCAGGGATTGTCATCAACCCAGTGGCATGCACAAATGCTTACATGAGAAAGCTGTGAGAAATTGTTATGGATACTTTTGTGTAAGGTGGTAATAAAGAGGGCTTGAGCTGTGGTGATGTCCATGGCAATTTTTATAGTGCAAATATAAATTGGGTGTGATGAAATTGTCTTCCTATTTTGCTGCTTTTTAATTAAAGACTTGCTATAAATGTTTTTTGTGGCGTCTGCAGGTATTGTGATATTCCTTCCAACTGGCAGCCCCCAAAGAAGAAAGAGTTTGTGGAGAGGGTGAGTGTGGGAGTGTGTGGAGAGGGTGAGTGTGGGAGTTTGTGGAGAGGGTGAGTGTGGGAGTTTGTGGAGAGGGTGAGTGTGGGAGTGTGTGGAGAGGGTGAGTGTGGGAGTTTGTGGAGAGGGTGAGTGTGGGAGTTTGTGGAGAGGGTGAGTGTGGGAGTTTGTGGAGAGGGTGAGTGTGGGAGTTTGTGGAGAGGGTGAGTGTGGGAGTGTGTGGAGAGGGTGAGTGTGGGAGTGTGTGGAGAGGGTGAGTGTGGGAGTTTGTGGAGAGGGTGAGTGTGGGAGTTTGTGGAGAGGGTGAGTGTGGGAGTGTGTGGAGAGGGTGAGTGTGGGAGTGTGTGGAGAGGGTGAGTGTGGGAGTTTGTGGAGAGGGTGAGTGTGGGAGTGTGTGGAGAGGGTGAGTGTGGGAGTGTGTGGAGAGGGTGAGTGTGGAGAGGATGAATGTGGGAGTGTGTGGAGAGGTGAGTGTGGGAGTGTGGGGAGAGGGTGAGTGTGGGAGTGGTGGAGAGAGTGAGTGTGAGGATGTGGAGAGGGTGAATGTGGGAGTGTGTGGAGAGGTGAGTGTGAGAGTGTGTGGAGAGCGTGAGTGTGGCCCCCTTCCTTATCCTCACATCTCCTTCCTCTCCTCCCCCACCTCTCCTCTTCCACAGGGAAACCTCCGCTCATGGCTACTGGATGAGAACTGCTATGACCAGTGTGCTGTCATTTACAATGCTGGTGAGACTGTGGCCATTAGCCAGAGCACCCCCCACGAGATAAAGGTTGTCACCGAGAGAAAGGTAGGTCTGAGAGTGATGCCTCCACTTTAGTGGGTCTTGTTACCAGCCAAGCATTGGCATGGCTTGCATGCCCCATCTGGCCAGCCCACTTAATGGTAGCCCTGGTGAGATTCATCTCAGAGGATCATGTTTACTAGATTGCTTCTTGTTAGCCTTGCCTACTCATTTAGCTTTACATTGTACAGGTTTTCACTCTCCCTCATGGAGAGGGAGAGACTGTGTGTCCATGTGTGGAAATAGTTCCATCATGTTCTAAATCCTCTGCCTCTTACCTCTCTCCTTCCCCCTCCTTTCTCCCTCCTTGATCCTCCCCCTACGTCCCCATCCTCTGTTCTCCCTCCTCCCTCCTCCTTTGATCCTCCCCCTACATCCCCACTCTCTGTTCTCCCTCCTCCCTCCTGCCTCCTTGATCCTCCCCCTACATCCCCACCCTCCATTCTCCCTCCTCCCTCCTGCCTCCTTGATCCTCCCCCTACATCCCCATCCTTTGTTCTCCCTCCTCCCTCCTCCCTTGATCCTCCCCCTACATCCCCACTCTCTGTTCTCCCTCCTCCCTCCTGCCTCCTTGGTCCTCCTCTACATTCTCTCTCTTGCTTTCTCCTCCTCCTCCTAGCGTTGGACAGAGACGTATGTGCGCTGGTCTCCCCAGGGGACGTACCTGGCCACACTGCACACCCAGGGTGTGGCTCTCTGGGGAGGAGAAAAGTTTGAGAGGATAGAAAGGTTCAATCACTCTGGCGTAACACTGATTGACTTCTCACCATGTGAAAGGTACACACACACATGTATGTATATGGTTATGTGTGCTAGAGATTTGTGACAGTCTAGGGTCACTCTGGGCCGTGTTAACATCAAGATCACACCACTCCCTCCCACATACCACATACACACACCACACGCACTGATGCATGCACACACGCTCACACACACACACATGCACGTACACACACACAGGTACCTAGTGACATTCAGCAATGTCGTAGACAATCCTGATAATCCTCAGAACATCATTATCTGGGACATCATGACTGGCTTACGAAAAAGAACCTTTATGAGAGAGTCCGCAGAAGACTGGCCAATTCTCAAGTGAGAGAGGGGAGGGGGAGAGAAGGGGGGGAAGAAGGGGGAGGAAGAAGGGGAAGGGAGGGAAGAAGAAAGAGGGAATGAAGGAGGGAGGGGAAAACAAGGGGAAGGTGGGTGGGAGGGGGATGAAGGGGGAGAGGGAGAAGAGGGAGAAAGGAGAGAGGAGAGAGGAGGGAGGAGGGGAAGGGAGGGAAGAAGAAAGAGGGAATGAAGGAGGGAGGGGAAAACAAGGGGAAAGGTGGGTGGGAGGGGGATGAAGGGGGAGAGGGAGAGGAGGGAGAGAGGAGAGAGGAGGGAGGAGGGGAAGGGAGGGAAGAAGAGAGAGGGAATGAAGGAGGGAGGGAAAATCAAGGGGAAGGGTGGGTGGAAGGGGGATGAAGGGGTAGAGAGAGAGGAGGGAGAGAGGAGAGAGGAGGGAGGAGAGGGAAAGGAGAGAGAATATGATGGAATGGGAGGGTGGAGATAGGAAAGAGGAAGAAGGGGTGTAGAGTGTAGAGAAGGAAGGGATGGAAGAAATGATATGCACATACACATGTATTTGATTTCAGGTGGAGTCACAACGGAAAGTATTTTGGTCGTATGACACAAAATCTACTGAGTATCTATGAAGTTCCTGTGAGTATGTACATGTACTTCTGTGTTACTGCGTGGTATCCTCTATTAGTGTTGCCTACTGAGTGAAAGGGAAAACAAAATTGAAAGAACAGAATTTTTGGTTATGTGTACTTTATGACTTGACACACAGTCATTTGGCCTGATGGACAAGAAGTCTTTGATGGTAAATGGAATACGGTAAGTGAAGTGGATTGTGATAGTTGTGCTCCTTGTACCTTCTCTTGTGTACCATTTCATGATGACTTTTTCCTTCCCTTCCTCTTTCCCTCCCAGTGATTTCTCGTGGTCTCCAAAGGAGAACCGCATTGTCTACTGGGTGCCAGAGACCAGCCACATTCCTGCAAAGATCATTATTGTTGAGGTCCCCTCTCGTAAGGAGATCAGCACAAAGAGCAGACATCTTGTCTCTGATGTACGTAACTGGTGTAGAGTAGAACTGACATGCAATCAATGAGCAAGGACAAAATGACTGCTTGCTCAGTGAAGATTGTTATGTGGATTGTAAATGACCGTACATCGACAAGAACTAACTCTTGTTGATATACATGTATGTGACAGTCCCGTGTAGAAATCAAAGATTATTCCATCGTGTATTCGATTGCATCGCTGTGTTGAAGCACTGTATCACTGAACTTCCGTTAAGGGCGGGGCTCATACGTGCTTCGTAGATGCATAAATATCTAATGAGTCTATGAAGCGTGTATGAGCCCCGCCCTTAACTGAAGTTCAGTGATACGGTGCTTTGAACACAGCAATGTGATCGAAATACGCAATGGAATAATCTTCGATTTCTACACGGGACTACCACATATAGTTTCAATAGCAGTGTTTACTGAGTGAGTTTGATTTACAAAATAGACAAGAGGGTGCTGTGCACAACGTCAACAAGTTGTAGCAAGGAGACTCTTGACGGCTTCATCTTCACTCCTCATCTCTCTCCACCGTCTTCTCTCACCTCTCCTCCCTCTCTCTTTCTATTCACATTTCCCCCCCTCTTCCGTGTCACCTCCCCCCCCCCCCCCTCCCCCAGTGCAAGTTGCACTGGCACAAGCAGGGAGACTACCTCTGTGTAAAGGTGGACCACTGGATGACAAAAAGCAAGAAGGTAGCATTAGTTGCTATGATGATTTTGTAAATGTTAGTATCATGTTAGTTGCTACAACGCTAATAGATACATCTGTTATTTGTGCATGCAACAGTCATGGATACATGTGTACGTACAGTGTGTGGCATTAACTGATTATACGCGAGATTAAGCAGTTAACCTCAAATGCAGAAATAGATTAACTTCACGTGATGTCAATTTTTATAAAGCTTTTTTTCCAAGGATTAAAGCGTCAGGGAAGCCAAACAAAGCTCTACAGAGTGAAATAAGGGACGGAAAAAGGTTATTTCCAAGGTTATTTTGAACCTAGGTATGTTTTCTGAAGTTATATGTAACTGGTTTACGGAGGACGCTTACCTGCCGTGTGTTGTGTGTACTGTCTTTGGCTTTGCTCATTGACTAACAAGGCACAGCTGGAGATCTGTCTTGATATTTATGAAGCTCAAGAGACACTGTACCTCTGTAGTTAGCACTGTACCTCTGCTTTTTGGTGTTGAGAAGCTAATGAGTCGTTTTCTCGTTCGAGGAGATCAACAACCGCCCGGGCTGTTATTGCTCGCTATGCTCTGCCCCCTGAGGGCTTCTGAACCAACATACTTATAGCAGTAGGGGAAGCTCCAAGCTTATCACAGACCAGATACAAAGCTTATAGCTATTCTCCCTGGGCCGTGATAACGCTTAGCCGTATCCGTGACGCCAATTGGCGTCTATCACGTTTCGTGACATGTGTGAATTGGCGTCTACCACGTATAATCGGTTAATGCACAATATGCAGTGTGCAATTTGCATAGTATCTGAGCAGTACATGATGTGTTTGTTCATATACATGTAGTACCAACCTGCACTGCCGTCAGTTAGTCTAAAGCCACTGTATGTATCAGTAGCTACCTTCTGCTGGTTCAAACGTTCTGCAGCAACTCTGCTCCAGCTTTGAGATCTTCCATATGCGTGAGGCCCTTATTCCTGTGGATACCATTGAGATAAAAGGTTAGTTGCCGTGGTAACTGCTGTGAGGCATTAGGAATTATGTAATGAATTATTACGCATTTTTCCTCACCCAATGTTCTCAAAACAACTTTTCTCCCCCACACACACATGCACGTGCATGCGTGTGCACACACACACACACACACACACACACACACACACACACACACACACACACACACACACACACTGTGTTGCAGAACCTGTGATAGCGTTTGCATTTGAGCCTATGGGGTCAAAGTTTGCAGTTGTTCATGGGGAGCCCCCCACTCGCATCTCTGTCACATTCTTCCGAATTGAGAAGGGAGCAACTGTCTCAAAAATGAGTAAGCAACTGTCTCAAAAATGAGTATGCAACTATACAATGTTCCATTGGTTTAAGCATACAGGGGAGTCAAACAGTGTACGATAACAGATTGGTGTGCATTAACTGCAATACAATGTATAAATGATATTGTTTGTGTATATCAACTTGATTTCAGGGACTCTGGAGAAGCGGGCTACTAACCACATTTTCTGGTCTCCAGCGGGACAGTTTGTAGTGTTGGCTGGACTGAACAAGACAGCCAATCAGCCTAACCTGCCTGCGTGAGTGGTCAAGTGAACGAATGAAGTAAACAGGTTCACCAACTGGGGGTACAATGGCTAAATGCCGTTGCCCATGAGATTCCTACTGATGATAGACCCGGCTGTATGTGCTCTCTAGTGTCTCCACCCCATGTACAAACATATACATCAAAGCAAGCATATATGTGGAAGCTTTTGATAAAAAGGAAATATTATTCTTGATCTACTTTGAATTTGAGTGCATCACAAGTTTGATGCCCTATAGCGCTGCTGAACTTTCATTAAGGGTGGGGCTCAGGTGGTTTCATAGATGCATGAGTATCTGGTGTATCTATGAATGAGCCTCACCCTAAGTGGAAACTCGGTGATACAGCACTTCAAATGCAGTGATATACTCAAAGTACGTGATGGAATGTTTGATTCCTACTTGGGACTGCCACATACATGCACAACATCGCAAATGGAACACACACACACATCAACACACACCACTCACTTCCCAGTATGGAGGGCCAGCTGGAGTTCTGGGACACAGGAGACATGACCTTGATGAACTCAGCAGACCATACCATGGCGACTGACCTGGAGTGGGACCCCACAGGACGATACGTAGTCACGTCCGTTAGCTTCTGGTCACAGAAGGTACATGCACAGTATAACACATACAATTACATAGCTGTGAGTAGTTATGCAGTAGTCGCAACAGGACTCCTCTCCTCTCCTCCCTCCTTTCCTAACTCACTTTATTAACTACTCACCACACACCCACACGTGGTTTAAGCTGAGCGTGAGCAACTGTAACTGAATGAGTAGGCAGAAGTGATATGTAATCACTTCCTTCTGATGAGACTCGTCTAAGATGAATCTCATCAGGCCGCCATTGGGTGGGCTCCCAGATGGGGCACAGCAAGCCATACCAACAGCCATATGGTCGTTTAGTTTGACACTGACACGACCCACCACAGTAGTGGGGGTAAGTACTGCATCTCTGCCGAAACCAACAGTGACCCACCGTCTTAGCTGATTGGGAGGGGGGGGGGAGAAAAGTGCTCTGAAGAGAGAGCGATTAGAATAGAACAGAAAAGTGCCAAAGGGAGACCCAGGGTCTTGGCAGGAAAGATGGCAAAGAGCCGGAGACAGAAAGACTGGGGACAATGGAAAATCCAAACGCCATCACCAGAGATGTTAACCTGCAAGCCCATGTCAAATGATGGTTTGGTGACGGCTTCACTTCTCCACTCTCTTACTCGCCCACCCACTCACTCGCCCACCCACCCACTCACTCACCCACTCACTCACTCACTCACTCACTCACTCACTCACTCACCCACTCACTCACCCACCCACTCACTCACCCACCCACCCACTCACTCGCTCACTCACTCACTCACTCACTCACTCACTCACCCACCCACCACACACGCACTCACTCACCCACACACACACCACACACACACACCACTCAACAGTTGGACACAGGCTTTTGTATGTGGTCGTTTCAAGGCAGGCTGCTCTATCGCAACCCAGTCAATGTGGACAAGTTTTGCCAGTTGCTATGGCGACCACGCCCACCCTCCCTTCTTACAGAGGAAGATCTTAAGGTATGTGTGTATAACTTTTGTTTCCCTTGACTGTAGCACATAAAGTTATAATGTTCCCTCTTCTTGTGCCCTTTCTTCTCCATCCTTTCTTTCTCTCCCTTGTAGCTTGTCAAGAAGGACCAAAAGAAGTACTACTACCAGTTTGAACAGAAAGATCGAGGCATCCGCACCAGGGCTTCAAAGGTAAGCAGCTGGTGATTGCACTCAAGTTCATCCTCTGTTTGGTCTCCACAAAACACCTCCCTCTACTGTTTAATATTTAACTGCTTGGTACAAATGGAGGATATTGTGTGTGTATTTCACAACTCAACTCTCAGTGTGTCACTACAAGCGGGGGTCAGAGTATGAGGTATTGTACTCTCCTCATATGCTATTGTAGGATCTGGTGGAGAAGCGGCAGAACTTGGTGCGTGAGTTTGCTGAGTTCCGTAAGAAGAAGGCGGAGCAGCAAAAAGCAAAGAGGAGGAAGTTTATGGAATGTAAGTGAAGGAGAGCTTTGTGGTTAGGGTCTGGGGTATTTTTGTACAGTGAGTGATGAACGGGCATAGTATTGTCAAGGGTGCATCAACCACCAGAAGGGGAGAGGGCATGTAACTCTGTAAACAGCTAAATTCACTCTATTTTAAAGCAACTCTAGATTTCAAGCTTTATGACACATGCTAGTGCACTAAATTGGTGAATTCCTTATCTAATGCACTGCTAGCACTTACTACTGCTAGCTTATGCCCTACATTTGGCTAACAAAATCTGTAGACTCTGTCCATACTGCTGTCTATACTTAGATGTGGTGTGTTACACTCCCCTATGTCCTATGTTTGGCTAGTAAACTCTGACAAACATCTGTGGGTTTTGCTGTTTGTACTTTGGTATATTGTGCTGCAGTCCCCACGCCATCACGTTTCCTTTGTCCCTAGAAGCTTGCCTTTGGCATAGATGTATTTTTCACACATTATGAGGATGATTATACTAAGTTTATATTGCAAGGTTGCAACAACTTGCATGTCCTCTTGATAAAACCCCTGGTATTGTGTAGAGACAACTCTCCTAGCCAAAGTGGTTTCATAGCTTTGCATTCCCAGTTGGTATCCATGGCAACACAAATGGGGTGATCTCAGCATGGGTGTAATTTCCTTGTTCGAAGGCAACTGGCCGTGTCTGTTGGAATAACTGTTGCAAGATAGCCATTAAAAAAGCACTTGACTGTAGACAGAAAGTCCCAGCTTCGAGTCCCCCTGTTGCTTTCTTGGTAACATGTTTTTTTCTCAGCTTTGGAAAACTAGCTGGCTTGGAGGTAAAAAAAAACAGAAGAAACAAATAATAAAAATCGAAAGAAAAACTTTGCCTTTTTTTGCCTAAAGCTCAAATCCACAAATTTATGCTACCTACTCAAGCACATAATGTGCTACAAAATTTACATGCATGGGTAAGTATTTTAAATTGTGGTTTTGAACTCAAAAGAAAAATTTATCACTCTTTTGACTTTTCCTGGAAAATATGTTGTTTTAGTTTTTTTGTTTGCTTTTGGCTTTGTAGTTATGAAAACATCAAACAGTAGATTTCAACTTGGGCCAACACCCATCATTCATCCATGATGCATGGCACAGTTGTGTGTTTCAAATTCTGATATTATTGTGGTTTGCAAACCATCATCCCTGTCGTCGTAAACTTTATTGGTAACACAGTTATGGTATTTTAGACATTTCTTCTGTAGTAATGAAGGAAGAAGAAGAGGAGGAGGAGGAGGATGAAGGGGAGATTATTGAAGAGACAATAGATATCCTACTGCAGGAGACAGAGGAGTTTGTGGACTGAGCATGTCTGAGATGGACTTGGTCAAATTTTAGTGGTAATAGTTTGTAAACATGGTGGTGCTGTATTTGTGCATTCTAGGATGTACATGTAAATGATGCTACCTGTTTCATGAATAAAGAAGGTGGGCTAAGATGTTATACAAAGTCACCCACTGCATAGTCTCATTCCCAGACCCTCGGCAAGACCCTCAGTAAGAAGGGAGGAGGGTCTGGTGAATATACTACAAAAGTTTTGAACACCAATGGTGGGATTATGTAGTACATTCACCAGACCCTCCTCTCTCGTGTGCATGTACCGTACTGAGGGTCTGGGAACGTATAGTTCCCCCAACAGGAAGTGTGTTTCAGAAACAAAGGGTAGGGTATAGTGTCGGGCAGGGATTTACTTCCGGTTTGTTTCAGAAACATTGCGAGGGAGGCTGTAGGTCGTGGTACACTTATTTCTCCAACTTAGTTGGTAGAACGAGACTACCCACTGCACAGCTAGGTTTGGCCAATACCAGGCCTCATCAGCTGTGTTGGGGTGACCGTAATATGGGAACTGCTATCTCTTGCACTAAATGCAGTCGGGTGGCTGACCTTATCTATATGGAGTCAGCTCCTTGAACATACCATCTCTGTGCTTACAACTTGCTCATTCCTTCATTTATAAAAGTGGTATTTTATCAACGAATCAAAGTTGAATAATTTGTGGGTTTGATGTACTACTTGAAGAGAGTAGTGCTGCACTATCACACCACATGCACACAATTAACTATTAACCCTTGGTGATCCCATGATGTTATTGGTCTTGGCACAAACATACACCACATACATGTCATTTTACGCATAGTCCTGGTCTCACACACAACACATACCCTGTTCACAGGCTTCCTTTCTTATTTTTAGTGCTTTTGTCTTTGGTAAATCCTAGTCTGTACCCGGCAGTAGTTGCTAGTAGCTGTAATGGGAAGCTTTCGTACTTCAGTTGCCTACCCCCATGGGAGTATATTGTGGTAAGTGTTACACAATTGAAATGCAATTGCTAGTAAGTGATACAGATATAGATTTTCTATTGGTTTCTCAGTGTTTCTAATGGGATGTTTGGTGTTGTGGTGTAATACAAAACAAGATCACAGCAGATGTCTATAACAATACTAACATACCACTCTATTATGAGAGGAACTCATAGGTATATTGAACTAAGTAACCAAATCTAGGTACAGTGGTTAAGTACGATAAAACACAAGTACATGTCTATACTAATTATTGGCAGATGTACAGCAGCAGTAGTACAGCTAGGTACACGAACAAAGTATGTTACATGTACAATGAATGTAGTGGTGCTATACCATGCACTCCAAATGAATGTGTGCTTGGGGTAAATATTCACCTTGTGCACAAACACATCTCAAGGGATAACATTACAAAATGAAAATTCACTGCCTTAATGAATTACTTCACTTGACACTCCTTACACACAATGAATATGTTAACAAATTACTGAGCAGTTTGTGTGGTACAATCAGACCAGGTAAACATCGAAGGTTACATGGATACCTGAACCACCTATGACCAGAAAGTATGCTTGGAATCTTGTGAAGAATGTACAAGAGGTTCAATTCATTGCATGTACAGCTGATGTAAACTGGTCAAAACACGAACACAAACAACAAAATGTTCTGTTACTATTCTAGCGTGTATTTGAATATAATCCTTTAGTGTGTAGGTGGTCTTAAACTAACTGTTTACTAGTACTTTGTTGGTTTTTCAACTTGTTTGTGTCAAATACTTGTTTTGTTTGTCACTCAGCATTTGATTTGTTATCGAACATCACCTTTTTTGGTAAGCACCAGAGGTAATTGGCTGCTTGCACAATTCGCCAAGAGCGCACTGTTGGCCACCACATAGAAACCTGGATGTGATATTTTACGGTGCTAATGCGATCCAGCCACCAGTCAAAGAGGGTGAAGCGGAGGAAGAGGATGAGGACAAGATAGACTGGGTTGAGTGTCACTTTCCGGTGGCTCTGCATTGTAGCTATAGCTTTCTTTTCGTATGTGGGCTCATTCAGACGATATGTTGCTCCATTGTAGGGTGAAAACACTGCAACATACCAATGCTTTGGGTTTCTCTTGAGCAGTGACCAGTAGTCAGGGTAGATGGCAGCTTGCTTTGCAATGTCATCAATGTAGGTGAAGCCTTCTACTAGCCCCTGCAATCTTTGTGAGGAGTGCTTGAAGAAGTTGTTCCAGTACTCTGAATCTCTCCTCACATCCTCTCGTCTCTCCTCAAGTGGCTTGAGAGGTACGTGTTTACTGAACACTTTTGCTGCCCATCTTACCTGCAGCTCAGAGATCCCTACCAGGGAGCCAACGATTGGCCGAACGAGGCCCACGAATGCAATGCTGGGATCCTCAACATCAAATACAAGTTTGTGCCTCTCTCGGATTGCGACATCAGCGTATCGCTTTGGTAGGAATGGAAACTTGACACTATAACCTGTGGACATGATGATGACATCAAATTCTTGTGTGGTGCCATCAGAAAAGGTGACCTCCTTCCCTGTGCATTTGATTATGCTGCCCTTAGGTACCAGCTTCTCATAGTCGACCAAGTCGAGCACCTTACCACTCTTGTTGATAAAGAAGTGGAAGAAATCTGCATTGTTTCTCCACTCTGGAATGCCATGGCCTTGGTAAGCAAGGAGTGAGCCATTGGTGGTCCACTTGCACACCCAGGCTAGCCCAGGCTTGCTTCTGTGGAAGGGTGCTATTGCCTTCATCATTCTTGATGATGCTTTGTCGAGTGCTTGTGGTTTACCCCAGGGAACAATTTTGGCATACTTTCGAAAGAAGTGCTGGCCTCTTGGGATGCTCCAGTAGATAAATTTGGCATGATCTATCCATTCTGTACAGATGTCACTTCCCGTCTCTCCTCCACCCACCACCAGCAACCTCTCTCCTTCATGCTCCTGGAGTGGAAACTTAATTTCCTGTGCATGGTAGATCTTTCCCGTGAAGCCCAGGAGTAAACTGTCCTCTAGCTCACGGTTTGGATACTGGTGCTCTCCACTTGCCACTACCAGATACTTGCTGGTGAAAACATTCCCATTACTGCAGCTCACATGCCATGTCTCTCCTTTCTTCTCCACTGTCTCTACCTCAGTGTTGAGCTTGATGTGGGGTATTAAGTTGAAGGTCTCGGCATAGGAGTGGAGGTAGTTCCAAATGTCTTTCTGATGGGGGAAGATCCCAATCTCTTCTGGCATTGGAAAGTCGGACATTTCAGTGACTGTAGAGGAAGATGTGGTTCGGGTTGATTGCATCACGGTGGTGATATTTGGATCATCTGAGTACAGCCATACTCCTCCAATATCTTCTCTCTTCTCCAGGGCAACTACAGAGAGTCCTTCCTCTAGCATGTACTTGCAGGCTGCAATGCCAGACCAGCCTGCCCCTATGACTGTGACATCATGGTGAAATTTTGGAGCCTCTGACTCCTTGGGCGCAGCCATGTGCTCAGTTTACAATTCTGTCAAAGGAAAAGAAATGTTCCGTGTTCATTTTGCCACTGGATTGGATACTAAAATATAATGTTCCATGGCACGAGAGCAAAAGTTTTGTTACAGATTATCTGTCTGTGGTAAGATGCTGGTTACTTAGCAGCTAGTATAGTATTAATTCTGCATAATTTGGAAAGGACATAGTTAGAGATATTCAACTATACCTAGCATCTGAGAGAATACATGGATGAGGGCTTTATATAAGGGGCGGCCTGACCTTTGCACAGTGGATTCATTTCTTATAGAGGTGAAGTGACTCCATGGAATAAGCTCTCTAGACTCAACAAAATTACAGACAAAAATATGTATTCATGCACACTACGTTTATGTACATGTAAAAAAAAAAAGGTAAGGGCCGGCCATCATGATGATTTAAGATGAGAAACACATTTTGGGGAGCAACACTCTGAAGGCTTCTCAGCTTTGCCAGACACAGTGACACCCAAACGCTGATTAATAATGACCAACCGTTTATAGTCTTTGCATGTGTGCTACGCAACATCTATAAACAGGTCAAAGTTACAAAAGACCGGCAATGCAAGTGAGAGTCAACAATACTCCAACTGACCTTCGACTCTGGAGAGCAAAATTAAAGCCTTCGCAAGATCGATGCCCGTCTAGCTCGCTGCTAGACCCGGTCGTCAGTGACAGTTGCGGCGGCAGTTTCCCCTAGCTGCGAGTGAGGAAACTCAATAACACTGTTTGAGTTTGTCCCTCTCTTTGGTTTATAAAGTCCGAGCACAGTTGCAACTTCGTCCCTGGACTGCAGGACCAGCTTGTGCCCTGCCCATTTTATAGCGACGCCGTGGCGACACTTGACATTGCAAATGAATCAGCCGAACCGCCAGCGTACAATTTTAATTATGAACCGGATGTGTTACCGTCTTGTAAAATCACGTTTCCGGTCTCGAGCAATTTTTGTGCCTTGTCTTTGCAAGACGATATCTTTAAAAGTACTATAGCTATTACTTTAAAACTTGCAGACCGCGTTCTTCCACTCCTTCTGAACAAAATGGTAACAAAAAGGGGCCAGTTGACCGTGCCCAAAGCTGCTGCAGTGCTGTTCCAGTACCATCATCCAAATCAGACCGCTATAAACCGCCAATACGTCTACCGTCCGAATAGCAGTTCTCATCACCCAAACAGCCTACACTTCGGTAGACATTTAGTTTAATGGTTGTTCTTACTGCATACAAAAATTGGTCTTGTTCCACTTTAATCGCTACACAATACTGGCTGTTTTATTACAACCTGGTATGCATGATTGCATAGGTGTGCTAGGTTCCACATCCAGGTGATCCAAGGCTTAACACTGGAGTATCTGGTACCTATCCTATGCTGACAAAGTTATTTTACACTTCCTGGTTCATTATAAACTTGATAAAATGCAAGACACAACAAAATATGTGAATCACAGGCCAGTCAGTGACTTGAAAGGGGTTGACCAGGTCATGAGATTCACGATAGCTACTTCATGCCTGCATAGGAAAGTACATAAAACATGTAAACAAATAAGTTAGGATGCAGATTGAGATTGTTTCAACTACTACTGAAAATATAGGGGGTTGAGCTTCCAAGTCGCCGCTATGGACTTTTGACTTCCAATCTCATTTTTACAACTTAGTCTGTGGGCTGGTGAGGAAAAAATTATTGTCTTCTTTTTGTGTTCTGTAAAAGCAAACAGACCCATTGCATTTAAGTCACTACTTATAAGAAATATAAAACCTCTATGCCTAGATGTAGATCAAGACAGATGTCACAGGGCAATATCCAGATAGTCTACAGTTCAGTGACGTCCACAATATCTAGATAATTTTTTCTTCCCACACACTAAGCAGTTCCCAAGGATGCAAAGGAAAGCCCTCTACTCACTTCTGAGTGCACCCGAAAAAGAAATAAATCTCTGCTGCAAGTGGGACTGAAACTAGTCTCACAAGCCAGATCCACTTCCGCAAAAAAAGGAAGGGTCTGGTGAACTGTGTATAGTAGCCATGTCCCACTGCACCATACGGTGGTCCAATCACGTTACAGTATCTTGTCACATGACACATCACATCACCGTTTGAGTAGCAATAATGGTCTTGAAAATCGTGACAGAGAGCTAGGACATCTTTTCTGCTACTACAGGACCTATAAACACACTTCAACTATACTTCTCGGAGGTGGGTGCACTTTGCAACTGGTATTTCAAGAGTGCATTACTTGAAGTCTGGTTACACCTAGCTAATTGCATTCCGGTGGGATCACCAGACCCTAGTCTCGTGCCCTGCCCATGCACGCCTTCTGGCGAGAAACGGTCTGGTGAACGAAATCGAACTTCTTGGGCTTATTACCCAAAAGTGGTAATGACCAATGAGATAGCGAGATCGGTAATTAGTTCCCTTACAACAGTGAAATTTGTTCATCTCCATTCGAGTATCCGTACCTTCTTTGAGTGGGTTGGCCGCAAAATGTTTTGATCGTTGCTAGGTTACATTGTCGCAAAAGAGTGGGGCTAGCCCAAGAAATTCAACTTGGTTCACCAGACCGTTTCTCCTCGTGAGAGGGTGGGGTCTGGGGACGAGACTAACCAGACCCTTCCCTTTTTTGCGGAAGTGAGTTTGGCTTATGAGACAGGGCTGGAACCTGGAAACTTTCACATTCTAGCGGTTTAACCACCAGGTCAACACCACCAGCAACCCTCCAGATACCGTCCTGTCATGTCATAGGCCAGTATCCAGATAAGTTCACTGATGTCACAGACCAAAAGCCGGATACAGTTCTGTTACGTCACAGGGCAGTATCCAGACACAGTTCTGTTACGTCACAGGGCAATAATATTATTCCAATACAGTACTTTTACATCACAAAACAAATAACCAGGTGCAGTTCTGCTATGTCACAGTTGAGAAAATTCTTTTGAGCCAAGCAATGAAGCATGAATTGTGTGGCCTTGTTCCCAGTCCCCCCTCTTCACTCTCCCCTCTCCCCTAGCTTTCTGCTGTCTAAAAAAAAAGGGCTGCATGTAAGTGTTGAGACATAATTTACCCACCTTTGGATGGCGGTGGACGGAAACAGGTAGACCCCAACACTCGTCTTCAAATTGACTCGAGTAGCAACACCAAGGAGTCAGGTTGCAATACAGGCACCTTTCAGCTCACAAAGGATACAAATCCCCTAGATGTTGCAATCTTGCCTGCAAAAAAAATGGTCCAGACATGATGAACACGTTGAAGTGGATGAGACTCAACATGGATTCCGTACCTTGAAAAGACCAAGATTTTGACTAAAAGTGTTAGTAGTTATGACTGTGCTGTTGAGCAGTGAGACCCAGAAGCTCACAGAGACAATAATACTGACATCAGTGGCAAAAGTATTGGTGTAGAACTTGACAGGTGATGTACAATGTCGTTTACAATTGTTAAAAATTAATCAGAATTCAGACAACTATATCTTCCAGACTACACATGGGAACAACTTACAATTTTTGATTTCAGCTGCATTCACCTTCTTTCTGCTTGATTCTAGCTCAGCAGACCTCAGAATCAATGAGAACTGCTGTTCGGACATCGTTTGTACATACCGTTTCACAAGCCCGTCTGGACATGGTCACGTGTTTTGGGATGTAATGTCATTTCTGTACCAGATACGTAGCCTCGTTCCCAGGCCTTCGATCACAGCTAACGCGGTGGAAGGCGGCCTGGTAAAACTCCTACGTAGAATGACGTCAGGTAGACGTCTGGAGGCGTGGCACTTCCGGTCTATGCAAAAGAACGCTACAATAGCGCGTTCACAACTACTCGACGGTCCATATCGAGCAGCCTTGGTGACGCTCCTTGTGTTCAGAAAGGCGCTCACAGTTGTACCGAAGCGACGCTCACAAGCTCCTGGTGACACAAGTCAACGCAGCGCAGCTAAAACTGTACAAACGATTGAAGCTGATCGAAAACACGGCTTTAATTCCTGGCTTCAGAACTCTGCACACTTCGTGGCTGAGACGGCTTTCTGAACACGAAGAGCTTCACCAAGATTGCTCGATATTGATTGTCCGGTTGTTGTGAGCGAGCTGTTGTAGCGAGCTGTTATAGCGTTCCTTGGCAAAGACCGGAAGTGCCACGCCTCCAGACGTCTACCTGACGTCATTCTACGTAGGAGTTTTACCAGGCCTTCCACCGCGTTAGCTGTGATCGAAGGCCTGGGAACGAGGCTACCAGATACGAAAATGCAACTTGAACAGGCCCATTCCCAAGTCCATGAACTTTCTCTCAAAAAAAGTCCCATGCAAAAATATTGAACGGCTGCTGAGAAAAATGAGCGTGAACATATCGCAAAAAAATGTCAGTTTTGTCGCGGGCCACGTTAATGACGTAATGCGTAATGCATACTAAATTATCTTTGTACGTGCAATATGGGGACTTCCGGTCGCTGGCGGTTCGGCTGGAATGTCGATACGTGATCGGTGTGCTAGCACAATTGTCACGCCCCCAAAAGGTCAAAGGTGAACTTCAACTCGGAGAATGGCACAACACAGTGGTTACGAATTCTGGAGTGGTATCCTGAAGGGAGCCAAGTACGTTGTTGCCCCAATGGTGGACCAATCAGAGCTAGCCTGGCGTATGCTGAGCAGGAAATATGGGGCACAGCTATGCTACACACCTATGTTGCATTCCTCTGTCTTCAAGAGGGATCCTAACTACAGGAGGGAAAACCTGGTGACCTGTTCAGAAGACAGGCCTCTCATTGTCCAGGTGATTCAGACTAGTAGTTTACTGTCTGAGACAGTTGTGCTGTACCTTACCTAGCCACTAAAGTCTGGCCCCAATTCGTTGATTTTCAGTTTCTCATCAGGTGCTTTACCTGCACACAACATGACACAAGAACTCGACAAACATGATGCCAGGAGGATCAGGGCTCGTTATATGCCATTGTAGAAGGGTTCTTTTGAATTTTGAGCAGTAGAAAGATGCGTTTGGTAGCATTACGTTCATCGCTATGCTTATCTGGTTCGTCCATTCGTTGTTAGTATGCGAAAATAAAATAATGGTGATAAATTCAATCGCAGAAAATCCATGTGGGCGGCCAATGAGAAACTAATAATCAACAAATTGGGGCCTCAGTGTAGCTCACAAGCTAGGGGCTTGGCATACTAAGTATATTCTAGTCTGTGCTGTTGAGTTCTGTGTTTGTGAAAGGGGCTGTCACATTTGGGCACTTTACGTATGCACAGTGGTAGTCTAAGATGACTGCTGGGTGTATTAGCCAGATAGGTTGACAATCTTGTATACTTACATGCAACATGAGTATCAGAAAATCGGTAGACCTCTACATGGTACAAAAACATACTACATTAATGTGCTATTTGAGTGGCTAGTTCACAAGATATTATACTGCTGACTCAATACAACCTTATGATTATTGTATCTGATCACTTTATTGTGCAAATGAGGCCAGCCACCTAGATTAAATTCATCCTTTGAACATGTTTAAGGGAGAAACTGATAATGGCCGCTTTCCTTGTCAGGGTAATCTAAAAATTGGAGTAAATGACACTGCAGCCACCCATTTTACCTACAGTTTTGTGGGAATGACCCCCAGACACTCTTGGAGGCTGCTAGATATGCTGAGCCGTACTGTGATGCTGTGGACCTCAATCTTGGATGTCCACAGACCATCGCAAAGAAAGGTACCTGCATTATTGTGACTGTTATAGCTATAGCATTATACTTCTATCCTCTTCAGTCTCCAGTATGTGGAATTATTGTCTTTCTGTGCAGTATGATCCTTTACTCACACAGCACTCACAAACTCACAATACAGTGACTCACAACATTACTGCACTCTCAGTACACACACAGGGCACTCAGAACATCTATGTAACCTAGCTTGTTGTTGAGTATGGGTTCTGGTTTAAACATGAAAATGAACTGTTGGTTGAGATTAATTTTTGTCATCCACAGGTCACTATGGAGCGTTTTTGCAAGATAAATGGGACCTCCTGAGAGAAATAGGTAAGCCAGCTGAAGGAAGTAGAAATGTGAGGAAGAGATGAGGAGGAGGGAAGGAGGGAAGGGGAGCATGGGGGGAGGGGGACAATGAAAAAAACAACAACCTAGCTTGGTGAAGAAAGAGTGTGATGTTTCAGTGAGTACTTGTTTCTCTCTCTCTCTCTCTCTCTCTCTCTCTCTTTCTCTTTTTCTCCCTTCTTTTCTCGCCCTCTTTCTCTCTTGTTATTTTGTTTGCTTTCCTCAGTCAACCTCCTTCATCGTGAGCTATCAGTGCCAATAACCTGTAAGATCAGAGTGTTTGAAGATGTGGAAAAAACAGTGCGCTATGCCAAGATGCTAGAGGAGGCGGGATGTCAGGTAAATAGGAATGGTGGTGGAAGAGGGGGAGTTGAGTACATCAATTTTTACCCACATAGCTTCTTACAGTGCATGGTCGCACAAGGGAGCAGAAGGGGGTGAACACAGGTGTGGCCAGCTGGGAGCACATCAAAGCAGTCAAGTGAGTGTGCTCTTGGAGGGAGCTAGCTAGAGGCAAATGTACTCTCTTGGTTGTGATCAAAGTGACACTTGGCTGTGTGACACTGTTCTGTAGGCAGAATGTGAACATTCCAGTGTTTGCCAATGGCAATATCCAGTTTCAAAGGGATGTAGAAAAGTGTCTCCAGGAAACGGGTGTGGATGGAGTCATGTCTGCAGGTGAGTCAACAGGAGGGAAGAAAGGAAAGAGGGAAGAAGGGAGGAGGGAAGAGTGAGGAAAGAAAGAGTGAGGAAAGAAAGAGGGAGGAAGGGAAGAGGGAGGAAGCACCTATTTGCTCACCAAAGCGGGGAGTGGGAGCTCTTTTAATGTATTCGAAAGAGCACCCACGTGTATGTACTTGTCACACTGCCAGTTTTACTTCTGATAGATACTTTCCACGTTTGACATCACTTATGGAACACTGTTACTCAATAATTCTGGTGTTCAGCTAACAGTAAAGCACTATTACATCATGCTGCTATTTACATTGTAGTCTTGAGAAAGTGAGCTCCAGCTTCTCTATCCAATGCTTGGCTGCAGCATTTTCGTGGCAACCACTTTACATTAACTAGTATTACCATAATGTAATTCTAATCTGATTGGTCAATAATTGTAGTATCACACTACACTTTTGATATAGGCATTTTATATAGTAGTTAGTGTTAGTAAACTTCGACACTATGCTGGGCACTTTTTCACACGTGACCTTATCAGTGTTGGTTGTTTCTCTCTCCTATGCTAGAGGGTAGTCTGTTCAATCCAGCTATCTTCACAGCAGAGCAGCCTCCATGCTGGAGGATGGTAGAGGAGTATCTTGAGATGGTTCACAGCTACCCCTGCCCTCTCTCCTATGTCAGAGGACACCTCTTTAAGCTGTGGTTCCATGTGTATGTGTGTATGCTGTTATGTTACTTGCGTCAGCATATATAGTACTACCCTACCCTACCACATGTATGGCTAGCTTGATCAATGAATAAGTGTCTACTTTATACCTGGCCTCGTTCCAAGACCGTCTGACCATAGCATTTGTCACTTACAGTACTAACCTGATGGACCATTTGTTTGTTGTTGAATGGTCTGTTGTATGCTTCTCTGTTAAGACTGGACGGACCACATCTCCAGATGTCTACCTGACATCATTGCATGCATATGTTTTACCAACCTGTGTTAATACTGCAAGTGACAATTGCTGGGGTTAGAAAGTCTGGGAATGAGGATATTTTGTACCCTGCATAGGTTAAAACAGCCAGAGTACCAGTGTTATCGAACCAAGATAGGCACTGCCAAGAATATAGAGACCCTAGAACAGATTTCAGCAGAACTGAAGTCATTATTATTGGTATGTTCTTAGTGTGTTGTTGTTATGACACTATGCATCCCGTTCTGTTTGTGTACATAGATAGCATGTACATACCTCAATCAACCAGGTGGTTTTCTATGTGCCCTCTATTCTGTCACACATCGACTGACCAAGAATGTACCTTTCTCACATGCACAGGTGAGATTCACCAGGGAAGAACTAGACTGTGTATTCTCACTAGATGATATTCCATTCTGGAGGTGCCAGTCTTATGTTAGACCAAGGTAAGGTTAATTGTTTTTGCTCATAGTTCACTGGGATGTTAATATTTTGTAATGGCCTCACTCCCAGTCTTTCCCACCCAGACTTAGGTCTGCTCAATTTGGAGTAGCCACACAGGAACAGCAGCCTATTTTACCTAGCTTGAAAATTCTTGGCTTGTGGTGCAAAACTGTGTCATTTTGCTTATGTATGTAAGTGACAAAGCTTAGGTGGGAAGAGTAGCCCACTGTACTTGGCCCACTTTTAGTTGTTTGGATACCACAGGTGGCTCCAAATGACACCTAACCTAGAAACTGTTATCGAGCTATCAAAGTCTTTATATTGTACTGCAACATGTATTGTGTACAGCATGCCTACCTAACTGTTCTTCGTAGAACACCTTTTTATTTTGAGCTGTTGCTTCATCTGATGCTTCTGCAGTCCTGTGGACAAAGTGGATCAGAGCTGTAAGAGGACCCGCCCTCTCTCTGAGAGCTATGACTCTACACAGAATATCAGAAAGAAGAAAGCTGTAGCACAAAAAGGTCAGCTTTGCCAGAGTTGTTATTGCAGAGCTCAGGAAGAGCATCTATACTTCACTACTGAAACATTACTATCATTCTTTATCATTTTAGCCAGATAACTATGGTAATAAGAGTTTGTTCTGAGTTTTCAGAACGAAAATAGACTCTCCCAATCTTCTTCAGTGGCCAAAAAGTGGAACAGGTTGCTTATTTCGCAATGGGCTAGTTACACTGTATTGGTAATTTTCCTTTCCATGCAGAACAGCGATGGATCACTTGCAGTGTGTGTAAAGTGAATCCTAAGGTATATTCAGCTATGTACCTCTTCTGTGTATTTGGATAGGCAACAACAGTGCTGTTAACAACTAGCAATTAATGGTTCTTTCACGTTATAGTTCTGTTGTATGCATACTTTTCCCAGGGACTACGTTGTAACCATAGCCTGTGCAAGATTTGTTGCAGAGTGAAGTGTAGAACTGAACTAGTAGAATGCACCGGTAAGGAGTGCATGATCTAATATCAGTTTGTCAACAGTCAATGAGCTGCTGTACAATTAGCAGCATTTGTGGTAGCCTCAGTCATGGGTCTGAGAGAGAGGCTAAGAAAGTGGGTCTGGGAGAAGGGCTAAGGAGTGGGTCTGGGAGAGAGGCTACGTAGGAGAGTATAGGTCTGGGAGAGAGGCCAAGAGAGTCACTCTCTTAGCCTCTCTCCCAGACCCACTCCTTAGCCTCTCTCCCAGACCCACTCTCTTAGCCCCCTCCCAGACCCACTCCTTAGCCTCTCTCCCAGACCCACTCTCCTAGCCTCTCTCCCAGACCCACTCTCTTAGCCTCTCTCCCAGACTCACTCCTTAGCCTCTCTCCCAGACCCACTCTCTTAGCCTCTCACCCAGACCCACTCTCTTAGCCTCTCTCCCAAACCCACTCCTTAGCCTCTCTCCCAGACCCACTCTCTTAGCCTCTCCCAGTCCCACTCTACTAGCCTCTCTCCCAAACCCACTCCCAGACCTATACTCTCTTAGCCTCTCTAAATATTCAATAATGTGCTATTCTGTACCGTCTGGTAAGTCAAAGAGCTTTCAGTTTAGCAAAGTTGACTGTACCAAACTACCAAGACCACCAGTGTCCCTTTGTCCATTCTTCAGGTCACAGGTTTTATCGTGATGTTAGCCAAAAGCTTGTAGAGACAAAGAAAAGTGGAAGTGATGAACCATGCACTGTTGAAGCTGCTGGTACTGCAGAACAGTGTAGTTCCTCAAACACCAGCCAGATGCTAACTGGGAGAGTCTGATGACAGAACGTCTTACTTTCTGTGCTCCAGTTTTGTTTCTTGTTCCATTCAACATGCTGTGATTGTTATT
Source organism: Agelas oroides (assembly GCA_949130485.1). Taxonomy (NCBI): domain Eukaryota; kingdom Metazoa; phylum Porifera; class Demospongiae; order Agelasida; family Agelasidae; genus Agelas; species Agelas oroides. Next base: position 5,986,736 of record OX422195.1, read on the forward strand.
TGTGACAGACAACTAATCTGATGAGAAACTTTACAGTCATACTTTACTGGTAGTTTATGTGCTGTTGACTGCCAGCTGTTCACATAAAATTATGCTAAATCCAGTCACTTGCATGCTTGAGGTTTGTCAACTGTTGGCTACTGGAATGACAGATATTTTGAGGTTACAAAAACAGCATGTGTACATTTTGTACGTACCCAAGAGGGCCTGAAATAATAAAACCAGTGAGGTAGCTAGTATAGTGCCGTGGTTCATGGGGAAATGTCCCAGAATGTGTAATCCCAAAATGTCTAATGCCATAATGTCTAACAGAGTGTTAATTAGAAATGTACTAGGAGATAGAATGACATCAACACAAGCTGGAGTCAATCATCTTAAAGTGCACTAATGTATTTCTGCTTGGCTTCTCAGCTCAGGGGGAAAGCGGGTAGTCTGTTTCTTTGGGAATGATACAGAGGGGACTCTATATACTAAGTCTGTAGATACTAGGAAATATAGGGGTGACTCCCTCAAGATGATTGTGACCATTGGTCTGCTTTAGGACTTCACTTCCCTCAGTGAGGCTCTAGCTGGGCAAATCATCTTTGCACACCTCCAATACTTTGCCATCTTGTGGTTATGCACCCCTGCCAGATGATAGCTTCTCCTCATTTGTGATGATAATACTGATGTATAACATAGCCTTGTTATCAGGCCCCTGCAGTGTTTGTCACATGCATTATGAAATTCAGACTGCAAGCGACAAACACTGAGTTTACATTATACTGCATCTCTTACCACACTGTTCAGCACCTATCAAGAGTTGTCTGGTTAGACATCCTAAGTAGATTCTCCTGGTACAGTGCTAATTATCACTCTGTTAGATATTTTGGCATTATACATTTTGGGATTAGACATTCTGCCGATTCTGGGAATGATTCGTTCATGGTGGGAGTTCAAAATACCAGTGTCTGAATGTTGGTGCTTGTTATACTACATAGTTTTGAAGTGCTTTATATCAAGTGTGCAAAAGGCCTTGGAAAGAGCCATATACCAAGCACTGAACCCCATCTGGAAGATTGTATGTCATGGTTATAGTTTGGTTCCCAGAAGGATCTAGAAACAAAACTACAGTCAATCATACGGAAGTGAAGGAATATGAAGAGGTCTATAATGTAATGGCAAACCAAAGCTATCTAGAGGGGATCACCAAGAGTGATGTATTGTGCAGAAGTCCAAGAAGTTCGTGATTCGTATGCTGTGACCAAAAACAGGTTCGCTCACTAGGCAGCAAGTGAAGGCAGCACTTGATTGCATACTCAAATAACCTCCAGCAATATAGCAAGATATATTGTTCTGAGGCGTAGTCGAGTACAATTTACTACATTGCAATTCCCAAATACCACGGCAAACCATGCTATCACATTAATACTTGAGCTTTATAATTCCCAGTCAACTGCCATCAAAACAGTGTCATGATGGAGGGCCTGGAAATGATACACTGCTATGACTACACGGCAAGTTTCCATGACAAGACACACTGAAGTTATTAGTCTCGTATTCAGGCCCTTCTTTTCCCAGCATTTTTGGTTTGCAGTATACCTACTAACCTACCGGTATGTAGTACTGCAAGCAGCTAGTGCTGGTTTGAAAAGATTGGGTACAAGTGTAAACACGCAAACACAAGTCAAACTGCAACACAATGCCTGCCAAGGTAAGGCTTCTTTTTTTTTTTTTTGCTCATAGTTCACTGGGGCTATAGCAATTGTAATGGCCTCATTTCCAGTCTTTTCCACCCAGACTTTACGTCTGAAGCTAGTGGATAATGTGAAATAGCACAATCTGGTGTGAAGAGCATCTAGTTACATTTCTGTCATAAAACTTAAATGCAACACAGCTAGATCCTTGGGTTCCCGGTCCTTGGGTTCTCGGGTCCAGTGTTTATAGTGTCCCACCAGAAAGAAGCTATTTAGGGCAGGAAACACGTGAAGTTACTGGCAGAGGCGTTGTGGTGCATCCAGACTGTGTTCTTATCACGCAAACAAGTCGCTACAGATGAAACTAGCAGACAGACTGTAGATGATCAGAGTTCCTTGCACTTGCACAGGGAAAGCCTTAGTGAACTGCAAGCAGCTGAAGCAATGAATGCTGAGGTGTTATCATGATGTTAGGCAAAAACTTGTAGAGACAAAGAAAAGAAGTGGAAGTGCACAGTCAACCCTGCTGGTATACTGTAGAACAGTGCAGTTCCCCAGATATCGTGGTGGAAGCTCTCAACCTCAGTGCTTGCACAGTAGATACTTCTCTTCAAGCTGTGGAATCAAATTTCATTAAGTCCTTTCAGGCTGGGAAAAACCATGCATGTGCACTTTTGTGACTTTTCATTCATTCATTACTATATATATTTTATCTTTCCACTTGGGGTGTAATTTTTAAAATTATTTGGAACATTTTATATTATTTTGAGCCTAACCGCACCCCAAGTGGAAAGAAAATGGTGACTTGAATGCAGGTGGCTTGAATGCGGGTGGACAAATCAGCTTGTCCTTCCATAAATTGCATGTAAGTGAAGTGAAGCTTACTTGCTATTGCATGAGCACTGTATGTCTATGACACTAATTTGTGGTAATTAAAGCCATGTAGAGGTGAGATGATACAAAGGCAGGCAACTTGCTCGGCAGAAGATGGCCATGCTACTATTGTGCATCTGTATCTGAGTTGTGTAAGAGCTAAGACATCGGTTGGTGTTGTAAAGAAGTGGCATTGTAATGTGACAGAAATCTGGACTATACTAACCTGATGAGGAACTTCACATGCAATGCATCTTTCTTCTTATGCGTTCTTGAGAATGTTGACTTCCACACGTGAGTTACATGTGTACAAGCATGCTTTAGTTTTGGCTACTGAAGTCACAGCTATTTTTAAGATTAATAAAACAACATGTTTATATTTTGTGCGCCAGACAGCCTGAAATATATAGTAGTAGAACCAGTGAGATAGCTAGTGCCATGGTCCATGGTGCAAGTCTGGTGTCTGGATGATAGTATTGAATATTACTAATGTAGTCTTGAAGTGCTTATATAAAGCGTGCAAAAGGCCTTGCAATAGACTAGTACCACTGAGCTCCCGAGATTTGCGTGTACTGTCACTATTCTAATACAACGGTAAGAAATCAAATAATTTCAAATCGGGCTTCCGCTAGATTAGATTCACAAAACTTTCAGGAACCCAATTTCTTTCGCTGGATTAGATCTACTGCTGTAATGGAAGCACATTTCCAAGAAAAGCACTAGCCACGCACGAGGCCTCTTTGCCCCAGGGAGTGTTGTTTGCAGTACTAAATTACCATAGGCTTTCCCAGAAGTGTATATAGGCTCCGGGAACTTTGATTGTCTGAGCATTGCTCTGTCTGCCAGTTTGGTTCCTAGATGGTCCGAGAACAAAACTGCAGTCTATTGCCTTTATAGCTATGGAGGTGAATTCTGAGATCTTTAATGTGTGTCACAGACTGTGCTTATGTCTTGCAGATTTCCACATCTGGCATTAAAATCTACACAAACACATACTGTACCAAGCTTCTGTAGAGAGTAATTTGAGCCCCAAGGCAGTCTAGAAATTGTTCTGCACAATCCCCCCTGCTATATAAGGTTGTTCTTGCCTATAGTTTTACATTAGATGTGACGTAATGACAGGGCATGTATCCCACTGATGACTTCTGAGAAAATGTAAGTTGGATTCACTGTCGATTCATTGATGATTTACAAGGATATTCTTTTGAGGTAAATTTTTCTACATGTAAGATTGTTCTTGTCTATTTATACATAGGGAAACTTTCACATTTAATAGCAGAAAAGCTAAAGTACCCCTCTGGTGACTCTCGAAGAAATGTAATTAAGATTCATAGTCAATAATCTTAAAGGGATATCCTTTACAGACAAAGGATATTTCTTTTCCTGTACAAGGTTATATATTCAGCATACTTTTGAGCATTTTATGTACAATGAAAGTATGTATTCTATCCATGAGTAACCCTTATAGTTTAAACTACGAGAACACAGCACCCACCACCTTTCCCCTCACATTTGATATAATAAACCACCTAAAATCACCAACTCTTATTGTGCAACACATCTTTCTAGTTCTTGGTAAGCTAATCCTCCCTAGATAACTTTGGTTTGCCATCAGGGATCCCTCCTCGCAAAGTACTGGACATGGAACAGAACTCACACGGCAAACAGTTCATTGATCTTCTGAAGTCATTGGAGCTTTGTACCCTAAATGGCAGGGGTAAGGACAACTACACATACATCTCAAGATTGGGCTGCTCAGTGGTTGATTACTGTGTTGTAGAACTTGAAGAATTTAACAAGCGTTGACTACTCAAAATTCAAACAGCTTAGGAACAAAGTTGTATCTGAACTGCGACTAGCGAAGCAGAGGTTTTTCTCCAACCTTCACCCTCAAAATCCAAAACAGTTCTGGAAAATTATAAGATCACTCAGTCCAAGAGAAAGTTCCTTTCCACCTCTGAAGAGCGAAAATACCATTGCTAGTTCTGGTTTGGACAAGGCCAATCTTCTGAACATCACCTTCACAAACCACTACAATCGTTCAGTTCCAGAACTGTCCATCTCTGATCTTCCTGAAGTTGTCCCCACTGACTGTCCAGATGACTTCTTATGTTCTGAAGACGAAGTCTATGAGCTACTGCGCACTCTTGATACCACCAAAAGCAGTGGTGATGACGACATCTCTGCACGTATGCTCAAAGAGACCGCCTTGAGCATTACTCCTGTTGTCACTCAACTTTTCAATTATATCTCACTTAAACTTGGTGAAATTCCAGAAGAATGGAAGATTGCCCGTGTCTCACCCATTCCAAAATCACACAACAAGTCCGATCCAGGAAGCTACCACCCAAACTCACTGCTCTCTGTGTTGAGCAAACTTCTGGAAAAGCATATGAGAAACCTACTGATTGACCACTTTGCAGTATTCCATCCTCTCTCCCAACAGTGGGGCTTTACCCATGGTAAATCCACCACTGGAGCTTTACTCGCCACTACTGATAACTGGCACAGACTACTCGACACAGGACTTGACATCTGCGCTGTATTCTTCGACTTTAGTAAAGCGTTCGACAGTCCCCCACCGACCCCCATTACAGAAGCTCAAGGACCTTAATGTCCATTCTCACATCTTGAAATGGTTAACTCACTACTTAAGCTTTAGGCATCAGTACATTTGCGTAAACAGCTCCTCATCTGACATCTTGCCTGTTTACTCTGGAGTTCCTCAAGGCTCTGTTCTTGGGCCATTGTTATTCATTGTTTTTGTCAATGACATCACCATGATCCCCTTGTCTGATGGAACTATGTCTCTTTATGCAGATGACATCTTGCTTTACCACCCAATTTACACATCTGCCGACTATCATGATCTGCAAGGTGATGTCAACAATCTCTGTTCTTGGACTGATGGCAATAACCTGAAATTTAATGCTACCAAGTGCAAGTACATGATCATGAATCTAGAAAGAAACAGCCCATCATACCTAACTCTCCCCCCTCGTATCAACAACTGCTGTCTAGAGAGAGTCAATTCCTATAAATATCTTGGTGTATGGATAACATCCACTCTGAACTGGTCTACCCACATTTCTGAAATCTGTACAAGGGCTAGGCGACAGGCCGGCATCATCTATCGCAAGTTTTACGGCCATACAAGCAGCTCGACCCTGTTGCAACTCTATCTAACATTTGTTCGACCACACCTTGAATATGCAGCTCCAGTTTGGGACCCCCACCAACAAGGCCTCTCCGACTCACTGGAGAGAGTACAGAAATTTGCGCTCAGGATGTGTATGAGGGATTGGAATGCTGACTATGCCACACTATTGCAGTCTAGTAATCTGCCCACTCTAGCAAGCAGAAGGCGTTACCTAAAGCTGTGCTTCCTCTACCAAGTCATTCAAGGGCAGTTTGACTTCCCTGGAGTACCTGTTGTCTGGAGAAACCTGCCTCTAAATTTGAGAAACAACAGCACCTTTCTACTTCTGAGACCTGTTACCTGTTCTAATTCACATCAGTTCTCCTTTTTTCCCCACACTATTGACTTATGGAACTCCCTTCCCCCTCCAGTACATGGTTGTGACTCTTTGTACTCCTTTAAACGTTCTTTATTGCAACTTAATTATGTATAATGTAAGTATTTATCACCCTCTATTACCTAGGGTACAATTATCAGTTAGCACATTGCTATTATTGTATCCTTGCATCCCGCAGAACTGTTATAAAAAAAACAAAAACAAGTTCTCCCACTTCTCAGTGGCTTCTATGCAGGAAGTGATAAATGAATTGGACTATCAGGACAATAGACAAATTCCTGACCACTCCTTACTATCATGGCAAACACACCTTGATCAAGCAGAAGAATCTCAACCCCACTCCCCCAACTTGGAGGGTCAACAGCCTCCCCTCCCCACAGTGGCTCACTATAACCTTCAAAAGGTCCCTCTAAACTTCATGGAGGATAGATATGAAGAGGTGAATCAACTGATCAATGTGCTAAACACTAACCCGGTTTCTCAAGACCTCATAGATGATATTTATTTCCAGTTCTGCGACATTATTAAGAATGAAATGGAAGACAAACTACCCACAAGCAAACCAAGAAAACACAAACAACCATTTCATAAACCCTGGTGGAACCAGGAGCTAGAAGAAGCTAGAAATTGCTAGTTGCTGAAGCTGAACAAGAATGGCTCGCCTTACCAGGCCACTTCTACGAACAGAATATCAACAACTAAGACGGAAGTTTGACTCCTTTGTTAGAAAGACTAAGAGAAAATGGTTAAACAGGACTTGGGAGTTTCTGGATTCATCACTACTGGGAGGTCCACAAACATTTTGGAACCAGCTAAGGAAGCACACTGGACTGGGGAAGAAGAGGTCTCCCAAAATCCCAATGGAGTTCATTGATGGGCAGAGGATTCTCACTAACAAGGAAGATGTGGTACACCGATTTTGCAACCCTCTTAAACACTAGTGAGAATCTTATCCCCTCTAGTCATACAAACAAAGCTAGTAAACTGAGTTTTACCACATCCAAATGACACTTCCCCTCCTGATATGACTGAAGAGGCCTTGCCAGATACAGTAGACCAGGACTTAGTGAAATGGGCACTCCTACATCAGAAGAATGGCAAAGCAGTGGGTCCTGATGGATTGCCTGTGGAGGTGATCAAAAATCAAGTGTGCTGCACCTTTTTTCAAAGTCTCTTCTCTGCCTGTCTAAAGAATCTCTATATTCCCACAGTTTGGCGTCATGGAATTATTACCCCAATACCAAATAAACAAATCACGTGACCCTAGAATCTCACTTAACTACAGAGGAATAACACTTCTGTCACTACCATACAAGGCCTTTTGTTCAATTCTGAACCAATACACTCCTAGAGTGGGCTGAATATGCAGGGATCCTGTGCAAGGAACAGAATGGCTTTAGAGCTGGAAGGAGCTGTTTAGAACACATCTTCAGTCTTTCTAATATCATTGAATGCAGAAAGAAAATGCAGAAACCAATATTTGCTTGCTTTGTAGACTTTAGTAAAGCTCATAATAATGTCAATCATGGTCTACTATGGTAGAAATTGAAAGTCCCTGATAAAATGTTGCAGATGTTGAAGTGCATATACAGAGAAAATATCAACTGTGTGAGAGTGAATGAGAGTTTCACTAAACCCTTCAGGTTCTCAACAGGTCTACGGCAAGGGTGTGTTATCACCAATTCTGTTCACTTTGGTCGTAAATGACCTCCCAGCTTCTATTGCAGCCACTAATGAAGGGGTTCAGTTTGGAGACAGCACAATATCCAGTCTGCTATATGCCGATGACCTTGTCATGATAGCAGATAGTGAACAGACCTTGCAGACATTACTTGGGAAAAGCCCATGAATGGTGTTCCTTATGGAGCATCAAAGTTAACAGCAACAAGTCGGCTATAGTCCATTTCCGCCGCACCCCCTAGCTTCAGCAAGTTTTACACTAGGAGAACTGGTTATTCCAATCTCCAGTCACTATATATATTTAGGCATACCTCTGGATGATCACCTGACTTTCCAGATGGCTGTGCACACACGAATTGAAAAAGCCCTCTGCTCCTTTTATGCCCTAGTAGGTCACCTAATGAAAATAGGTGGTTCATCCTATAATGTCTACAAAAGGCTCTTCGACTCAATGGTGGCACCCATACTATAGATTATGGAGCACCTGTGTGGTCCAGATTCTGTTCTTTATGAGGTAAGAAAGTGCAAAACCAAGTTTACAGGTTCTTTCAGGGAGTCAGTAGCAAACATCTGCTGGCAGCTGCATCTGGGGATATGTGTTGGATGCCAACTTCATGCAGACATAAACTGGCCACAGTTGCATTCTGGCGTCATCTCGTACAAATTGATAACAACAGAATGCAAGAGGCTTGCAGAAGAACAAATCCAAGACAACTGGGCAAGTCAAGTCGAGCAGACTTTAGCTGGGTGTGGCCTGCAATACTGGTGGCACTGGTGTCACAGTGATGGGCTCTCACACAGTGAACTCCAGCATGTAGTCACCTGCTGTCTCTTTCGCCTGGAAAAGGAGAGATGGCAAACTGAGGTTTCATCCAAACCAAAGTTGAGGTTTTACGTAAACTTTAAAACAGAATATGGGAATACAGAAGAATATGTACAGAAAGTTAGAGTAAAATCTCACAGATCTCTGCTGGCATGACTGAGAGGAGGAACAGCACCACTACAAATTGAAACTGGTAGGTACATCGGCCTCCCAGTAGAAGAGAGGATATGCAGGTCATGCAACACATGGAAGGTCGAGGATGAACAGCGTTTTTGTGTGGGGTGTCCAGCTCTGGAAGAGGCTAGAGCACCCCTTCTGCATCTCTTGAACCTCCATCATGTGGACGCTGGAGCACTCTCTGACAAGGACAAGTTCATCACAATCATGCAGAGCCCAGACAACAGAACAGCTAAACTTCTTTATAATATCAGAGAGTCGGTAGACTCTCTATGTAGGGATGGCGCCGACGCACAATATATCGGCAATACTTCAGCAAAAGCCGTATAACTTCACCACCGCCGCCGCCGTTGCCAGAAATGCAACGACATGGACTTCGCACTCTTTGGAAACGTCCGTTACATTTCCGTTACACGTACTTCATGTTTTACTACAGGAGCCTTATGGCGGTTCAAACTCGAACTTAAGTAACGAGCTTACCTTGTCCGTAAATGTGTTGTTAACGATATATTGACCTTCTGCTTCTCTCTACTAGCCACAGATATCTACAGTACTGGCTCCTGAAGGTCACAGAATTTGCCATTCGTGATAGTATTTCTACCGTATTTTCACACATTGAAGTGTGAAAAAATAGGCATTTCAAATTTTCTGAAATAAAAATATACACTTTTGCAGTTCATTTCTGATTGGTTAACGATATAATTCACTTATTTTTGATGTCCTCTGCCCGACTGGCCGTAAAGTTTTTGTAGATTTTGCTCACAGAATTTGCCAAATCGGTACAAAATAGGTACAAAAATGTATGCTAGCATATACAATTATGAGTCAATGAAGAAGCGAGAGTATGCCCAACGAGTCCATGAAGTTGAGCACGGAGTCTTTACACCCCTCGTTCTTTCAACAACTGGTGGAATGGGCCGCGAAGCTGCAACTTTCTATAAGAGACTGGCAGATGGAATTTCCAGGAAGGAGCAAAAACAATACTCGGTTGTCATGGGATGGATCCGCTGTCGTCTATCATTTGCAATCCTCCGCTCCGCCATCCTGTGTATTCGTGGAAGCAGATCTTCTCACCACCGTCCAAAGCATGAACTGAACATCACTCTAGCCACATCAGAGGGTCGTGTTCCCTCTGCTGTGTAGTGGACATTCCTGTTTTTATAATTTAATTTTTATACCTTCGTCTCTCTTTTTCTTTCTCTCCACTCTAAAGTCACATCCAACCCTTCACCCCATGGAAGGGGGCTTATATCACATTTTTATTGCCAGTACATCTGTATATTCTGTATTATTGACTTTAACCCCTACTGTTTTTATCGTACGTCTCACATAAATTACGGATAATTGCAAATACGGTACAACGTAAACTTCCGCGTTTTACTTACACAGCCAAAAATATTCTGACATGATACGGTTCCGTTGCCTTTCGTAAACGATACGGATAAGTTTACGGAAGTGGATCAGTTCTGCAGCGGAATCAGAACAGTATCAGATCCTTACGCATGGAACCGTATCGCATCAGTATATAATGCCGAGCGTTGCAGCAGTACAATCTGTATCAGAACTGCAGTACGTTTATGTATCTTATGTGTAAAACTTCATGCCTGTATCAGACGTGTTATAAAAGTAACGATACAGATAATATGAATCAACAGATCAGATACAAAATGAAAGATACGCAGTTTGTTATTACCATGGCATCCAAGTCTCCGACAGTCATGGCGTCCAAGTCTCCGGCATCAGAAAGAAGCTTGGCTTTGCAAACCATTTTGGCAGAAATAGACGGTACAGTTAGATATTTAATGTCATATACATTGCCAAAAAATCAATACAAAGTCTATTTTATATACAATGCAGAATTAAAGAGTGATGTGACCAGGATTCTTACGCGGTTAACATCGTAAGTGCAGCAAATAGACTAAGTATATTGAATGCAATACGATAATAGTTACAAAATTCTAATAGCATGGAATCGAAACTGAGGATATTTGAAGAGGAATCGTCCAAGGACGCTGAAAGTGGGTGAGTGAGACCACTGAAGTATACATACATAAACTCTTAACACTTAGATTTGCAGGGTTGGTTTCCTCCACAGGGATACAGTTGAAAGTGCATCGAGTGAGGTATGTAATGGATAATATGCTTATTGTGTACATAAAAGTTTTACAATGACTTTTTCCTTGCCACACCCATGCAGTCTCCACTCAAAATTTCTACACCAACACCAGAAATAAGTTTAATGTACATAACGTTTAACCTAGCTTTGACATGGATATTTTTTTACAGCATGAACAACAGGAAGACACAGAATCTGACTCCTCTTGGACTGACGAATATGATAATGACCCAAACTATCAGGGGCCTACGTATCACAGCCAGCCTTTCTTCTGCAAGCGAGGGGTATCTTACACCCCTCCTGGCTATGTGCGGAGGAGGGTGAAGAGAAGGAAAATAAGCAAAGACACACCACCTCAAACTATAGACTTAGATGATGTTCTTTTTGGATTTTAAATATTGTTACTCTTGTATATTTTATGTATCATGTACCATATACAACTTTAAACCAGTGATAACATAACGCATTGTAGTGCCATACATATTATGTGATAACCTTCATTTATGTATTTACCTCCAAGCCTTTACATTATAACAAAGTGAGATAAACAGATACTCTCTTAGTATACGGAGAATTGCACTTACCCAGGGAATGTATCACAGCTGGGTAAGAAGAGAAGGGTATATGAGCACCGCAAAATCTCCTATTAACAAGCTTTCCACGCCTACTTGCCCCACCCCAGCAGCTTGGACATAAATCAAAATTCATCATTTATTTTTTGATTGGTTACACAACCACAAACACAACACATAAACTTACAATATTCCAATCAATCAACAGTTTCCAGGTTATGCACCTTCAGTAACATATGCCACAAACACTGCATGACACTGCCAGTAATTCCATTATCATTGAATTATTAATATCACTCATGCAGAAGAACTATTGCTACTGATAGAGCAAGGGGAATAGAAAAAAATGGGAGGAGAGTGAGGAGGGAACAATATTATGATAGGAAGTTGGTGAAGGGGGATAGAAGCATAGTGGAGAATGGTAGAGGATGAAACAGTATGAAGGGAGGGAGTTTGGATGTTGGGCGGGGGAGTGCCAACATTGCTACACACATCATAGTGGTTGAGTTGATAGTGGTATAGTTGTGTAACTTGTACCTTCTCCTATTGCGTGTGGATGGTTGAGGGAGGGGAGGGGTGATGCCCATTTGTACTGCATTGTGCTACTTGTGGTGGTGGGGCTTAATAGTTCGGGGAACCATATAAGGATTCATCATGCTGCGAGCTAGTGCTACAGGGAGAGGTTAGACTGGTAGTGGATTGGATCAATTGGATCAACACCATTCAGAGTATAGCTGTAATAAATCAAGTAGTCATTAACAGGTTTCTAAATCTCAGACATGCTCGGGTCGCCACAGCCTCGGGCCTTAGGGTTTCTAAATAGCGTAGATCCCTTGGCCCCAGCGTGTAATTGCTATATAGAAGAAAACTAACAGTCAATTCAGGCTGGTCCTCTTGGTAATGCTGTGTATGCCCTGCACAAGCACTTTAGAATCTTTCAATCGTAGCCCAACCTCCCTACTGTTTAGCCCCACGCCCACCTCAATCCCAGCCCATGCATTTGCAATTCTGCATTTGCGCAGCCTCATGGGAATGAATTGACGGACCTGAGTAATTTCCATAAACCTCAGCAAATCCCGCCAAAACTTGCTCAAAATACCAGCACAATCTACACACATCCTGCAGAATTTGAAGATACATTAGTGATGTCAACAACAGACACAACTTAATAACTCCACCCCCCCCCCCCATTCCGCTCCGCTTCTTGGATGTAATCCTTGGCCTTGTGTGTTGTGATGAGCTATTAACGCGCAAGATCACAAATGAGTATAGGTAGCTACTCGAAAATTAACTATCAATGAACGATTAATAATGCCTTACAACGAGATTGTTGCTGTCTCTGCACTCCAACTCCTAAACGTGGTTGGTTTGTCTGACTCTGCATGGGGCGTACGTTTGTCGACGTCCCGGGCAATGGAGTAGCATTCATTCTGAGGTTCGGAGATGACATTGTCTTTGCAGCTGTGTTTTTTGATGTTCGCAGATGATATTGTCTTTGCAGCTGTTTTTGTATTTGCCGCCGCCAAATTATTTACGCCGGGCGCCCCTTTGGGTTAGCCGGCTATATTGAAAGTAAAATTGTTAAAAATGTACGGACAAACCATATGGATTCACGCAAAATTTTGTTAAAATATTTGCAATTTCACCTTGTTGTTTGCATGACAACAACATTTGAATCAGTGACACGCCAACAACATTTGAAACAGTGGTGCCGTTTTTTCGGTTAGCCATGGACGTCGCAAAGGGTTAGTTGCACTGCGGAATTAAACGCATTTATAAAATTTGCATGATTAATTCACCATTGCGTTCGTCCGTTATTTCAGATGGTTTGTGGTGGTGCTCCATATGTGAAATGGCCTTTCCATATAAATCAAGGCTGGAAAGGCACTTGAGGACAAGCAAGAAGCACACTGCAATTGCTGGAATAACTTCTCAGGTTGAACTCCCACCCGTCAGTTCCCACTTGATGGAAAATGTTGATGTGGATTTACAGGTACAGTTGTTGCAATAAAAATTTATGTAAATTTGCAAAAGTAACCGCATGCAATTAAATTAATATACAGAACATCCATGGTGAAGACAATGGAGGAATTGAGGATACTGAAAGCATTCATGATGATGATGGTGGTGATGATGTACATTGTAGCGATTACGATGATGATGAAGAAGAGGTTGAAAGTTCATCTGATGAAGAATGTGGTATATCACTAATACAGATACATAAATTTTCAACTCCATACGCTACGGAAATAACGCCGTGACCGCCGCGCTATTCAAATTTCTGGCAATAAAAACTTAGTTAAGCGCCCACTCTTCCTCTTTGAGTGTCTTTATGATCTGCAAGACCATATAGTTGCACAAAAGCCTCGCGGAAGACAGCTGAAAGTGTGCGGTAGCGAAAGTGCCATTTTACTCTTTCTTTCTTTCTTTCTTTCTTTCTTTCTTCCTTCCGACCACTTGTCAAACAACGATAACTCGAAACGGCTCAAGTACTCACCTTGATTTTAGCACGAAACTGATGCTCATCACAGCACGCAGCTTCCCAACCACTCAGCGTCTTCATAGCTTCAAATTTACCCTGCCCAACTGCTGGCCGTTGCGTAGGACGCCATTTTCTAATCTTGTACACAGCAAAATCGTACGTTTTGAATCAGAACTGGAACCAATCTGATCCAGATCTGTACCCAGAAACGCAACATAACTTTTTGGCAATGGGTCTGATACCGAACTGTAAATCGGATCTGTATCAGTTCTGCAGCTCTGTATCAGTTCAGCAAAAACAGCCCTAAGACATGCTGTTCGTACAGGTCTGCTACAGATATGTGCGTACTGATCTGATACTGTCCCGATGCTACTGCGGTACTGGTTCAGTTCCGAAAATACGCCCTTAACAGAACTTTTTGGCAACGGAACTGTATCGGGTCAGAAAATTTTTGGCTGTGTACGCATGCGTACATACAGTCTCGTTCCCAGACCGAAACCACGGTCATTGCTCTGGGAACGAGACTAGTGCTCACACGAAATCGTGCGCGCGTTGACTGTATGCATGGCTGGCACGGTCTATTCTAGCCTCGTTCCCAGGCTCTTGTGCGTGGGCGGAGAAAAAAGAGCCTGGTACACACTGTTTGCGCATGCTCAGTTCCCCCAGGATTTCTGGGAATTTGGAAATTTCCGTAAAATCTGCTCCGTTACACTAACCTCCGCGAGGCACGCCGACTTCTCCCGTATAAAAGATGCCTGCCACTGACCACGCTCTGTGTAGACGATGACGAGGGAGCGACGAAGGTACTCAGCTCTTCGCTTGCAGGAATTGTCCACGCGTTTGTCCATTCCAGCTAAACGCTGCGGCACGTGACTGACGCATCTTTCCCTTTGAAGTTTACCGATCGCCTCGAACGAAGTAATGCAGACCGTTACTGTCAAAGCGATATCGTTTTTGACTTCAAAACCGCCCGTATGTATCCCACAGGGTGTATAACCAGGCAGTGCAGCCTTTCAGAAGGTAAACAGAAATTGACCGTAATTTTAGTGTAGCGGAGTAGTATGCAGGTTACCAAGGGAATTTGGCGCATGCGTGAACAGTGTGTACCAGGCTCTCTTTCCTCCGCCCACGCACAAGAGCCTGGGAACGAGGCTAGGTCTATTCCCGTGGTTGTGGCGATTTTCGAATTTGGACGCGGTTTTTACGGAAATACGTATACTTCCGTGTCATCAGGCTTGACTTTAACCCCTGGGCCACTACAGATCTTTTTTGTAACTGTAAGCGAAGGGAAGCTGGGAACGAGGCTGACTTACGTACAGCAACCAGTTGCAAATAAGTAGAGGTATATGAGAAAAGTCCTGTGTGGCGAGGATGGCTGATGATTGTTATTGATTACTCTAGGCCTAGCCAATGAAACATTTATTTTGATGATGGTAACTGTGTGGCTAGGATGGCTCATGATTGTGAATTGCTTGATTACTCTAGCCATGCATAGTTACTGAAAAATAAAAGTTTCAGTGGCTGGAGTAATCAAGAAATTTACAGTCAAGTATAAGTATAATAGGATGTAAAATCTTTTAAGACTTTGAGTGTATCTATATCTAGAATGTTTACAAAAAGGTTCATGCTTGACGTTCATGCTTGGACGTTCATGCTTGGACGTTCTGACTGAAGATCAATGGGTTCACACAGAGCTGCATTTCCAGGCATGTTTGCAGAAGATCTAACTCCCTGCATGATAGACATAACAGAGGCTTTTAGCATGGCAAAGCTCAAGTGGCAACATATCCACCCCATCATTTTGCTGTATGGCTGTCTCTCTTCTCACTCAACATTGCAGCAAGTCTCTTACAGAAGATGTGGCAGCTCTTCCCATACCCCAGTTGATAGGGCTGGTGGTGTAAAAAGTGAATGTTACTTTTTTGTTTCTGAACAACTGTAGCATGCTCCCTGCTGGATCTCTAACACAGTCAGTAGTACTGTCCTTCAGTGCATGTTTATTAATCACTCCTCCCTGTCTCAATCAACAGTTTTCCACTCATGACAACAATATAGTCTTGGCAACTGCAAATTCATTAGAGAACACTACTGCAAGACTTACTATAAGTTGCAAAATTTCATCGATCATTATTATGCTAGTAAATTCTGCAGTGTTGCTTATACTCAGAGCACTGCAGAAGGGGCACAGTACTCCATCACTGCCATCAAACATAAATGATATTACTTTTAGTAGCAAGCTACTAAGGGCTGCATTCATTTTAAACATCGGGTACAATGGCCTGTATTTAATGTTGGGAAATATCACTTGTGAGCATTGGTGAGCTGACTGTTGAGCTGCATGTTGGGGTAAGTGGGATCTATAATATCCTCAGCTCAGTTTTATCTTATCAGTTTTACATAATTGCCTACACTTTAGATGAATTAGCAACGTTTGTAGATTCATATTGATCTGCATGCTACTATATATGGCAGCGTGACACATCTTTTCCAAACCATTAGTATTGTGCCCATATTGCATGCATCTACTTTAGGTAATTACCAATGAGATTGTGAATCAACCAAGTTAAAAAGCCTCATGCACTTATACATAGGTATGTACCATAACAAAATTCTGTGAAGGAAGGCAAAGTGATCTGGCAAGTATTAACGTTGACAGTTTGCTGTCATGAAACCCCAGGATGGATCAATCTTAACATTGTTGTTTGGGGATCACCTGTTGATAGCGATAAATAGACTATGTTCCAGTTATCCATTGTTACAGTAACATTGATCACTTGAAGATATTATTGCGACATTAATATTTCCAAGAAATTTTATCACCAAGCGTAACTTGTTTTAGCCTCGTTCCCAGGCCTCCCCCTTTTTTTTGTTGTTGTTGTTCTTAGGTTTGCGTTCAGTATAATACACCGAAGAGCAAAAAATGGGGGAGGCCTGGGAATGAGGCTAACTTTTTTCATAAAATTTGATTGCTCACAGTTTCAAGGAGTGAATGACTCCCCTTGTCAGTGACTCCCCAGTCACTCACTCCTAGGAGCTCTGATTCCCCTGGATCAGTGGAATCCATCTGGCTCCATGTGAGTGACTTTACCTACTGTAGGAAAATGTATAGATACAGCAAGAGCGCATAAGAACGGACAGTTAGAGTAAGAGCGTGTAACTCTGTAAAATTTGAAACCAGTCGGAATTTACCACCAATACTAAAAATAGTAACATGTACTGGGCATGCTGCACTGCATAGACATAGTGCATTGTTGCTAAGCACGTGTGTGTTCTATTTTTAGTACAGCTCAATAATTTTGACCGGACTACGGGCTTCTATTGGAGTTACATGATCTTACTCAAGCCGCCCATTCTTGCGCCTTGATACAGGTAGATGCAAAGAATTGGTACACAGCAAGAATGTTTAACTTTTGCTCACACTGAATATTCGAAGGTAAAATCACTATCTCAATACTAGGTTATCAAATGGGAAAGAGTTGGGGAATGAATACATAGCCACAGAAGCAGAAACTCTCAAAGAAAAATCTGTGGCTTCTGTAGCAGAATTTATTTCGAGGTTGATGTGCTGAAACGTGGCCCTACTGCAGCAAGGGGGTACAATTTGGAAGAAATGACAAATCATTGAAATGTGTAAGAACTTACTAGATGCTTTGCAATTCCACAAGCGATCAAAATTCCTGGCCGCAATGATATTTCCTTGTTGATAAAATTTCCTGAGAAAATTTTATCGCAGCGGTAATATTTCCGAGTAATCTTTGAAAAAGGTTATCTTTCAAGTCACCCAAACTGAACTATTTCCACAAATGGAAGACTATTGAACATTAGCATGAACCACTTCTGTTTGTTATACTTACAGACTACAAAAGGGTTGAGAGTCTCTAAAAGAAAATTGTAAATAATGGTAGTTCTCCACACTGATCACACCACTGTACCAGTGAATGCAGCTCTCAGTATAGCTTGTTTACTACCTTACTCTTCTGTTCTTTTTCATAACTCTTCTCTTCTCAATAGCTGTTACACACCAGATCTGGACAGAGCTACAGCTTACTCAGCCTTCCTCATCAAACTCGAAACTAATGCAAGATGGAACTCATGAGCATCAAACTCTACTTCTTGCTTCAATGCTGGCAAGATGTCATAACAATCAAATGTGCAAAACTTTCGTACATGTATGATCCCTTTATTATACCTTTGAAGACCACCAACAGTAGTACTAGTGAAAGTTTGATGCCAGTGATAGAGTACTTGTACCCCTCCTACAGTGCTTTGCGTACAGCAACTGCAGAATTTACCAGCATAATTATTATGAGAATTTGCAACTTACACTTACAGTACAGATCACCAACGTGAGAATTCTAGTACAGTTGTCAGGACTACAATGCTGGGAATGACTGGAAAACAAGTTGATCGCATTATGCAGTGTGCAAGCGTACAGTAAGGGTTAAAGTCAATGTTAATAACACGGAAATATACGTATTTCCGTAAAAACCGCGTCCAAATTCGAAAATCGCGTCTGGCGAACTGCCTATACCGTTTTGGTTCCAATATTTTGAAACTACCGTGACGTCACGTCAACTGGATTGTAAATTCAAAAGCGCTCTAGTAAACAGCAAACTCCTAGACAGCCTACTCGTGCTCCTTTCGATAGATACAATAGCCTAGTCTACTCACGGCAGCTAGGGTTGCCCGATCAATGTCCATTTCGCTAGTAGATCGTTGGCACGCAATGTGGAATGCAATCTTCGATGACGTCAAGCGTTAAATTAGAAAAGAACACTGCGCCAGCATTCCGGCGCACTTGAACGAAAACGGAATAGGCAGTTCACCAGACCCTTTTTTTCGGCGGGCGCGCGCGAAAAATCCGGTCTGGGAACGAGACTAAGTAGTGCACTCTGACGTCGCATCCGCAGCGGGACCGACCGTGTTCCGCATTATGTCCGCAATGTTTCCGCAGTCTTTCCGCACTATTTCCCAGCATCTCCGCAGTGTTACCGCCTTGAAGCTTAGTCCCCGCACTGTTCCCGCGGTCTTTCCGTACCGTTCCCGCAGCCTTTCCGCATTGTTTCCGCAGCCTTTCCGCATTGTTTCCGCAGTTCTAGAGTTCTAGGGTCTTTTTGAATTTCTGCAAGTGCTTGCCAGTGTCACCATAGATAACAGAGCGGGGTTTCCCGCTCTATTATCTATGGTGTCACGTCATTATATATCTGACGAGCATAGCTCTGAGCATATAGCTTAGCCAAAGAGAGTTTGATGGCGAGAGCTGTGATGATGAGGTTTTGTAATTGTGGTGCTGCAACTTGAGATCGCATGCTAATATACAGTTGTTGACAGATTACTTCTATACATGGGGCGTGACGGTCGTATCAGCTGAGGATATTCATTGGAGTGTTTACAGAGTTAATAGCATTAGAGAAGGTATACAATTAAGTGGTGTGCATGGTCTTATGTGCCAACTGCATGCAACAGTCATGAGGATGATACCTACCGTACACAGCAAAAACATTTGGGTTACTTCAACCACATTTTAGGTTGTCTGAGTTGCATCACTGTGACCAAGGAATGCTACCAAATAGGTTTTCTTGAAAGTTCATTGAGGAGCTTTTTCAGTTTCATTAGTTAGCCTCATCTTTCAGAAGACTTATCTGGCTACATTCCTGGCATCACTACCACAACCATGCAACCAAGGAACTATCCAGGGGCAGCTGTGTAGGATCAAAGAAACAAACCTCACCAGAAATGCTGATTTATAGGCTTTCTGAAAGGAGATACTAATTTAACAAAAGAGGGAAGCTTCTCAACTAAACTCGTTCAAATTGTAAGCATTCCTTAAACCTTATGTGTCACGCACACAAAAGGAATGCAACTGAGATGACCAAAATATGGTTGAAGTAACCTAAACCTTTTTGCAGTGATATGGCCCACCAAGGCATAATATGGTACATCTAGTTAACTTCAAATGGATATACATGAGGCTATCATTTTCTGCGTACAGTGTTGAAAAGGCATTATGATATTGTCTGGCATTCATATCCACACACTACAGAAGCAGTTGTTTTTGTACTATAATAGCCTGGGTGTGTCAATACATTTCCATTTAGCTGAACCAAGAGTGCCGGCATGATGACATCATTAATTTTATGCAATCCATGCATCTTATGACTGCATGTCTTCCATGCTATATATGCAGGAGCTGCTGAACATGCTGTGTGGGTACAAGCGGTGAAGAAAGCAACTCCACCTTTGATTCATCCCCATTGAACATGCCTCCATTGAAGTCCATGTCCTTATAAATTCACATA
Organism: Agelas oroides; assembly: GCA_949130485.1. Taxonomy (NCBI): domain Eukaryota; kingdom Metazoa; phylum Porifera; class Demospongiae; order Agelasida; family Agelasidae; genus Agelas; species Agelas oroides. Next base: position 6,006,970 of record OX422195.1, read on the forward strand.
TTGAAACATGCATGTCTTAAAATTGTGTTCGTGCATGATACTGGTAAATAAACTGATCATGAAAAGCTTTTATATGAAGCATTCGGGGCAACTAATTGATGTATAACAAACTGGACAGTAGTGTGTATGATGGATGTAAAGTTGATACATGTGATTATGCATGGTATGAAATTGCAGTCATGTTGACTGCATATAATTTCCATCACTTGCTTGAAAGAAATAACCAGTGAGTATGCATAAATACCAAGCAAACACTACAGAATTTATTAGTGAAAGTATACATAGGTTTCATATGTAGGATATCCGACTCCCGCGCCGAAACGAAAGGGGGCGTGGCCTACAGTCACGTGGTGCCACGCCCACTCATTCCGCTGATGCGCAAGGCCGCGCCCACCCACTAGGGGCCGCATGCACGTGTTGAGATGTGGAATCAGCATAATTTACGTATCAAGAGTGGAGTGGGTATAAAAGCAGGCAGTATAAAATAGGTGATCTGTGTGTATAAATGTTTGAAACTGAAGACGTAAGAAAATGGAGTAGCTACCTATTGGCTGCAAGTACAAAAGTAAGTTAAAAGAATGTGCAAGTTGGTTATTAGCTAACTAGCTACACGGGTTATTAGGGTTATTAGCTAACTACACGGGGTACTGGGTTGCAATATCACCAATAATTGAATCAAAACACTGCCTAGCTGTCCGTCCATACCTCTCCCTATACATATACTCATCAAGGTAGCTTGCCAGCTGGTGCTCACGACACCCACGCATCCTTTTGAGTTTAATTTTAATCCTATTCCAGTAGGATTCGACATTCTGTATGTGCACCCCACTTGGTGAAACAAACTCCACCGAATGGTTGACAACATCATGATTGCTAACATTTGGAAGAGATGCAACGTGGTTGTATGCAGCCCATTCATCAGACCACACTCCAGGAGCAACATGCTGCTGAATGATTGGAAGTAGGGTGGTGGCATCTCTTTTCGGTACAATCTGTACATACCCTAAGGCTGGTTCTACTGAAGTATCCACCATCCCAAATACCCATATCTGTGATCTTGGGGGGCGTCCTCGATGACCCTAAAGAAATAATGTTAGCACATGATGATGACATTCATCAGGATTGTGCTATACCTTTGGAGGCTTGTGCCTGAAAAGTGATTCATCTATCTGGACAACCTTGCCAGGACCTCCCAGTCGAGTTGGATTCTGAATCAATTTGGTAGAACACACTTCCCTAAACCACTGATATGCGTCAATTGCTGTGTCTCTGCCTACTCTGGCCTCTTCTGCTGCATCAGTTGCTGGGTATTCACGCACCCACCAATACAGCAATACAAGCCATTGCTGAAGGGTTAGTTTACTTTTGCTGAAGAAGCTTCCAGCTCTCAACGACTTGGTGGTCTTGAAAGAGGCACAGCGAAAGATGCAGCCATCAGATATGTCAGATTTCTGTCTCAGTGTCATTGCAGTGCCACAGTTGCTGCACACCATGTTGGAGGCTAGCAAGTGCTTCTGCTGCAGGAAGTCTATCAGCTCCTCAGTGTTACCAAATATAACAGGGCCAATATCTAGGATAGAAATATTCCCAGCCATTTTACGTGCATATACTTTCCCGCACAATTGCCGCTCTTTTTTGTACCAGTTAGTGACTGCGCATGCGTGCAAGCCTGGTTAAAACCTTATCATTAGTGGGTGGGCGCGGCCTTGCGCATCAGCGGAATGGAGTGGGCGTGGCACCACGTGACTGTAGGCCACGCCCCCTTCCGTTTCGGCGCGGGAGTCGGATATCCTACATAATCCACTTTGGATGACACAAGGTATTAACTAACTAGCAACACCATAGCTGAATACATCACTCTTTGGTCGCTCAGAGTCTCGGCCACAGTCTTCTCACTCAAATGAACCTGCCTAAACAAGAGAAACGCTCTGCTGTGTACCTATACTGCAGTTCCTGACTAAAAGAAGACTGCGGAAGTACTGCGGCAACAGTGCGGAGACACCGCGGGGAACAATGCGGAAAGATTGTGGAGATGCTGCGGAAACGGTGCGGAAAGACTACGGAGTAGTAACAATGCGGAAAAATTGCGGAGATGCTGCGGAAACGGTGCGGAAAGACTAGGGGAGTAGTGCGGACATAGTGCGGACAAAATGCGGAACAACTGCGTTTCCGCTATGGACGCGACGTCGGAGTGCACTACTGGGCCACCATAGTTTTTATACTGCGATCAAAAACTGGAGGCGGGAACGGCCTGGGAACGAGGCTACGCCACGTCTGTATTGTGAATCAATAGCCTCGTTCCCAGGCTCTCCAGAACGCGAATTGTACACGCGTGGAGAGCCTGGTATCTTTTCTACGTAGGCATGACGTAATCGAAATAGGACTAAAACAGAAAGGCAACGTTTTGCACGTTGTTCAACCAACTATGCGTTCAACACTCAGTGTGTATAATATTCAGCCCCCGATAACTAGATAAATGTAGTAAGTTGGCCGCTACCTTCGCTCTTTTTCCTCTTCTGAGTCGCGGGTACGCCCACGCGCAATTAAGGTCGTTCTACCTCCGTTCTATCTTTGAGGGTTCTCACGTGAGAATAAATACCAGGCTCTCTCCGCGTGTACAACTTCAATTTCGCGTTCCGGAGCGGAGGAGCCTGGGAACGAGGCTAGTGCATCAATTACTTCCGTTCCGTTCCGTTCCATTCCATTCCTGAGCGTTCCGGGTTTTCCAGCATCCCAAATTGGGGAATTAGAACCAGCGCATGAGGTAATTGCTCTACTGTGTACCTGGAATTGTGCAATCATCAAGCCTCTTTAAATGCCCAACTACTACTGAAACAGATGTAACCTTGTTGCCAAACCTTCTAACCGCAGCATTTGTCACTTGGAGCATTAACATGGGGAAGGCCTGGTAAAACTCCTACTTAATTAAAGTGATGTCAGGTATGTCTGGAGGTGTGGTACTTTCAGCCATACGATCTACAGGATCTGAAGCATGTGAAGCCAGGAAATACAGCCATGTTTTTCACTTTCATTCTTTTAGCTGTGCTGTGTTGGCTTGTGCCACCAGTAGCTTATGAGCACCACTTATAGGTACAGCTGTGGCTAAGCTGCCCATGTGGTACGGCCAGCCAGGTGTCCACCCCCTTCTAGGGGTCTGGGGGCATATCCCGCAAGAACATTTCGGTGCTTCGAAGTGCATTCTGAGGCTGTCCTTACATACCATTGTTTAGGCACTGGTCAAGTAATGTGATGGTATTATGCCGGAGAAACATACCTGTCCCACAGAGGGCGTGTGGTTGGCATTGGGAGACCTAGCCTCATTCCCAGGCCGCTTCTCTGCCTCCAGATGTATCATTTTTATACATGAGTGATCAAAATTGGAGGCGGGAAAAACCTGCTACGCAAGACAGATTGACAAAGCGTGTGCTTAGCTACTTGTCATGAGTGAAAAACAAAGTACAAGCTAGTTGTTTATTGATAGCGGCAAGTCTTTTACGTGTCATATCAGTGAAAATGTGGTAGCTACAGCTGGTTGCTATGGCCCTGACATGATAACAGATAGACAAAATTAATAACAATTCACTTTTATGTACTTAATATACCTTGCTCTATATTTTGTGGCCACACCCTGCTTACTGTGCAAGCAATTGCTTGCTGAATCAACAGTCTTGAATTTGCTATGTTTTTCATGTCAAACTTCCATCTGGAATTACAGTGAAATTATACATCTCACTAATTCAGAAGTCTCCCTTATACTTTTTGATCTACTCATGCAAGATGACACAGATTGTACAGGATATCATTGAAACTGTGAAGCAGTGAGCAGGTATTTTTGCTTTCCATGTAGCTATGTACCAGTCTCAAATGACATTAGTTGATTAGTAGAAATGTATCATCACTTTCTGTAATCTGAGAAACTATTCAATATTTCTATACTTTATATGCAAGTATGTGCACTTTTACTGTAGCTAATCTGAGATTATTATTTGTACCTGCACATGTCTTCTCATTTTTTTTTCTATGAAACTTTATGCATAATGCAAAGCACACAAGAATAGTGAAAGTACACTAATATGGTACTTGTGCCCATAAAAATAAACTATGAGGAGTGAATATAATTCTTAAAAACAGAAAGAGTTAGTGCAGAAGTAATAGCACTAGGTAAGGTGTTCCATAAGGCAGTTACATGTGGGAAAAAGAATGCTGAAAATGATTAGTATGAGCACTAAATTGCATGAAAGAATGTGTATTGCGAAGCACATGCTGAGGTGAATGGGGTACAAGAGGTAGGTTAGGATACACATGAACACCATTAAGTGTTTGCGGCGAGTACCAAGATCTGGCAAATGAGACTGGTTGAGCAGCTGGCAGTATGGCATATTCCACTGTTTAAGGCAAACTTCTGCACAGATTCAAGAGAGTTGATGTCCTTAGGGGCTCCATGCTGGGGAGGTGTATTCGAGATGGGGTCTCACTAGTGATACATAGAGTCTGGATAGGGTTGCTGGACTGGACCACTTGTAGAACTGTCTATATAACAGCCCAACAAGCCTCCTGGACTTTGCTGTGATGTTTCTGATGTGGTCTGACCATGTGAGATCACTTGTTAAAGTGACACCCAGCATTTCACTTTCACTGTGACCACATTTGTAACTGTTGGCACTTTGGCTAGCCCATTCTGGTTTCTGAGCCTTCAATCATGCTTGGACATGAATCTTGCTCTGCGTATTGAGCTGCAAGTTTACCATATTCCATTGGGCAGGGATCTCATTTTTGAGAATGCGGAAGCGTGACAACGATGACGTCAAACGCAATCCGGACTCGACCAGACATAATAGAGCGTGCCGGTGCATCATACAGTTGGCGTGGAGAGCAGGACACAGCAATAACTACAAAGGTGGTCGTAGTCCGTCTCAATTGCCGTCTAAAAGATGGTTTCGATCAAATTCGACGATCTGGTGCTCGGGGAACAACTTGCGACGGGAGGGTCTGCAACAGTGTACAGAGGCAGGTGGGAGTCGAGAGACATGACCGTGGCCATCAAGACTTCGTCTCCAGGAATTACCACTGGCGAGGTTTGGTTTAAGCTCAGATTGCTGTGCATCTAATAGGTATGGGCCTAGTCGGGCAAGGCCCGATTAGTTGGTTGTTCACGTAGTTATAGCAATTCGCGCGCGTGGGGTGCGCACTGCTATATCAATTTCTAGGGAAGCGCAAGACAGACCGCAATACCAATGGCCAAAAAGCCGCCTCGTAACCAACCTGAGAGGTTCTGAAAGTTAAAAAAATTTCCGGGGAGCACAACCCCAGACCCCTTCAACAAGCGGTTACCTCTTATTCTTAACTTCGCGCTCACAGACCAGCGTAGCTGATGTTGACTGAAAGGCATCCTTTGTAACGCTAGACCGGCCTGTGCGGTAGTGATGATTGTTCATTCAGTTCGAGCACTTATTCATGCACGTCTTGTTTTGATCTTGTGGATGAAACTTTGAATGTCAACATCCAAGTAAAGACTTTGCAGCTTACTGTATACAGTAGAAAGCAGGTTGGTCTCAGGTACAGGCCTGGCTCAACTTGTTTTTGACAAAAATGTTTGTCATCTTTGTGATGCTATATGTTTGCACATAAAAGTGTCATAGTGTTCTGGTCTGCACTCAAGCAAAGCACACCCATTTATCATGTGATGCTGTACAGTCATTGACAATATGTCTGTTGCGGGTACTAAAGCAGCAATTCCGGAGATGTTAGAGAGCACTTTGGAGCATGAAATTTTGCATGAAGGCTAAGTACAATGTCACTTACCTGATTTTGTTTTGGGAAACTTGCAACATAGCTGCGTTTGTTCAGAACTGACAAAAGAGGCCTTCTTGGGGGTGTGGTCCAGGCGCTTTTTAGCTTGCCCAAAGACTACAGTAGCCTACTGCTGATTTCCCAAAATAAAATTGTAGAGTAAACATGGGTACCTGCCTCCGGAAGACACAAACGGGCTCCTGCAACAGCTGCAAGAACTCCGTCTCGGTATCACCATCGCCATCTCGACACCAACTCTGCCATTTTCATGACCTTGGCACGAGATTTAAAGAGAGACGAAGACTAATTCTCTGCACCATGAACTACCGATCCACTGTAGATTCCAAACAACCATTCACTTCGTTCTAGTTTCATCGTTGAATCACAAAAGCAAGCGCAAAACATAGCTACTTCGCATCGCACCCGCGAGGTCACTTCCATGCACCAATGAGATATTATCGTAATCTCTCCGTATCACGCAAAATTATTGAGCCAGGCCTTATATGCCTGAGGTGATCCGAAATACCGTAAATGCGAAACCGTAGCCCACTTACTCGAAGTTTATTCAGGCATGCATGGCGCCGGCGCGCGCGCGCTCTATGAAAACAAAATTGTAAATTTAGCAAATTATTTGGTTACTACAATTGCGTGACTGTCTTTCCTATGCTAATTCAAAGAATGTGGTGCTTGTAAAACATTTTGTGGGAGATTAGTAAAAATTACTCAAGTATCAGCTCCTTTTCCAGCCCTGCATTCATAAAATTTTCATAGTAAGGATAGTCACGTAATTGTAGTAACCAAATACTTTGCTAACATAACAACTTTGTTTTAGCATGCAGTGCACGAACTGGAGCAACTCCCACACTACGTGTGTGTACTACACATTTTTGTGGTGCACGTGTTTACGTGAGTGTCAAACTTGCGACTACGTTGCGCGCTCTGCGTACCCTGTTTCAACATCGTTTATAGGAGCTGATCAGGATGGAAAGCTACACTTGTGTAGACAAGGGAAGCACACAATTGGCAGGTAAACTTCCAACACAATTTCACCCCAGCAAAGGTACGTAACAACTCTCTGACCCTCGACAATCCTCTTAGCTGTCGCTTGAAGATCTTTTTGAGGATAGTTATGGACTACCTTAAGTCTAATTTTCAGCCTGAGTACGTATACGAGTAGGAGACAAGAGTTGCATGTGCGTGCAGGTCTTCGAGGTGCACACACTCAACTTCCATATTGCCACTTCAAGCTCCTAATTTACGATTGCATTCTTCAGTTGATTCCCAATACTAGTAAAATCTGTGAGTTTCTTTGACAGCTATTACCCAAGCCGATTGGAAAATTGAAGTGTATGCGAGGCAGATGATTGAAGATGAATGCAACTGAGTGCCCTACTATTGCAGGACGAAAGGGCTGAGATCAGTACACTCTATAGCTACAGGCCCTGCAGTTACCTAGTGATGTTCAACCAGTACATGTAAGTACTGTGACGGTGTAAAGCTATTGGGTTGCTATTGTGTCACCCAATCAGAAAAGACAAAAAAAAATGAAGAAGGGGAAAGTAAAAATGTGGGAAATAGTTTTTCTGGCCTAGGCCTACTTACTTATCAGGAGCTAGTGTAAAAGCCAGACTACTGGATCACCCGGATCCAGCAATCCAGCAGTGATCCAGCCTCCTTGGTGAAGTATAAATGCAAGTGCAGTGTAAGTGTAGGTGCACTGGCGGCTTCAGGTAAGTAGCTTGTGGTCCTCAAAATAATTTCCCAGCTGTTGTTTAATAATATATTGTGTGTTTTGTAGCAAGAGCGCATAAGAACGGGCGGCTAGAGTAAGAGCGTGTAACTATGTAAAATTCGAAACCGGACGGAATTTACCGCCAGTACTAAAAATAGTAACACGCACTGCGCACACTGCGTTGACATAAGCCCTTATGCATTGTTGCTAAGCGCACACGTGACCGGATGTTCTATTTTTAGTACGGTTCAATAATTTTGCCCAGACTACGGGCTTCTATTGGAGTTACACGCTCTTACTCTAGCCGCCCGTTCTTATGCGCTCTTGTTGTAGCTATTGTAGGTATATTGCAGTCCAATCAGATTGCAGAACACACAATCACCCATGACATCCATTAAATGCCATGGAGTTTATAATTAACAGTTGCATGGTGACGTGAATCCGAATTACCGTATGGCCGGAAAATTTGGCGGGAATTAAATTTGGCGAATTGCTCCATATGGCCTTGTACAAAAAATTTGGCGGATTTTAATTTGGCGGTTTGTAATTACTGGCTGAGCATATATATATCGCATGTGCATGAACCAGCGCGACGTGACGTCATGTTATGTGCATGCTAAAACTCTAGCGCTAAGCAGACGCACGCGGCACGTATGCGAACGAGTCTAGTCCGTCCAAGTAGCTGCTCTTTCTTCGGGCATATTTTAAATCGTTGTACTTGCCACTGCCCGTGCCTTTGTGGGTGTGACTTGTTTCGTTCTTGAGCTTCCTTTACGCCAGCGTTTGCTTCTTGTAGTTCTCCCTCTGTGAGGGAGGGGACCTTCGTGCCGGGTACCGCTGGACGAAAGTACTTGAGTAACGCCATAGTCCTGTCCACTTGACACTAGTTTACGCTCACCTTGCGATCGATCGACGACGTCAACTGATTGACGTCTTGTGCCCAGACGCTTGGGGACCGATTCGATATTTTGGGCAAAAACTTTGGCGGAATTTAATTTGGCGGCTCGCTTGTCCGACCGCCAATCCGCCAAATTTAATTCTCCGCCAAATTTTCCGGCCATACGGTAGTTTGAGAAGCAGCCATGCAGAAGTACAGCTAGGGAACTAATCTTCACTATTAGATGTTATGTACCCTACATGAATAATTAGCTTCCTGCTAATCTTTTGGCTTTTGGCTTTCTAACTACCAAAGTGGACTTGTATGCCAACTATTAACGTCCTTCATCCACCTGTGTAGCAAGGACAGAGTAAGATTCATATGCTGCAGATGTTATAAGCTTGCCTAAGCCCTTGTGGTAAACTTAAAGACTACCTGTCAGCTTCCTTGAATGGTACACAAAACCACCTAGCTGACCATATCTAGAAGGCCAAAAGGTTAGCAGGAAGCATAATTATACAATTGGGGCATAACTACCAAATTTGTTTTGTTTTGTAACTTCATTTTCATTTCCATTTTTGTCAATTGTGGCAGTTTCAGTGGTGTAGTCAGGATTCTAGGCACAGCGTGAGTTTGTGAGTTTCTATGCAAAGCACAGAAGTATTGGAGCATACTCTCCCACAAAATCTTTGACTTTCAGAGCCTCTCAGGTCTGTTTTTAAGCCATTACTGTAGATCTGGAAATTTTCGTGTCATAAATTTTTAAAATTATTTCGTGTAAAAATATTTTCGTGGTCTAGGACATCCACGAACTTTTTTTAAATAGATTCTACGTTTCCAGGTATGATCTGGAAGGAGACTATATGCACGTCAAGAAACAAGGAGTACGAACAGCTTGCTGCATCCATGTCTACCACACAGCTGTTGGCGAGCTACTCGTTTGCAAAAGGGTACTCAGGAACACTGTATATATGTGCTGTGGCTGTATCAGATACAGAAAAAGTTGTCACGCATTTGCCATCAGTCAATGAGTCTGCGGGTATCGAACTCGGAGGCTGTCTTGTGCAAAATAACTAGCTAGCTGTGCTAAAATGAAGAGTCGTTTTGCGCAAAACAACTATAGCTAGCTGTGTTGTGAAACTGTGTGTGCAAAATGTGCTGACCATAATGATTTATATTCGTTGTAAAATATATTTCATTTTCGTCGTTTACGCAAACCACGAAAATATTTTTACAACGGAAATTTCCAGATCTACGGTATGTGTCATTGCTGTCTGTCAAGAGCACTTCTGAGAACTCTTCTAAGGTTCTTTGCTGTCAGAAGAAGCTCAGTGACGAAAGATGTATTTACAGTAATGTAGCTAGCTAAGATCTACCTTGGTATGTGTCTGAATGTCTTTCTTCTACACTGCTTAGTCTCACATAGCCAGACTCTCACCAAAAAGAATCTGGCTACGTGAGAGTATACACCACTGGTCTTAGCTTTATCACTGTAAAAAAGGAAAGGTTGTTTTGACTCAATTTGGTTATCTCAGTTTCCTCTTATTTGTCTGCATTGTTAAACACACCGCCTGCTTTAGATTCCAAAAACTTGATTTGGCTTCCAGAACATTAGCAAATGTCATGGGAGAATACTTTGCTAATGAAATTGTCCAATCATGTGGAAAAGGGTATGAAACTGAGGTAACCAAAATGGGTTAAAACTACCCACTTTTTCTTACAGTGTACGCATGAAGCGAGTAGGGGGATCTTTGCTCCCTATGAGCAACTTAATTAGCTTGTTGCTCATAGCCCTTATTTAACCTGTACATGTTATGCTAATTTATGTTTACAGCTGGATATCATGAAGTTAGTGGATCACCCCAACCTTCTTCACTTCTATGGAACTGTCGTGCAGCCACTTGCATTTTGTATTGTGACAGGTTAGCTACTACTGTCAAAGTAGCTTTGACTACAGGATCTATTTTTTGCAGGTAGATGACTTCATGGCAAATTTGTAGTTGAAGTTAGAGGAGCAGTATGAATCATTTCACATAACTCCATACCCACTTATTTCACGGAGCCCATATCTGCAGATAACCTCACTAACATGCCTGCATGCTTGACTGACCAGAGACGAAAAATGTATTTACAGTAATGTAGCTAGCTAAGATCTACCTTGGTATGTGTCTGATGATCATGTAATGTCGTTCTTCTACACTGCTTAGTCTCACATAGCCAGACTCTCACCAAAAAGAATCTGGCTACGTGAGAGTATACACCACTGGTCTTAGCTTCACACAGACAATATATAGCTGGAAATTTCAATCATGCATGGAATAACATTTTGTGGATGGCTGAAAATTGTTGAAGTTGCCGATTGTATCTTCCAGTCACAGACAAAACTCTTATTCAAAGATATGTATATGTATAATTTTGCATATTGTCATACTTGTAGCCTTATGTGTATAGGTAGGTACGTATAGCTAGTTCGCACATGCCTGTTCCATGTGTGTGCATGTGTGGGGAATTTGTTAGCTTGACAGTGCATGTACCATCTCAGTTGCAAGTCATTAAACAATGATGTATAGTAGACATGCTCCATTGCTAAGGTATGAAGAGATTACAGTAGGAGATGGTTAAGAATGCTGTTACAGTACTGCCTATACACAAATCCTTTACTAGCATAATTATTTGTTCACTCATCTGCAACTGACACAGCAAGACACACTTTTACAACATTACACCCCAAGTGGAAGAAAAAAATGTAATAGTAATGAATTATAGTAACGTGACAAAGCCATATGAGTGCTTGAATATGCCTACTATATTAGCCTTTCTCAGCCTAACAGGGCCTACTCAAGTTTGACCATACAGTCACAAGCAGTTATGATTGAAGTGTCTATATACAGTTCATGCGCTAACGCTGAGAACTAACCCACGGCAAGTGCACAAGGAGAAATATTTGCCACCCACGAATGGCACCTACGGCCACACAATGGCCAGGCTAGCTACTGAAATATTCGTGTTGCAAATTTTCATGTTATAAATTTTCGTGTTAAAATTTCGTAGAAGCGGATGGTCAACAAAAATATATATTTTTTAACACCGAAATTTCTTGCATGTTTACATGGCAGCAAATAGTCTAGAAGCTCAAGACTTCGAGCGGCATGGAAAGGTATGAAAGAGCTTGCTGCGTCCAAAGCTACCAAGTACTTACTGCGTTTCTTGACAAGACTTTTGTCCACGATAGCCTTCTCCACTGCCTTGTTTGCAAGGGCGATCACTTGCGTTGGCAGACATGTTGACAAAGATCCTTCGGGATCCAGAAGACCATCCTTTGGTTTGAAGTAGCTTTGAATGACTCGGTGTCACGAGATCAATTCTCACGAGATCAATTGCCACCAGATCAACTCTCATGAGATCAACTTGTCACAAGATTAACTCTCACGAGATCAATTTGCCACGAAATCAACTCAATTTGTTATGATGTTTTCGAAAAAAACAAACATGAAACACATGTACTTAACCTAAAGTCCTGTTTAATATTTTATGGCATGCAGATAATCCCTTCATGGAGGACACCAGCTTCTTTGCCTTATTTGATGCCTGATCTTGTGGACGATTGTGTTCAGTGCATGTGACATCAACAGCTTCACCAACAGATGTAACTCTTCCTTTGCACCAAGCCTTGTGAAACTCACATCTCCAAAACACTTTACCTTCTTTGAGGTTTGAGGTATGCTGGCATCAGTGCTGGTTTTGTACTGACTAACAAGAAGATCAAAACTATTTCAACAAGATCAGTTCAAAGTAACCTTTTTTCAACCTAAAAAACTGAGTTGATTTCGTGGCAAATTGGTCTCGTGAGAGTTGATCTCGTGACAAGTTGATCTCATGAGAATTGATCTGGTGAGAATTGATCTCGTGAGAATTGATATCGTGAGAGGAAGCCCTTCGAATTGACATCGCAAATGAGGACTAGCAGTGCATGAACCGAGTCAAGAGTAGAGCATTCAAAACGGCTGTCTTCGTGTGCACAAGTGATCAAAACTGGAAGTGGAGAACGAGGCTGTGAGATTAGGAATGCCGCCCTCGTTTCAAGACCAAGTGAAATTACTCTTGTAGTCAGATTGTGCCCAGACCCTCTCGCACGTGAACCAGACTAGATTGCAGCATCACTTGCCACATGAGCGCTAGTCAATCGCACTGAATAAATAATCACAAAGCATAGTACAAGAGTTAAGGCAAAGCATGACTCATAAAGCCAGTCGTATAACCATCAGCCAGCCCAATGGCCCTCCATTCTCCTAGGTCGACGGGGTTGGATGCGGTGCATTAAATTCTTCCGTCACCACATTGCATCTGCATCGGCCATACTGAACCATGTCCACATGGTGTCTTGTGCAATACCTATACCTTGCACATGTGCAATAAATACCCTGTGCCAGTGATTGGCAAATTTCCATTTCCATTTCCATTTCCATTTCCATTTCCAATTTCCAATTTCCAATTTCCATTTCCAATTTCCATTTCCAATTTCCATTTCCAGTTTCTGTTTCCAGTTTCCATTCCACTTCCATTTTCTGCATTCATACATGTTACAACATGCATCACATATTGCACTGGCATGCACAACCACCTAACATGCACGCACACCATGCACATACATAGCTAATTACCACATACACACACACACATGCACACACGCACACACACACGCACGCACACGCATGCACGCACACACACGCACACACACACACCAGCTGATCAACTGGATTTGATTCCCTGTTTCACAATTGCACTATGTAGCTCGGCTTCCACACTAGCTATTTGTGGTGGGTTAGCTTAATGATCTGTATATAGACAGAACAAGGTGGTTTGTCCACCTGCATCTAAGTCACCCTTTTCTTTCCACTTGGGGTGTGGTTAGCCTGGTATATGCAAAACATATATATATATGTATATATGGGCGGATCAAACGCGCCGCATGGGATCATATATGGCATATAGACCCCTGACTCAGCAATCTACTCTCTGCAGACTGCAGCCGGGGAGTAGCTATATTGCTGAGTCCGGGGTGTGTATTTGGCTGAGTGGCTGACAATTAATTCGCTTGCAATTGGCAAATACAACTGCAGCACAGAGAAACAAAAAACTTTTTTTGTGTGAAGGGCCAATTCTCACCGGGCCTGACTAGGAGAGCCACTACCAGCACTATATAGGGCCCCTGTACTGTACTCAGTACTAGCACAACAGCCAAAGCGTCACACAAATTTTCGAGTTTTATTCGTGCAGCTACAGTGCTTATACTTGGTCCATAGATTGTAGAGTGACACTATCTATGCTTGGTGTGTGGAACCACGCACGGTTGGACAGACGCTACATACTGTTTCCCGGCAGCTAGTCACTATCCTGACGGATGCCGACGATAATTTCACTCGCCAGGCGGTTGATCCAGGGATAGCGCTAGGACCAGTTTGTATTCGACGAGTCATTCAGTCCGCCACTGTCAGCGGAACTGGGATGCTGGGCGTTCTACTGCCAGCTCGAATCATTGTTTCATGATAGCCAGCTCAAGTTGCAGCAGTGAGATATCCGTAAAACACGGATTTCTCCAGAACGGTAGGCACAACAGCTATCAAACTTACTGGTATGACAGTTCCACCTGTGAGCAACCAACGGCAGGCAAATAGCAACTGTAATATAAGACAAACACGCTCTTAGTCCCTACCAACTCAACCTTACACTGGAGCCATTTTTACATGGTAAGACTGGTCTGGTTCCCAGGATACATGGATTGGGAACGTAGACTTGGATCCTTTGTCATTTGCACAGTGTGTATCCCTAGTGTTAAAATATAACAAACGTTGATGAGTGATGAGTCTAACATAAGTTTAGGTGTATATATCGCAAATCATACTAGCTACCCTTGACCTCGGTCATCGGAGGTTTGCAGTTAGATATATCCCTCGCCTTCGGCTCGGGATATAGCTATCTACTGCAAACTTCCTCTGACCTTGGTCTCGGGTAGTATATTCACCTCCTTACTATGGTTTATATATAACATGTATATAAACAAATATACTTAACTTTATTATTTGTGTTGTAGACCTGTTGTAAGTTTTTACTAAACTACAATGTATACTGCTTTTAACACTGTCCTTTTGAAGTGTGTTCAGTGTGGCACTGTATACCGTACTCACTCTAATTATCCGAACATTCTAATAGCTCGAATGGCATATTTGATAATTTTGTTTCCTTCCTAATTCATTGAACATGCTGGATTTCGAATTTTCTTATCCGTTCTATTTTAACCGAATGGCCACGCCACGCGCTGTACACAAGTATTAAAGTACATGTGTGGCAGGAGCTCGATAAGACGACTTGGAGTTCAGCTTCACTGCAGCTGTTAGAGGCTTCCATGTTTATCGCAGAGTGTGGTTACCACATCTTGGACAGCGTCTAAGCGCGGAAAGGGAACATGGAAATGCTGAATATTGTTCTGCGATCGCTGGCGGTGAAGGGCGATGCACGAATTAGTGAGGGGATGTCTTCACTGCAATGGTCAATATCAACTAATATTCTAATCCGTTCTAATTACACTCGAACAAGCCACGTGCGAGATTTATTTGCTTTCTATTTAACGCCGAACGACCATATTAATAATTATTTTTGACCGTTCGGATAATTAGAGTGAGTATGGTACTACTGTGTATACATATATCTACCCCCATATATATACAGTGTATCTAGTTACCTCTCCATGGCTTATCAGTTGATTATACATGCACTGTCCCCATTCTCAGGACACAAACTTAGGTGACCCATTGCTACCTTGCACTATATTTTCTTATTCATTGCAGAGTATATGGAGCAAGGAGCCATCTTTGATTTTCTTCATCAGAATGAGTTTAACTCTGATCGAAACCTCATGTGGGCAAGACAGATTGCTGCTGGTAAGTACATGTAATCAAGCTTTTAGCTGTTGTGTGAGTAGTAACGTTTTGCCTGTCTTGCTTAATAGGTATGAAATACCTCCACTTCGATGTCCCAGATCGAGTGGTGATTCATGGGGATCTGAAGTCCAAAAATGGTATTAGGCAATACATGTTTTGATATCAATGAGGGTGGAAGCGCTTTATTATTTATGTATTAGACCTGTCGTAAGGTTTTCCACTGCAATGTATACTGCTTTTAACACTGACCTTTTGAAGTGTGTTCAGTGTGGCACTAAGTGTTTTCATGTGGGTGAGTGATAATACAATGTAAGTTCATTACGTAACCTCAACCGTTATTGCATTATCAGAGTGCACATAATACAGTTAGGTCAGCTAAGTGTGCTATTATTTTGTGCTGTTCCTTCAACCAATAAGGTGGCAGGCTGTTGGTATCGATTTTACAGCCAGGGACCATGTCGACATTCACTTGGGTTCTGTCCATGTTTCCTATGTAGGTCTAGTCTTGCAAAGTGTTGTGAGACTAAATTTAGGCAATGCTGTAGCTACAGGTTGTCGCTCTTTGATGGTCACCATTGCCACACTTTATGCACAACAAAATGACCCTCAGTTTTGGTCACCATTGCCACACTTTATGCACAACAAAATTCTCACTGACCCTCAGTAAGTTTAGAGAAATCAGTCTAGTTAATAAATTGACACTTTGCTTTAGGCAGCTCTATGCTCACTCTGACCCACAACACTTTGTAAGGTAGTGAAAGAACTGTATAGGAAATATTTGCTACTCAGGTCAGTTTGGAGACCTGTCAGTAGGTAGAATGCTATGGGTAACAAATTTATAGTGTTCAGTCATCAGCCATGATCATCTTTTACAGTATGAACAACTGTAGTGAGAAGAGAAGTTGCATGGGCTTCTTTTCCTTCATCTCCTGTGACTCTGGTTCAAGTACTTTGGGCTTACTCCTGTCTCGCCCAGGCTAATTGTGTCTGTCTTTGTTCCATCGATGCGTCGTGGTCTTTCAAACGTAGATTACTAACCGTGCCTCCCTTGGGGTTTCAGCAATATGATGACCGAATTGTGGTCTGTGCCTAAGCTTTTATACCATTCTCCCTTGAGGTTTCTTGAGGCTAGCTACGACCTGTACAATCATGAATTGAATTGTAGCAATACATGTGGAAATATTTGATCGCACAAAAGTGGAGAAGAAATGCATATACGGAATACGCATGCACCGTACTGATATATATGTATATAGATATAGACAATTTTCTGTTTTCACCACAAGTGTGGGGCGAGCGCAGCGAGCCCCAATTAACTAGGGGAATGCAGTGCATTGTGGGGCGAGCGTGAGGGAGTTGCATGGTGCATTAGGACCTTTTCCCACTTCCATACATCTCTCACATAACAATACCAGGTCTTCCCCACCTCCAACTGTAGCCTGTAAAACTAGAGTGTTAAATGCCTGGAGAAGAGTCTAGGGTATCAAATGTAGTTGTGGTATGGAGTTTCAGAAGCTCTTCTCCAGCTGTTGCTCAGCGAGGGTTATTTGATTGAGTCACGCAGGCCTCTCTGGTTCGGGTTCTCACAAGCTAATATCTCTGTACCGACTGAGCACTCCCTGTTGGCAGCAAAGTCACGCAGCATGCTGTTAATAATCAGTCTCCTTCTCGCTAGTCATGCCTCCCTTTCCTCACTGTTTTGAAGTCCCTATTGCATTGATTCCCACTGTTCAGCCTTTTCTGTCCTGCTAGTCTTGTCTCTTGAGCAAAAGTGGCTACATGAATGAGCGTGTAATGTGGAAATATTGCATCGCGCACAAATAGGGCAGAATGTGTATACGGAATATGCACGTACCACATACTGTATAGCGCTAAATTTTCGAGGGTCTAAATTTTCGCGAATGGCGGTTTTTGAAGATTTCGTTGAAATGATTTCGCGAATTCGCTGTCTAAACCGTGCGCACGCCACACACATTATGTAAAATGAGCGTGGCATACAAGCCAAGTTCAATCTAATACGCACTAACACAGTCATCCGCACTTGAGCTCGCAGCTGGTCAGCAAAGCAATGCCTACTTCGAAGGTATCTCTTTAGAGAGCGTCCCTTGCGGATTCGGCAGCATAGCTCCGGAATGTTGTCCATCGACGCTCTTGCACGTGAAAACTGTAGTTTACGTGTCAAAAAATTTCGTTGAAATAATTTCGCGAATGGTTGAAAATTAGCGAAATTAAAGACCCGTGAAAATTTTGCGCTATACGGTATATATATAGACGATGTTCCGTTTTTACCACTAGTGTGAGGCGAGTGCAGCGAGCCCCAATTATGTTATTTACGCGGATCCTTTATTTCATATCTTGGGTGTAACGAGGATAACCAGGGATCAATTGGAATACACGGCACCGGAAATTCGGATTAGTTAGCACACAGGTAGGATAAGGGTTAGGGTTGGGCAGGTGAACAGGATTTCCGGTGCCGTTTCCGGTGCCGTATATTCCAATGATCCCTTTGTCAGTAAGCATTATCTTGTTTAGTACAGATCACGGTTAGCTAAAGGCTTTTGTTATCATAAGGCTTCTTAAGGTGGCAGGGAACCCTGTGTTTTCAAGGTCAACAAACCTGGAATCCAAGCTGATAGAATTATTTGTCTTTGTAAACTTTTAGCGCACAGTCCGTTTTGGGAACCTTCATCCGTTCACTGTCCGTAAAATTGGGGATTTTCCCCATTTCCTGTTGGCATTGACATCCAATAATCAGTTTATAATTAAGTTAGTTAAGATGTGGCCTGGCGGAACCCCTCATGTGGTGGTCGGAACTTTGAAGATAAGCTTAGATCGACTTAAAAAAAAAAAAAAAAAAAAAAAAAAAAAAGAAGGAGTTTAGTAGAGTGCTGTAGTGTCAGTAGCTGTGAGTAGTGTGAAGTGCCTGCTTGTGAAAGCAAGCTTGTGTCTAGAAGCAGCAGAAAGGCCACAGTGGCCAAGACTGTACTCATTGGGCAGGCCCAGGTCTTGCGATCGTATGCCAAGCCTAGTAGGTGATCGTGGCCCGGTGCTTCGAGTGCTGGGCTAGGCTTTAACTAGAATGCGCAATATATCATTGGTACTACGTTGCCATTGACAGGAAAGCTGAACGGTGTTTGTGTGTGGAACAGAACCGTGAGTTGTTTAGCGACATAAGGGGGAGAGGTGGGGCTAGTAATGCTTGCTTGCACTCGTGAATGAGCCCCTCCCGTAGACAAGCTGTGAATTTTTTGAAATGTGCATTCATTTTGGTACAGTCAAAGTTGTCCATTCCTGGAGTAGTGACAAACATGAGTCTAGCCTGACTTTGGGAGTAGCTCTGAACAAAAGCTGGCACAGAATGATTTGAGCTACATTGGTGGTTAGGACACTACCTACAGTGAGCATGTAGATGCATCCATCGAGTGACAATTTTGGCTCATAAATATATTAATAAGCTACTAAAACCCATTTTTAAAATTAGGCAACGCAAGATTGCCCTAAACCAAACCCTAACCCTGAAACTAGGAGCAACACTGGTCCTGACTGTAACCCAGGTTTATGTTTTCGTAACCTCCGCCGAGTGACTTCCCCCGCCACGTTAAGACCCTAACCCTAGCCCTAGCCCTAACCCTAGTTTGCCTTAACCCTAAAATCCCTAACCCTAATTTCATTAACCCTAATCTCCCTAACCCTAATTGAGCCTATGAATCTAATTAAGCCTATGAATCTAATTAAAGCCCGAGCGAGCTCTAAAACCTGGAGTGTTTCTGTCCACCTTATGAATATTAATGAGTTGGCTTTAACTAGACCTCAGCATTAGCCATGAACAACCCTGGGTTCAGTCAGCTGTCCAATGGGAGGCTTAGAGTATGTTGACTCTCATGAACCTCATTATTGACCTTCTGTTGAAGCATTGGCAGCTTGGCTTGGGGTTGAAAGGAATGGGTAAATGATGTTGAATATTTATGAGTATGCCCTAAGCCTTTCATGGACTCAAACCCAAACAGAACCGGGCTATGAATCCAAATAACCCTCCTTGGATACTTGTGAATGTTGTTAATGTCCAAATTGAGATCAATGAATCTCATTAAAGGCATGTAATTCCGGCTGGAAGTCAGGCAATCCCTCCCCTCATGCATATTAATAGGTTGAATTTAGCTAGCTCTGTGTGGCACCCCTAGGCAACATTCCGTTCATTGGTCCTCAAGAATATGATTAGTGGTGTCATGTTTGTTCTGTGGTAGCACTGGATAGGGTTGACTTGACAAATGTAACATGTGGAATATTCTTGGTTCAGTTATGTTCGGCATCTTAAAGAAAAGCTTTACCCTCGACATCAGTTTATCAGTCGTGAATAACAATGCATGCCTTCACCTCTTTTATACTTGCGTGTATTATTAGTGTATTATTAACCATGTGATAGTTTATCTGATGTGAATGCACCTCATTTAATAGCACTTTGAGAGTATCCTGTATGAACAGAGACCAGTGCAGTCATTTGGGTCCCATGTTGGAACACTAGCAAATAGAATCGCACCAGGCATGCAAGTGTAAACACAGATGTTAAACTCCCTCAGATTTTCAAGTACAGTGGAACCTCGAACCTCAGATATCTGGCTGCTTGGATTATCCGGCCTTAACTCTATTTAACGCCCACAGTGCGCATGGACCAAAGTAGCTATGCGAAGATGCTAGGATTTCAACTGTCAGAAGCCTGAAGAGGCCACAATATGATGATTGTTTGCACCGACAATGGATAACATCACAGAAGATGAAACAATGATACATTATAGATGGTATTTGCATGATGATTCACATATTTGGCTATTTCAGATATCTGTCCATGGTCGTGTCTCGTTGTAGCTGGATTGAGCATAAGATGATCATGTATTTACAGAAGTCAATGCACAGTGTGAATGTCACACACTATTGGGCAATATGCATCTTAAAATGTTCTGAAAGTGTAACAAATACTTTCTGAAATCAGGTATTTTAAGTGGATGTTTAGAGTATATTGCCACAGTTTTTGTATTAAATTAAGAATAATTTAAGAGTGCAGGTTTCAGTAAATCCAGATTCTGCACATCTTTAAATAACTCGAAATGTATGAATACCAGCATTCTGAATAGATATTATCTGAATGTTGTCTCGATTTTATCTGAATTTCAAAATTAGAAAATATACCTCTAAATGTCTACTAGTTACGATCTGAATGCAATCTTGTTTAGTCTGAATTTCTTATCAAGATGTGCAGTCAAAATCCCTCTGAATGTCTACTGGTTATGATCTGAATGTAATCTCGTTTTCAAGCAAAGTGGTGGTAATACATGCTGTTCCAGGCCGTTGGCTGAATGTAGTGTGTAGCAGAGCTAGCTTTCTCTCTCTAGCATGAAAATTATGTAAGCCAGACTTCTCATGTACATTCAATGATGAAGACTAAAACTAAAACTAGGAAACTAAAATTAGACCATCTCTTTATACTTGATATTTTCTGAGTGCTACATGATGAGATGTTATTGTTTTTGATTTTCCTCAGTTTTGATTGCTGCTGATAACACAGCCAAGGTCAGTTTTAACAAAGTTTACATAACAGTTAGATTTGGAGGCCATGGGATCTAAACGATTGAAGGTCCATTTAGCATTTATAGTGAGGACACTATCTAAATTCTGTAGCTGATGGCTAATTTGAGTAGAGCAAGTAAGGATACAAAATTGCAACCGCTCAGAAAACAATGGATCTTTGTGACCTGTTTGTTGGTTCGGTGCTCAAATAGTGTGATGCCGACAGTGATGAAGCTGACTACAATAGTAATATCAACTGCACTCTGCTTGACCCCCTTGATTGAGTTATATAGTTTTGTATTCCCTAATAGAGGTGGATGTAGTGCCTGCTTGAAGAGGGGTGTCTCTAATCGCTGGAATGGAATATGGAATGGAACGGTGGAATGGAAAATGGAATGGAACGGTGAATGTATGTAGTTACAGCTAACTCGTGTAACTGGCACTGTTCTTCAAGGTTGAGCTAGCTACTATGTGTCTAGGGCTCTTATCTCACCGCAGAGGCTATATGAGCAAGTTCAATGCATGTTGCCAGCATTCTTCCTTGTCTGGTATCATGATGTCATGGTCAGAACTCGTGGTCCCCGAAGACTAGCTACAGTACCATGCATAGGAGCCACACTTACTACTGTCAAGGAATACTGCTACTAAGGTTGTGAGACCTAGGAGTGACCAAGGATCAAGTTGCACAGATGAAGACTGAAGTGAAGAGACTGAGGATCGAGCGCTAATCTCTGCCATCACATTCAAGTTTGTCCACGAAGACTATAAATATACTGCTATAGTCTTGCAAAGCCAGACCCTTGTCTTTCGTTCGAGAGTCTGGCTGTGCAAGACTGCAGTAACAAAGCATCTGATGATGAGCCAGCAACGGTACCATACTTGGATATAGAAGCATGACGGTGGGCAATGCCGTACTTGCTCATAAAGCTTCTGCGGTGAGATAACAGCCCTAAAGATACACTATGTAGTTCAACCTAGACTGAGCAGTGCCAGTTACATGAGTTAGGTATAACTGTGTATGTTCACTGTTCCATTCCATTTTCCATTCCATCGTTCCGTTCCATATTCCAGTCCAGCGATTAGAGACACCCATAACAGTACTAGTGTGTTGCGCAATGTGTTTTAATGCCACTCCGTTAACTTTTTGTTTGGTAGATTTGCGACTTTGGTTCTTCAAAAGTTCGTAATCAGCTACCAGGAGTTAGCATTCACACAACCACCAAGGTCCATGGAACTCCAAGGTGGATGGCTCCAGAGGTAATTAATTATGTTTGTATATCTGTAATTGGGGTGAGCCTGTGTGAACCCCACACTATGTTGTAGACACTATGTGTAGTCTATTGAAATTTTGTTAGTATGTCTGTCTATCTGTATGTCTGAAATTCTCAAGCCTATTGGGTTAATTTAATTGCAAATCCACATTAGGCCATCTTTTTGCTTGCTTAGCACCTAACTGTCCTCCAGCTGGATAGTAAGTGCCTACTGACTGTGGACTAGCAGTTTTATAGGCTAACCAGGCTGCTTACAAAATGCTGAGGGCAGCAAAATTCTCCTTTTGTACAGTTTGAATTGGTGCATGTTTTAGCAGGAACTTAGCTCTGCTTTCTCTAAGCTACCTCAATTAGGGACCAGGCATGACAAGCTAGGATGTGCATCCACAGACAGCAGAGGTCGTTAGTCTGTGTGTAAAACATCCAGTCAGCTCCTAGTAGCTGGAGATGGTGTTTACCAACTACTGTATGGTGCCAAATTTTTGAGGCACATAATTTTATTTTCATTTAGAATCATCGAAAATTAGGCTCTGCAAAACGTTCTCGTAGCTAGCCTTCTCTCATATCCAGACTCATCATTGGTATGGAAATGAGACGATAAGACCAGTAGCTATTTCACTTTTGTGCCTTGTTCATGGACATTGAGATCAACATGGCTGTCTATGGTTGTCTAGATAAATGACACAAAGTTTCCAAATTCTTATGGTCTGCTTTTAAAGGAAATTTTGATCTCCATCGTGTCTGGCAACGACAACATAAGATGCCTGGTTGACGCATCTCATTTGGTACTCGCACATAGTTGCCCCAATGGTGAATGTTTTGGTACCAGTGGTAGCCATCTCTCTGTCCCTGACACTCTTAAATATTACACATATCGGCAACTAACTTACAGTGAACAGGTGTGGGTAACAGAAATTGTATGCACAATCAAATGGGAGTGACTAACAAAACCCTTGACCCGCAAAATTTATTATTTCGAAAATGTGCAAAAGGCCGTCAAAAATTTTGTCCGTTGAAATTTGGATACTATACAGTGGTCTTCACAATTATTAAGCCTCCTGGCACAATGTGAGGTCTGTTACTCTGAATATGACAATATTTATGATGGCTTTGCCAATACTATTGGAAACATGTATCACAGGAAATCAACAGTGAATGTTGGTACTAAACCTAGTAACTAGCATCGTTATAAAGGTGACAGAACACAATCCATGTTAATTTGTGCTGCAAGTGATGGTGGCCTGCAAATGAGAGTACCTTTTCCTGACAAATTCATAAGCATTTATATTGTATCTTGGCTCATTTCTTGCTAGCTTGAATGTGTCACTTAGCTCCAACTTGGAAGCAGTGATAGGTGTAGTTTTGTAGGCAAAGCTCCCTAATCTAGCCCATCATTTGTAAGGGTTTTGCCTGTTCTGTGTGTATGATCAAGAGGTGAGACTGTAGCCTCATTCCTAGACCCCCAGCCAGATTTCCACTGCTATACATGTGACAAAACCCTGACTGCAAATGAAGCTAGGCCTGCACCAGGCATATGCTCATCAAGTTGACATTAGATATGGGTACCTCTCTTTGTAACCTAACAAAACTTTTTCATGTACAAGTTGTGTGCCCTTTATTGTGCAGGTGCTAGAAACCAAGCCAATCTCCAAGCAATGTGATGTCTACTCCTATGGTATAGTGGTTTGGGAGCTGCTTACACACAAGATTCCTTTTGAAGATGTCACCACAATATATGAGATATGCAAAAGAGTGGTGGAAGACAAAGAGGTCGGTGGTTTCAGTGGTATTAGCGTGTTCCCTGGTCTTTTTCTGCCTTTACTGAGTGGAATTAGAGTAGGTTTATGCAAAGAAGACTAGAATTAGAGGGACTGCATTATAAATATGCTGATCTGTGTAAATCTAAACTTGGAAATGATTACATATTATTTCCAGCAGCTAGAGTAGAACAAAATGATGAGGATGTTTGGTGTGATATTAGTAGATATTAGTTTGATATTGCTACTGTGATTTGCTTCAAATGCTTACTTTCACAGCGGCCTCCAATTCCAGAGGACTGTTCACCTGCTCTTGCTAATCTACTGAGGAAGTGCTGGGACCCCAACCCAAAGGTAAACAAAATATGTTTTGATTAATTGAATTGTGAGTGGTAAGCATAAGAGCATGCTCAGAGTACATGTACATTGATAGACATGGCGTTGTGTGGTCAAGGGACTTGCTGCTGTATGCCTTAGCATGCGGTACGAACTTCACAATCACAAAGTAGGAACTCAGGTACCATATCTATGTATTTCACATGAATTGTATATTGAGGTCTTAGTACATGCTGGTAAATGGAAATGTGAAGGGTTGTAAACTTGCTATTCACTTTCATACAGCAGTGGATTTATAATTTTTAACAAGCAAGATTTTGACAGTTGCTATGCGCCACACCTTGAGTTAGTGCTTGCATACAGATTGCGCATAACATAGTGCATGCAGCATCTATATACAAACTCAGGTACATTAACGCCTGACTCCAGTTGTTCTAAGGATTCACACTACACTAATGCATTGTGCTGGAGTGCAAACAATGTTATAAAGATTCAGTTTACATAGCACTGATTAGTGTTGCCCACACGACTGCTTTTGCTTTGTACAGTACACTAACTGCTGGAATGTGCGCTAAGTGAGCCATGATGCAATTTTGCTGTCGTGGCTGCATAATGGCCGCTCAAAACGAAGGTCCTGACTACTTTGCGTTAGGCGGGTCATTAGACTATCTCCGTTCCTTGTGTTTGTCACTAAAAACGAACCACCAAAGGTTTGTCTTTTGGCCTCTTGGAATTTTACATAGTGTGCATGGAACGGCAGCTTTAGGCTGAGTTGTGCTGCCTAGAAGGCATTTTAAGCTGAAAAATGCACTTCTGCAAGCCATATCATTAGAATGCGGAGTACTCAGACTTTGCCCAAGAGCTTTTTGTAATGATCCCTGTCACGTTAGTACTTGTGAAACACAGACCCAGTTTGTCTAAGTGGAAGACAGCTGCCTCATTGCAAGTTTATTGAACAAGTGTGTGAGTTTGCCTGGAAATTTGTTTACCATATTGAAATCATAGGTAGGTGTGGTTACACCCACAAATGAAGCAATGTCCATACTATCATTGTTGAAAGTGAGGTGAAAAGCTTGAACAGTTTTGTGAACATGACCAAGAATATGACACTTAAAAATAAAATTTTGTGGCACTTCTGGGAGACAGGCCTTAATGCACCTGAGAAAGATGTCTGTGGGTGTGAAATTAGAAACTTGGAGATTGCTTCTTACCTGCGGTTCTTGGTAAACAGGATTCTTATTCACTATAGATGACCAAATGGAAATGTAAATTTAGTAATCACAGATTTGCGTATAAACTTAGCGCCGTGTATGTGTTGCAGCCAGACCAAAATGCGGCGGCCACACACATTGGCTTTGATGCAATGGTAAAATGGCCATTGAGTCAACCAAGATGGCTGTAAATGCTGAAAAATTGTGATACAATGTTGCCTTTGTAAGTGATGTTTGTATGACGATGGGTAGCCTTTTAGGGACAGCCTGGCTTACTCTACGACTCAACATGTATTAGAAATTTAAAGTGTGTATGTGCGCATACAAGTTTGGTCTGCAAAAAAGTGGTTGAGTCAAAACCTGACCTGCTCTACTACTTGCTACGGCCATGGTGAATGCAGAGGTGTCCTTGTTTCAGGCAATTGGAAGAGTGCATTATTTTGATGGAGGTTGTGAGGTTGTTAAAATTAGGAGCTCTTAATTTGTCCACTTCCATCCGAGCAATCTTTTTGCAAGCTCACAGGTACTACACTGTGCAATAATTTGGTGTTAGATTGAAGTAGCTCATGTGGCTGTACTTGATTGATATCTGCTATCTGGCATTTGTCCAGTGAAAGTATAGTGGTCACTGTTGAAGGCACGCACATTTTTGTTATGTGACTAGTTATGCTCCTGACTGACCTGTCTGGCTTCACAGTCTGTCCGTAGCGTACAGAAATGAGAAGTGGCAATGTGTGCTTCAATTTCAATTGTTTTCGCCCACGGTCTCTTTCATGTATATAGATGCTACAGTCTGGCAGTAACCTTTATCTATCTCTCTCAAAGTAAAGTGCATGTGGCAGCACACATTCAACTTTCAGCAGCATTCGTTTGGCCGTCATGGTACACACTTTTTGTATTGATTTTGGCCACCAGAATGCCAGGGCACATATAATAGATACCTTTAGTACCTTTCACAATGTCTTCAATGCCATTGCTGAATAGCTAGCACAGATTGACAAGGAGTTGGCATTTTAATCATGCCAAACTTGATAATATAGAGTAAGTTAGCAATCATCGGACGACAGGTATATTCGGACACTCAAACGTGGAGTGAAAACTGCGTAAACATTCGGTGATACCACAAGACTGTAGCTGAGGTACGTGGTACCTGGTGTACCGAAAATGACGCCCGCGCATTGTTTCCTGTTGGCGCTAGAAGCGATAAAATGGCCGTCCGAAAAACATCAATGTTCGGAAAAGTGTATGTCTTTTCAGACACTGTTGTTTGTGCCTTCTCTGAAGCTGCTTTTGGAGAGATTTTAGCATCGATACGATGCCCCAAGACCTCCCCAATTCGCAATATATTTTGGTAGCGGTAGCTGCTTTGAACACTCAGGGGCGCAGCTGAACATGGACCAGTCCGATTCGATCGATATCGGACGGTGAAATTTGTCATTTCTTGCTGTGTTGTCTCCAAACAAGTTGAAGTCTCCACCATATTAGCATCAGTAGAATCTACAGGCTCTTGGCTACATGCTGGTACTTGTCCGGAGTTTGTGCGTTGAGTAGTTCTCGAGATATAAATATATTTCATTTTTCTTTCCATAAACTACGCTGGTTGATTTATGTGCAGCATAAATAGGTGAGTTCAAACGATATCATGCAATATCTCGAGAACTACTCAACGCACAAACACCGGACAAATACCAGCATGTAGCCAAGAGCCTGTAGATTCTACTGATGCTAATATGGTGGAGACAACACAGCAAGAAATGACAAATTTCACCATCCGATATCGATCGAATCGGACTGGTCCATGTTCAGCTGCGCCCCTGAGTGTTCAAAGCAGCTACCGCTACCAAAATATATTGCGAATTGGGGAGGTCTTGGGGCATCGTATCGATGCTAAAATCTCTCCAAAAGCAGCTTCAGAGAAGGCACAAACAACAGTGTCTGAAAATACATACACTTTTCCGAATATTGATGTTTTTCGGACGGCCATTTTATCGCTTCTAGCGCCAACAGGAAACAATGCGCGGGCGTCATTTTCGGTACACCAGGTACCACGTACCTCAGCTACAGTCTTGTGGTATCGCCGAATGTTTACGCAGTTTTCCCTCCGCGTTTGAGTGTCCGAATATACCTGTCGTCCGATGATTGCTAACTTACTCTATGCATGGGTAGTTCATCAGGTTGGAATCGTCCTAGGAGTCTGCCAGAGTCAAATTCCTGTTCTTAACTGTGCTGAGCAACCTCATGCAGGTGCAGCAATGTTGATGGCATGTTTGTTACTGGCAGAGTTCCACTTCCTTGACCAATCGTAGCCTCTTCTAAATTTAAGTGGTCATGCCCTTAAGCAGGCAATGGATGAATGTGGGCCTGTAAACATTGTACGCACACAAGAGGCACATTAAATAACTTAAAATCACCAGGTTCCGTACAGAAGAAGAAATTTGTATATCTGAAGTCAAGATATTATGCCTCCAAAAAAGAAGACAGCGAACAAAGACTCTTCCAACTGTGACCTATGTTGTCGCCCGATAGTAGAGAACAAAGAAGACACTATCCAGTGTGAGGGGCAATGCAGACTAATGTTCCACCGCTACTGTGCAGGCATCTCTGTTACCCACCACAAACAGTTCGCTACCTCCTCTGCCCGCCCCTTCGTCTGTATGGTCTGCAACCAGGCACTTCAAAACGAACGAGTTTTACAATTGGTGGCTGAGGTAGAGCTCCTAAAAGCTGAACTGGCCGTGATGAAAGAACTGCTAGCAAAAGGAAGGCAGCCGTGTGACAACCACTCTACTGTGACCACTAGCGACTCCAAGGGTGAGCAGCAGCAAGAGTGGTAAAGAGAAAGACAAAGTCCACCACAGCTCCCAAGTCTGGCGGGAACTCTGCAGCTGAAAGAGCTTCGGTAAGTCCTGATGACCGTAAATTCAATGTAATTATGTATGGCATTGAAGAGTGTAAGAGGGTACCCCTAGACATGTGCGAATGAGCAACGATACAAAGTCTGCCAGTGAGACCATTCAGGAGGTTTGCCCTGATATTACCTGCCAAGCAATTCGCAACTGTGTGAGGTTGGGTAGCTACACCGAGGGACGCAATCGACCATTACTAGTAAAGCTTAATCGCTCATGTGACGCACTGAGCATTCTGGCCAACCGGCACAAATTACTACAATCTTCGACTCCTGTAGTCTTTATCAAACCTCACCAGTCACCTCATGAAAGATCTACTGAAGCTACACTGTTACGCCAAAGGAACAGGTACAGACAAAAAAGATATCAGAATTTGTGGTAATAGCATTTTTATCAAAAAGAGAAAGTATGGTTCAGCTTCTGCTTCAGCTTTCAAGCTTCATGCCCCTGTCAGTCTTGCAGCCAACAACCACATCTCAGATACAGCTGAAACTGCTGATACGTAACTCAGGAAATACAGAATCCAATCTGTCTTCTGCTATTCAAGGCATTGTCCCCTCTAACGATCACGACCCTCCCAACAATGATCAGGCCAACGCCTCTGATTGACTACTCAATCCTAATCACAATACAACAAGTGCTTCACATAATAATCCAATTTGCATTAATCACGAGAACAATCCGATTACATGTTGCTATTTCAATGCTCGAAGCCTTGTCAACAAAATATCTAAATTTCAATCGTTGATTTACTCATTTAATTACGACATTGTTTTTGTTTCCGAAGCATGGTTATCCGATTTTATTTATGATCAGGAAATCCTACCTACCAACTACTGTATTTTTCGTAAAGACAGACATTCTCGTGGTGGTGGAGTCATGATTGCTATTCGAGACACAATTCCCGCTACTGCTGTCAATGTATCCACAGCTGTTGTTTCTAACCCAATCGAGGTTGTATCCGTCAATCTAATGCTCCGTGAACGGATTACTATTTGTTGTATCTACAACACTCCTTGTACTGACAACCTCCAACTAAATGAAATCATATTGTACCTATCTGCAATACTTCACTCAAACCCAAGAAACTCTATAGTTCTTGTCGGAGATTTCAATATTCCTGATGTTATTTGAGACAGCCTCACAGCTACATCAAGTGCTTCGAGGAATTTTTGTGACTTCATTTTTGACAATGCCCTTTTACAAATCAACGACAAGCCTACACACACTGAGGTAACATTCTTGACCTCATCATAACTAACTCAGACGATTGTGTCAGAAATCTTACTATTCATTCCTCAGGTCATCTAGTTATATCAGATCACTTCACCCTCACTTTCCATCTGTCTACCCCTCTACCATCCTACTCTCGCTATATGCCAAAGTATGTTTATGATTATCCTAAGGCTATCAATGGACTCTGCTCCTATCTTCTCGACTTTGACTTCTCTCCATGTCTTCTGTCACAAGATGTTGAAGTAATGTGGTACGCCATCAAAAATGCTATCTATGAAGGTATGACCTTCTTCATCCCCAAAGTGAGATTGCGTCATCACCAGTATCCTCGCTGGATCACACTCGAACTTAGACACTTATCCAAATGTCTACATACTCTACATAAGAAAGTATCTAAAAACCCCACACCCTACCTCTGTAACAAACTAGAAAAACAAACTGCGAATCTTTGTGATAAAATTCAATCTGCAAAATCACTCTATGAGTCTAGACTTGTTGCAAACTTTTCTGGTAACTGTAACTCAAAGATCTACGACTACATACGATCACTTTCCAACAGCAGCACCATTCCTTCCACTGTCTTTCTCAACACAGCTAGTGCTACAAATCAGACTCAGAAAAGGCAGACCTGTTTAACTCATTCTTCCACTCAGTGTACAATCCTAGCCTTAGCAATCCCTTTCTTCCACCCTCTTCTGAGCCCACCTTGACTTATCCCAACATCACTAACATTTCATTTACAGAACTTAATGTATTCTCAACTCTATCATCACTCGATCCAGCTAAATCAATGGGCGTTGACTGTATTGGTTCAAAACTACTCAAACATTGTGCCCTAGCACTTTATATTCCTCTACACCACTTGTTCTCACTAAACATCTCCAAGCATGCTATTCTTTCTGAATGGAAGCACCACTCTATAACCCCCATCTACAAATCTGGAGAGAAATCTCTAGTTAGCAATACCGACCTGTGTCACTCCTATGCATTACCTCAGAAGTTGTTGAACGCCTCATCTATGACAACCTAAGCAAGTTTGTCTTATCCCATGGTATTAT
Organism: Agelas oroides; assembly: GCA_949130485.1. Classification (NCBI taxonomy): domain Eukaryota; kingdom Metazoa; phylum Porifera; class Demospongiae; order Agelasida; family Agelasidae; genus Agelas; species Agelas oroides. Next base: position 6,037,644 of record OX422195.1, read on the forward strand.
ATCATCATCCCAGTTTGGCTTCCTCAAATACCACTCCACCACACAACAACTGCTAGTTTACCTGGACAATGTCCACCGCATTCTCAACAGTAATGACGCTTGTGGTGTTATATACTTGGATTTTAAAAAGGCATTTGACTCAGTGCCCCACTATGAATTACTCTCAAAGATTTGGAAAATCGGTATTACTGGCAATTTATGGAAGTGGTTCCGTGAGTACCTTAACAATAGAGTCCAACACGTATCCATCAACGGATCCAACTCTTCCATACTGCCTGTCCTCTCTGGAGTTCCCCAGGGAAGCATTCTCGGGCCTCTCCTATTCTTACTCTTCATCAATGACCTTCCTCAGTATGTACTGCACTCCATATCACTATTATTTGCACATGACACCAAATGTCTGTCCCCCATATCATCTCCTC